>JAVIWB010005015.1:0-676179 GCA_031893035.1 Dermolepida albohirtum
TTGTTAAAAATAACACGAGGTAGAAACAATTCATCTTCCCTGTTTCGGAGAATACGGTTACAAAATTCTACACGCTTTATTTAGTCGTTTGAGCGAACAGCATACACCAATGGTAGATATTTGTACATTAACTGACACCTCGATATACGTTAAATAGTTGTTTGCGGTAGGCCTTTGCTTGCTCTACGGGTTGATTTCATTGGGTCATGTTCGTATGCTCCACGTTTATTCCGATATATACAGTCGGTCCTGCCTTCTACAATTACACAGAGAGCCAGCAAATTGTTTATTCCAATGACGAATGCTTTAGTTGGAGATTCAATGGTACAAGTACGACGAAATGCACGCTGCGCCACATTCGCAGAGTCACTTTTACTGAAATCACAAATGAAAAATATCTGGCGTTGCATAGTAGCTATTTTGTTTACAACTGACGCTGCCGTGCGGAATTGAAGTGTTCTAGAGCTAGTATTCGAAACTTTACAGCATCCTCTTTCAAATGTAATTGACAGAATTCAAATATAACGCATAGAGTGGTAAGTATACTTGAAACTGTATCCATTTCTTTAAATCATATGGTATATTGCCCATTTTCTTCATAATTCCTCTCCTCTGATAAATTTTTGCTTTCGATGACGTTTTCATACTTCATTATTGTAAACAATCCATTTTTTCGATTATTAACCACTTTAAAAAAACATTTTCTTCAATTTTTTGTATACATGTCATCAAAATCGTGCCGGTTATGTTCATTATACTGGGTTCTCGTCTAATCTCTTCGATATTTCCTCTGGAGTCCCACAGTGTCCCCATTTTGGACCACTTTGGTCAATATCTACATTAACGACTTCTTGGAACGTCTTGACTACAGTGCGTTAGCTTATGTCGACGATCTAAAAATCTTTAGCAGTATTAATTCACCTGAGGAAAGTACTAAGCAAACAAGTCTGTGCATTATTGATGAATGGTGTACCTATAATCAGAGTCAGCTAAACATCAACAAATGTGCTGTTCTCTCTTTCAGCAGAAGTGACACCCCGTTTCACTATGACTATAGTGTTCGTCAATGTACTATACCTAGCTCATACAACTTCAAAGATCTTGAAGTTTTGTTCGACTCGCATTTTAGCTTTTCTAAGCATGTAAGTGACATAACTATATCGACTTTCAGAAATCTAGAGTTCCTTATTCGGTTCTGCAAGGTCTTTAGTAATCTGCACACTTCGAAGATTCCTTACTGTTCTCTTGTCTGATCTAAAATGAAATACGCTTCAGAAGTGTGGTACCCGCATTATCATTTCCAGTAGTTACTCCTGGAACGTGTTCAGAAAATATTTATGAAATTATAACGTATATATGTAAGGACTGTATAATCGACCGTACTCTTAATATCCCAAACGCAACTATTATCAGGTGTATCGGTCTGTTGAATGAAGACTCAAACAATTTTAGTTTTCAATACTCTATATTTCGCTGCCAAAACCTTTGCAGCTTCCTCAGGAGTGTGAGACTAAAAGGAGTCATACACTGGCTGATTCAAAATAATTGTATAAATAATTCTCAATTTTAATTTTAAAACTCAAAAATCATCTCAATAAGAATGCCTCGCCCAGTTGGTTTCTGTTTTCGGCAAAGTAGAACCACATAAGTCAACAATTTTTCGTTGATATGGAGAATTCAAATGTGGACGGATTAGTCTTGGCGACGATCCAAGAGCAGGTTCACGAAAAACGGCAGTTACTCAGGAAAACGTCCACGTTGTGCGCAAGATCATCAACGAAGATCGACGTATGACCTCAATTTAAAAAATTTTTCATAAAGAATTGAGGGTAAAAAATTAGTTTCCCGTTGGATATCGCATCTGTTGATCGAAGAACAGAAAGCAACTCGGGTGAATTGGTATCAAAAAAGTCTAGATCGCTTCATCACCGGAAACTCTAAAAACGCGTATAACATTGTCAGTGGTGATGAATCTTGGATTTACTCATATGAGCCAGAAAATAAACACCAGTTGTCTGTTTGGGGGTCTTCCAAGGTGAAGAAAAGCCGAGAAAAGTCATCCGTTTTCGAAGTGTCTCCAAAAAGGTGGTCGTGATATTTGTCTCGAAAGCAGGTCATGTAGCAACAATTCCTCTACAAGATCAAAGAACTGTTATTGCCGATTGGTATACAACTATTTGTTTGCCACAAGTCATAGCTGAGCTTCGAAAAAGCAGTCCCGAACGACCAATCATCCTCCACCAAGACAATACAACTTCGCATACAGCACGCAAGACAATTGAATTTTTAACGCAACAAAACGTCGAATTTTTGACCAGCCCTCGTACAGTTGGAATCTAAGTTTCAACGCTTTCTTTACCTTTCCGAAAATCAAGTACGGACCGCGTGATCAAAGGTTCCTGTCGTCAGAAGAAGTAGTCGATGCCTTCAAAAATGCAATTTTTACTATACCAACGAGTCACAGTAGTTATTGGATGCCTTGATAGTCCTTCAAAAGACTCTCCAAAACGTTTCGATGAGACCTTACACATCTTCGATTTAAAACAGTACTTCATATTCTTGTTTTGTTGCCTCGTTAATTGCTGATTTGTTGTTATATCCGCTAAACAGAGTTAGACTATCGGTAGTGTGGGGGAACGCTTGCTGGCTCACTTCATTTGTCTGTCACCAATGTTACTACGATTTACGTTTATTATGTTTATATCTGTTATATGTTGGCTGGTCAGTAAGTGGTAAGCGCCACCATCGTTGCGTTTGTTTAGGTTTTCGAGATGTTTTTCTATTTCTATTACTCTTCTCATTAAAAAAAAGTAACGATATATAAATACACCTAGTTGACCCCCCTCCCCAATATTTCTTCTTCTTCAAGAATAATTTTTGGAAATATTTTATTCTGGAATGACTTTTATAACAGTTTCCAGTCAGGTGGTAAAAGCCATCGCGTTTGTTTTGGTTTTCGGAACTCTATATTTATTATTTTCAATTTTTTTACTTTTCTTATTTAAACAAACATAGCGATAGATAAACGTCCATCCACTCATATCCATTCCTGCTCATATATGTACATACAAGCAACATTTCTTCAAGATTAATTTTTGACAGTTTCTATTTTTTGTAACAGTTCTGTGATCGATTTTATTCAGTTTCATAACTAATAATACACATAAAGTAAGAGATAATAAAATTGATAATCAAAAAGGTAAAAAAACTTTTGCCATATTGATAGTTAGTTAGAGAGTATTCGCGTGGATATCTCGTAAAGTGTTTCGCGTTTCTTTCTGTGCATCTTCACTGCATCCCTTAACGTGGTAAGGGGTTTTTTACTTTTTGATTATTCATTTAGACATAATATGTGGCGTAATTTGAAAAAATGATAATACTGCAATTGACATATAAGTTACCTATACGTGATTAAAAGACGTAGTAGATAATTATATCGAAATTGAAAATGGCGCCCTGTTTGAGATTTTACGTATCTTTGTATGTGCTTGTACAATTTTACGGGCCTTCGGACCGTAAATTAGTTTTAAATGATAAAGATGACACAATAACTAACAAAGATCCCGTCAATCTCAAGATTTGTAATTCAAAATACAATTTTCCGTTTATGTGGAGAGATATCGTCTATCGAATACTTGATTATACGACACAGTATATTTATAGAAAGACCTCTCGACGATCCTTCATCGAAAATTTCGTCGTCCTCTCGTTCGGCGATAAGGAAATGGATGGTGCTTTCGTTCCTGAACGTAAAGTTATGGTCACAAAGCTCTTTATTCCATATTATAGTCACGTATACGACGTATAAAGGTTTCCTCGTTCGTTCGCCGAGTTCTCGCGTACAGGTTATGTTGTCCTCCCGCCTGCCTAGATTTCCACCGCGATATGCAAAACGTATGCCAGTATACCTGCCCCTTTTATGTACGGAAAATTAACTGGGCAATGTTTCCTACACACACGTTCACGTACAGACATGGTTTACGTTTAAACAACGCGAAACGTGTACACAATGATTTATCTCAGGCAAATACAAGTTTGGATTTTACGTTTTAATATAGAAATAACGGCGTGAGAAGAATCTATGCGAGGTGAATATAATACATATGTAGAATAATTTCGATTGTATAATCCATGGAATACATTAAAATAATTAAAATTTACATATCTATTCAACGTAGGAAGTGTTTTTTTTTATTTTGGTAGAGTTGAAGGGTGCTGAATATAATAAATATAGCTTCCAAATGTCACTGATTTATGGAACAGCGGATAATCTCCCAAACATAAGCATTAAATCAGAGAGCTCTATCGCATTTTATAAATAAACCTACCTGTAAACTTGACCTTTTAGATTTCAAAGAACATGATGTCAGTATCAATGATTAATGATATGCCAAAAACTTAAGTATGTCAGCATCAAGAATAAATGTCTTAGAAACTTTACAAAATGCCTACTCCTTGTAAGCCTGGATGGTCCAAGAACTGCTTGCCCTTCTTAGAATAGCGTTCTTATCGTCTAGATTTGTTCCAGTGGGATATCTATGGGTTTGGTTCACAAAAAAATCGCTAAAATGCCAGGAATCTCTGGGAAGTTTTTAGAAAAGGTGTGACTCAAGGAAATTACCCCGTAGAGTGAGTATTGAAGATTATTGTGAACTACTGTTTTGACGCTTGCTGAGGTGGAGTTTCATATACAAAAAATCCTAACACTGGGAACGAGTACAGGCTTTTTGCGCAAGCAAGGTAAAGCGCGTAGAATTTTGTGATCGTATGCTATGGAAGATGAATTGCTTTTGTCTCGTGTTATTTTTAGCAACGGAGTAACATTTCACCTAATTGGGAAAATTAATAGACGCAATATTATATGGGGCTATAAAATCCCCGTGTAATATTTTGGCATGAGAGAGACAGTCCGAATGTCAATGTGTTCTATGTCATACCCTAACAAAGGTTTACAGAGTTTTTTACTGAAAATACGATTACTAAAGCAACGTGTTTTAGAGTGCCGCAAAATAGGGTTGTTCCTCAAATAAATGAATATTTAGAGCTCCACCTTATTGGTACCTGAATGTTCGACGTATTCTGAATGAATTTCTACCTCAACGATCCTAACGCATGATGGCTTGGCATTTTAGTTCTGGCCACCGAGGTCTTCTGATCTCACGCGTTTTCTTCTTGTGGAGATTGGTCAAAAATCCAGTTTACGTACCATCTAGTCTCACAAATTTGAATTGAACTTATGGCTGCGGTGAACTTAGTGACGTAACATATTCTTCATCAAGTGTTGGATGAATTCAACTATCGTTTAGATGTTATTCACGCAACCGATGGAGGACATATTAAACATCTATAAATTTAAATGCATGTGTAATCAAGTGTAATTGCAGAATGCAAATATTGGGTTGGCAACTAAGTACTTTCGGTTTTGTAGTATAAAATAAAACACTTTTTTTTAAACAAAGAATAGTTTTTAATCAATTATATATTTTCCATTTTGCTCAATAATCTTTTGACATCTTTCTTTCAGCTGCATGATTCCGTGCTCATAAAATTTCTGGTCCTTATCAGCAAAAAACTGAACCAGGTGCGAGTGAAGGTCATCATTTGTGAAAGTTTTAGCATTCAAAGAATTCTGCAAACTTCGAAATAAATGGTAATCAGATGGTGCTAGATCAAGGCTGTATGGGGGATGTGGCATCACTTCCCAGCCAAGCTCCAATAGTTTCCCACGAGTTGCCAAAGATGTGTGAGGCTTTGCATTATCTTGGTGGAAAACTACACCTTTCCGATTTGACAATTCTGGCCATTTTTCTTTGATTGCTTCATCCAGTTTTATTAATTGTTGACAGTAAACATCAGAATTGATCGTTTAGTTCCTTGGAAGCAGCTCAAAAAACACAACACCTTTGTAATCCTACCAAACTGACAGCATGATTTTTTTTGGATGCAATTCAGCTTTCGATGTGGTTTGAGCTGATTTATCGTGTTTGCTCCATGATCGTTTTCGAACTATGTTACTCTACAGGACCCATTTTTCATCACCAGTGATGATTCTTTTTAAGAAAGGGTCGGTTTCATTTCGTCTAAGGTGTATATCGCAAAAGTTGATTCTTTGTGTTAAATGAATTTCTTTTAATTCGTGAGGTACCCAAATATCAAGCTTCTTAACTAGCCCAAGACATTTTAAATGTTTTTCAATTGTTGTGTGCGATACATGTAGCCTCTCCGCAATCTCTCGAACAGTTATATGACGATCCTCTTGAATTATGACTTTGATTTGGTCATCATCAACTTCAGTAAGCCGACCAGAACGTTACTCATCTTTGAGGGAAAAATCTCCAGAACGAAATTTTTTATATCAATTCTGACACGTGCGCTCTGTTAAGCAATTAGCACCATAAACTTCACATATCTTTTTGTGAGCCGCAGCAGCTTTCTTTCCTTTACGGAAATAAAATAGTAAAATATGTCGAAAATGTTCGTTTCTGCACTCCATTTAAAATTAACCCACAACTAATAGCTTTAATAAAAATCACGCACTACTTGCTTCTGAAATTACGTCAATGTGACTAGTATCACGCGACAAACTGTAAAGTACAGCACTAACATACGTTATACAAAAAATAAAGCAACGCTCTCTATCAGTAAAAACCGAAAGTACTTAGTTGCCAACCCAATACAACACATAGTTTGGAAAATATAGCCGATTGAATTGTTGAAGCACCTGTGTATATATTATAATACAAAAAACTGTTATTAACATCTCAATCGTTAGAAGTTTTCTAAATACACAATGAAGAAAACCTAATTGCATTTACATTTAAATACAAAATACAAAACTAATAAACATAAATATTAATAATAATGATAGTAATAATCATAAAGCTTGTATTAATTTACTATTTTAGGAAGTATGATGCATTATAGGTGTCCGAGCTTTAGGCTGAGTGAAAAGTTTACTGGCCTTAGACTGAGGAAGTGCGAGAAAAATCTGCTGTATATAATAATAACAATAATAATTTATATATTCAATACCGTTAAAACAAACGAAAGATAAAAGAAATTATACTATAAAGAAATTATTTACATTAATAAGTTAATTATAGAGTATGACGTAGTATAAATTCTAAGCATATATGCATAATTTAAGTCAACCAAAGAAATTTTTTAGAAAATATGGTAATTAAATCCGATTGGAGAAGGACTATTTACTATTTTATTATTTTATACGAAATTATGGAGTATGAAGAGATTTGTTTGGTAACAGGTAACCAGACTTTATCACATATCAATACACAAGATCTACTCTTGGACAATCAGAACTTTATTTGAGAAGTAATATGAATGTGACTATTAAATGCTCAATATCTTAACATATGAATCTGTCAGTTGTAAACTTAAGAAATTTTATGTATGAATAAATATAAAACATAATCACTAAAAGTTGATATATATATATATATATATATATATATATATATATATATATATATATATATATCATATATATATATATATATATATATATATATATATAAGTTGTCATCATCAGCAGATAATTAAACAGTGTCGCACCTGGAAAGCTACGGCAAAAATATCCGTACGAAAACAAATTCCGCATACGACCTGTACCGTTGAAAGCCGAAATGCACACTGTGTGCGTAATTATCTGCTGATGATGACGACTTAATAGTCGAAATACGTATCTAGGTTTCGAATATTAATTTGGTAATGTTTCTTTTCTTTTTTTGACTGAAGTTATAGTTATCGAAATACGTATATAGAATACGAAAATTAATGTGGGAAGGGGTTATATATCAACCTTCAGTGATTAGGTTAATCAACCACAGGCTCCATCAGAATTACCAAATATAAAGCATTTAAGTATTTAGTTTTAAGAATTATTAGAAAAATATTAATGGTTGGTTTTTAGACCAATTTTAGTGTAATTGTATTGGTACCCTTTGAGGGTGTTAAAGAGAAAATAGAAAGAATGAAAAACAAATTATTTGAAAGTAACAATGCAACAAATATAATCATAAAGTGATTATTTGCCACAAAAATGTATTTTTTCTGTAATAACGTTATAATATTGCTTGCTTACATTTTATAGTAACAATATAACATATGAACCTTATTATTATTAACCATTTATGCATATTATTTTAATGATCACTAAAACTATTTTTTAAAATTTTCAATCCACAATGAATTATTGCGTATTTTTTATGTATATATTGTATATTGGTTACCTCCATTTGCTAAATGTCATTCCATTATCAATGGACAAATAAACGTAATCGGATAAAATAGCATATAGAAACATAAAGAGAACAAATCGATTTATAAACTGGAAAATTTTAGTCGAGTTTGGACAAAACGTGTAAACCTGAAGCGCAAATTTCATTTTCCAAAATGATCGGCCGCCATTACAAAACGTTCCATCTAATAGCGTGTAATTAAAATTATCTATTCACTCCGGAAAACCGTTAAACATTAATAACGAAAATGAGCGGTAGGTTATGTTACGTTATATAATGTATAAGCATGGCGTTTATCGAATTATCGTCATTTATAATTTACTAAAATTCCAAAACAAATCTAGCGAAGGGTACTCTAAAATCGAGCATAACGTGGGTCATTTAGTCGATCGTATTCGACGAGTATCACATTATTCTAGTACGTAGTTGTTATAATTTAGATAACGTAGGTGTGTGTCAGTAATGACCTCTTATAGACCATTTGACGCACGATTAAACATTAACATCGAAATCTCTATGCAAAATTTTGTTTGATTACGTTTAATATTTGATGTACATTTATTGGAGTAACCACAGCTGGTTTCTCACAATCGGTCGGGACCCCCTTTAGGCTTCTCGTGTTGTTTATTTATTGATCCATAATTGATTGTAATTAAGGCTCTTCTGTGGTAAGTAATGAAAACGGCGAGATGAAATGGGAAATCTGAAGGATTGTTTTTATTTCCCGCCAGGCTGGATAAACGGTTTTTTATTTAATTTCGAGAGTACAGCGATTTTAATTTTAATTTGTTCCTTGCTCCTTAATTAAACGCAAAGAAAATTATTCCGTATAAATTAAATTATTACCGATTTGTTTTTTCATTAAAGTAAATGGCTTTTCATTTACGGTTTTATTAAAAAGATTTTCCATACAAAACGATAATTGGCTCTTAGATATTATGATTTGTGTTATCCAAGAGGTCTCAAACATTGACTGTGTCATCATTAATACATCAACCATACCATTTTCACTTATATGAGAAGTAATGCATAATATATAATAATATATGTAAAGTAAACAAACTGAAATAAAATAAGAAAAACAGAAATTACCCGAATAAGCCAATAGGTGGCAAATGCATAAAAGTGTTAGTTTTCAATAGTGGTTTTTCGCGTTTTTGTTGTCAATTTGGTTTCATTTATTTTATGAAAAAGAACAAGTAAAACTTATTTATGCTATATTTGTTAATCCTGTGTTTATATGTTTTTGTTATTGCAATAGTAATAAAAGAATGTAACAAAATGTAATGATGTAATCTGGCACGTGGACTTCCGCTGTCGTTGTTCATACTTTTTTCATCTTCACAACTTATATAGGACATCTTCAGAGCTTAGTTACTGCTACTGCTTTCGTTAAATAACTTGACGTGTACAGAATTTTTTGCTTTTACGACAGCGTATGTGAGAAATGAAGCGGTCCGTTGTCACTCGTGTTTCTGAACATGATCGTTGCAGCAGGCTTCTGCGTATAGGCAGTTCTGCACTTGTTGAGCATAGGCTTGAAACCGGGAACCATATTTAGTTCGATTCGACTAAAATACTGTCCCGCATTAGTCATTACTATGGCTGGAAAATCCGTGAATGTATAGAAATCTCTTAACACCCCAAAAATCTAAATCATGACTATGGATACCCTCTACGCAACACCTTACAATTCTGAATCACTAAACTACTCAACCATATTATTGAGGATCCGCTTCAAGCTCAGAAGCCAATATGAAGAATGCAATTACGCAATTAACTAGTGGGTTAAATACTTGTTATAAGGACAGAAAAGTACACTAAATTATAAATAAACAATCAGACACTTATATATTTGATTATTATGTAAGTGTTTTTAATTTTTACATAATAGAACTTTTATATCTATATAATAGAACTAGCATACTACTGGGCTACTGAATGTGTGAAGTTGGGCGTTCCGAATAGGTTTCTGTCTGTGAAAATATAGTTTTTACATTGCTACTTGTAAATATAAAGGGTTTTCCAATAAGGACTTGACAAATTTTTTTCAAAATAAAATGCAGACTATTTGAGATATTTCAAAAACTTTATTATCGGTTTGAAGTACAATCAAAACATTTATGAATGGAACTCGACTTCGTTCACATGGCCACCGCGGGCACGTTTGCAGCGGTCGATTCGTTGGACCCAATTTTCGATGACTCGGCCACACAATTCGGCCGAAACGGCTGCTATTTCGCGTTAAATGTTGGCTCTGAGCTCTTCCAACGTTGTTGGCTTGTTGGCATAAGCCAATGACTTGACGTAGCCCCAAAGAAAAAAGTCTAGAGGCGTTAAATAACACGAACGAAACTTACTCTAAGCTTACTCTTCAATAAATCGATTGTAACGTGTGCTGTGTGGCTAGTGGCACCGTCCTGCTGAAACCACATGTTGTCCCAGTCCATATCTTCCAATTCGGGCCAAAAATAATCGATAATCATGGCGCGATAACGATTACCATTCACAGTAACGTGACGATCATTATCGTCGACGAAAAAATATGGCCCTATGACGCCGCCGGCATGCAAACCGCACCAAACAGTTATTTTTTGTAGATGAAGTGGTGTTTCATGAAGCACATGTGGATTTTCACCCGACCAATAACGTATATTTTGCTTATTGACGAACCCATTGAGCCAAAAATGAGCTTCGTCACTGAAAATGATTTTCCGATGAAATTGATCATCTTGGCGCATCTTTTCCAGAGCCCAATCAGAGAACGTACGTCACTTCAAATGGTCAATCGGCTTCAATTCTTGAGTCGGCTTGATCTTGTGTGGGTGTAAACCAAAATTCTTACGCAAAATTCGCCATAAAGTGGTCTGGGCGATGCCCAACTCTTGAGAACGCCGTGGAATTGACTGATTTGGATCATTTGCTATGGATCATTTGCTACGGACGTTTCAGCGGCAGCGATATTTTCGACACTTCGAACACAACCCAACCCAACCCGTTGTCTCACTGGCACGGCAACATCACACAACGAATATGTATACTCAAATTTTTGCATTAAACTTGTTACTGCCTGTCTACTAGGGCGAGAATTACGACCGAAAATCAGAGTTAACGCTCTTAAAGTAGCGGTCACCGACTCCGAATTTCTGTAGTAAATTTTTATAATTTGCAGACGTTATTCGTTCGTGTACTTTACCATGATGAAAATGTTAAGTTTACTGAATAAATTGACAGTGACAGTTCGATGATTAGTGAAAGAGTGCGTTCACAAATTGAATTAAAAGTTGTCAAGTCCCTATTGGAAAACCCTTTATTTTAACGGAAAACTGCTATGCCAAATTCACATTTGACAAAGGATATATACACTCATGCGTAAGTATATAATTTAATTTATTTTATCTTTGAGTACCATTGTGATTTCAATTAATGCTCAAAATATAGAAAAAGTTGAGAGAAAAATATTTTTTGTACATTCTAAGAAAATATTTAATAATAGATTATATTACATTTAATATAATTGATTAAATATTGATTATTATAATTTTTTACATTTTAAAGCTGTTTCTAAGTATTTTTTGAATTATCACCAATTATTCTTGAAAAATATATGAAAAGTACAAATATTGATGAAAATAAAAATAAAAATATGGGATTTTATATACCCATAAATTTAAAACTTGTACTCAGAAGAACTAAAGACCAGAAGTCCCTATTAAATAAATTGTTTTGTTTAAATATTAACCTATATATTGAAGAGGTCGAATAATAGAAGTAAAAAGCAATTAGTAAAAATATTTCATACTTTTGTTGCTTTATTTTGTATATATGTATGTACGAGGGAGTGTTTTTATATTCGCGGAATGAGCGGGTTGTAGAGGGGTGAGTAGGCGCATTGGGGGCGTGGACTGTGCAGCGACTCATGATTAGTATAAATACGAAGTTTCATTGTTATTAGACAGTTAGTCTTTGAGCTATCGTCAACCAAGTAACATAATCAGGAGTGAAAAGTGAAATATGGAAAAAATCGAATATCGTGCCGTTATAAAGTTCCTTACCAAGCAAGGAAAATCAGTCGCGACCATAATGAATGAGATGTCATTGGTTTACGGCGACTCTTGTCCAGGAAAAACCATGGTGTACAAGCGGCATAGTTTATTTAAACAAGGAAGGGAATCCCTTGAAGACGACCCGAGGCCGGGCAGGAGCATTGAGGTGACCACGCCAGCACTTATCCAAAAAGTTGAACAAATTGTACTCGAAGATGCTCGACTAAAGAAGAAACAACTCGCAGAAATGGTTGGAGTATCCGATACAACAATTTTTAAAATCCTACATGATCATCTCGGCATGTCTAAGGTCAGCGCAAGATGGGTGCCGAGAATGCTCACGCCGCCGCAAAAGCAACAGCGCGTAGAGTGTTCGCGTGCATTTTTGGACCTCTGTAATGAAGACGAGGATGGTGTATTGAGTGGAATTGTTACTGAAGACGAAACTTGGGTTCATCATTATGAACCTGAGTCCAAACAAGACTCCATGCAGTGGCATAAAAAGGGCACAGCACCTCCCAAGAAATTTAAAGTGTCACAATCAGCTGGGAAACTCATGGCAACGGTATTTTGGGACTTGGAAGGAATATTGTTGATTGATTATAAAGATAAAGGTGTTTCTATAACCGGAGAATATTAAGCTTCAATATTAGAGCGACTAAAAGAAGCCATTAAAGAGAAAAGATGGGGAAAATTGACAAAAGGTGTTCTGCTTTTGCACGACAACGCGTCCGTCCACAAGAGCCGCGTTGCGTTAGCTGCCCTGCATAAGGTGGGCTTCGAAATTGTGAATCACCCACCCTACAGCCCAGACCTGGCCCCGAGTGATTATTACCTGTTTCCGAAAATGAAAAAAGAGCTGCGGGGTAAAAAATTTACTGCCGATGATGAAGTCAAGGAGGCAGTTTCGGCGTATTTTGCAGATAAAGAGAAATCATTTTTTTATGAGGGTATAAATAAATTAATTGAAAGATGTGAAAAATGTATCCGTCTTGCAGGTGAATATATTGAAAAAGAAAAATAATTTGGTTTTTTTATTTCCACCCCTTGTCCCCCATTCCGCGAATATAAGAACGCTCCCTCGTATGTACATCATGTTCTGAAAAGTTTTTTATGAAAATAAATTATTTATAGACAGTATTACTTATGTCAAATATATGTATTTCCTATCATTACATAAGATTTCTGTAATGCTTTTACTTTTCCTAATGTGTAATACTTATGACCATAATTAAAACTCATCAGCTACATGGTTAATTATTTAAGGGATTATTTAAGGATACATAAGTATATATCTTATAATAAACTATTACCTACTGTTTCGAGACAATGTATTGGAAATTTATATATCTCAAATTGATTAAAGTGATATATTTATTTTAAATGCAACTTTATAAAGCATTGGCTACTTTGTTAAATTGTAAGCTTAAAAATTTTTCTAATATAGATTAAAATAGAACAAGAAAATTGAAACAATTTAACAAAATGTAGCCATTTGAAAATATCACTGTAGTGTATTCTTTCCTAATAAAGCAGCAGATGTCACTTTATTGGATACAAAATTTATAAAACGTAAGCTTTCTATAATATTGGATTTTATAGGACGTCATTATGTGTCAGTTTTCTTGTCGCAAGTGTACATACATAGTTTCTTTCCTATGTATATTTTATTTACTAAAAATACATTCTATTGAAAATATAGTGTCCATACATTTATTTCAAATTATTTTTAATAAAAAGATATCAACTGTCAAGTATTTCTTTTAAGTTATTAAAACATTGATTAAGTAATTACATATATCTAATAACAATTAATAAAGAAATAGTTCATATGTAAAATACATAATTCAAACATATATAAAAATATATAAAATAAAAGATAAAGTGTAATATAATACATCTCCAGAAAATAAACGTAGTGAAATTATTGGCACCATCTATTGGCGGCAAATTCATTTATGAAATGTCAATCTTTTTAAATAATCAGTAAACATTTTTTAACAATTCGTTCACTACGAGTCGAGATAAGTGTCAGTAGTTTGTCTACTTCGACCGAAAAATGTCTAAAAACAACGAATGAACATTTTCAATTTCTTTGTTGAAAACTATAAAAGAGTTACGGAAGCGCTAAGGATGCTTAAAATTGCATACGCAGGTAATTGTTTATCATAAACACGAATTTAGATGGAACCGCCGATTTAGATACAACGTAATAACTGAAAAAAAAATGTGGGAGAAGTGTAAGGTTCCGATTTTAAAAACGCTCAGGAACTTTGATTATCGAAAAAAATAAGTCATCGTATTTTAATCAAAAAACTTGAGCTGCAAAAGCTATATTTAAAGTTTGTTCCATATCGATTGATTAATGACCAAAAATCGTACCGAATTGGGCATTATACAGGAAGGCATCGTTAGAGCAGCTCGAAAAGATAATAACGTTTTGAATACAATTGCCACTGTTGATGAAACGTGGTATTTTTAAAATGATCCAGAAACCAAGTGTGAAAATGCTCAATCCACCAGAGGATGAGAATAAAGAAAAATCTCGTTTGGAAAAGTTCTGAATAGCGATCATAAGATGAAGTAAATCAAAGAAAAAGTTGTTTGCCTTGAATATCAAGAGCCACGCAGTTGGCCATGGCCAAAAATTAAATTTTTTATTCCTCGTCACCCGTATTTATTCGATTTGGTTTCACATGATTTCTTTATCCAAAAATTTCTTTTTAAATCAGTCGAATATAATTAATGATCGACGGTGAGTTTTCGTAAAGATATAAGTAATTATATCTGTCAGAGAATTCTGTTGAACGATTGTGCTCTAGAAAATGGGTATTGATGTAATTGAAAATTTATAGGAAATTTTTGCAATGGGATTATAATTAACTGCTTCTCTACTTATATTGTACGCAAGAATCATAACAAGCTGTCAGTGTGTGCTGTGTGTCCAAACTAGAAATGTGTCTACTAGTGAAACTAATTTTAAATACGGCATACATATTATCTAGTTTTTCAATTTTTACACCAAAATATAACAAATGGCTAAATAAAGAGGAGCACATTAAGGAAACTTGGAACGATGTAATTAGAAAAGCGACTAACGTGGAACGAAACAATAGTGTCTGTGATAGAAACCTTTCCCGGCACCCTTCAACATTGAGGAGGAATAGTACACACATTAAATACATACTCTCGCTCCCGTGGTTGTGACTTATAACGCACTTGAGCACTCTTCACGAAAAAACACAATAGAGAATATTTGTGTACAGACATTCCTTACACCATAAATGGTAGAGTACATAAAATATATAAAATATTTTGAAACAAAATATAATTCTTTTAAATACGAAAATAATATTAAAAACTGCACATAAAGGATATGTCACAATTCCGCATATTTCATGTACCGGTAAGTTTTTGATATAAACCTGTAATCGAATACAAGTAAGAAACTTGAGATGGAGCACTCAAGGTCATCTGACGCAAGCTCCCACGTTTTGTCGTGCATACATATATACATATATATGTATAAACGTGAGTTTCTTGGACCTGCCTACATTCAGAAGAAAACAGATAAACATGCAAGATACGAAAGTAAATGGCTAGTTAGGTCATGCCGGTGAACTTCATTCGCAGACTTGTGGTATCGAGTTCGTCGCCCACGTTTCTATTAGGCCACGCATCGTGACACTGTTTGTGTGCATTTTTGTGTCCACGAAGGTTAAATATACGTAAACTATACTGTGTTATTCTACCGTTTCCTCCTATGACAATAAGAGCTTTTTATGGTTTCTTAAACTTTGAAAAATTTGAAATTATTAAAGTTTTGCCTAATGATGCCTTAATACATTAAGAAACTTATTATCTCTACTAAATAAAATAATAATTTGTAAGATGATAATGCCAAATAATAATCATCGCCTGCAGCTTCATGTTCATCCACACGAGGGTCATCCTTTTAGGAGATTGGAGAAAAAGAAATCGACCACTGATCTACTAGGAGATTAACTTCTAAAAACATAATAATATCAACGAATGGATTCTTCTCACGTCAGCATCGTCACCGCATTAAGTCACAGAACGTTCTTTTACATCATTAGTTTTGATTTTTAACGTTGAAATAAATGATAAAAAATGTAATCAATATGTCAGTTCTGTAGATTTATCTTGTTCAATTTAATTCTTTTTGTAGTTTTGAAATACTTTTATTATACAACATTTTTAGTATAATATTGTATTTAACATTGATTTGTTCGAATTATATTCTCCTGAAATTTGCTGCCGATTCTGTATGTAACGCTGCATATGTTTCGTTTCTTAGTTTTCTCGTCACCTACACATAGGTGACATACAAAATTTTTACATTTGATACGTCGCCTTTATCTCCAGGAAATGAAATAGGAACGTCTCAGATTCACGTACCTTGAACTGACGCCCAATATTTTTATCTACGTTTATTGTGACAGACGTCTGACGCAAAAGTATTATGCTCTATTCGAATTTAGCGGTTTTTCCTCCATAATCAGGTTACAGTCTGATGTATGCTCGTCAATAATTGTAAGGTGATATATGAACAAACGAAAACAAATGTGATAATTTTACTTAGAATTACAAGATTATTTTGCTTCATCATCAATTTTTTTATTTAAATTTGTTGCATAAATGTAATATTATTCATTTGTTTGCAAACTGAATTTCTATTTTAATAAATGCAACTAATTCTAATCTTTTTTACTTCTTTCAATTTTTCAATCAAATGTATTGGTGGTACTTAATTAATATTTTGTGTACAGTGTTATAATAGAACAAGGTTAATAAAATATCATACACCAAAACGAAGCTCCTGCATAGAACGTATTACTACAGTCAGAAAAGGAGGCCAGGATATGCATACAAGCATTAGATAACATCCAAATTGAAAATGCTTTTAAAACAAAAATACACCCATGCACAAACCAATCGCATTAGCAGATAGCAAATATACACCATTATATTAAATATAAAATAAGAAGACGCATAAGAAAAAGTTCAAATAATAATGACCCAACAAAAGAAAGAGAAAAGGTCCGGAAAAACACTACATGGCAGTTTTTACAATATCATGCAAGACAAATTGATAAAAAATTATTATATCAGTGGCTGAAAATTGAAAAATTGTTTCCAGAAATAAAAGGATTTGTTTTGGTGATACAAGACGATGTAATCACCACAGAGAACTACAGAAAATACATAATTAAAGAACCTTTGGAATGGCAGACAATGTCATCTACTCAAAGAAACTAAAGAGCATATAAAATACTATTGTGTGTTCATATACTATTCAGTTGGATATTTTCCTTTCCTTCCTATCCATGGCCTTCGACCATCTTTTCTTGAGTTTCTTCACTTTTCTAGATCTTTTAGGTTGTAATCGTTAAATTCTCGTTTATTCCTGTCACCTAAGCGCACGATTTGCTCCAACCATTGAATTCCTATTTTTACTACTTGGCTTATTATTGGTTCCTGAAGTGCACAGTCTACCAAAATTTATCATATTTATCATTTTATTTTTATACTAGAAAGAAATCGACTTAAGTAATATTTACTAACGTACCTTTTCGAAAACAAAAAGGAGATTTTGAAATTCTCTTTAACAGAGCTATCTGCTTTTGGGTTTCCGGGCTGGAACCGCGTCCCTTGTATATCTGATGACGTTTCGTACCCATTTGTATGGGACATCTTCAGGACTGAACTACTGCACTGAAACTGATTCTGTTTCAGTGCAGTGGGATTATGTGGAATAATTTTGATTGATTATTTTTCGAAAGGATAAATAATCAACGGTTAGTATTAAACGAACTTATTGCAGCGTTCGAGTGATGAAATGAAGATAAGTCGGCTACTTTTGTCAAATAAAAAGGTTTAGTTTCATCAAGACAATGCGTCAGTTCACATATTCGTCATTACGATAGCCAAAATAAATGAGTTAAAGTTCGAATTGTTTCCTTGGGCACCCTACTCGCCACGATTTAGCCCCCTCGGTTTACTTTCTGAAATCTGAAATCTTGAAAATATGGCTTGGTGGTAAAAGATTTGCCAACAATAAAGATATAGAGTCTGCGGTTGGTAGATATTTTAAAGAGCTCTGTGATTCTCACTATAAACAAGGTAACGAAACTATTGAACATCGCTGGGAAAAGTGTATCGAGTTAAAAGAAGACTATGTAGACAAATAAAGATATTTTTTCTCACATTTTTTGTGTTTTCTTTCTTAGGTCGGGTATTTCTGGGACTACCCTCGAGTATATATATGTGTGCGCGCGCGTGTGTGTGTGTGTACTATAATTATATTGGGGAATCCAGTAATTAGACATATTTTTTTATTTTCTAAATTAATTATTTCGCTCATTAATTTTTTTGCGCTTCTTCAAGGTCAAAAGTTCGTTTTAATCTGTAAGACAATTTAGTCCGTTGTAAATGTGTGTATAAAAAATTTATAATTTAAAGTTGGTGATTAAGTGTTTTGTATGTAAAGTTAAGAAAATAGAATGGCAGTTCTTAATGTAACATATGTATTGGTTTGGCAACTAATTACTTTCGGTTTTGTTGTATAAAATAAAAAAATTTTTTTTAAACAAAGAATAGTTTTTAATCAATTATATATTTTCCATTTTGCTCAATGACCTTTTGCCATCTTTCTTTCAGCTGCATGATTCCGCGCTCATAAAATTTCTGGTCCTTATCAGCAAAAAACTGAACCAGGTGCGAGTGAAGGTCATCGTCATTTGTGAAAGTTTTACCATTCAAAGAATTCTGCAAACTTCGAAATAAATGGTCATCAGATGGTGCTAGACCAGGGCTGTATGGGGGATGCGGCATCACTTCTCAGCCAAGCTCCAATAGTTTCCTACGAGTTACCAAAGATGTGTGAGGCCTTGCATTATCTTGGTGGAAAACTACACCTTTCCGATTTGACAATTTTGTTCGTTTTTCTTTGAGTGCTTCATCCAGTTTTATTAATTGTTGACAGTAAACATTGATCGTTTGGTTCCTTGGAAGCAGCTCAAAAAACACAACACCTTTGTAATCCCACCAAACTGACAGCATGATCTTTTTTGGATGCAATTAAGCTTTCGATGTGGTTTGAGCTGGTTTATCGTGTTTGCTCCATGATTATTTTCGAACTATGTTACTGTACAGGACCCATTTTTCATCACCAGTGACGATTCTTTTTAAGAAAGGGTCGGTTTCATTTCGTCTAAGGTGCATATCGCAAAAGTTGATTCTTTGTGTTAAATGAATTTCTTTCAATTCGTGAGGTACCCAAATATCAAGCTTCTTAACTAGCCCAAGACATTTTAAATGTTTTTCAATTGTTGTGTGCGATACATGTAGCCTCTCCGCAACCTCTCGAACAGTTATATGACGATCCTCTTCAATTATGATTTTGATTTGGTCATCATCAACTTCAGTAGGCCGACCAGAACGTTGCTCATCTTTGGGGAAAAAATCTCCAGAACGGAATTTTTTATACCAATTCTAGCACGTGCGCTCTGTTAAGCAATTAGCACCATAAACTTCACATATCTTTTTGTGAGCCGCAGCAGCTTTCTTTCCTTTACCGAAATAAAATAGTAAAATATGTCGAAAATGTTCGTTTCTGCACTCCATTTGAAATTAACCCAGAACTAATAGCTTTAATAAAAATCACGCACTACTTACTTCTGAAATTACGTCAATGTGACTAGTATCACGCGACAAACGGTAAAGTACAGCACTAACATACGTTTTACAAAAAATAAAGCAACACTCTCTATCGGTAAAAACCGAAAGTACTTAGTTGCCAACCCAATATGTGCAACATTATCTTGTACCGGGAAGGATCTAATAAATAAGAAAATATTGTTTTTTATGCATTTTCCGAAGTATAGTTCGCATTTTATAACCTGAAGAAGGCAAAAAATTAATAGGTAAAATATCAATCAAAAATAAAAAAATATATAATTTGACGTACATATTAAAAAATATAAAAAAAATTAATTTAATTGTTGGATTCCCCAATATAATTGCAGATAGGTCTTAACGGCAAATACATAGTTTTCAGTCTTGAATATTTAGCATAGTATGTATGTACATAGTATATGGTGGCTTCTCAAAATACGCCATTTCTATCAAAAATGTTCGAACTGCCATTATTCTCTCAATTTTTTAAATAAAAATCTAAGGTTGGTATCATTTTATTTAAAACTTAATGCTAAATTTGAAAATAACAAAAACTCCAAATTTTAGTGTTTCTACAAGAGGTCCTTTTTCGCTTTTCATCTCAACATTAAAAGAAATTTTTCCTATATTTCTAAAATCACCCCTGCTACTAGAACTATCTCGTCTTCCTCCAATATCACACTGTCTGTTATCTCTGGTTTTTGAATAATTCCAGAAAGTTTTTGTAAAAATCTCTGTAATGGTAACAATTTAGAAAGATCGATAGATAATTTTTGGATGCTGTCATAATTAATCCTAATCGAATAGTTACTGAATAATCACAGATATTATTAAATATTTTGTCTGTTTTGGTCATTTGTTCTTTATCTTCTAAATAAATTGGTGGATTTAAAAAGAGTACATTTTCTAATTCCACTTTATCAACAAAATCATTTTGTGTAATGAAATCGAAGTAAACTAAGTACCTTGAGGACCTTGATTAAAATTTCTGTCACATCCACCACCAAAACGATTTTGATTACTACCTCTAGCACGATCGCCAAATTTTATTTTGGTACAATTATACGTGATTATGGTGTTGTACCGTCGGGAACTATATTGCCGAACTTCGTATTTTAGTCTATTTTGTATTTGTTGAAAGAGATTTTAGAATTACCATTCACTCTTTGGATTTACGGGCAAAACATTATTCTATTCTATCTATACTCTAATTTTATAATCAGTATAATCTGACACGAATGTGAGATAAAAATCGCCCACAATATATAGATAATTAACAATGAAATAGGACATTCCTCTTGTTATTAGACGAGCCAGTTTCGGGACTGAATCGATCAAGGACTAATTACTAAAGCACGTCCGTGAATAGATAGTAATTAAATTAGCAATTTAATTTATTGGATCGCGAACACAAAGAGAAAAAAGTGGTTAAGAAAATTTGTGTTAACCTTGTCTAAAAAAAAACTCGACCGATCGTGTAAGTAGATTATATGCAAATCAAGTTACATAATTAATATTCTGGCGTTTTTTCTCTTTGATTTATTGAAAATTAATCGTAGGATAAATATTTCTTAGTTCATTTCCCTGCCTTTTCTATCGCTGTAATTTCAAACATTTTCGATAACACGATGTCGGTAAAAAATAAATCAAATTAGATATCATCTTTTGTTTGATGTTTCAGCTGTTAGAATTCTAATTATATTCAAATAAATTGAATGCAAATTAGGTTTTGACATGAAAATAATATAAGTTAGCACTCATTATTATCGATGTATTTGTAGTAATAAATTACATCGAATATGAAAGCTTTAAAGTGAACATGAAAATTCGGACATTCCCGTAAATCTCTTTTTTGCAATAAACTTTGCTATTCAAGTAAATATTGTTTAGAATATCGAAAAATCTTGAATAAAATTTAAGTGATGAGAAATATACCAGAACTCCCATAATGTATTGATTTAATGTTGAATGCAATTGATCCAGACAAATCGAACGAAACAACATGGTTTTAACAGAACAGTGCCTACCTCGTTATTGTATATAAGTGCCATATGCAGTTTGAGATAGGGTGGTTCAGTAGAAGGGGACAAATCAACTGCTCTGCTCGCCTTTTAGATTTAAATACTATCGATATTTTCCCGTGGCGCTATCTAAAAATGCTGTCTATCAAAACACACAAATTTGAACGAATTAAAAACTAGTATTCCGGAACGTATACTAATAATTCCAATAATATCATTACAAATGTAATTCGAGGATTTTATCAGAGATTTGCACATTGTCAAAATGCTAAATGCAGACAATTTTAACATATACTTTAATAATTTCATATTAAAATTTGTATGTTCTTTTCTGTAGGGTGTAATCCACAAAATGTTTAAGATACTACCATATAATTTATTTATTATTGATATTACAATATACCACATTTAATTATTAATAATTAGTTTCTTTATCCATCTCCATCTTGAACACATTTTACAATTCTTCTAATTTATTCTAAGTTATTGTTTTTAGCTTTTAGTATACATTTCAGCTAGTTGAAGTGCTATTAGTTTGTTATAAGCATTGTTCTTGATGCGATTGTTTACATTTTCGTAGGAGCTAATATCCGTTCTCCTGTATTTGTTGTGCTACTGGTTAAAACCGGTGTCTCGTGTAACTTATAAGACCTATTTCCACTTCGTTTCCCTTGTTTAAATTTGTTTCAATTTAATTTACACGCACATTACATTCATAACGACTATTTATTGTTTCTTTTTTTATTATAATTAATAGAATTAACTATTTAATTACTTTTTCAAGATTTAAGTTTCATAAAGCCTTCCTTCGTTTGTAAATTCATGTGTATTTTTTAAGTATTTCAACTAGCATATTTTCACAAGGAATAATTCTCTTTCTAGTCAAACATTTTTTCTTGGTTTCTTTAATTTTAATAAAATACCTGTGTAAGGTCAATAAAACCTCATATAAATTTTAGCTTATATATTTAATAGTCAAGAATAGTTATTTAAAGTACGATTTGGTGGTATAATTCTAAAAACTGTAATGCATCGTTTTTTTAAATTTTAAATGAAACTTGGTCCAGTTTTGACATCTGCGTCTGTTTAACGTAGTTTTTGACAGGACTATTTAAAATAATTTATTATGTTTCTTTTTTTTGCTCAAACCGGTGTAGATATAACGAATTAATTCCAATATAATTTGTACAGGATGGTCGAAAATTTTCGGATAATCGTCAGGTAGGGCGATTCTATGATTAATTTTGAGTCGCCAATCCTAAAGTAGAAATGTTGTATTGTCATTAGTTAAACCAAACGAAATGTTTAAAGGAATGTAGTAAATATTCAATAAATGAGAGGGAATGATATCACGAAATACGAGTTGTATTTATATCTAATGAAAATAACAATAACAATGATAATTAATGTAAATGCCGAAACTGATAGTAATTGGTTTGAAGACAAAGCTGTAGCCTTTGTGGAACTGAATTTAGGAACATATTGGAACATATCTGTGGTAATTAATTGTATTGTGGCGTTAATTCTATTTATTACTTCCTCTTTATTGGACGGAGGCGTAGCATAAACTTTTCATTTCAAAAAACTCCAACAAATAAGTCAAAGAGATTCGTATCTGATGACTTCGTAGGTCATGATATTGGTTCATTTGGTTATTGGTCCATTGGCATTATGAGCTGGTGCACCATGGTGCATGTAATATATGTTGGCTCTGATATTTAATAGAATATTATCCAATACTTCCTCCAACACATTTATATATTTACTTGCATTTGGTCAATATGGGAAAAATATTGGTACTTCAATTTGAACGTTAAGATGCCTAGCCAAATATTCACAGAAAGTTTTCTTTGGTGTTCAAATTCTCGAATAGCTCTCGCGTTTTCACCTACCCAAAAATAGTAATTGTGACTGTTGAAGACACCGTCTCTTATGAACATGTATGGCTTACTCCATAAAATAATCGACAATATCTCCTCGAATTTTGTTTAAAATTGTGTTGCAAAACATTATTCTTTGCAAATTGTCATTTTAGTATAATGGTTGTACTTTTGTAATATGAAGCGGTCCTTAAAAGCGTTCTGTAAGCACTAAAAGAACTGTTGCCTTACTTGAAATGATAATTTTCTAGGCTATTTATCTAGTCTTGCAAGTATGATTCTTATGAACAATATCCAAAATTTCTTCTTCAACTCAGATCGCATGACGATGTCTTGGTCTACCCGCATCACGTCGACTGGGAACAAACGTACCCGTTTCGACTCAATTTTCGAAATATATTGGCAGATGGGTGCTGCCATTATGGATATTCTGCGTATTCGTCTTTTGCCAAATACGCATTTCCATTGCAAGACTCAAATACCATATACATGTCAGCATATACGTTGAAAGTGTGCATTACAAGTTGCTTGAGATATCACAAAGATGAGGTAAGTAATGAAAGCGATCATAATGAATATTAAACTGACGAACGTCAAAATTTGACAAATAATTATTTTTAAATTACAGACATTATTTTGGGCCAAGGTTGCCGTATGCATTTTATCGTAAAAAACAATTAAAGAAATATTTAATAAGCAAAAATATTGGCAAAACTATTAACTACACCGACGTAGTGTTGCGCAATTTCATTTGGCAATAAAAAACATGGTTTTTCCACCGAAAGTTAAAAAAATTTCGAAATATCTTCTGTCGCACATTTACTCAGAATTAATTATAAAATCGTCCTGCCTGATACTTACCCATAAAATTCTGACTACCGTATATAAGATTTTTTTAATTTGATCACTTAATTTAATTAAAGAAAATTACGTTTCCCTATTTGCGAGTGTTCTTTACTTTAACCTGTGTTGTGTATACCTTTGGACGATTGTTACACGAAATGGTGGACGAGATTCCTTGCCCCTCACATCCCCCTAATCGCATCACTAAAATATAAATGGCGGTGTTTATTATTTTAAATAAGGCCACCTTGTTTAAATTAAAAAACACTACTATGTATATAGGTTGTTAAAGAAAATAAGTGCATCACGCGTTCATTTTTATTTTAACAACCGATTCTACCTTTTTCGATTGAACAGCTTGGCAAGCAATATCCTGAATGGACAGATTCGGGTAGATAATTTTATCCAGGGTAGAAAAAATGATGATGTCATAAAACAGAAATGTGACACAACTAAAACAAATTGAATAACGCAATGGCATTTTTTTAATAAACTCAATATTTAAGGTTACAATCTTTCTTACTTTATACTCACTCTGTATATCCAGAGAGATTAGATCATAAAGGACATATATACTCTAAAATGCCTGGGAGATTACATAACAAAAGAAAGACTGGTTTTAACTGAAATAAAAATGCAGAGTAGAATAGTGACGTAAGATTATGGTAGAACTACTAGAAGTTGATGGCACAGATTAATAAAGCCAAATACAAGAAGGCCAAGTTTAAGAGCATTCAGACGAGATATGATCACAAATTAAGAAACCTGAACCAGAATGGAAGCAAGGAATTATAGATCACAACAGATTTTTTAAAAAGGAAGGGGAAGGGTCCCAAATATTTGGTAAATCAGGATTGATGCTAAAACTCTCGCGCTAGTATGTCATGAAATTATACCATCATGCTTGCCATCAAAAACATATTTTTTAATATATTAGAATTTGTAAATAGTCAACCACAAACTACGATTCAAAAATGAACATTTATTTGACAAACACTGCTAAATTGGTATAAATTAAAAAATGATTTACCATCAGGTCACGAGGAAAAAGGGCTCGTATGGAAACATCTTAAGAGATTGCGTGCAGGTGTTAGCTGACCTAAAAAGAATATGAAGATGCGGCTGTATTCATCACACAGGACACCCATTATGTGTGATATCCTTTGGCATCTGCTGGATGTGCGGAAAAACGTGATTTTGGTAAAACTAATAACTATTAATGATAGAAAATCTGAATTAATACAATCTATATACGTACGCACGTTGGTGCAGACATGAGTACATAATGTAATGAATATATTCGTAGTTAAATTTTAAATGGAATAGTCTGCAGTTACTGCACGTTTATCACATTGGATGGCTCCCTTTGGTATAAACACTTTCTTCCCTAAAGCCGTCATTGCTAGAATTTTCTAAATGTGTGAAGTACTGCATCATTTAAAAATTATATCCTATTTTACAATTTCCTTCTTGTTAACCTCATTTAATATTAAGATTCATCAATTTTACCTTTCCGAACTTAACAAAAAATAGAATTCTTAGCTTTCGCTCTTTTAAATCATATTTAGAACTAATTCAGTAATAATATTAGGGTGTGTTTCAATAAAATATTAGTAAGAGACAAATGTTTCTGATGTTAATTATCAAACTTCCTATTTACTACAAAATACATTAGTTATTAGATTTAGAGATAACCACTTGTATGAAACTTGAGCCTTTGTTAAATGATTGTGTTTACATTTATTGTGCTTTGTTCTTCTTCATATATGTAAGTACATAAATTTAGTGTTTAAATTATTTACAGAGAATGTGTTGGTTTTGTGTTTTGTATGCTAATTATAAAGTGTTTGTTGTTTGCTGTTCCTCACATTATGCGAAGTATAATTATAATTAGAATATTGTAATAAATCTGCCTAATATTGTCATGTATATTTTTGTTGAAGACAAAATTTTGTATTTTTGAAAAGTTTTTGTGTATTACGATATTAACCTAATTCTTTTGGCTTAATTCTGAGAGTATGGAAAACTTGAAAAAGCATATTAAAATGCGAACTTTTGTATGCGTTAATGGATTATCTCCAAAGATTGAATGATTTCGCAATGAGAAGTAGTGAATTAGAGTAACTGTTTTACATACTATGAAGGTTTAGGGTTACCAGACCCAAATGTTAAAAAGAGGAATTTTTAATCACAAAGCTGACAAGTTTTTATAATTTAATTTGAAGAAAACTTGGTACATTATTTGCAAACAGGCAGTTAATAAGTGAGGCACAATAATTTAGCCATATTTCTCAGAGCTGTTGATTTTTGATAGCAACTACTCATTTTTTAACAAATAGTAGTAAAATCAGCATAGGACAAATCTTAAAGTTATACTGTACTTGTATAGATTTCAAAGTTTATTCCATTCTTTGGTCCACTGGATATTTATAAGTGAAAAACATTATGTTTGTATTATGGAAGGAAATGCAAAAATAAAATTCGTACATTTTAACCATTCCCAAAAATAACTCAATATTTATACAGAATTTAAAGTATTTCCTCTACAAAAATTACGGGATCCTCTATTGCAGATTTGAGGAATAAAATCAGATTATGTTGGTCATAATAATTTTACGTCATCGTATTCTTAAATACTGAATAGTTGAGACCAAATAGATTTATTTATAATTTGCATATTTCATTGAATTCTTGCATTTAAAACGTTTCTAATCATCAAACTGATTATTCCATTTCTTCAGGTATTCTAAAGCGGTTTTGCAAACTTTTTGAAATTCCTCATATGTTAATCTGGTTTGTAGACAATTTTGTGAAGGAATTCGAACAATAAATGCTATATTCCTACAACTTAAAATGAAAAAGCTAGTTCAGATACGTAGATGACACCTTCGGTATTTGGCCGTATGGATTGGGTTCCTTGTATAATTTCCTCGTTTTCTCAAATTCCCAGCACACTTCCATAAGTTTCATCGCCTTAATGGTTCACTAGGACATTCGGTACCGCAAACCCATACACACTGACCTATATTTAAGAGCCCTTCCACTTCATCATCCTGCCGAAAAATAGGGCGTTATCAATTCCTTAGTTTGAACAGGTTCTAGTATGTCTGACTAGTATTCTCTCCCCAAGTAATTAAGTCATATCACCAATACTCAAATATACAACAATTTTTCCAAACATAATATTTGACAGACCATAGAGCGACATCTTAATCCTAGAGTTCCACAACCCAATACTCAACATACGTCATCTGCTCTTTCTAAAGTCCATTTACTCTATTTACAGGCAGCACCAACCACATCAGTATAGTACTTCTTAAAAATCACATTTAAACCAATTTTCAACCCCATTCGAAACTTTCAGACCCCTTTTTAGTAAAAGAATGTGACTCTCTAGAAGCACCTGATGTAATGCTCCATTAATCCATAACAAACAACGCCTTCATATAAACCCATCCACAATACACTTACACTATAGCCAGTTTCAATGCAATAACTAAAACAGTAGCAGCAATTAAATCCAGAGAATGTCACATGCAAGTGAACGCGAAACATCGGCAGCAGAAATACCGAGGAAACAGTTCGAATCCGGAAGGCAAAATGAAGCAATTCTCATATATTCTTTGCTTATATGTATCTTGACCATTCGACTATTCTTACCCAAAAATGTTTCTCTTTCTTCAATTTTCTTTAAACCAACGATTTAATATTGCTCTTTCGATTTGATTTTAAGGTTCTATTTGTTTGGCTTGAACTTAAGTAATTTTTCATAGTTATAGTAATTTTAGTTATAGTAATTATCCATTCATTAAATTTTTGAATTATTTAACCAAAACCGATATGGAAGGAGCAAACGAAGTATAGCAGTGACAGGATGGAGGAATAGAAAATAGTGGAGAAGTATCGTTAATGATTGACACACGACAGGCTGTAAGTAAAAATAAAGCGTAAAGTAGAATGGAGTGATGTACCATTTCACCGAATTAGTTCGAAGAGTCTCCATTGGCTGGCTTTAATTCTATAAGGAATGCAGTCTTATAATAATAATATAAATAATAATTAATGAAACATTTCAGTCAACAAAACATTGACTGGAATATAATACTTTTCGGTGTACTTTTAGATCTCGGATATGTTTTATTTATCTCCGAGAGATGGCGATCTAGCATCCTCATTTCTTCGTTTCATGTAAATGCAAAAAAAAATTCTATTCGTATATTTGAAAAAACGAAACGGTGAGAAACTCTTGAAAAGATAATAAAAAAACCTTTTTTATGCGTAATTGGTTATATAAATTTCGCCAGTGCACTTACTTTTTTTTGGAATTTAAGAACACTTAACTTTAAAAAAATTATACATAAAAATCTCATTTCGTTTAATTGAAACGTATTTGGCAAAAATTGTCAAGTTTTCTCGAATGCACATATTTCAGTATATACAGCTCTTATATCAAACAAGGATTATACTTCTCCTTAACTTAATGCTAAAGGAAGAAAGAGAAGAAATCATGCATGTTACATCAGGTGTAAGTAAGTCTTCCTTAAAGAATTATATACGGGCAATTTATTTCACGCAACAATTATATCACGGTTGAACCAATTAAAATTCTTTCTCCGGTCCGAAACTTTCCTCTTTTCTCCGTTCGAACATTACATAAATAGAACGGGTTCTTTAAAGCGGGATCAAGGTCAATTTAATCGTCTTTTAAAAGTTATTTCGACATTTTTGTATTGTGTCGTTATCTGCATCTGTAGATTTCGTATAATATTGATTTATCACATTATGCAAGCCAAGCATATTTCAATTTTAAGTCGATTATTACGTAAGTTTTATGCGCGTTGTGGATCTCGTTTTGTAATCTAGATCTGTATATGTCATTGTCAATTCGGGTTTTAGATCGAGAGAAATCAGGAACCTAGACTCTTGCATGTCTAAAGTTTCAATTATGGATTCATGTTTATTAAAGTCGTTCGTCTGACAATTTTGAAAGCGTTTCCCGCTCAAGATTATGTCTGTCATTCAAATACCATCATGGATTCAATAATTTATCGCTAACGAGATGGAAATCCATGGGATTGTAGGAAATTATTTCGAAATTGAAATTGTGCGTTTACGTGTACGTAACATACGGTGGTATTACATAAAAGTTTTCCTCGTTCCGTAAATAACTTCGCCTTAAAAATGAATGTAATTTCTACAGAAGTAATGTGTCTTTAAGTAGATATTTGTATCACATAATTAGGAAATGGAGACATAATTGTGTAGTAAGAACTAGGTTGAATTAATACTAGTAGGAAAAGAAACAATGTCGTATGATACGTACTTGAGATTCCGTTTCAAAAGGTTCGTAAGTGGACAAATTTTAGACGTAATACTTTGGATGCTAGAGTCAAACTGGACTGGGTCAAATTTTATGAAACAATGCTTTTGGAGCAGAAAAACTTGAGTAATATTGTGATTCTTCACCAAAATGTTCAATGTTTAAATAGTAAAGGTGCTGAGCTTGTTATTTATAATGGGATGCCTGATTATGCGGTGCAAAATAGGGAACCTTTTAACTATTTTAAACAGTTGCTAAGTACGATATTGATACCCAATACAAGAGTTTTATAAAGACAGACGATGGTTGAAAGGATAATCAAAAAGCGTAGTAATAACTGGTGATTCATTTGCAGATACTTTTTTCAAAAATAAAAGACAAATAAAATCTTCAATTTTATCGGGTATTCTTTATTATCATACAAAAGAACCATTCTTGACATTTACTTTTTAAAAATTATTTTCTCCAAATGTTGGTCGTAACTGCGCCTAACATGGTCCATTTTGAAGTTCCAATTTTCGATGACGCGTTCGAGCATTTAATGTGGTATTTGACTAATAATGCGAGTAATGTTGGCTCCCAATTGCTCAACGTAGCTGGCTTATATATGTAGATTTTGGACTTTACTTAACCGGAAAGGAGAAAGTCTAACATGATCTAGGCGACCATTGCACAGGTACATTACCTAAAATTAAATGTTCACCAAATTATTCTCACAATAAAGCCATGCTTTCACGGGCTATGTGGCAAGTAGTGCCATCTTGTTGGAACCAAATGTCGTCAAGGTCAGGGGCTTCAATTTAAGGCAGCAAATAATCCGTTATGAGGGCGCGATAACGAGTACCATTCACAATTACGTTGCGGCCCTCTTCGTTTTCGAAGAAATATGGATCGACGATTCCACTTGCCCATAAACCACAAAAACCGTAGTTTTGTCTTAATGTAATGGTAACTCTTGAACCTCTTCGGATTGCTCTTCACTTCAAATACGGCAATTGTGCTTATTGTCGTAGCCAATAAACCAAAATTTGGCTTTATTGCTGAACAAAACTTTGGTCGAAAACAGTACAAGCTTTTCAAGAGTCCATAGACTAAAACGATTTGATAGGTCGGTCGTTTTTAATTCCTCAACGAATTGAATTTTGTGTGCTTTTAAGCTGAGATCCTTACGTAAAATATGCCAAGTTGTGGCACACGACAAGCCAAGCTTTTGAGATCTACGTTGAATCGATTTTTCACGGTAATCGAATACGCTCTCAGCTACCATCGCTATAGTTTCTTTATTACGTGCTGGATGTTGTCTATTTGGTCGCGTGTTATCCAATAATGAAATTATGCGAATTGTGCGATTACGTAGACCATAAATTGATTTAAGCGTACGAAATATATTTCTCCTATAACGCTGATTTTCGTAATACAGTTGAATAATTTTTAGACGCTTTACCGGTTTGAGTCTTTCCATAATAAAATGTCACACAATACTTAACTAAAATAGTGTGGAAGTTTGACACGACTCACACTTTCTCTGTCAAAAAATCGCTATTGAAGAAAGACATCATAATGAATCACCCATTACTATTAAAGAAGGTACACACGGAACTTGGATATCTTCACAAACTTTAAAGGATTTATATAAATTAACAATAGCTGGTAATGCTATTATACGACATTACAAAATATCTAAATCTAGATATGGATAAATAATAAAACTTTCAAGAATCTTGTATAATAGTGAAATATTACGATATTCCGCTTATCCAATAAAAACAACTTCGAAAATTTGTTTTTAACACATACACAGGAAAGAAAAGATAATCTGAAATATAACAAAACTGAATATTGGCAATAAAATCTTACACGAACTAATGGATATTTCGGTTTATTTAAAAAAAATTTAATAACATAGCCAATCATTGAACTTCTTATCACTTGAATGAGGTAAATAATATTAATAATAATAATAATGTTTTATTTCTAAAGCAAAGCATATACAAAGGGTACTAGGAAAGTTTTGCAATACGACGCAAAAATGAATCGTAGGAAGCTGCTTGTTGCTGCATGTTGAGACATGTTCGTACGTGCTTAGTAGCCGCCATGCCACGTCGATGGGCTCAGTTATTTATTAGCAGTGAGACTGTAAACTGCTTGTGATGGCATCGTGGTCACGAAATGAGATAAGGGCAGTTTTGCGTTATGATTTCGTGCATGGTTTAAACATAGACCAGTGCTTCGAAGAAATTACACTAAGTGATGTTTGTCCACATCGCACAACGATATTCAGGTGGTATAGAGAATTCCAAAAGAGAAATTTAACTGTAGAGGATGCTGAGAGGCCGGGAAAACGTTACTACTGTGAGGAAAATGCTTGGCGAGGACAGGTGATTGACCTACCAACAAATAAAGGGTACTTCAGGCCTAAATGCACCAGCAATTCGTTCGATTCTGCATGATCATTTGCACGTGGAGAAACTTTGTTCTCTCTGGGTGCCGCATCGACTGACTGAAGAGCAGATGACACGAGATGTGACTTGGTGCCGGGAGATGCTAGAAAAGATTAATAAGGGATAATCTCGCTATGTGAAAAACATCGTGATAGGTGACGAGACTTGGCTGTACAATTACGATGTGCCGCTCAAAAAGCTGAAAACAAAGTTTGGGTCTTTGATGATGAGGACACACCCGTAGTTGTCAGAAAATCTAGATCTGTAAAGAAGAAAATGATAGCTGTATTTTTCAAATCGAGTGGAATTGTGTGTCGTTTTGGACACATAAAAGACAAACACAACTAAGTGGTATACTGAACAGTGCCTGTCTAAAGTCATTGGATCTATGAAGAACCTGCGGCCAAAGTCAAGAATGGACACCTGGCTCCTGCATCACGATAATGCTCCAACATACCGCGCCAATGCCTGCACCGAATATCTGATCACGATAGGATTGAAACTTCTGGAGCACCTTCCTTGCAGTCCAGATCTTGCTCCCTGCGACTTTGCAGTGTTCCCGCATGTGAAAATCAAGATAAAAGGGAGGCGGTTTTCCAGTGATGAGAACCTTCTGCGGGCTTGGGTCGAGTATACTTTACTCGCAGAGTAGCTGGCAGAACTGGTTTAAAGATTGGTTTCGGAGGATGGAGAGGTGTATTGAGTGTAGAGGAAGTTACTTTGAAAAAATTAAATAAACAAAGCTGTATTGCAAAACTTTCCAGTACCCTTTGTACAATACATATCAGAGCATGCAAAAATAGCAATCCATACATATTACATACACAGGCATATGCGAGGAACACGTCTCAAAAAGAAAAAGGATATTAAAAATTTTGACATAGAAAGTTATTTATGCAATAAAAATTTATTGTAAATACGTACCGTTTTAGGTTGCTTTTAAAAACACAGAAGTTGGTGATATTTCTAATAGTACGTGGTAAGTTGTTGTGTAATTTACAACCCATAAAATATGTTCCTTTTTGGAACATAGTTTTTGCATGTCAAGCAGACAGTAAATAATTGTCAGTTCATGTATCATATTTATGATTTACATTACCACTCGAAAAAGCGTTTTTGTTCCTATGAACAAAGCATAGAGGATCTATTATATAATTGTCGTAAAAAGTTAGTAGCGAGTAATTTCGAAAGCGTTCCATGCAGGAAATAAAATATTATTAATTGGTCCTGTACAAGCAAACACATTTTTCCTTTATGCCACATCTGAACGTGAAGCGCGCAGAGTAATTCTTAATTTAAAAAATACTTATTCGTGCAGGAATAATAGTCTTAGTTCGTCCTTCGGAGGGGAATGTGTAGGTCAATTTCTAGCTCCGTTTACGAATTTGCTAAATAATTTATTTTTACAGGATATTTTTTAGTCTTTGAAAATTGCTAAAATTATACTAATATTGAAAACTGGTTCAAGTTAATAATAATTATCGTTCTACATCTATTTTGAATATATTTTCAAAGGTAATTGAAAAGCTGGTTACTGCAAGACTTTAAATTTCTTATGTAAGTATAAATTGCTAAACAATATGTAATTTGGTTTTACGATCAGATCCACTACTTTGGCTGTTTTGAAGTTTTTTGAATATGCTTTATAATAACCTAGATATGGCAAAACTTGTATAGGATTTTTTTGAAAACATTAAAAGCACTGACTTTATCACTCGTATCTAAGCTATGTGCGCTTGCTCTTTGGGGTTGAAAATTCGAGGTATTTAATTTCTCGAATATGTAAACCCAGTAGCTCAATTTTATCACACATAAATCGTCTCGAAACTTTTCGGCTTCCGGTTCGTTTTTGTCTTCTAGAGAAATGGCGATTTCGTCTTATAATTCATAAACACGTTACAAAACGTCCCCACGTGATAACCATCTTGTTTCGCTATAAAACGTATTGCTGAATGTACTGTATTTATATCTTTACAAAGTGCAGCAAAAATTCTTGATTTAACGGGTCGCATTTTGATATAATTTACTATGTTGCAGTCGTAAGCACGATATTCAGACCAGGATTCTTGTCTGTGAAAGAGAGAACTTTTCTGTAAATCATCTGTGTCCAGACTGACTGTGGAGGCTTTTCTTTCAAGTGCTTATAAATTTTGGAGCCTCCCAGTATATCCCTAAAATATGCGATAGGGGACAATTCCCACTTATACAAAGGGTCTGCAGCTATAGCAATAATGCAGGGCACATAGCATAGGATATCTTAAAACGATTGAGGGATCATAAGCCTTGACAACTATTTTGTAGGCTGAGACCTATCTTCTATTAATCTGCGATTAAGCGGAAACAACTGGACTTATAAATATATGAAGTGCATATGAACGTCTTCTAGGGAAATAATATGTTAAACTGCAAACGAGAAGAACGATAAACACATATTATATAGCGGCAAATGCACCGAATTTTGCGCAAAAATTAATACATATGCATAGTTCCAAACTCATTTACGCAGACAGTATTTGTATTTATCTATAGTCCATGCAAACACATGTATGTACATATATATATATATATATATATATATATATATATATATATATATATACTTTTATAACATATACATATAGTGTACGACAATTTATAAAAAATTTAAGTTCCTTTTTTATGTAAATATTTTTATGTTATTTCAATATAAAGGTTTAAAAGTTTCTTATTTAGAAACAGTTGGTGTAATGTCTGAATGTCCTTTAAATATCATACCACCAGTTCTCGATATCTGAAATGAATGATGACAATTTCCGAAATGATATGTTACACACTGATGTGCCGGACAAAATTAAAATTTATTATTTCGAAGTTTCGAGTGATGATAAAGAAAATGTCCTCTTGAGCGTATTGAGAGAGTTTATTATATCACAGACTATTCACTGTTGCATGTGAATAGCCTGTGAACGACAAAAATCTTCCTCACCACCGACAAGTAATGACACAATTTCTAATAAAACTATATCTGTACGTGGGATGTCCTTTAAGTTTTACATAGTGGGACATAGTGTGTCACTAATCAAATGTCAGTACTAAAAATTAACCTCAATCTTTAGTTAACCTAAATCCAAAGGTTCAGTGCGGACTGTCGAATTTGACAAGTTACTTGAAAAATGGAATTAAACCGAGAATATTTTCGCGGAATAATATTTTATAATTTTCGAAGACAATTATCTCAACAAGAATGCATCGCCGAGTTGGTTTTTGTTTTCGGCAATGAAGCGCCATATCAGTCAATAATTTCTCGTTGGTATGGAGAATTCACACGTGGACGGATTAGTCTCAGCGACGATCCAAGAGCAGCTTCACAAAAAACGGAGGTCACTCAATTCAAAACTATATAAACGAGTGCCGAAATATCAAGAGAGTAGAGAACGAGTATTTGAGGACCACCATTGTCTATTGGGAGCAGATAACAACTAATGAAAACTATTCTATTGGAAAGTTTCGATATCACATCTGGGTACACATAATATTGCCTGCCTAAAGTTTGTCTGCACCTCATCTCATTTCAAACGATTTACAGTTATCAATTTCAAAACGTCGTGGAGCCTCGTGATTAGGTGATTGTTTATCACCGAGATACTGTACACAACCGGCGTTTAAATTTAATTTAAGCCTTTGTCATTTTCTTCATTATTTTTAAACAAAAAAATAAAATGTTCTTCCATTTTAATAGTCAGTTGTAGTTAGAAAACATGTACAATCAAAACAAATCTTCGTTCAAGTATTAAACACTATCTAATATGGCGAATAATATACAGTAATCTAATAAATATAAGTATAACTCATACATGTCATAAGAAGCAAGCGCCATCTTTTGAAAAAGGCAAATGAATTACTTTGTACTCAAAATTTTTATAACCTCTTATTTGAATTACAATAACAGTCTGTCATTAATATTAAGGGACAAACATATAACTCAAACATCTGTCGTAAGAGGCAAGCGCCATCTATTGAAAAACATCATCAAACTATTTTCTACTCAATTTTTATAACCTCTTATTTGTATTACAATAATAGCACGTCATTAATAACAAGAACAAAAATAATAAGCATTCCATAAATAAATTGAGTACTCAAAACGGGGGCAATTTAAAATGGCAACAGTTATTTATTAAATAAGCAAATCGTTACTGTATTTTACTGTCAATTTTTTCAGCCTTCCATATTACTTTTAAATGGATCTGCGTACACTGCCTTGCAAATTAGTGCACTTTTAAATTTAAATGGAATTCATTGGTACCCATAAGAGAATTTCTTTTTTACTTCGCATCATATAATTATGTATTTATCTCAATATCTCTGTCAGGGTACAAATAAAATTAAACAAGTCTTGGCGACAACTGGACGACTTCAGAGTAACAGTATTTTTATATTCTTTTTAATTACGTTGGCTTTACAGCATGTTACATGTCTCGAGTATTTATTTTTCTTCTTAATAGGTAATTTAAAATTTGTTATTTTAAATTAATTAAAAATAATTGTAAACACACAAAAACTTTCGTATTTTCAATTTGCAAGAGGATAATGGGTTTTATTAATAATTTCTTTATTATAATAATATTTGTTTGTTTTAAAATTCAGTACTAACTGTTATACCACTTATATTTATATGTTTATATCATTCACTTAAATAAAACAACTCAACAATGGTTGCAGTCTTATTAACACACAATATTGGATGCGGATAATTGCGTTTTTAATGAACTTGTGATGTCAATTGGCTCGTTCTTCATAAATTGTGTATAAAATAAATATACCTAACTATTTTTTCTGCAATGATCCAAAAAGTGTTAGAACAGGGCTGCCTAATGTTGAATTTCTGTGATGTTCGACTTGGATATCATTTACTTGACCAAAACATCACTTTCTAACGCCGTCTGCAACTACAAATATTTTTCAGGATTTTATCAAGTGCATCGTTTCGAACAGCGATTCAATCAGATTGAATTACGTGTATCCCGTGATGATACGATTTTTCTTGCATACAAAGGTCCACTGAATATTCTACGTTTAAATATAGAATGTATTACGTAGAGTTTTTCCCTTGTCGAAGTTTTTGAATGGAAATACGTTTATTGAAAACTACAATTTTGTCGTCGATTCTATTAAGTACGTATCGGCAATTGTTCATTTGGAAAGTTCACATAAAAAATATGAAAAATTTTGTTGTCCAGAATAATAATATGGATTTATTGGCACCAACGTACTAAAAAAAATTGTTGGGAAGAATTTTGATGCTATATGTCAACTTGCCGACCTAACAAAAATACCTAACAAAATGTTTGACGACAAAAGAAGAAGAAAATTATATTTAACTTCAAAATTTAAATGTTTTTAAATTTTAATTTTCAAGGTGTCCTAATATTTTAAGAAGTGGATTATGATTCACCTCAATGTAACTTAAATAATTGCGTGCTTCAAGTGTTCAAGTGCTTTGCACACTGGTAGAAATGATGCAGTCAATGAAAAATACATTTATTCAATTACCGTATTTAGCCACCTATTAGGAATGCGCCAAGCAAGTTCACCAAACAGTTAAGAAACATTGAAGCAATAACATTACTTCAAGGATTAATACTTTTGAGTTAAAATATGTAGAATAGTATTTTGAGCAAATGCAACGTTTTGTTATTTAAACACATTTATGTCTTGAAAGAAAGCAGTTTGGTGTTTAAAATGTAATTGTAACTAGTTAATGCAAAATTTTTCTTGGTACTGTGAAATAACAGGACATATTATTAATATATAAAGTTGTGAGAGAACAGTACATTCATTTCTTAGACAGAAGCGAAAGCATTTATATCGCTTTAATCACTATGCAACAGCACATCTGTTGTTCAAGTTAACAGCGACGATTGCACATAAACACATCCAATTGCCAAATAAAGAGTAGTTAATCAAAACTACTGGAAAAAAAGCAGACAGCTTGGCTTCCTCAACATGTTATACGCTATTGACGTCTTGGTGAACGCTAGTATCGAAACAATATATATATATATATATATATATATATATATATATATACACCTACATACATATATATATATATATATATATATATAATACAAAGTAGTCAGAGAGAACTGTACGTGGGATGTCTTTTAAGTTTTGCATAGTGGGATGTAGAGGAAGTGGTAGACCATGCACAACATAAAACATATTAAAGGTGTCCTACAAGGAAAAGGCAAGACATGGAAAGAGGAAACTCAGACTATTAAGTACAGAAAAGTGCAGTGGAAATTTAAAAATAGATAACCACATATATTTCGACACCTTAAGAAGAAATTAAGAAAGTAACGTCGATTCGAAATTATCGGTTTCAAAAATTTGAGGCCACTATGCGAAGACTTTTAGTTATTGTTATCTTTTAAAGTGTATACTTTGAATATTCCTTAAGTTTTGTATAGTGGGATATAGAAAGCGCCACTAATAAAATGCCAGTGCTAAAAATTAACTTCCATCTTTAGTTAATCTAAATCCAAAGTTTTAGTGCGATATGTGTAGTGTTGTAGCTACAACGAACTGTCCAAGTTGACAAGTTAGTTGAAAAATGGAGTTAAACCGAAAACATTTTTGCGGAATAATTTTTTATAATTTTCGGACACAATTATCTCAACGAGAATGCCTCACTGAATTGGTTTCTGCTATCGGCGACAATTATCTCAATAAGAATGCCTCGCTGAGTTGGCTTCTGTTTTTAACATTGAAGCATCACATCATTTCTCGTTGGTATGGAGACTTCAAACAGGACGGATTAGTCTTAGTGACGATTAAAGAGCAAGTTCACAAGAAATGGTAGTCAATGGGAACTCAGGAAAACGTTGATCCTATGCGCAACAAGATTATGAACGAATATTGATATGTGACATATCGCCAGATTAATGCATTATTGAGAATTGCGAAAACCCTAGTTCAAAAAATTTTGCATAAAGAATCGTTGTGTAAAAGAATTAGTTTCCCGTCGGATCTCGCATCTGTTGATCGAAGAACAGAAATCAGCTAAGGAGAATTGGTGTCAAAAGACTCTAGATCGCTTTAACGCCGGAAGCTCTAAAAACGTGTACAACATTGTCAGTGGTGACGAATCTTGGATTTACTCATATGAGCCAGAAAATAAACGCCAGTCGTCTGTTTGGGTGTTCCGAGGTGAAGAAAAGCCGACAAATCACCGTTCTCGAAGTGTCTCCAAAAAGATGACAGGTCATGTAGCAACAATTTTTCTATAAGATCAAAGAACTGTTATTGCTAATTGGTATACAACCATTTGTTTGGCGCAAGTCATCGCTAAGCTTCGAAAAATCAACCTCGAATGACGAATCATCCTCGACCAAAACAATGTAAGTTCCCACACAGCACGCAAGACAATTGAATTTTTAACGCAACAATCGAATTGTTCGACTATCCTTCGTATTGTCCGAACTTAAGTCCCAACAATTTCTTTACTTTTTCAAAAATCAAGAATGGACTGCAAGGTCAACGGTTCCAGTCATCAGAAGGAGCAGTCTATGCCTTCAAACACGTAATTTTCGCTGTACCAACAAACGAGTGGAACAACTGCTTCCATAGTTGATTCGAACGCATGCAAAAGTGCATTAATCTTCGTGGAGAATACTTCGAAAAACAATGAAGACAACCTACGTATCTATTACTTTCCGATTTCTATAAATTAAATAAGAAAATATGTAAAGTAAATGCAATACGTTTCAACATATTTATGTCTTTCTGGCCTATGTATGTGTGCGAACATAAATATGTTGGTAACTGTTTTCTTTCGGAATTCTATAAATCAACCAGAAAATAATATTGAACTCTCAATCATCATTCAAAGTAAGGTATTTGTTTTTTACCTTGAAATTCTCATAATTTAGTCATGTGAAAGTTTATAATTTTTTCCTTGAAGTGAAATTATTTGACATTTTTAAAGTATTTTCGATATGGATCACTTTATGTTTATTTAAGTAACTATTGGTTATTTCAGCCTATCAAAATATAACATTAAATAGTTTTTTGAATTAAGATATATGTATGTATATAAGAGGAGTGGAAAGAATTGCTGTAAGTTAGTACCAATGTGTACTTAACTGTCACATAGAGTGTTGACGCTATCTAGCAAGCAGTTTGTTTACAATGTACAGTGCGATTTTTAAAACAAATAAAAATATTGCGTAAAAAATTTGCATCAAATTTAGTGTCGCCAAAGAAATTTCATGCTCTGAATTGTTGAAAATGTTGGGGAAAGCCAACTGTGAGTCGGTGTTTTTCGGCTTTATCGAAATACATCATCATACAAGCAGTACAAAGCGCTCAGAGAAAACACAGTAGTGATTGAAGACGTCTTAAGACGTGTTAGTTAATGAAGGAAATAGTGAAAGGAAATCTTTGCTTAAGGCTTAAGACAGATTGTTCAATATCTGGGTATGTTCCATGGATTCATTCGTTCCATTTTAGTTAATATTTTGTGGAATTGAGTTTTTTTTCAAAACGAGTACCATCAACAGGTTGCTGAAGATATATTTGATGATCCAAATCTGACTCTATTTTATGGACAGGCATTATATCGGGTGATAAAACTTAGGCTTATGAGTTTAACATGTAAATCAATCAACAAACTTTGTGATAATGCTATAATGATGCGGCGAAACGAAAAGACCAAGTTGAAAATCAATGTCAGGTTTTACTATCGTGTGCATGTCTACTCAAAATTCTGTCTAGAGACCAACTTTAGTATTAGCTGAACGTTACGAAGAGTCTAAGAGAGAGGTAGAGAAATAAATGGCTGAAAAAGGTTCTTGAATTTTGCACCATGAAAATGTACTATCCTACACGTCGACCCAAGCAAATGCTGACAGACAAAGATCTTAGGTTACACCACGAGCGCGGGTGTAATAATAATTCATTGTCTGCCAAAATCACTGCAGTGGGCACTAAGGTGCTAGGGTATGTGAAGACATGGATTATTATTACAGTTATTAAAATTAAATTCGCGGAAGGAGCTGAAGATCATAATGAAAAGTGCTCCTAAGGGTGTTTCGACGACTGGATCATTTATTATACGTTTATCGAACGAAATTGAACTTATGTCGATGTCGACAAAATCGATTTAGATAATGAAGCCAATAATTTGTTTTGTTTTATTGAACAATCTCCGGTATTCGTTTTACAAAATATGCACAGTGCTTGTTTTTCTAGCTGGGAGTATTCATGATGTGTTTCATTAATTCAGTACTATCGCATCCTCGCGAAACTAATTATACAAAGAATTTAATATACATATCACCAGTGATTTGAAATTCCGCGCATATTTGGATCGTGTCAACGCTGGCGAGAAACATTCCCTGCAAATTAATCGAGTTAAAAAAATATATTGAACGCGAAGAGTAGGAGAGAAGATAATAAATAGAAAGAGACAGAGTAACTTATCAAGTCCAGGCAATAAATAATTATATAATAATTAACATTTTAATTAGGAAAAATTCTTTGACGATCGTCGATCAAAACAAACAGTAGTGAAGGAACAAGAAGTAAACTAATAAAGAAAAAACGACTACAGTGACGGGTCGCGTTTACGTTATGGTAAATAAAAGCGAACATATTGTATAACGACTCCGCCTTTTTAAATCAACGCATTTGCCAGCACGCAGAACAGATGGTTTAGAATGGTACGTGACAGGCAGGATAAAATACCAGAGAGTGTTCTCTTTAAAAAAGGACACGTTCACATAACGTTGGAATCGTAGAGCGACCCCTTAGATGGCAGCAATATCCATGTACAGTGTCTAAATACGGAACAAATATGTTACATACAGGACCCGACTTGTGCAGAATTCTCTTTGAAAATTGCAAGAAGTTGAAACTGAACATTCTACGAAATCTACTCAAGTTACTAAAGTACATAATTTTTCTTTCTTAGTAGCGTGGATAGAAGATAAGTAAATGAATTGCGCTCTAATGTAACAATTCAATATTGATCTGGCTTCTTAAAATCTACTGACTAAATTAAATTTATATCGAATAAATATTTATTTAGTTATTTACTTCTAAAAATAATTTTAACTTATAAGTTAATCAAAAAAGATAAAAAAGACTTTGCCACATCCATGTTCGTATTCTGTATATATATGTCGACAACTAAGTTGTCATCATCGGCGTAAGTGAATGACAGTGTTGCATCTGGACACAGAAAAATCCGCAAATTACTTTACACAAAGACTAAACATGTGATTAATGTCTGCTGATGCTAATAACTTCGTTGTGAAATATGTACGTATAGAGAATAGGAACATTGCTGTGGTAAGTATTTTTTTATATATCAGTCAATCACAGTCCCCAACAATATTTATTTTAATTCAAGTGTTTAGTTTTGTTAAAACAAGGTTTCTTGTACAATCATAGGAACTATATGATATCCGTATGTGTTAAGTAGTATCCTTTTCACAATAATATATTTTCCTCATACAAGAAAACAAGTGAACAGAGTTCTGATAAGCCTCACAGTGGCTAGTTTCTCCGACAACCAAGCAAAGCTTACGTCACTGGATTTGGTGCTGATGAGAGCTAAATTTGTATGAGATAGTCTGTACCCTGAATAAACATAGTAGTCGTTAAAGGTTGACAGTTATTCGCGTTGGAAACCAAACTACTGTCATCTTTAGTGGTGTCACTTTTAGTAGTCTAACAGCCTTCCTGTCCCATTGGTCAGTGCTAGTCAGTCAAATATAGAGATACTGTAAGACTTTCATTTCAATACCCTTAGAATGATTGTCAGCGTACGGGATATAAAGCGAATATTGAAGTAAAGAATGTTCGCAATGCACTAGAAGAACGCTAAGTATTAAAAACGTTTGGTAGTTCATTCAAGCTAGTTCCGTGGATATTTAGAACAATAGCTGAGAAGTGATAATATTTAAGAGAATTAAACTTTTCTATCTAGTTCATAGACTTTAAATATTAAGTTTAAATACAAGACAATTGATTGAAACCGTTCGCTAGAGGGGTACGGTTTTATTATTTTTCTGAAAAATTTAGATCAAGCATGAGGGTTGTTGGTTTATTCAAAGACGTGGTTACGTTTTCGGTTAAACCGAAAGTCCCTATCAACTCGTTTATTTTAAAGGGTGTACTTTTTATTGTATATTTGAATTCTTCATGATACTCTTAGACGATTTTCTTAAGTTTCCCCTATTCCTAAACTTAACAATTTTGTGGACATTTGAATATATATACGAGAGTGGTCTGAAAAGTTTCCGACCTCAACGTGAAGATGGCAGCACTCATCAACAAAAGTTAGGGAATGTAGTTGTGTATCTATTATCAGGTACTCACCAAAGTTTCAGCCATTTTGGACGCGCAGTTGTTATTTGACAGTCGTTTGAGTGAGTCGATGTGAGTGCCGAGTACCGAGCTGTCATTAAATATTTGTTTTTGAACGGAAATAGGCCTACGCAAATCAAAGATGAGTTGGACTTGGTGTACGAGGGGTCTGCATTATCATTTACCACAGTCAAATTTTAGGCACCTAAATTTAAACGTGGCCGTAAGAACTTGGGAGACGATGAACGTTCGGGATATCCAAAAACTGCAACTATTGTCGATAACATTGCTAAAGTTGACCAATTGGTGCTAGACGATCGTCGAATTAAAGTGAGAGAGATAGCAAAAGCTATGAATATGTCCAAAGAACGTGTTTGTCACATGTTAAATCAAGATTTAGGCATGAGAAAGCTGCGCGCGCGTTGGGTGCCGTATTTGCTAACGTTAGACGAAAAACGTGTTCGAATGAACATTTCCAATGCAGTTTAGGCGCAATAAATCCGAGTTTTGGTGCCGATTAGTTATTGTAGATGAAATTTGGATACACCATTATACGTCCGACACAAAAAAACAGTCAAAAAAGTGGACTGCAAAGGGGGAACCGGCTCCAAAAAAAGCAAAAACTGTTTTTTCAGCCGGAAAAGTGATGGCGGCTGTTTTTTGGGATAGTCATGGAATTATCTTAATCGATTATCTTCCAAAAGGAAAAACTGTTACAGAAGCATATTACGCATCATTACTTGACAAGCTGAAGGCAGAAATTGTGGAAAAACGACCATATTTGTAGAAAAAGAAAATCCTGTTTTACCAAGACAACGCGCTGTCTCGCACCATGGTGAAAATTCACGAATTACGGTTTGAACTGCTTGACCATCCGCCTTACTCACCAGATCTAGCCCCAAGCGACTGCTTTTGTTTCCTTATCTAAAAATTGCGCTCGGGGGACAGAGATTTTCGTCAAATGAGGAGGCAATCAATCACCTTCGTGAACAATTATTTTGCAGAGAAAAACGGCGAGTACTATTTGGACGGGTTAAAGAGATGGGAGCATCGCTGGGAGAAGTGTGTAGTTACGAGGAGACTATTTAGAAAACCATTGTAGTTATTGATAGATAACTATGGAAATGACAGGTGGTTTCAAAATGATTTACTCAGATACATAATATTATTAATTACTATGAAATTAAAACCATTTAGAACTTATTTTATTTAGCAGAGATTATTATAAGATTATTGACAAAAGCTGGTATGCAATAAATGAAGGAAATCCGTATCTACCAGTATTGAATAAGCAAATAATTTTAGCGAATGAAATCAAACATTATAAGACTCAATAGTATGGAACTTATCACAGGTGATGAAGTAAAAGAACAAACAAAAATTTTAGCGAGGAAATTTACACTCTAAATTTGCAAATAATCTGGAAAGCTTAACAAAATTAAAAAATTCACAAATATTTGATATGATCTCCGTTTTGCCTTAAACACTTTTAAATTCTCGAACGACCCCCTCTTGTGCAGGTTCTTATACAGTTGTGAATGAATAATTATACATCTTATGTTTGATTGATATTCCTTGCATTGCATTATAGAATAAATTTAAATCTTGCGATGAAGATCTCTTTGAATTATATACCAGGACATTAATTTTATTTGCTTCTTCATGTACAGTAGGTTTCGGTCATGGTCTAATAGATTTCACATTACTGAATCGTGTAAAGTTTGATTTCATTTGTCTAAATTTTTCTTTATTCATTGGTTGTAAATGAGCATATCTCTCATTGAACATATGGTAAGTTCTGTTAACAATCCTGTGACATCTTCCATGAATATAAAATAAATTCAAAATATTCATATTTCTGTAATTCTCGTTCTCCATTTTGGGAACTACAAGTAAACCACGGAACGAATATTGTAAAAAAAACAAAAAAATTTATGCACTTTATTTTTGACATTACCTGGTATTTTCATAGCTACCTATTAACAATCATTGCAATTTTTGGCCCATTCTAGCAAAATCGACAAAAAACTCTTTATAAAACAAAAAGGAATGCTATTACATGTTGATGTAGAAGCGAATTCTGCACTAGAATGGGAAAAAATATGAGGTATTTGGAAAAAGAAAGTTTTGATGCTTGAAAGTCGCACCTACTCAAAACTACTCTATGCTAAAAATAAAAGTATTGGAGTAAAGCTAGATGAGTCTTCTAATTATGCTGCAAATATCATCATTTCAGGTGACAAAACAGCGACAGTAAATAATAATAACAATGTAAAACCCAATATTTTCAATTTTAATTCAAATATATGTATCTAAACTTGTTGCATTTAGGTATCAGGAAAACTTAAGAAAGTACAACTTTCCAAATTAAAAATATTTTTTTGAATAGAACATTATTTACTCTAAAATTATCATGCAAATAAAGTAGTTTTCGTCAGCGAAATGAGAAAACTTAAGTAAAATAAAGCTTGTCATGTGGGCGTCATTACGATATATGCACTTTTGTAGACTTAGTCGAAAATTTTCCATTACTCGCTGTAATATGGCCGATGAAATGAGTACAATTTCTTCTTAAATTATTAAGTTTATTGAATTGTTTGGAAATCTCGTTTTTTCCGTAAGAACTGTGAGTCGTATTTTTAATCAGTCAACTTAATTCTAAAGTCTACTGTTATTATATTATTTTTTATAATTCACATTTCAAGGATTATTTATAAAGAAAAGGTTATTGGTTCTCTGTTTTTTTGTAGTTACTTTGAAAATAGAAAATGGAAAAGGGAGTATTTTCGACATATTTTGCTTTTTTATTACCAAAAAGATAAGAACGTAGTCTATTAAAGGAAAAAGTGCCTGAAGAAGATGTCTTAGCATATCAGCAGTGCCAAAAACTTGTTTGCAAAATTTAATTCTGGTAATATGGATGTCAAAGATACACCTTGTCCTAGAAGGTCAGTTGAAGCTGATGAGAATCAAATAAAGGTATTGACTGAATCAAACTGCCGAATAACAATTCGAGAAATTACTACCACAATAAATTTGTCAACATCCACCGTCCATGATTACGTGAAACGACTTGGTTTCACGTCAAAGCTAGATATTTGGATTCCATGTATTCTCAAAGAAAAGGATTTCTCCTGCCGCATTGCCCTGATTTGTTGCAAAAACATTAAGAAAATAATTCATTTCTGGAGCGAATCATAAATGGAAATAAAAAATGGCTTGTTTACAATAATGCGGAAAACAAGCGATCATGGAGTGGAAAGGATGATTCGACTAGAAACACTTTGAATGCCGATATTCATAAAAAAGTCATGCTTTCTGTTTGGTGGAATTTTAAAGGAATGTTTTTTTTTGAACTTCTAACAGATAATTCTATCTGGTATTGTAGATAATACATGTGCTAGTGCTAGTATATGCCATTACGTTCCGTAATAAAAATTTAATTTAGAGGCCAAAACTAAAGTGCAAAGTTAAAAAAATCGATTTTAAGATTCTGTGTAAAGAAGAGAAAAAGTTCTACAACAAGAAGATATCTGACATTTTTCTTCTTATTGCTATAATATAATTCCTGAAATACCTAGAAATTCAGTAATTGGAAAATATCTTAAAATTTCGCTAGTCTTTAGCAATAATTAGTCTATTTATCCAAAGATATATATATATACAATATTAATAAACGATATCCTCGTGCTAGAAATTTAAGACATTTGTATATATCGTATTATAAATCTCCCAATAGAATAAAGAATAAGTAATTTAAACATTGCTTATCGATGTAACATCGATTACTTGTGCGCATCTTATCAATAGTTTACCCTAATGAAACATGCGAAAACATAATGCGAAATATAAACGAAAAATATCAAGAAATGTTGCTAAACAAAACTAAATATTATTTGTTCGATTTCCAGGTAACGATCGAGCTATAATTCTTAGTTTAATTTTGTTTTTTTTGTTATAAAATACTTATAACAAATAATATATTATAAATTCATAAATTTCCATTTCTTGTTTCCTAACTATTAATATCGTTTTTATATTTTAAAGAGGGATATGCGCAATCTATTAATTGATGATAAAATATCAATTATTTTAAGTACGCTCCTGTCCTGTAGAGCGCTTAGATGGTATCAATTCCCGTAAAAGGAGTCTAAATATGGAACTGGTACGTTATACAGTACATAGGTAACTACGTTTTTAGAAAAAGATTAAAAGACGAAAAGAAAAAGAAAAAGAAATAACAAAACGAACAACACTTACTCTGCTGGTTGATAACTAGCCGAGAGGAATGACTTGGGCAAGGACATCGACCGCTGTTGGTTATCCACGAACGAGCTGGTCTTGTTCTCTTCACCTGGTGCACTACCCGGCCTGGTCAACACTATTTCCCGAACCGCTTCCTCTTTAACAATAACCGGCACGATTTCGTCCATGGGAGTCGACGCTCCCGAACTTTTTACATTTTTCGGACTCTTTGTCGACGTACGGTCCGAAGTCGTCACGTAAACATCACTAGACGATGAACTACTCGGATTTCTGGACACTGGCGAACGTGCACTTACAACACTCACTGGCGACGTCTTCCTTTCGATACTCTTGTTTGGACTGAGACGTTTTTCGGTTCTCGTACCCGCGTCTAAAGAGAATCCGGTAGGTCTTCTCGGTAAATTACTGTAAGATCTCACATCCGTATCGGCTCTTGATATTCTTTTGGTTCTTTCCAAGCTGGGTCGTACATTTTCGGGACTAACTTTGTCCATGGATCTTTGGTGACTAGGATAACTATGCGACAGTCTCATCATCGATTGAGCTTGACTATTTAAAGATTCCCTGTGTGCGCAGTGAGGCCAAAAATCACATGTGTCAGAGTTACAAGGATTCTTAATTTCCTTCTTAACGCCGGTTAAAATTGGAGCTGTAGAGCCTCTTTGCAAAATTTTCTGTCTCTCTTTGTTATTACCAACTATGTAAACGTTATAATTATTGCTTATAGGTTTCTGTTCTATTTTAGGTTTTTCTTCTCTGGCATTATTATATCTATGGATTAATAAAGCTTGAGCAGCGGCTCTGTTCCTATTCCCGTATAAGTAGCTAGTAACCACTTCCGCTTCTCTAAGCATTTCTTCGTTTACGTCATTCTCTTTGTTTTGTCTCTTGGTGCTACTTCTATTATCGCCGCCGATTTTAACAACGACTCTGTGACTTTCTGGATGTTGGGGCGATATCTTTTGATTTATATTTCTAGCTAATCCAAAAGTGGGTGGGGGCTTCCTTTCCGGTAGCTGAAGACTTCGCGATCTCCTCACTCTTAACGAGGGATCCTCTTGTATTTGATATTGTCGAGCCGGTGCTGATCTGCGCATTTGTTGCAGGGTTCCCGATGGCGATCTGGATGGGAATTCGTTTCCACTGGAACTTGTTGAGCTCGTAGGAGATGCACAGCTCTGTTGCTTATTACTATCTGAACTTGCCGGTGATTTGCGTATTTGAACTCGATAGGGTAAGCGAGTATTTCTACCCGACGGTGAGGTTTTATCTTTTGGCACAATGCTTATATTGATTGAGGAACTATTGTTGTCTTCATCGTCGGCGTCTTCGTAAACATCAACGGAAGAATCAGTATTTTCTGATAATCTTGGCATCGCGATTCGAGGAACGTAACTATCTAGACTTCTAAAACCCATTGAGCTCGATGAGGAAGACGAAGATTCGCCGTATTTTTGTAAAAATTGTATTCTTCTCGTAGCCGTTGTATCTTCTAAAGATTTGGTTTGAGGTATTCTTGGATATGAACGCATTTGTTCGGTATTTGGCGTAACCGCCTTTTGTTTGCGTATCGGAGCGGAATTCCACGTACTCTTCGGTGTCGTGGGAGGACTGACCTCGTCGCTATCAACGATGGCATTTGATCTTGGAAGAAACGGCGGCTTCCCAAAAAAGGTCCTGCTCCTAATACTTTTCGTATTTTTGTCTTGAAAAGCCGGCGGTGGCGAAATAATAGGAGTCACGGAAGGCGGTGAAAAGCTTTCGGGAACAGGAACATTATGAGGTGACGGAGTTTTCTGTTTAACTTCAAAATCCCTAGCTTTTAGAGGTAAAAATACAGGCCTTTGTGGTTCTATAGTTCTTAATTCCGTATACTTCGCCGGTTCACTTTTACAATGATAATCCGCCAATTTAATACCAATCCTTCTGGAAGGCTGCAAGGATTCGGTTGAGACGTATGTATTTCTCCTATTTTCATCTAAAGATCTCTGTTGTACTTGCACCCATCCAGACCTGCCCAAATAAACTCCATCTACTTCTTTATCGCACCACCTTACCGGTGACAGTTCTCTGTTACAGGAAGTGTTCAGGAAGATCTCGGCGGAGTTTATTTCACCACCAGAATGGAAGCCTTGATTATTGTACTTGCCGTAAGGTTGATTGTAGCCGCCAAGTGATTGATGTTTGGTGAGCTGGGGTTGGCAAGCTTGACTTGTGCGAGTAGACGAATAAGATCTTGACGTTGCCGTTGAAGTGGTGAATATCGAAGTAGGGTTTGTTTCCCAGGGATCCGACGTGTTCCTCAGATGTAATACAGACACGTTTGGGCCCCTGTGTAGAAAAAAAATTAAATTTAATTATTAAAAAGCCTTTACTTCATTAGATATTTTTGTGCAATTAAATATTTTAAGAATTAATTATATACAGTGTGTATAAATAAATCAAAATTAAAAATTTTTTTCTAAATCGTATTGGGTTAAGCACGGACATTTAAATATGTCAAACTGTCCTGAAAATTGGTTTCGAAAGTGAACTTTTTCTATGATTTTTCAAAAATGCCATTAGAAAAACATTTTCCATGTGATATCCTTGAAAGTTTTAGGGAAAGTACGAAAAGAAAATTATTTACCTCTTCTAAAAGCATAACAAATAATTTATTTTTATTTAAAGAAACAAAAATTATCCAGACATTTTACCTCTTGAGATTAAGCGTAATGCAAGGCAATAATTTGTTCTCTGTGACCCGCTTCTATATTTCCTTTTTCCAAATTTCTATTTAAAATTCTTATATAAAATTACAATTCCTTTAAATAATATTTATTGCAATAGTAACAATAGTAATCAATATTGGATAGTATTAAAGGTCATATTGATGTAGCGAATAAGTTACTAGATTTGAACATTTTGAACTAGGTTTGAACATTGGTGCAGTCTAGAACTCTCACCCATGTCACATTTTCAACACAATTTGACTTAGACTTTTGTAAAATGGGAGCTCGGAGGTAACTCTGGTATCATACCATAATAGGCAGTTGATGTCTAAAGCTAGTCGCGTTACCATTTTAATGTACCGTACAGCTTTAGTGGTAACAAACTTTGTATGTTACAACATCGTGGGTGTTTAAGCCCTCTATTATCTATGCATTACAGTTATGAAAATATATTTATTGCATAGTTTTATAGTTCACAATTTGTAATATATATATATACATAGTTAGACAATTGAGGGTACTGCTAAACTTTGTTTCTATGAAAATTGTAGAGTAACCATGAAAGTTCATATTCTAGTCATAGAAAATATTTTGGTGATGGTTACTCTTCCAGTTAAATAGGAAATCGCCATCAACTCGTGTATTCCAAATGGAAAAATGTGCCTTTTATACATGTTTGAATTCTATAAAATATCTTAAGAAGATTGTTCTTCTTCATGTAAATTCGACAATTTTAGAAATATTTGAATTTTTTTGAAAATATCTGGTTCTATATTATTAAACTTTTCTCTGATGCTTTTATTTATGATAAATTTTGTACTACTTTCGAGTAGATGCAACTTTAAACGACCAAAACTTTTTTCAAATACAATGCCACACTTTCTCGTTTTGGAATGCAGAATTTACTTCTACGTCAACATATAATAGTATTCTCTACACCTATCTTCAATCCTTTTCATGTTATAATAAATTTTTTGTTGAATTTGACAGAGTAGGTAATTATGGAAATGACACGTAATATCAAAATTATTTAGTCAGGTGCATAATATCCTATCATAAAGTTATAAATAAGATAATCGAAGATGATCATTTAGAACTTATTTTATTTAACCGAGAATGTTGCAAAATTATTGACAAAAGTTGCTATGTTAAATGAAAGAAATCCTTGCTTACCAGTATTGAATAATCAAAAAATGTTATCGAATGAAATCAAACATTATACCATCTACATTACTGGTAAAGAAGTAAAAGAATAATCAAAACTTTAAGCCAACAAATATGCGCCCTGAATTTGCAAGTAATAAAAATTTGAAGAAATGGAAAAATAAAATTCGCAAATGTTGTTTTATTGTAAATAAGTCAACATTCTTGAATAAAATCTAATTGTGCATGGGTTTTTCATTGCCCAATATGAAGTTCTTGTATAGTTGTTAGTGAATAATCATGCATCTTATATGAGGTGGTAAAATTAAATAACGAGACTAGTGTGAGAAATGCTAATTATGGCAAATAAACTTTTATTTAACTTTTATCCCCTTCGACATACTCTACCCCTTATCCATACACCGCAGTATACGTGTCTTTCATTGTTCACAACAATGATATAGTTCATAAGTTGTCAGCCTCTTCAACCACTCTGCCGTTTTTGCTTTTACATATTCAACAGACGGAAAATGTGTTCCCTTTAATGAACTTTTCACTTTTGAGAACAGGTAGAAGTCACATAGTGCGAGATCTGGCGAATACATCCTTGATATTGAAAAACACGATAAGTATTTCCTTTGATTTCAACATGCTTATTCGTGCTTTCTTCTCTCTTGGCGATCCGGCTATCCAGTGCATCGATTGACACTTTGTTTGTGGGTCATACTGGAAAATACACGGTTCGTCACATGTGACATTTTTTGTGAGCAAGTCTGGTTCTTCTGTAAGTTGCTCCATGATGTCACAGCAAATGTTCATCCTACTGCTTTTGTTTCTGAGTGAAGTTTTTCGGCACAATTTTTGCAAAAACTATTGTCATGTTTAATTCATCATGCAAAATGGTAGTACTATTTCTTTGTTAGTGTTTACCATATCGGCAATCATACGAATGCTTAGACATCGGTCTTTCCGCAAGATTTCATTTTCTGAATGTTGCCTTCAGTTTCTGCAGTCACAGATCGACTAAGACGCTCACCATCTTTGACTTTTTCCCAACCTTTAGAAAACCATTTGTTCTATTCAAAACTCGCGCATGTGAGATAACATTATCACCAAACACTTTCTTTAACATTTGTAAACATTTTGTTGGTGTAACAGTAACAGTGTCCTCTACAATTAAAGCTCGAAAGTAAACTAAAACAGACAGAGAGACGAAACTACGAGTTGTTGCTAGGGAAGTATTAAGGGCAACGACATTCCAATTACCGTCTCGCCCGAATCGGCTGAGTGATGGAAGGAGCGCAATCTTGTTATTTAATTGCCATACCTCGTATTTGGTCGAAATGTCCTGCACTGCAAAATAAGATAAATTTAGATATTGCACTGAGAGTCTTATTAATCCATGAGAATTGATATGAGAAGTCAAATATGCCAGCAAAATAAGCTTATGCTTCTTTGGATTCTGTTCGTCTAAATTTTTGCATATTCATTGGTAGTCAGTAAGGATATCTCTCATTGAACATACACTCTATACCTGAGCATATTTTTAATATTCCTCGTCACTTCCATAACTATCTATTCACAGTCATTGCAATTTGTGACATTTTCTACAAAAATTAACAAAAAACTTTATAAAACGAAAAGGATAGAATATGTGTATTAAAAATGCTCTTACGTATTGATGCAGAAGTAAATTCTGGATTCGGAGACGAATAAAATATGAGAAATTGTATTTGAGAGGTTTATTGAAAAAGTTTTTGTACTTTAAAGTTGAAATAGTCGAAATTATTTTAGAAACACCCTGTATAAGATTGGTCAGAAACAAAAGCATAAGCATTTCAGGAAAATTTGTTTCCAGTCCCAAAATAGTTACAGCAAATAATAATAATAATGACGATGTGAAACCAAATATTTTTAAAAAAATCTAATATCTCTAAAACTTAAAAAAATCTTTCTAGAACATCTTGTAGAAATTAAATAGGCAATAAAAGGTGCATCCTTTCATTTAAAATCATGTCACGTAAAAAATTATCACGTAAATATTTTCTTTGAATAGAAGATGAGCCCTCATATTTATCCTAAAATTTTTAGAAGGAAAAAATAAAGTATTATAGTTTTCCCAATACGTCTACGAACAATTTCAATTAATCACCTTGTATAATAACACGTTTAAAACAGCTGAAAATTTTTCTTATCCATCTCCCCACTTCCAGTCCCAAAACTAGCGACTAGGAAGCTAAAAAAATTACTGTTGCGTTAAAATTATAATACATCACCTTGTAAACCCGCCCAATTTAATTTAATTCAGCATTTTTGAGTTACTTATGTGTCAGAAATGGAATTCTGTTAACGAAGCAGTAATTATTGTTATAACGGAATGCCTTAAATACACTTAAAAACATTTCTTTTACATATTAAGAGAAATTATCCAAATTACAAATGCTTAGGATAATATTCTAGATAGTATCTAAATATAATGTGTAGTCTTCTTTTTCCTCGCTTTATAATTTTATTGGACTGAGAATTGTATCATTTTAGCATTGTATATACCTTTATTTTCTACACACCAGGAAAATCGATTTTTAATAAATTTGGATAGACGCCTATACAAATATTTGATGGACCTGGGGATTCAAATGGACAAACGTAGTCCACCTGTCGATTTATCCAATTTTCTTGTTTGCATAGGTCATCGTACACAATGTAAAAACGTAGATTTTATAAAGGAAATGTGTCCTACCAATACCTCCTATTTACTTTATATATTCCTAGAGTAACAGAAGTGTCAACATTCCCACATGAATTCGGCATGACACCTAAACATTTTTGATAACTGTTTATATTTGTCAACAGATACAATTTCACAATAAACCAGTCCAATTCTGATGCAAAACAATGATCTAACGACTTCATTTGCTATTCATCTATTTCAAATCATAAATGAATAATTTAATACTTTTTTTCGTATGTTTAAAACATAGTTGGATTTCTAAATTTGGTTTGGAAAGAGTTCGTACCGTTACATTGTTCCATCTACTATATGCGACAGTACAGTTGGAATTTTAAAGAGTATCTGGGCTCGTTTAATTTTCTTTCTTTTCTGTGCTTCTACAATAGTCCAGGAATTAAAAGTAGTGGTATTTACATTTTTAATGCATTCATGTGATGCAATTTAACCTACGCATATCTGTAGGAATTCTAAAAGCGTTTTTCAACATGTACTATAGTAAAAGTTCCTTTGTTAAAAAGAACTGTTATAATTTTTATTAAGATATTGTCAGGGCTATTTGTATTGCGCAAATTTTGTATGAGTTACTATTTTGTTAATTTATTATTTACGTATTTGTTTATTTATCTATCAAATTAACAAATTTAATTACAGGAAAAATATAGGAACAAATGAACCTCTAAATTTTACCATACAAATCTGTAAACTATATGCCGGCTAAGTCAATCGTAAGATACTCGTTTAACATGTTAGAGTCTAGAATTCGAGTGCGAAAACACTGCTCAGGAGAGTTTGTCATGGTTTCCCATCTCATTTAAGGAGAAAGCCGACAGTCAAAGATCAATTGGTTACGAATGCGAGCGTAAACTCATGACTCACCAATGCCGCCTGTAATTGGTCATTGGAGGATGTGAAAATATGGATTAATATCATTATTATTGCGTAAATTTGTCTCTCTCTCAGCCTAATGGGAAACTTTCTCTCAAGCTATATATCTACATATATGTTTGAGTTCGGACTGATTCGGAGTGCCATTATACATCATAATATGGTAAATTAATGCAAGTTTCATGATGCTTAGTATATATGTATGGAGGAATATTACAGTATACTATACTGAAACTCAATTTCAGTGCAGTAGTAGTAGTGCAGTAGTTTAGCCCTGAAGATGTCCCATACAAATGGGTACGAAACATTGGCAGATATAATAGTGACGCGGTTCCATCCCGGAAACCCAGAAGCAGATAGCATTTATTGAATACTATAGTTTCCAGTTTCCATCATTATTTATGACGTCTTGTCAGCGTGATGACAATTTGTATATTCCACTTTTAAAAAATGCTTTATCCTTAAAGACGAAAAATTAAACCAGTGTTTGTTTGATGTACGCCACTGTATTTTGTACGAATTCCAACAAGGAAGAAATGATACAGAAGCGTGCAGAAATTTATTGTAACTGTTTGGTGAAGGTCTAGTTTTTGATAGAACATGCAGAAGATGGTTCGAAAAATTTCAAATAAGCAATTTTGACCTTTCTGAGCCACGCTCTGGACAATCATCTTTGATCGACGACGATACTGTCAAGACCATGTTAGAGCAAAATGCTTTTTGGACAACATTGCGAAAAGACTGGATTCAACTGAATAAACAATTTCTAACCATATTCGGAAACTAGGATTAGTGTGGAAATATTCGATATGGGTGTTACATGAGTTAAGTGAGAAGAATTTGTATGATCGAGTCATCATATGCACATCTCTGCTTGCGCGGAACAAAATCGAACTCTTCTTGTATCGGATGGAATTGCGGATGTAAAGTGGATTACCTATGAAAACATCGTAAGGAAAAGGGCGTATTGTGAATCTGGAAAACCTTCATCTCTAAACCAAAGTTGAGCCTGAGTTAGAGAATGTTGTGTATATGGTGGAACATTCGAGAATCAATACATTTTGAGCCGTTCATACTAAAACAAAAGCTAAATTCAGAAAGGTACTGGCAGCAATTGGATAATCTAAAAACTGCCTTTCGAGAAAAGAGGCTGGCGATGTTTAATAGGAAGGACGTTACACTGCCGCATTGTAATGCCAGACCACATAATGGTTTGGGACTGAATTGGAACTCGTCAGAAACTCGCAGAGCTGCGCTGGGAAATTCGGTCGCATCCACCATACTCCCTGGACGCGGCACCCTCCGATTATCATTTGTTTCTGTCCTTACAAAATTTTTTACATTTATTCAATTTTTCACCTCTAGGGATAAGGCATTTTTTAAAAATGGGCTATACAAATTGCCATCGCGCCGGCAAAAAGTCATAAATATTGATGGAAATTATATTATTCAATAAAGTTTATTCAAGGTATGGAAAATTTATTATTTTGTTTTATTCTAAACACGGACAGAACTTTACGGTAGACCTGATATACTATATATATATTGCTTTAATAATATACCTACTATTAGTTAAATTTAATTTATTTGTATCCATAAAGGATTTATTGTGTGAATAAAGGAATCGAATCTTACGGTCTTTAGTACTGCAGTGGTAGGATGTTCATCTGGAAAAAGAAAGGTCATAGGTTGGATTCCTGTCAAAGGCAAATAATTTCATTTGCAACATTATATATACGATTGAAGCGTATACACAAAAATTACTGTTTTATAATCGGTTCTGCAAGAAATTTCCAAAAAATTTCGAAAAATTGTTCTAATTACGTACAATGTCATTCTAAGATTTAAGCACTTTTCTCATCAATACCAAGAATATCAATAACTTCATACAAACCTATTAGTTTCTTACCGCTATTACCTAAAGTACTAGCAAACTACTGTTAATTGTAGTAATAATAATAGTATTAATAATAACAATTATATCTTGAATTGTAGGACAGAAATATAACATAACAGAAAATATTCTAGAAAATAAAAATGAATAAATAATCAAATAATTTAAAAAAAAATTAAAATCGGTGGAGCCTAAAGTAGAACAAAATAAAAATACAATCAATTCTCTAGTGCAACAACCAACTGCAAGAAATCTTCAAAAAATTTCTTAAATAAAATATTATACAATTAACATAAATTATTAATTTCTAAACAACCATTTTGCCCGTTTAATTTCAAAAACCAAAACAGCACAATGGAACAGATGCATGGGATCATTATCTAAGTATGCAATGATTTGCTCTACTATTTGTAGCGAACTAAATCAGACATTCGACAAAGTTTGGCACAGATTACGAAAAATTAACCGCTATGTCACCTACAAATACTAAATCTTAAAGTCGTATTTGGCTAACAGATATTTCCTTATAAAGTACCAAAACGAATACACAAAACTTACGTATCATAAGTATTTCAATGAAATGTTTTAGGTTAAGTAAAATTACAAACCATTAAAACGTTGCAATTTTCGCAAATGATAGTATGCTATCTGCTTCTGGGATTCCGGGCTGGAACCGCGTCACTTGTATATCTGCCGACGTTTCAGTTTCAGTACAGTAGTTGAGCCCTGAAGATGTCCCATATAAATGGATACAAAACTTCGGCAGATATACAAGTGACGCGGTTTCAGCCCGGAAGCCCAGAAGCAGATAGATAGCCGTATCATTTGGCACATAAACTTACAAACGACTCTTGATCATGTTCAAAAATTGTTGAAAACAAAAAAAAATCAAACAAAATGAAGCAAAATCCAATCATATTGAGAAAACAAATTGTTCTTTAGTAACAATTCGCTACTTGCACTGGAGATATATACTTATGTATGTGTCATGCTTGTCGAGAATGTTTGTCGAAGCACAATTTTTGATTGAAGAGTACGTATTTTCTTATATGCCAGTCAAATCAAATCAAATAATAAATTTATTTTATTTTATTATTATCAAAAACATGGAGGATCTTTGACAAACATGTGCCATGCACGTCGAGATGTTTTTGCCAATGACGTATTGTGCACATCAGTAGGCAATTGTAACAGAAATGAAAACGACGTTCGCGACATGTCGACTCAGATCATTTGTCGAAGCACAACTGATTGCAGTTATCGATATAGTATTTCCTAAAAGTACTATATTTTATTATACACTAGTCAAATCAAATATGTTTATTTTAGTATTATCAACATGGAAGGATGTTTGCTGGTAACACGTCGCATCGTTTACGAGAAAAATAATGGACATTTTCCGCGGAATATTCCACCCATAAACAATAAAAATATCCACCATGAAGGTGTAAAACAGTATTTGCAAAACAGAAGAAACGCATTGAAACTATGTGGAATACAAGAAATGCCATCTAGTACTACATATTCCAGACTGTTTCGAAAGATGCCATATTACACAAGATTATTAATAAACAAAATTAGTATTGATATCTGTGTAAAATTGTTTCAGTAAGACTCTACTTAGTCTTGTCGTTTCAAGAAACGCCTTACAGCGAGTTACAGTGCGTTTTGGCATCCCCATCTGAAAATTAGTTGTCAGCGTAAGTGGTTAATAATAAAAAATACCACAACTTGAAGGTATCAAAGATCCAGGGTTATATTTGGAAGAACGAAGTGATATACATACATATTAAAGATCATAATTAGATACGTTAGTTAACAGAACGTAATTAAAAATTTTCTGTTGATAAGAAGGTGTTAGGCCACATTGAAACGTTTCTGATTATATTGAACAAACATAATTCTGGACAGCTAGGATCTTCAGTATTTATATACAGCAAATGTACTATAATAAAATCCTTTGAATGCTTTTACTTGCAGTATCAAACTTTGCCATATGTAAAACCATATTTGTTCCTTTCATGAAGAAATCAAAAGATACCGTGAAGCAGATGAGAATAGATTTAATGGATAGAATGAATTAGCTAATAGTTTAATAAATATTGGTAGTGAAGTGTATTGACTAAAACGTTTTAAGCTTACATGTTTAAAGTCTATATTTAGTTAGAGAATGTATTATTGGAATGACAGTAAGTCGTTTATATCATCTTGTATTATCAGATAATGAAGTGAAAGGAAGAATCATAGAATTCGTCTCCACACATTAATTTATTTTAGATATTATAACTGTTGTTCTATACATTAATATATTACAAGTATAACAAAAAATAAAGAACGCAAGATTATGAAGTAGCCAGATAACACATTGTTGGAATTTAGAGTATTATTTATTACCTTCTACGCAAAATTAGAGAGAACATATTAAATACAACTCGATAATTCTGCAAGTACGGTTCCAATTTTAAATAAAAATAAAAGAAACATTTAACATAAAGAAGTACCTAAATATAGTAAATTGCAAAGAAGATATTAAAGTCCTTAGTGTAATACATAATAACCTAATTAAATAATAAATATAAATCAAGTTCATTAAAAAAATTATAAAATCAGTAGCTGTTGCCTGTATTTCACCCCCAGTTCCGGGAAAGAGCAGTTATTGTTGCACTTGAGAATGTACTAAACATATTACGAAACGTGTGAAAAAGCAACGCTTTCTATTTATTTTTTATTTGAAAATTAAGAAATAAATAAGGCTGAAACGTCCAATAAAGCAAGTCAAGAATTATAAAATTTCTATAGAAAATTTGTGCAATTTTTTCCTTGAACGATTGAACACTTTTAAAAATAATAATTTCATGTTAAGAAATATTGTCACAAGATATATGTATGTACATATGTATATGTATTTTTCTGTTTTAGAATCTATAGGTGAGAAACATTGGCGGGAAGACTTGACAAACAGACGCTAGAAATCGTACAAGGTTTCCCCGACCCGGCGCCGTCCGCGTGAGAGCTATTCGAGGCCGTCACCCTTTATAAGGTAACTTGCCGCAAAACTAATACCACAGACTGACCGGTAATATTTATTTTCATGGGGTACTTATGACAAAGTCCGGATGGAGAAAAGTTCATAAAGGGAAATCGTAAACGTTCTCGTATTATTATTAATAAATATGAGAAGGTTTTTGTTTCGTTCTTTACTACCAGGAGATTAGACGGCATGTTCAGATAAATGTCCGATAATGGGACAGTTACTCATTCTATTTATGGAATGGCTTTTTATAATGCAATTAGGGCTACATTTTATCAACAACAAACAAGGCAGGTTGAAATACTGGTCGTAATCGTTGGGGTCAAAGTAAGACGACGCCGCATCATAGAACCGCATATAGAAGTAGAAGATAGCAGAAAAACAGTTGCGAAAGCTTAGATTACAATTAAACGAGTTTTTTTTTAGTAATGTAGTTTATAATTCAAGAAAATACAGCATAAAAATGAGAAAAAATTATAACAAAATTACCAAAACTATCATAAGACAGAAACAGTCGTCCGTCCTCTGAACATAACAATAATAAAATTATAACAAATACCACGATTAAGGTGTATTAGGGAAAATAAGTGAGAAACAGTAAAGAAGATATATCTATATTTTGCGATTGTCGAAGCTGTATATCCGATTCTTACATCAAAAAGGAATTGTAAGCTTTCCTAAATATTCCAGTGAAAGAAGCATAGAAATTAATTAGAAATTGCAAACGATATTAATTCTAGAAAACCCAAAACTACGATTCTATTATTGCAATCAGAAGAGGAATTAAGTATTTTATTTCTGAGTTCGATTGATTTATTTATTGTTTTGAGTTATTCAGTTTACATTTCTTTTTCTACGGATTTCGTTCTCTACTGCCTGTCTGATAGTTCAGTATTAAGTTACTGGCTTTTAACGTCGGTGTTTTGAGTCCGAATCTGAGATCGCTATAGAGGATAGTATTTTTGTGATTTTCCTTCTTGTTCGAGGTGAATGATGACAGTCAAAAGTTTTAAGTCGGTCGATAAGCGCGGGTGTAATAAGTCATGGCCTGCCAATGTCCTCTGCGTTTGATGTTTTGTTGATAGAGGGTGTATTCGTATCCACCGCCCTTCTATGTCTTTGTCCTTTAAGACTTTTATAACTTAATCCTTCAATTACACTTTTAGTATTTCTTTTAAATAAGCAAGCACTATGTGGTCTAGATCGCGGAAAATCATCCTCTGTCGATGAACCTTTGTGTCCATATTGAAACCGTATTATTTTTGAGCTTTTATTATTTTACTCTGTTTTCTTCTTTTATATTTCTTTAACTTTACATCTTCTGAGTTTCTCATCGTATGTTCTTATTATCCTATATATCCTTCCTATCATGTTTGTTTCCCATAGTTTTAATTATTCTTGATCTATTTACTACAAGTTTCATAGTTTCGGCTACATAATGTATTTTTCAAAATTTTAATAAATACTATATCTGTACTATAGTTTTTAACCAACTTATATCTTCTAGATTATTATGTCGCTTATCAGTTTTTCGTTGTTCGTGGTTTATTTCCAAGTATCTAGAGTTATGGACCTGCTCAAATTTCAGATACTTTGTTTTTATATATTCTAAAATATCTATGATAATTCGTCTTTGTAATTGGTCCATCTAGATCACCTATGCAGCATCTTCGTTGATTTTTTTATTGTCGTTGCTTTGAGATCACAGTTTCTTGTCACTTCTTCCATTGCAATGTTAAATAGAGTTATCAATACACTTATCCCGTTATTTTTCGTCTTTTTTAATTTAGATATCGATTGATCCTTCTTGTGTTTATACTACTGCTTTTCATTCTTTCTTTGTCATCTCAATCAAACATCAATTTTCTAGTAATTCTTAGGTCTTGGGCATTTTTCAATGTTGTATTTCTCTTCAGACTATTGAAACTTGTTCAAAAATCAATAAATAATATTGGCAGGTCAACATTTTGTCCGCAGTCTTTGGTCTATTACGTAGATGTCGTTTATTGTTGATCTTTTTTACAATCAATACGGTGTTACTAAAATTCTTATGAGACTCCAAATCTTCAACCAATTACGATGAGAAAAATATTAATTACATATTAAATTATGCTACTGTGGAAAGAATTTGGAATACCGAACACGTGTAAAGTACAAAAGTTAGATGAATATCATGGAATATGGAAGTATCATGGAAAAACGGTAATAATGCTCGGATCAAGAAGATACTATGAATTCTTTAAAATGACGGATAGAATTAATAGAATTACGGAATAGAAGCACACATCATGAAATATTAAAAAAAACTATATTAAGATTTGATTTTAAACTCTGTTTTTGATGTATTACCAGTGATCAACAAATATTTCATGGTCTTATTTTCTTCGTCTTGCGATTTTTAATTAACATTTTGCAAGAATCTACTTTAGACTTCTACTATCTGCTACTTATTTAAATCATTTCGACTAACCGCCCAGTTCTTATAGAAGTCAGCGATTCTAAAATATTTACAAGAAACTATAAAAATGGTATTGATTTGAACTTTTCCAAAGGGGACAATTCCACTTTTATGTATATTGAAAGAGAGATGCCGCTCGATTCTCTGCTAACATGGGCATGTAGTGATATTGTTTTAATGTGTTTAAATAACATAATTCATTCCAAATACTTGAATTACTCTTCATTTGTTTACATACGTGCATACACTTGACACTTAAACACAGATACGGAAGGAAAAGATAAAGAAAGAAATAACACACACTTGCAGATCAGACCTTTAAAAAATGCACATAACATTCCGTTAGTTCAGTTCCATACGTAAGTATAAACACACAGAAACACCGCATAATTTAATTAATTTGTTTTTGTAAATTTACAACTTTCAACATGAAAAAGAACCTACAAATATTATTATATTCTTAAGAAATATACAAAAAATTCATCAAATACATATACCAGGAGTACTGGAAAGTCATTACCGGTTTTTCTAACAGATATCGCTAGACCCAAATATGCAATGTTACGACTTGACACATACATATGTCATTTTATTCTACTGACATCAAACTTCAAAGCCATACATGTTATATTTTGCGATAGTGACACTGTCATAGATTTACTTTGAAAAGGTCGAGTTTTGTGCCTGAAAAAGTGCATTTGAGGTACGCCCACTTTTCTTATTTAATCAAAAGAAAAAGCCGCTGAAAGTCATCGTTTGCTGGTAGAAACTTACAGCGAGCAAACCCCAACCATAAAACAGGTGAGCCGTGGTTTCGATAATACAGAAGCGGTGATTTCGATGTGCAAGACAAAGAACGTTCTGATAGAGCGAAAAGTTTGAAGATGCGAAACTGTAGGAATAATTAGATGAAGACACAACCCAAATTCAAAAACAATTGTCAGAAGCGTTAAATGTGACCCAAGAAACGATTAATGACAGATACGAGCAGTGGAAAAAATCCAAAAGGTGAAGAAATGGGTGCCACATCAATTGAATGAGAGGCAAATGGAAAATCGAAAAATCGTCTGTGAAATGCTGCTTCAAAAGTATGATCGAAAGTTATTTCTGCATCGAATAGTGACGGGTGATGAAAAATGGATTTATTTCGAAAACTCTAAGCGCAAAACATCACCTGGCGAAGTTGGCCCATCAACTCTAATGCCAAATCGTTTTGGTCGCAAGACTATGCTCCGTGTTTGGTGGGACCAGAGTGGCGTGGTGTACTACGAACTGCTGAAACTGGTGAAACAGTTAATACTAATCGTAACCGACAACAAATCATCAATTTGAACCATGCATTGACAGACTAACGTCCAGAATGGGCCCATACAGCAAAACTAGTCAATAAAGCGCTGAAAGCACTTGTATGGGACATAATATAGCATCCGCTGTACCCTCCAGACCTTGCCAAGTTAGACCACCTTTCCGCATCAATGACATACGCGCTTGCAGTGCAGCGCTTCGTCAATTTTGAAGAAGTTAGAAAATGGCTCGTTGAATAGTTTTGCTCAAAGAACAAACAGTTTTTTTTGTGGTGGCATTAATATATTGGCTGAAAGATGAGTTGAATCAAATGACCAATACTTTGATTACATACATTTTTCCATTTTTTTTTAATTATGTAGTTTTTTACGAAAAATAATGACTTTCCGGTATACCTGGTGTATATATATAAAATCGGTGCATTGTACGTTAAAGAAGAAAAAAAGCCATTAAGTAAATAATTTGAAAAAAAAGGAAAAAATCGTGAATATGAACTATGAAAGTGTTTTATTATCGCTAATAGTCGGAAACTCAAAAACATAAGAATAAAATTTGTAATTACAACAAAACATTAAAAAAGAAAAGAATATATTTCTTTTTATTAAATTGTCGAACGTTGAATCAAGAAATCGTAAATAAATTTTTCAGAACAAATTGTTTATTTGGAGATATCTGTTTTATACAGATTTTGTGAAAATGGAATATTTCGCTTTTGAAAAACCGCTCCTCATATAATCTTCACATTATTAATTGATAGTTGACAATTGTTTCATCAGCACAGTGACTTTTTCGGTCATGAATTCAATAATATATTTGTTTTATTTCGGTTATTTTATGAAGCTATCCCACCTATTAATATAAAAGTATTGCAGAGGAGTCTTGGTGTGATTGTTTTTAACCTGAAATAGAGTTATCTTCCAAACTAAATTCATTTATCGATAAACTTTATGTACTAAGTGTATGTCCGAACATTGCGCATATTTATAGGATCCACTTCAAAATTATTACAAGAATTTTTCGCCGCAATCTACGCGTTGTTTCCTTAGTTAAATTCGTATGACAAACAGTATTTCGTATAAAATAAATCTAAAAAAATTATGTTGGAGTTGGATCTATCTAATATTTATCTAAAAACGTAAACAGATTTGTGAAATTTAAATACACCAAACAATTACTAAGTCAATTATAATGTATTTTAACTCGGAATTGGAGAAAAGTAAGTCGTAAAGTTTTTGTGTTAAGAAAGCTCCTTCCGCATTTACTGAAAACTCAGTTATTTCAATTTAATTTTGAGAAAAGCCGAGGAAGATAACATCGCCAGCAATAAGAATTAATTTCTACCGTAAAGACTTCAAGATACAATATACATACTAAAGCAAGTAATGCGCAATAACAAAGTTCCTCCAGACATAATTATTCACAAATACTTCTGCTGTATGGCGATGCGCGCGCGCGCGTGTGAATGTTGCTATTTCTCAGCTGACATGCCTAGGTTAATTCTCGGATTTCCTCGGCGTTCTTTGAATAAATTCCAATGAAATAAATGCATATGGAGGAAGCGTCTCGTAGAGAAGTCGAAGTAATTGCAAAGAAAATCCGTTTTCTTGTTCAGTATGGATATGCAAAATAGGGCATTGTTGTGCAAAATAATGGTTATTAGGTAATAATATTTCAATGGGCGATTTGCAGTTTCAGAAAGTTGCAAGATACTAAACGAATGGAAACGAGCATTCTTAATACTTTATGTGGGAGATTTTTCAGTAATTTTGTGTTTAAATTAGAAAAATTAGAACCTTGCAAGAACATATTGATTTAGCCTCTTTTTTCGAAGTTGATGTTGGTCACATTTATTGGAAATAAACCAAAAACATATTTTCATTAACGTTTCTATTCTAAGTGTTTCTGACATTATGTATTTTCACTCCCTGATGCACATCAGAATATTTTGATATACCAAACTATATACTGAACATGAAATAGGTCCAATAGAAATTGAATTTGTACTTGTATCTACCTCGGTGTCTTTTATAATATATTTAAAAACTGTATGAAGAGTTCCAACTATAAATAAAATAGTAGAAGTGTAGTTGTTCTTGAATCTCCTTGATAGGCAATTATTGTTTACAGCAAAACCTTTTACTAAATTTCAGAAAAATATTCTATTTTCCGCCAAAAGTGTTAGATGGATAATTGTATTGCTTTCCATATGGTACTAAATGTACATCAAACACGTCGGTAAAACACTAATAAACAAAAATATAAAAATTACAAATATTCAAAAATTCAATACATAAAAAAATTTAAGAAGTTTCAAACAATTTAAAACATTAACCTCTGAAAACCCTCATTGATTATGTTGATTTTATCTCTTTCGGCAATTTACTTAAAAGCGATATGTCAAGAAACAACGTGTTCTTCTGCATAATTCATAATCTATTTGCAGGGCATCTGAGGAGATCTTTACCTCTAGTCTAATGTTGATGATAGCATGAATTCTTAGATATATTGATCTCGTTACCAAAAATATCAATATTTCAGACAACCCTAAGGTATTTTGGCAATGTATTGGGATTTCTAATACTGATGAAATCCGGGAGGTATTTTCTGTTGTATTCTTCAGTATTTACCCGGCGAGTGTGTTAGCAGATATTACAACAACAACACCTTCATCACAATTATACTCTAATTACTTTCGTGTCTCCTTTTCCAACTGAGAGGGTTCTTTCTGCCATGAAGATCTTTGCCGTGGACATAATGGCATACCCAACTTTTTCATGCATGTTTGCGCTATTTGGCGCTGTGAACCATTAACAACAATTTTCAATATGTGTCTCTCTATATCTGCTTTCCCAGACATTTGAAAACTGAGCAGGACTGCTGCTGTGTTTAAGAAGGGTGATCGTTCAAATATTTACAATTACCGCCCCATTAGTATCCTTTCCAGCTGCTCTAAGGTGTTTCAGCAACTACTTTATTCTGGAATCTCTACTTGCGTTCAGCCATAAGCCATATACGTCTATAAGCCGGCATGGGTTTATTGTGAGTCGATCTACTCTCTCCAACTTAGTAGAAATAACTCAGTTTATTCAGTGGATTAATAGATAAACAACAGCAGGTAGACGTTATATATATGGACGCTAAAGCCTTTGTTAAAATTGATCATTGTGATCATTGTGTATTGACAAATTAAATCTCTTCGGATTTTTAGCCTCAATAATTAAACTGTTGGAATCATACCTTTAGTATAGAACATGTTAGCTTTAACTCCAATTATTTCATTACTTCTTCGGGTGTTCTACAGGTATCAAATCTTGGGCCTCTCCTCTTTTGCGTTTATATCAATGATCTGACAGCAATTGATGGCAAAGTTTTAGCTTATGTCGATAATTTAAAAATATTTTCTTCGATTACATCTATTTCCGATTGTCTAAACTTGCAACATCGTCTGAATATTATTTGGAATTGGTATGAATCTAATAAAATAATGCTTAATATTAGCAAATGCAAGTAAATAGTTACCAAGTGTAATAACTCTTATATTTATTTATTCAGTTGACTAAACTGTTTTAGATAGATGAACTGAGGTTAAAGGCTTGCGAGTTCTCTTCGACTCATACTTAAGCTATTCCGAACATATGCATTTCATCCGTAATTCTGCTTCACGTTCTCTTAGTTTCGTCATTCGTTCTTGCAAATAATTCACGGACCCCTCTACGCTAAGATTGTTATTTTATTCATTTGTGTGTTCCAAACTTAAATATACCGCCAATATTTGGTACACACACTATGTGTACTTACTTAAAGATTCCTGAAATACCTTGCTTTTAAAACTAGTGGTGAGTATCTTCCTTGTGGAGTTGGCTATGTAAGTTTGCTTCATTATTTTGATTTCCAATTTCTCTAAATTTCTTAGTGCCAAATTTTTAATAAAAGTTATCAATAATACAATTGGCTCACTGGCTATTTTATCTGAGATAAATTTTTCGTGTTCCTCGAGGTCGATCGGATGACGCTTTTCTGATTCATTAAGCAAGAACGAATGTTTTATATAAAGCTCCTCTTTCGCATATGAGTCTAAATGTTAAAGCCTTATTTGGAGATATAATCCAATAGTTTTAATTTTAATAAGTAGTTCAGTTGCAAACTTAATGTTTATTGATTTCTTTTCAGTTATTTAGATTTAATTTAATTTGACCTTTTTTGTATGCTACCTTTGCAACTCGTTTTGTTTGTACTTTTCGCAGTGCATAACTAAATTTTTTTGTCCTGTAATTGGTTATTTGCTGGACACATAAAGAATATTATTATTAATATTATCAGCCAATAGTTTAAGAATGAAAATGTTTGGAAACGGCAATATTTTAAATTTTCAAAATAAAAAAAAAATTTACCATGCAGCGGATCGCTTTTTTATGCAACGAAAACCTCGTTGACACAACTCGATGACCCGCAGAAAGATATACCATATAAAGTCGCGAATGAACCTAAGAATTATAAACTGAAGTTGAATATTGACCACTCATTATAAGTCGCAAATTTCTTGCTTGGGAAAATATTTGGGTTTCTTTCGCGAAGTCTCGCGGTAATCTTTCTAAGATAATACAAGCCCAAGAACCTAGTCGAGGCTAATTGTTCTATTACAAGTAAATTAACTTTGACATCCATATTGAAGTCTGCTTTTTTTCTTGTAGTGTGCAAAATACCATAACCTTAGTCTTATCTAAGTTTATATTTTTCAACTCCATTTATTCAGTAATCTACGCTAGAGTAGTAAGTTATTAATTTAACATTAAATGAATTGTGTATATTTATTTCATTGAACCCATCCACGCAATACTAATATAATTTTATGATTAAACTATACCAAACACAGTACACATTAGTCTTCTTGCTTCCTCTGTTGGTTTGCATAGTTTTTCGGTGAGCACATTAGGATGCTGTAACAGTCTATCATAGTAATATTGAGCTTTAACAAAAGTAATAGAAATATGCCGTTGAATAACATAGTTGAACACATATCTTGGGGCATTAATCATGACACGTACTACCCTAGTTTCGGACCTTCGAAAGGTCTCAATCTTCGAGGTACTGGCAGTTCCCCGGAGCTGAATGCTATATGACCATAAATGCTTAGGGACCACTTTATACAGCAATAACTTATTTTAAATAGATAATTGTGATCTGCCTTCGATAAGCTAATACGTTTGATTTAAATTGATGCTTAACTACTTTCGTTTTGTGAAGATATATGCCTGCCAAGTCATAGGCGCTTTACTTGGCAGACACATTCATCGGCATATGTAGCAACCGTTCTCATAGTTGGTAAGTCTACCGTATAGGTTAAATATAGAACTGGTCCAATACACTTCCTTGAAGCATGCCAGATATGATAGTGTATAGTCATGCTACGCCTAAACAAAGACTTAAGAGATGTCCAGAAAAGCCGCGCAGCAAAACATTTTAGCTTCAAAGTCTCTGTTTATGTTGTGTATTTGTTTTACAGTACCATGTGTGGTTCAAAACCCGAATTGATATTCTGGAATAATGTTCATTTTTTTGTATAATATTCACTAGTCTTTTTGCATAACTCTTGTCAAGTATTTTTGACAGTATTGGTAAAAAACTTCTTTTGGTCTACAAGATGACTCAGTTTCAGGATATTTGCCAGACTTTTAGATCATTATGATCTGGGCTACTTTTCAGAGATTTTGAAAATAATCGGGACGAAGCATGGCATTGTAAACGAAAGTAATTAGTTTATAGACTTCTTCTAATAATTGTTGTATTTTACTGGTAGTAAGATGGAATCCCAGTACTTTGTTGACATTTAGTTCTTCCATATTATATCTTTTATTTCTAATAATCTGAATTTATTATGTGGCAAGTCCACTTGGAAAGGTTTTTCTAGGAAGTTTTGTACATTATTTTCTTCTTCGACAAAAATTTCAAAAAATAGCCGAAATTCTCGTTACAGATGATTTAAAAAAACATAGGCTTTTACCCCTGTTGTTTCTCGCCCATTTGTTCTTCTCGTTTTAAATGGGCGGATTGTATTTAATCAATATTTTCAATTTCTTGGTTACATTCCATAACGAATGAATCGTATCATATGCAGCCCATTCCTTGCTAATTTCTTGCAAACCATTGATTCATCCTTCCTCGAGACAGTCTACTCGTGCTGTCACATAGTCTCAGTAAAGCTCGTTGTAGCGCTCGATGTTATAGAGACACTATATTAGAGGATGACAGATGAGATTGTGTAATGTTGCGAAAAATAACCGCTTGAAAACGTAGCAAAACATCTGAAAAACTCCACCTATATGCTGCATTCCAGAAAACTTAAAGTCGAAAGTAATACAATACATTAATTGGTTATGTTCTTGCAGACGAATTATGGCAATATGGTTTTTCAAGTTCCTAACTATGTGCGATTTCTGTTCTCAGAAGAAGTCCGTTATCTTGCCGTTTCAACTGGCTCATATTATCTCCTACAATTGTTTATAGACTAGAAGTTTAGTTCAAATACGTGTATCCTGCATTGAATTATTTATGTATTCGTGTCAAAGTGGTATTGATTGATTGTTTGAAGTATTGATTCGCTGCAATTTTATGTGGTGATTATGTGCGGTCAATTAGGAGTAGTTTGCAAGTATGTCCGAGAGCCAATAGACTAATATGGTAATTTAGGTCATGAGAATACAGTATTTTATCAGAAATTTCATTTCAAAAGCCTATTTCAATATAATATTTGTAATTAAAATTCGAGTTCTTCTTTCAAGAGTTTTCTTTCCAGCATACTTAGAATGAAACAGTGATCTTTCTGGTTTCATTTCGTGTATTGTTCCGTTCACGAAGAAAGTTTTTGTAATTTAAATGCCTATTTTTAGACACTAATTTTCATCAACTTATAATATAGTCACTTCACAATCATAGTTCTGAATTAGTAATTAACATAAACTTACTCTACTCTACTCTACTCTATGCGCCATTAATCACAAACAAATTTATCAAAAGTAGCAATCGAATATATCAAGCATATTCTAAGTTGCACTTAAAAAAAAACTAAACTGAAGCAGTTAAATTTAACCACTTTTTTTCATTTTATACGATACTAGCCCTGCTCATTTTCTTTAAAGACCCTTCTCTACTTCTTTCCGTTTATTTCATTGTAATCGAGTTTTCATTTTCTCGCATCTTATTTACATTTTTAGGAATTTTGTCACGGATTCATCTCTACTATTCTTTCTATATGATCTTACTACTCAAGTTGGTTATTTTCAAGTCCTGTTGAGATTTATTTTCGCTACGTATAGTTTCTCACATATATCGTAATTTGTTTTCTCTTCGATATACCTCATTTATATCTATCAACTGTTTGAGTTGTGTTTCGCTTTTTTTAAAGTAACTTCCATCTTTATTTTTTCTTTAGATTTGGTTTATTTATTGCACAATAAGTATGTATTTGCTCTTTTTGTTGTATCTTAAATATGTATGTTTATATTTTACATTAGATATCCTAGACATATATTGTTAGCATTTTCAGGCTACGGTGATGGCGTTTTATGATTCCACCTTCACTTGAGTTCTTACTTAATTCATTAACGCGAATTAAATCAATTCTAAGTATCAAACGTGCAATAGCACTTATAATCTTATAAAGACTGATTCGAATATTGCTCTATGCACAGAAGAAACGGCTAGAAAATGAACGCGAAGCTTTACGTCAATCTTTCCTAAACTTAGTGGTCGAAAAAACCTCTATTTACGAAATTAAAACAGTTTTTTTTATAAATTGGCACATTTATTTCATTAACATTTGACATTAACTTTTTTTTAGGCGGTAGCCTTAATCACCCTGTATATATGTACATACTTACAAGTACATATAATAAATACATATGCTTATCATAATCTTATAAAACTTAATTTTTTTGGAGAGGATCATTTGATATTCATCCCACGTTGTGGGTCGTGCCCCTTTGGACAATGAACTTTTAGCCATGTTCCTCACATAATCCATCTGTAGTAACGAGTGTGTGTGTTTTTATATTTACGTGTGTGTGTGTGTGTGTCTATATAATATACAGACATACACTTATACAGAAAAAAATGTGGGTAGATTCCTTATTAGAGCGACTACCTAGTGTTAAGTGATTTTTGAAACGACCACGCAACGAAATTTTTCAACGAACATGTAACGTACGCTTTTAAACAAGGGATTAGAAGAATATATTCTTTGCCGAAAGATAAGTTTTAAAAGCAGAGATATTTTGAATGTTGTGAAATTGTGTCAAACGTTAAACATACGGTGCACGTCGGACGTACAAGTTTGGGAATGGTTAAATATTGTTGATAGTTCGGTTCGTTTATTCTTAAGGTTACTTAAATGTTAATTACCTAATCTTCATGTATTATATAAATATGGGTGTATTACGAAATGCATGTGTTATGTATATACCAATATAAAAGAATCTTTTTTATGTTGGTACATATATGTACATAGATAAAATGTGGTTTGTACTGTGATATTACATGTTTGCTTTGTTTGATGAATGGTGCTTTTAACGTGTTGTGAGCGTTATACAATTTATTAATTTATATTTTTATTTAATCAAAAAAGGTAAATTAAATTCGAATTCTATACACATATTTCGACAACTAAGTTGTCATCGTCAGCTGACAATTAGTCGCAGTGATGCAATTGAATCCGCGGTAAGACTTGCACAGAACAAGACAGCACAATCAACAAATATACACTGTGTGTATTTGGTGGTTGTGTTAATTCAATTAACCACATCTCCATTAAAATTTATCAACACTTTATTTAATTTTAATATTATAATAATTATAAGATAATAAAAATAATAATAATACTCTTAAGATATAAAGCATCACAAAGTTCGTATCGATTTACCGTTTTGAGGTGTACAATAGTATCTCGGTATCAGCCGCGTACAGTCCGAGTTCAAACTCATAGACATGCAAGTTGAGTGAAAAGTTTCCCAGCGTTAGGCTGAGAAAGTAAATGACATCTGCGCCAAAATAATAACAAAAATAAAAAGTATGGGATCGGAAAATTTTATCAACTAATGTTCTTTATGATATGGATGATAAACAGTAATTCCAGCTCAAAAACTAGTTAAAAATTTAGCCACGACATATGCGTAGTGTTTGGAATCGACAAATGTAAAACTCAAACAAAGAAATTCGAATACATGAGAATAAATTGTTTAAAAATTTATACAAATAGCTAAATACACATGTTATACAGGGTTTTGAAAATGATATATGTAAAAAAATATATGTAAGGTGGAAATTGAACCGTAATAATCTATTGTTTTTCCTCTGTATATTTTTATTGAAGGTTATGGGCTATTATGTCCTCTAATTTGTATTTTTTTACAAGACTTCTATGTATTATTTTACAGATATTACCATGCGTTATGTATTCTTTCTGTGCTAAGTTTGAATTTGCGTCTGTGATATGTTGAATTGTTTCTGATATTCTGAAACAATGTCTGCATACGTCTAATGTCGCTTTGTTTTATGATATATTTACTGTAGTTTCCGACTATCACAACTCAATCTAATATTGCAATCATGAAACGTTTAGTTTCTGTAGAAATGTTTCCCATTTTCCTCACTTGCTGGTTGCTTGTTAGTTAGTATGTTTTTATGTTATTTGGTGAAAATGTGTTCTATGTATTATTTTGTTTTCAGGTTTCCATTTTATTGTTGTTGATTATTATGTTTTCCTGGATTAAAATTTATCGAGATTGGTGTGATTTGGTTATCTGCTTCTATTATTGTTTTGTGAAGGGTGTTGTTTCTGATGGTTAGAAAGTATTTTGAGATTGTTTACTTGTTTATAGTGTGCATTTTTTTATATCGACGAAAGCTCCTTCTCCTTCTTTTCTTGGTAATGTAAACTGTTCTACCGCAAAATGGTGATATATGTTTTGTTGAAATTATGAGCCTATTGAAGGAGTCTAAGTCTATGTCCGACCATTTCTTGAGGGACGAATGAGTGGAATTACATATGCAATTATTAATGCTGTTATTATATATTTGTTTTATTAAATTAAATGTATTCCAGGCTAGTGCAATTCTTTGGTTAACTCTACCTTGATATGTATATATCAAATTAATATTGTCACATCCTTGTATGTTCTTATTTTTAATTTTTAATAATATTGAATCATTGAGGGTCAGCTAAAATAAAGTCGATCATTCTATTAAAGTTAGAAAGCGAAAAGTTTTATAAACAGTTGTTAGTTATATCTTGAATATTTTTGAGATTATGAACATGGAATTAAACTTTTATTTTTGGTCCCAACTTTGATGAATATTAACACAGGTCAAAGTTTATACGGATCATAATAAAAATTTCACGACTCGAAGCTTTTACTTTTCAGTATATCATTTCAACTGCACACATAGATACGTGCAGGAATTTAATGTAAGAAATATCATAAAACTAGAGCGGACATTCCAAGAGCTTAATTTACATATTTTTTAAATAACATCTCATAATTATTGCGAACAAACGACTGTGAAAGTTAATAAAAACACAAATGTTGGAAGCTTTAAAAATAGATTTTTCTAGGCGATTAAATCTTCATATACAGTGTGACTTATAATAACTTATAATAATAATAATATAATAATCTGTGCCCTTTATAATTTACGTTAAACTGTTGGAGGGCGTGAACCCATGGATTTACTATTATTGTTGTTTTTATTATTACATATTTTAAGCGTTAATATAAATATTTCTATTTTCGATAAAAATTTTTTTTTGGTCAATTACAAGATATCTAACCAATAATTATAGTAATTGGTTGCATATCAAAAAGATAATAATAAATTTAAAGGTTAGTAAGTATTAAACAAATACAACGAATATTTGGTCTAAACGCAGATGCAAAAGCAATAGATTCGTGATATAGTATAACTCGGAAAGTTCTTAAAAAACTTGTAAAAACTTGATTAATTCAATTGTAGAACAATTAAAATCAAGCTAAATAAAATATGTGATTTCCGTATAATTTAAAATAAAATACTAGCTATGACATCTAAATCTAATGACTTTCAAATATCAAATCCTAAGAAAATTTTGGATATATTGGAAGATATATATTATAATGATATTTCAGTTGACCAAAAGGTATATTTTGGGAAACTTTTACATGGCATTTTATTTTGCTTCATTGCCCATAATTATAACTATCTGAAAGAAACGAATATGAAAAAGAAATATTAAAAAAATGTGAAAGCGTTTCGAAAAGAACTACGAATTTGTTCAGAATAAATAATAAAATTATAGTCAAAGTTTGGCCAATTCGAAAGAAGTAGATTAATTGAAAATAATCTATATCCAGGGAAGCTGAAAAACATTTTTATGAGCACAATCTAGATAAATTTGTAAAAGCTAGAGAATATGTTTAATAAATTATTAGAATAGAATACTGGAAAATAATCTATATCCAGGGAAGCTGAAAAAGTGTTTACCTAAAAGAATGTTTTCTTACATGTTTATCCTTAAATTACAACATTTTTATAAGCACAATCTTGACAAATTTGTAAAAGCTAAAGAATATGTGTAATAATTTTTTTTAGTCTATGTTATTTCATTATAGCAAAAAGTCTCTGCGACTTTGTCATAATAATAAGAATTTATAAAAGACGCTGGTATGGAATTTAGAATAAATGCAAAATATTATATATCGAAAAACGAAAATTTAAGCATTTAGAAACTTTTGCAAATATGCAGCTGAAAGAAACTTACAAAATATAAAAATAATCCATCTGTATGTAAATGTAAGACGACAAATTAAAGAAAAATAGAAGACTAATATCTAATTTATCTCCAGAACATAGCTAGATACGTAATACCAGTTCTCACGTACTTTTTCAGTATAATTAAGTGGTTGAAAAGAGAACTATAAGAGTTATGTTGCCCTAATAGAAGAAGGCTAACAAAGTATCGTATGCTATATCCAAGTTCCTGCGTGGAACGAATTATATCTACAGCCAGATGAGAAGGAGACGAAGGTAAGATAGGTATACAGGCTTTACACAACTCTTTTCAAAACAAAAACGGATTCATGGATAAAGCAATAGCATTTTCAGACAAGAAATATACACCATTAGTTCTAAAACAAGGAAATACAAAAGAATGAAAAATTAGATAATAACTACACAAAATAAGAAAAAGAAATGATTCGAGAAAACATTACACATCATTCATTCCAAAATGCAGAACAACAACAAATGTTTCCAGAAACATATGTATATATATATACATATAGGGTTTTCCAATAAGGACTTGACAACTTTTTTTCAAAATAAAATGCAGACCATTTGAGATATTTCAAAAACTTTTTTATCGGGTTGAAGTACAATCAAAACATTTATGAATGGAACTCGACTTCATTCATATGGCCACCGCGGGCACGTTTGCAGCGGTCGATTCATCGGACCCAATTTTCGATGACTCAGACACACAATTCGGACGAAACGGTTGCTATTTCGCGTTCAATGTTGGCTTTGAGCTCTTCCAACGTTGTCAGCTTGTTGGCATAGACCAATGACTTGACGTAGCCCAAAAGAAAAAAGTCTAGAGGCGTTAAATCGCACGAACGAGGCGGCCAATCGACTGGTCCATTTCTTGAGATAACACGCTCATCAAACTTACTCTTCAATAAATCGATTGTAACGTGTGCTGTGTGGCTTGTGGCACCGTCCTGCTGAAACCACATGTTGTCCAAGTCCATATATTCCAATTCGGGCCAAAAATAATCGGTAATCATGGCGCGATAACGATTACCATTCACAGTAGCTTGACGATCATTATCGTCGACGAAAAAATATGGCCCTATGACGCCGCCGGCATGCAAACCGCACCAAACAGTTATTTTTTGTGGATGAAGTGGTGTTTCATGAAGCACATGTGGATTTTTACCCGACCAATAACGCATATTTTGCTTATTGACGAACCTATTGAGTCAAAAATGAGCTTCGTCACTGAAAATGATTTTCCGATGAAATTGATCATCTTGGCGTATCTTTTCCAGAGTCCAATCGGAGACCGTACGTCACTTCAAATGGTCCATCGGCCTCAATTCTTGAGTTAGCTTGATCTTGTATGGGTGTAAACCAAGATCCTTATCAAAATTCGCCATAAAGTGGTCTGGGCGATGCCCAATTCTTGAGAACGCCGTGGAATTGACTGATTTGGATCAACGGCAGCGATATTTTCGAGACATCGACCAACCCGTTGTCTCACTGGCACGGCAACATCACACAACGAATATGTAGACTCAAATTTTTGCACTAAACTTGTTACTGCCTGTCTACTAGGGCGAGAATTACGACCGAAAATCGGAGTTAACGCTCTTAAAGTAGCGATCGCCGACTCCGAATTTCTTAGTAAATTTTTATAATTTGCAGACGTTGTTCGTTCGTGTACTTTACCATGATGAAAATGTTAAGTTTACTGAATAAATTGACAGTGACAGTTCGATGATTAGTGAAAGGGTGCGTTCACAAATTGAATTAAAAGTTGACAAGTCCCTATTGGAAAACCCTTTATATATTTATATATGCATCATATATAAGAGATATAATCGCAACAGAGAACTACAATGAAGGAACTTTTAGAAAATGATAATTGCAAACAGCTATATAAGATACGAGTATAACAGGAGGATTTGTACTATTTGCTGGGAAGGGCCAGAGAGACACAATATTGCAGTAATAATTATACACTAAGAATTTGCACTCCAATATCAAGTCGTACAAACTAGTACAGTATATTACAAATACACCCCAGGAAGTATCCTTGAAAATAATAATTATAAGCTGTACTGTGACAGTACTATACGCTTAGACAAACAAACTACGACTAACAGGCAAATATTGATAAAAAATAAAAGAAAACTTATATAATAGACGTTGCGATACTAAATGGTACAAATATTATACAAAAGGAACAACACAAATTCGTAAAGCATACATCACTTGCAATCGAATTAAAAGAGCTTCGGAATCAAAAAGCAGAATCAATGTTACCGATAGTGATGTCAGTAACGGATATTATAACAAAACAATGTTTCAGTCATATAAAAGCCCTAGAAATAAGGTCACACAAACATACAAAAAGTAGTCTGTATAAAAGCAATAAAATATTTAGAAAATTTCTCACTCAAAAATAGAAAACCTCATAACCTGACTAAAATTCGTAGATCAGCACAAATGTATCTTTCATAACCACCTTTAAAGGCGCAAAATATAAAATTTGTAGTAAATACTGCTTGTGATGGATAATAAAGCCGTACAATATCAGCCGTGTACAGTCCGACCTCAAATCTGTTGATATATGGGTTGAGTGAAAAATTTCTTGGTGTTAGTTTGAGGGGACGATAATAATAAAAATGATTTGCGCTCGCTGTGCGGCTTGACCCTTGTATGTCGGCATTCAGTTGAATGAGAAGGAAACTACGAGAAACCTTTTTGGCCAGTAGGCTACTGGGTTCGATCTCGAGATCGCCGGTGACTTATTCTGTCAAACTTGTTAATTCTATAAGAGAATCTTCATATTTACTTATGCAATAAGAGTATTAAATCTATTCTAACGTTTTCATTAACATTTCTGATCATGTAAACAACAATTATAATTACTAGTTGTATTTGAATGGTATTTAAAAATTTTTTGCAATTTGTCCCTGATCAAGGTTCAAAACAAAATTTCATTAATAGATGGAATTATTGCAGTACTGTTTCTTAATATGGGCAATCAATTGATGAATTACTATGAATATCGAAAAAACATTTATAGCTATTATATATATTTCTAAATTTGAACTTAAATCAAGTTTAAATAAAAATTCTTCAAAAATGTTATTCTCGAAAACTTTATTTATTTATTTCGTTAGTATTTGCAACCTAAGCTGGTCTAGAAATTAGTTACTTAGTAACCGATATTTTATTTAAAAGAAGCTTAAAAAAGTTCATGTGAAATTGTGAAAAAGTGAAAATGACAAATTTGAAACTAGCATTAAATTGGATAAATCAAAACTGGACAACAAAAAAATGTTAAAAAGGTCATGAACAATCTTTTTAAAAGAAATTACTCTGTAGTATCAAAAAAAGTGCAGAACTGGCACTGGATTTAAAAGATGTCACATGAACTTTCATGCATCTTTTCACTATATAATGATGTTTAAAAAAAATTGTTATTGGTATGTGCAGCTAAAAAACCATTTCTAGAACGGGGTAATAAAATCAAAATATTAAAATATGTCGAAGATCGCTAGGCATAGCTAGATAGTGATTAGAAAGAAACTTGACGAGTCCAAAGTATTTGGTACCGGTGAATACCAGTATGGAAGAAGACTGGTGAGTGAAGTCCTCTTAATAGTGCATCTTCACGTAATTGTGCAACATGCAAATTATGTTTTGGCTAAACGTGGGAATTCATTTCGGCAAATTGAATTAATCAGAAGAACATACTTCATTATGCGGATATCGCTTAATAGGCAATATTTTTTTTTTTGACGACAACATGTTTCCATATTAGACAACGACTTTTAAAGTCAAAAAGAAGTGTCTGTTTCAAAGACGAGGTTTAAACTCACATAGATTACATAAGTTATGCGAAACGTTACATTTTTATAAACAATATCACCATGCTGCATATGTTATGTGGGACACATAATATTAATCAGGAAGTAAAAGGCATCATTGAATGTTAAAATGATTACGCAAAGTATTTAAAAAATCTTATTTTTCGTTATGTAATATAGTCCGGGATGTTTCAAGATTTTTTAATATGACTTCGGTTAAGATAGTTTATACATTCTCTGAGAGTTTAAACCCGGACTCTGAAACAGACACATTATTGTTCATAGCAATTCGTCTTTTATTTTTTAAATTTAAAAATTTTTGACTAATTTGGAAATATATTTAGAACTGTTAATTTGTTAATTATTGCTTATTAAAGATATTCTGATAATATAGTATTTTGTTCTGATATTAATTCAATTTAACAAGACACATTCCCATGCTTTTACACTGCACAATTACGTGAAGATGCAGTTATAATAAGAATTCACCTACCAGTTCTCTTACATACTGAATCTATTGCTACCAAATAATTGGGACTCGTCAAGCTTATTTCTAATCATTATCTAACTACTTCCAATGATCTTCAACTTTATATATTTATGTATTTAAAAATTTATATTTTTATATATTTGGAAAATGATAATAGTTTACTAAAAAATGTTAGTGTTCCTTAGTGTCCGAATTGTATAAATATTAACTATACAATAAAGAATTTTAAGTTTAGAATTTTAATTATTTTATAATCTTTTATGGCAAATAATACTAAGGCTTCTTATATGTTACAAAAATAATATATATATATATATTTCAATAATTCAATAAATTTCATACTTTACCTTTGCCTAATTTTTTAGCATTTGTCAACCTACCAGCAAACTACAAATTGGTATTTTATTGTCAATTATATTAAATATTCTTATTAAATAGATCTGTGTTCATATATTTATTTTTCGTTTACTTAATTCGCTTATAATAAATTTTATATTTTGAGAAAATTAAGTACCTTTAAACTTTAAAGATCGTCTTTTATTACCAAAAGTATAAGCCAGTATTTTAAAAGTATTTTTAACGATGGATGTAAAACAAAAAATACAATTAAATTGAAACAGGTAAATTCCATTAAACCGACGAATTTAATATTGATCTTATCGCATTAAAAATTTTGAAACGATATGGTACTAATGTTAACTATTTTTGATGACTGTTACTTCCAAATAATATTATAATCACATCACATAGCACGACACTATCGAAAATATCATCGCCAAACACAATATATGTTCTAACGTTTTCAATGATCAACAAACGGAACACAATCACTCACCTAGTAGTGGCCATGTTGGTATCCTTAGCAGGACTGAGCCTGGTGGTGTTCTGGCGGACCGGTTGTTCTTCGACGACCCACCTCTGCGGGTTATCCGTCGATCTCGTCGTGGATGATGATGCCGCCGCTGCCGCAGAGACTGCCGCACTCAACCGAGGTGGTTCCATAGCACTGTCCACGCTTCGCTGCCCAAAACAAACACAAACATTAGGTTTATATATATATATATATATATATATATATATATATATATATATATATATATGTGTGTGTGTGTGTGTGTGCGTGTATATATGTATGTATAGTTTAACGAGACCACGGTCACAACAATGTATAAGTTAACTAGCTAAAACACCGACTTTCCTGTTCAGTGTAAATTGTAAGTACCGTCATAGACCACTGGTTAAACTATATAAAACGTTGGTCGTGCAACAGTGTGACTGCATTGATAAACGAAAACAAGAACACCAGGAAGTAGAGGGTTAGATATATACGCGTTCTGTTCTTTTTGATTGTTGGATATTTATTTTATTAATTGAATTGGATATTATTATATTACAGTAAGATAGTTAGTTGATAGAAATTATTAGATTACGAAGATTTTTTCAATTATAAATTATAGACTTAACCAGCTCATATTATATTATATGCTTCGATGATTCTATTGCAGTTAAGGCAATTGTTTGTTAAATGAAATGATTTTATCTCATGTTAAAATTTATTGAAAGGAATAAACGCTTTGGAAACTTTTTTTTGTTATTTAATGACGTGAGCGTTCTCTATAGTCATATCTCTTCGAACATATTAGTGGATGGATAGGTAAGGGAGGATTTATTAACTGCTACTACACGCTATATCAGCCAACAACTTCTTAATAGCAACACTTGCATGCATATGGAGTTGACTATTAGTAGTACTATTAGTTTTGACTTATTTTAAACAATTTTCGTTCAATACGTAAATGTAGAATTAAAATTGTTATGAACTATTACACTTTAATGGATAATATAATATTATTATACAAATACATCTTCGATTTAACTCGGAATCATTCGAGGGGATACCCAAACATAACCGGCAGCGTTGTGGGTGAGGTTTTGCCTAACACGCATTTCTGCCGCTAGGTGCGCGCGACGCAATTTGATCTGCGTTCGGTGTCGGTTCTCTCGCCGAATATGGTTGTGTTGATACAGTCCATTTTTTTGCAAAAGCATTTTCTTTTGCTCGTCGTTTTTTGTAATGTCGGCCTTAAGTGAGCAGCATATGGCTGTGAAATTTGGAGGTTCTGAGAAGTCAGCGCAACAGTGTGCGACGAAAGAAGCCCGATTCGTGATAGGTTTTTCCCAATGACAATGCATCTGCTCACACAGTCTTATCAGTTCGCCAGTACTTGGCTACAAACAGCATGAGTTCATTGCCCCACACTCCCTATTCTCTTGATCTTGCTCCGGGCGGCCTTTTTTTTGTTTCCACGAATGAATAGGGACATGAAAGGACATCGTTTTAACACATGGAAGAGGTCAGGATAAAAATCACACAGCAGCTCGTAGCCATACAAAAACGAGTTCGAACTATGTTTACCACAATGGAATCATCGATTAAACAAATGTATAACGTTAAATGGAGAGTATATTGAAGGTGTTAAGGTTGTCTTGTAAAAAAATAGAATACAGGTTTTTGTAGAGAAATTCCGATCATTTTGGGTACCCCCTCGTATAGCTTCGACTGTTTATAACAGCTGCTCGGGCATTATACATACTACGTACAGTAGAATTAAGATTAAATTCAATCTCCTCAAAATCTGAGGTCTCCTTGTTTCCTTACTTTTTTATTGCATTATTGTAAATGCATCTTGAAAAATGCGATGCGTATATTCGACAATGGATCGGTAATTAGTGACGAAGGAGGGGAGCACTAATAAAAAAAATCTTTGTTTTCAACTTTGCAATCCTTCGAAATATAATCATCAAAATATGAATTCATTCCGATTGTAAGAGCGCTAGAAGAAGAAGAATTAGTACTCCACTTAAAAAGTGGAGTACTAATCAGTGATAAAAATTATACGATGAAAACAAAGCTGCGCTCGTGTCTGCTTAAGGCGACCAATCTCCATCGATTGCAACAGCATGAGATTGGCGCAGTATATTTGATGAACAAGGCAGTGAACTCTAACAGAAATGACAAAAAAAATTTACGATGTCTGGCTAGATGACCGTTGAATATAATAATACAGAGACCCTACACATTGCTTATAGATTAGTGGTTTCGATTTTGCATAATGAATAAAGTATGAAAAACTTACGCGTGGGTATTGCATTTCGTGAGTGTGGACTACAAATGTGAACAAGGCCGTATTTCAACCATCGATTTAGTGGACATTATTCATCAAATAAAGCAACAATCAAGACAATCGATTGAGGCTGAGATAAGTGCTCGAATATTCGGAAAGGCACTGGAACTGCGCTAGGATTCGTCTTATTATGTAATTATCTTTAAGAATGTGAAATGATAACAGACTAAAACTATGCATTCCTTTTAGACCAATTCCACAATATAATACAATGCATAACGCCCTCTTTAAAGAAAAAAACATGTGTATTTTCTTCAAGACGTGTATACACTTCGACTGCGTCAATGGAAAAAAGAAAAAAGAGACTTGAATCGAATGAGGAGGTAATCACTGAAACTAACATATATTTCGCAAAGTTTGGTAAAGCTTACTTTTCCGAAGGAATCAAACGACTCGAAAACAAAATTGTAACTATCTGATAGTTAGTTCTCGTTCCCCGTTGTTATGATTGTATGATGTAATTGATAAAGAAAAGTATCCGATACTATTTGAGTTTAGTTTCTTCTAGCGAAATCGAATCCAATATTTATACACCTATAGATACAATGTGAATAGTTCTACTGACACCCTTTTTGATGTGATATCCGATAAAGTAAATTGTATACATTCGTTTTTCATGTATTGTAGAATTTCTACTGATGTTGAATACTATTGTGGTTTACCGTTTCACAACAATAGGTAGACCGAAATAAAAATGTTTACTTTCAGTACATAATGCATGTACCTATTTATAAATATAACATACATGCATATATGTAGTTGGTTGTTGAGATCGATACTTTTTAAAATTCCATTACACTAAGGAATAAATAAAACATTATCCAAATTTCACACGATATTGTATATTTACATTATTGGCTCGATAATGTCCAACAGACGAAACTAGTCGCAGTAAATATATACTGTTATATATATAGTGTGGAATTTAGACGGTGTTCTATGAGTATTTAGTCCTTAGTGATTTATTTATTCCGTAATATACATAAACTACATAATGTATATATCATTTAGACATCGATGAAAAATTGTGCATGACGTGTATGTATTTGTTATTCTTATTTTTATCGAATGAACAAGTTAGTTAGTTGTTAAATAAGAAACTGACAGATACAGAAGAATAACTTCTTAATGCTAAAATGTAGACATCTCATATATACGAGGATAGTTTGACAAGTAGTAAGAATGACACCATGGGTAGCGCTCTAATTGGTAAAACAAATGCATTGTAATTTAGGTTGCCTATTTATATGTTTACATTCCGGTATTTAGTTAAATCGGTTGATTAGTTTATTTTTGACAGCTGATTGAAAAAGAAGCAAGACGTCGTTTTGTTAAAATGGAAAAAGCAGAGTATCGTGCGGTGATTAAATACTTCGTAATTAAAGGTATGAAAGCTACCGAAATAAAAGATGAGTTACGGGAAACATTAGGTGAATCTGCTCCATCATCCGCCACAATAAGTAGATACATAGGTAAATGAATTTAAACGTGGTAGAACAAGCTGTGTTGATGAAGCGCGCTCTGGAACACCCAAAATCGTGATTTCTGAGGAAATGATTATAAAAATCCATAATATTATAACGCAAGATCGACGACTCAAAGTGAGAGAGGTAGCAGACATGGTAAACATTTCAACAGAACACGTACACCACATTTTAACGAAAGAATTGGGCCTCTTCAGGCTTTCGGCAAGATGGGTGCCGCGATTGCTTACGATTGATCAAAAGTTCACTCGTTTGTGCATTTCCAAAGAGTGTTTGGACCTTTATAAGCGAAATCCGGTTGATTTTTGTAGGCGATTTGTTATTTGCGATGAAACTTGGATACACTACAGTATACCCGAAACTAAACAACAGTCGAAACAATGGTTAGAATGTGGTTCTGCACCTCCAAAGAAAGCGAAAACCACTTTATCGGCAAACAAGGTGATGGCATCAATTTTTTGGGATTCAAAAGGCATTTTGCTCATTGATTACCTTCAGAAAGGTGCCATAATAAACGGACAATATTATGCAGAACTTCTACAAAAATTAAATGTTGAGATTCGTGCTAAACGGCCAGGAATGGCAAAGAAAAAGATTCTGTTTCACCAAGACAACGCTCCCTCGCATACCAGCACAGTTGCGATGTCCAAAATCCACAAGTTGCATTTCCAATTAGTACCGCAAGCGCCTTATTCGCCGGATCTAGCCCCTTCCGACTTCCACCTTTTTCCAAAATTGAAAACGGCACTAGGTGGAAAGAACGACGAGCTTATCATCTTCGTAAATTAGTATTTTGCAAGCCTTCCGGAATCGCATGTTAGAGATGGCATAAGGGCATTGAAGCACCGTTGGAATAAATGTATTGCTCTTTTAGGAGAATATATTGAAAAATGAAAATTATTTTGTATTTAAAAAATTCGTTTTTCCTTTCCATTCTCACTGCTTGTCAAACTACCCTCGTACAAACGTAACACATGTACACCAACAGTAAAGGATTGAAGTAAACCTTATTAAATGTAAGTAGAAATAAAATTCGTTCGCAATTATGTTTCTTTACGAATAGTAATTAAGTCCTTATAATGAAACTAAATACAAATTTAAAAAAATAAGGGCTTATTGCTTATGTTAAAAGTTGTAAAGCATTCAAAAGCTACAACAATTCGATATTCTACAATATTTATTTATTTGTCTAATCACAATATCAAACTACCTACCGTCTATACACATTGAGAAAACGAATTATTTAAAAGTGGGAAGCATGTTTTTTAAAATTAGTATCTCTTTTGTAGGGGAAAGTAAATATTGTTTCAAAGATTATTAAAAGCAAAACAAGAATTTTCTATTATTATATAATTATGATGAAAAGTTTTCATTTCTTCGAATTAATTATTTGTTTATTAGATTTAAAGTAAGCTTTTTGACTGACATAGTAGCTCTAGAGATTTGATTAGCAGTACTACCTACATATACTATATACGTAAGTATCATCAAATGTACAACAGACAAGTACCCAGTATCGAATCCAGAGTAACAGGTACAAGTATTGAAAGCATCGATTTGTTACAAGTATCGAAAAGTAACGAAAGTTTACATCTCCGTGCTTAATACATAGCACAGTCTTCTTGTTTCATCTGCTGTTTATTTCATCGTTTATATCTCCTCTATTATTAAGTACACTGACCAACAAATTTCGATTTTTGGTTTTGCTATTAAGTCACGTATACTAATTTCTATAGAAAATAGAAGCATTTATGTTAATAAAAGATAGATGGTCAAGTTAGCTCTAATTTGATTTGGATTCTAATGAAAAGCTTTTCCTCTTTGTAACATACCTTAATGTATATTTCCGATTCTCACAATTACAAATGTGACGAAATTTTGCATTGTCTCTTATAAACAAAATCCAGGGCCTTCCTTTTTAACGTCCAACAGTAATCTATTAACATTACATTTGCTCTGGCACCGTTTTTCCATTCCCAAAAGGCGATGAAAGAAAATATGGGCAACTAATGTTGCCTGTATTTTCGGAACCAAAGTCCAAGGAAGAATGTATGAGACGTGTTTTTTAAGTAAAGGCCATTTTGTTGTACACACTAATAGGTGTTGTGCGCCACAATGAGTGCCAGCGTTGTGTCCCGGCATTCCTTGAGGCCAACTGTGCTCAGTTGCAGCTGTGTAGGTAATCTGCACCGTCTGTTCTGTGTCTTTCAAATATTTAAGATTTTCAAATCGCCCTCCACCTTCATAAATGCGGTAGCCTACGGCCAAACTCTGGAAAAGCTACGTAGAGTGATTCAAAACAAAAGACACGGCACACTGACAGAAGGAATTTTGCTACTTCATAACAATGCAAGGCCTCACACCGCAGCTCAGGTCCAAGTTTATTGGACTCTTTTTACTGGGAAATTTTGAACCACCTCCCCTACAGCACCGACCTTGTGTCGAGCGATTTCACCTTTTCCGCTATCTCAAACATAATCTCAGCGGTAACCACTACAACGATAACGAAGACGTGAAGACGACCGTGACCTTTTGATTATCGGAGCAGGCGGCAAGTTTCTATGAAGAGGATATTCAAAGTTGTAAAGTTTGATAAGTGTTTAAACAAACTTGGCAGCTATGTTGAAAAATAGAGAAACGTATGTAGAATCTGAAAATAAATTTGGTTTTTGAAAATTCTCTTTCATTTGGTTTTTATTTTCAAACGGCCCTTACTTAGAAAACACGCCTCGTGGAATATACACTTTAAGGGACATATAGCAGACAGCATCACGAAATACTTATATCGTGTCCTTTACAAAGGTTTTGTAATTTTCTGCTTTTTCGAGAAGACGGATAAAAACTTCTACTACTGCCACCGATGCAACTTTTTCCCATGCTGTTAATTTGGTTTCATATTTTCTATCACTTACTATTTCTCGTATCTGAGATCTGATAAAATAACTTTCTTTTAGTTTTCCTTCTATTATTTTTAGGAACTCTTCTCGAATGTATTTAAAACCCTTCGCCTCCTTATTCCGGTACATTAATAAAGTTTTCCATGAGCTTTAGATTAACGTGTAAGGGTGGTATTATGATCTTTATCTTTTCCACTAAGTACATTGCCATTTCCTTGTACAAAGTTCTGTCGTAGTGACCACTTCTTCATAACGTAATGGTTTTTTTTGTTACTACTGTTTCAAAGGCATAAAAAGCAACAGTATTTGATGCAAAATAATTGCAATTATTTTATAATTCGTACAAACATTCCAGGAATAGTCTTCGTACTTTATTTTTAAGGTTTCTTTCATAGAAATAGCATGATCTATTGGAATGGAAGGATAAAAGCTTCCATTATGTAGTAAAACTGCTTTCAGACTGGTCTTTGACGAATCCGTTAATAATATCCACGAAACAGGGTTACGATATATCTTGAAAATTTTAAAAGTTTACAAATTGCAATTGTTGCAGTTGACCAAATTCCGGCCATACCATAGAAATCAACGAGATTTTCCAATTGCGATAAATAATTCGCATTTCTTTCTATAAGGGATTCCTTTGCTGTAATCAAGATCCAAGAAGTTGTGCTTGTGATTTTGATAGATTCAAATCCTGTACCAAGTCCTTTAATTCGATATGAGTAATTAAAAGCGGCTCGCGTGAAGTATATGTAATGAAATCAGAATCGTTTGATTTATCATTACCTTCAAGGCTAACGTCCTTACTCCGAGTACTTTGAATCGCCCCGTTTTCTTTGTTAATTGACGGTTAGGAAATTGGATAATGTTCGTAGTGTGGTTGGGGTTTTGAGCTGCAATCAAATTTCCTTTTTTACGCTGTCTTATTAATGCAAAAATAGCAATCTTCAAATATTTTTTTTTGATTTCTTCAGCGTATAGGAATGGTGAAAAGTAAAGAGAGTCTCATAACCAATCCCTTAAATATCTGCTGCATATAGTACGTATTACATGTGGAATCCAGATTTGACTTCACTATTAACAATCACACCGAAGTAAAGTTTATGGGCTCAATAAATACTCGGATTTAACTTTTCCCTCTTATTTAATGGAGCAAATTTACCAAACATACAACAAAGATTATTTGCATTACTTACAAAAGTTATTTGAATTACTTGCACACGGTCGTGCCTTTAAAGAACTAAATTAAAAACTTAATGCAATTTTTGATGCCTTTGCGGTATCAAAAGCTCATTGAATTCATCTTCATGGTCCTATGTTATGCTATTGCGGTTAAAATCGCATTCCTTTATACAGCATGTGTCTGCTTAGCATCTCATGTTGTCACGTCTGAAAAAGTGTCCTTATATTTTCTCCGTAACCAAAGCTAAGCCAATATTAGCGTTCTTCGAATAATTTGTATTTCGTATATGCTGTTTAATTTTACATGTTATTGACTTAGGATTGGCCAGTGTTATTGTTCCCAAGTACCCTATTTATTCGTTTGTTCTATTTTTTTGTTGTCAAGACTTGTTGGTACAACCACTTTCCTCTTTTTCCTTGTTATTTTCATTCTTTGCGTTGTTGTGTATTTGTCTTTAACCCAAACTTCTTTGACGCTTCCTTCCACATTTCTAGATTATATTTTAGTTTGGCATCAGCATTTGCTGTTAATTTTATGTAATCTACGAACAAGCTTACTAGTACGTTCACTTGTTTCATTTTATTCCATCCTACTATATATTTCTTAAATTTAGTTTTGCCTTCGAAGATTATTTCAGGCAAAGCATTTATAAATAATGTGAGCTTAAACTTTCACTCTGTTGTACTCCCTTGGTTGCTATGAATGTTTCTAATAGTTATGTATTCTTATTTAACTGATCGTTTCGTTATATATACTTTTGATTGCCTAAATTGTCTGTACGTTTGTTTCTTTTCTTTCCAAGCTATCTCATAGAAAGAGTACTAGGAAAGTTTTGCAATATGACGCAACAATGAATCGTAGGAAGCTGCTTGTTGCTGCATGTTGAGATATGTTCATATGTGCATAGTAGCCGCCGCGCCATGTCGATGGGCTCAGTTATTCATTAGGAGTGAGAGTGTAAAGTGCTTGCAATGGCATCGTGGTCACGAAATGAGATAAGGGCAGTTTTGCATTATAATTTCGTGCGTGGTTTAAACATAGACCAGTGCCTCGAAGAAATGACTCTTGCACTAGGTGATGTTTATCCACATCGCACAACGATACCCAGGTGGTATAGAGAATTCTAAAAGGGGAAATTTAACTGTGGAGGATGCTGAGAGACCGGAAAGGCCACGAACGTCAGTTATGGAGGAAAACGTTACTACTGTGAGGAAAATGCTTGACGAGGACAGACGAGTGACCTACCAACAGATAGAGGGTACTTCGGGCCTAAATGCACCAGCAATTCTTTCGATTCCGCATGATCATTTGCACGTGAAGAAACTTTGTTCTCTCTAGGTGCCGCATCGACTGACTGAAGAGCAGATAATACGACGTGTGACTTGGTGCCGGGAGATGCTAAAAGAGTTTAATAAAGGACAATCTCGGTATGCGAATAACATCGTGACAGGTGACGAGACTTGGCTGTATATTACGATGATGAGGACACACCCGTAGTTGTCAGAAAATCCCTATCTGTAAAGAAGAAAATGATAGCTCTATTTTCAAATCGAGTGGAATTGTGGAAGGCGTCGTTTTGGAGACACAGAAGACAGTCACAGCTAAGTGGTATACTGAACAGTTCCTATCTAAAGTCATTGGATCTATGAAGAATCTGCTGCCAAAGTCAAGAATGAACACCTGGTTCCTTCATCACGATAATGCTCCAGCTCACCGCGCCAAAGCCTGCACCGAATATTTGACCACGGCAGGACTGAAACTTCTCGAGTACCCTCCCTACAGTCCAGATCTTGCTCTCTACGACTTTGCACTGTAGTCGCATGTGAAAATAAAGCTAAAAGGAGGCAGTTTTCCAGTGATGATGATCTTCTGCGGCTTGGAACAGCAAGTGTGCTTGAGAAGTGGTTTAAAGATTAGATTTGGAGGATGGAGAGGTGTATTGAGTGTAGAGAAAATTACTTAAATTAAATAAACAAAGCTGTATTGCAAAACTTTCCTAGTACCCTTTTTATTACTTTTTTTAATCGCCTTAAACGCTTTCTCCATATCTATAAAATTCAAGTATATTTGGTCAACTTTCCTTTGAGCTTTTTTTGAAATTTGTTGTAATGTGAATGTATGATCCTATGCACTGTTTGTTCGTCTTCAAATTTGTATTCTGTTTCTTTTCTTAGTCGCTTCTAAAGTAGCTTTAATAGTTTTACCACCACACATAGCAAGAATATGTCTTTTTCAAATCGAAGCGTTTTTGAAATAATATAATTCCTAATATACAATTTGGAGATAGATATCGTAAAGGGAAGAAATCTAGCTTAAAGAAATTCCCTAAAAAAATTTAAATCAACAGAGACTGTAAGCTGTTTCGAATGTCCATACCCCTCGCAATAACTGAAAAATAATATAGAAATTCTACCCAGTTTCCTGTCTTTTCTTATCAAAAAAGGAAAAGAAAACAAAAGTAAAATTAAATTAATTTAGTTGAAATTCCACATTTCCGTATTCCTGGCGCCAAATTCCATTAAATTGTCTGTTTTAACTATAAATACTTTGAATATTCCTGACGGGTAATTATCTAAATACCAAAGAATATTATCTCTATATTCTCGCTTTCTCACTATTCACCTCGAAACCTTCGCGAAATGCGTCGCAACAATTGTCCTGAATATACCGTAATTTTGCAATTAGCTTCACGTTTCACCCAGGCCTGACAAATTAAGACAAACAAAATGTAACGGAGCGACACCCAGCTGTTAATTCCTTTACGCTAAAATTGTTTGTGTGAATATGCCCATTTAATTTCATCCCTTATGCAAGTATACGGCAAAATCTTACAAATCAAATAATTACTTTTTTAAATTTTGCTAAGAAATATTAACGGCCAGTCAAAATATGTATACTATTTTTCTTTCAAAATATAAATTGCACCTAATCCTAAAATTAATTAAAAATCATTTCACTTTTCCTTAAATTTCGTTTGAAGTTTATCGTAGTCTTGCTCACACTACTGATGTGGCTACAAGTATGTGGTCTGCTGTTTAGTCTTCTTCCGTTATCACACATGCTGAAAAGGCTTCAATTACTTGAGATATCGCACTATATTTTGGTTATCAAGAAAATGTACTCCGACGTTCAAGTGTTTATGAGTTGTAAATACAAGTTCCAAAGTGAAGGTGAGTCACTTGAAAGTGAGTTTTGGTTGAGAATGAAATTGTGAGGACCTAAATGGGGAGAAAAACTTCTGTTACGCACATTTAATTATTAAACGTTATTGCTTTAGAATAAAAATTAAGAAAGTTTTTTTGAATACGTGTATAGATTACATGAATTCATCTTGAAGTGTATCTCAAAATTACATAGTTTACTGCTTAAAATGGTAATACTTTTTATTTTTCCAACAGACCATATTATCCATATGCCTTCACATCTTCCAACCGCTTAACGTCAATTACAGTAAGCATTGATAGGCCATGAGTTATACCGCTCGTACACCTTTTGCGTGTTCAGATTTTTGACTGTCAACATTTCCTTAAATGAAATGGAAAATGGCCTGTTAGATTCAGTTCTTTAAAATTGTTAAGTAAATCTAGTTTTATTAGCTTGTACGCTGGTCAGAATATTAATTTCATTAGCACAATTCTTTTATTCGTAAAGAATAATATATGTTATTTCCTTTTTAAAAGAATTTATGTTAATTTGTATTTCTAAATAAAACCTAGACCTTTTAATACGTTTAATAAAATAAAACTATTTACATAAACCTAACTTAAAAATTCTTCGATAAAATAAACTATAATTCAATAAACATTGCATTGAATGTAAATATACGAGGGTAGTTTGACAAGTAGTCAGAATGGAAAAGAAAAACGAATTTTTTAAATACGAAATAATTTTTATTTTTCAATATATTCTAATAAAAGAGCAATACATTTATTCCAACGATGCTCCAATGCCCTTATGCCATCTCTAAAATGCGATTCCGGAAGGCTTGCAAAATACTCATTTACGAAGATGATAATCTCGTCGTTAGGCGAAAATTTCTTTCCACCTAGTGACGTTTTCAATTTTGGAAAAAGGTGAAATTCGGAAGGGGCTAGATCCGGCGAATAAGGCGCATGCGGTACTAATTGCAAATGCAACTTGTGGATTTTGGACATCGCAACTGTGCCGGTATGCGAGGGAGCGTTGTCTTGATGAAACAGAATCTTTTTCTTTGCCATTCCTGACCGTTTAGCACGAATCTCAACATTTAATTTTTGTAGAAGTACTGCATAATATTGTCCGTTTATTGTGGCACCTTTCTGAAGGTAATCAATGAGCAAAATGCCCTTTGAATCCCAAAAAATTGATGCCATCACCTTGTTTGCCGATAAAGTGGTTTTCGCTTTCTTTGGAGATGCAGAACCACATTGTAACCATTGTTTCGACTGTTGTTTAGTTTCGGGTGTACTGTAGTGTGCCATTGGAAGTGCGAAAACGAGTGAACTTTTGATCAATCGTAAGCAATCGCGGCACCCATCTTGCCGAAAGCTTGGACAGGCCCAATTCTTTCGTTAAAATGTGGTGTACGCGTTCTGTTGAAATGTTTACAATGTCTGCTATCTCTCTCACTTTGAGTCGTCGATCTTGCGTTATAATATTGTGGATTTTTATAATCATTTCCTTAGAAGTCACGATTTTGGGTGCTCCAGAGCGCGCTTCATTATTGAACTGCACGCATATTGTGTTTATACATTGCGAGAAGAGAGGGAAAATACGATATTCACGGTCTGAAATAATCAATTTGACAGAACAACAACGATAAGTATACATATTAAATCGATAAAATATGAATTGACGGATATTGCAATCTACGGTGTTACACAGATACTACGGGCTTGTTCGATTGAGTATGGAGTTAATATTTTAAATATATACATTGCAATAAATTATTAAAATAAACATAGGAAAATATAGATACGATAAATTAATAAAATTAAATATAAATTATGAAGAAGTGCCTAAAGTCCTTAACAGCAATATTCATTTGCTTATTATTCTTTTTGCGTACCAATGGAAAAGTGATGTATATGCTCGAAAATCCATAAATTGTAGAAAGAATCTTGCGCGTGAGTGACACGAACCAGCTTTAGTTGACAACCAACTGCCTTGGGCAACCCGCATTTTGGCATTATAATTAAAATTTTAGCGAACATCGCTTTAATCAGGGTAGTCGGCTTTATTTAAACATTTGCGCGACTTTTGTTGAAGAAGATGTTAAAGACGCCGCTTAAACACTCATCGACTTCAAAAATTCAGATTTTAAACATGATATTAAAACATCTTAGTTTTTAGCAGAAGTGTTAAACGAATACAAATTATTTTAATTAAATTCTTTTTGTAGAAACCAAGATGTTTCAATTTTACTCATAAAATTCGCCATATCATATGTACCAAGATAATAGTACTTTCAGACATATATCTGTGATTTCGAGATAAAGGAAGCGTATCGATCTTGCGTCACGGTTTTAAAATTCCACTAACACTACCACGGCCTTAATTTCTTGCTACAGATATTTTATAATCGTCAATCATTCCGGCCGGCGTTTTCATTTTGGCGACCGATGTGCATCTAACTTACTAGCAGTGCGCCGTTGTAACCGAATAAAATAGGCCAACGTAAAGTTTCCGTGACAGCTGCAAAACTTAGATGAAGAGAAGATTTATGAGAATTCTAACGATAGAATCTAGATTGTGCAATAGCGTGTGCATTGATTGAATTTAATGACCGTTTTTCAGCGTGTTGAATGATTGTTTCCTTTTTTCAATAATAGAGTACTTTAAAATGATTAAATTTCTTTAATTTTTTTCATAGCAAAAACTTGCGAAGAAGAATTATTATTACTAACTAAAAATTTCTTATATAGTATCTGTTATTCGATTGACAAAGACACAATCTGTAAATAGAAAACTCCATTTCCAAGCTCCTAGAAGCCGTCGAAACCATAGAATAAACATCAACAATGTACGAGGACCAAAAGTAATAAAGTTTTTAACTTTGCCATTAACCTGAAGACGCCGCTATCAACTAGTACGATTAATATTTAATTTGTCTGCAAGTGTTTTCGAATTCTTATTAAAAGCTTCTTTTTCTAAAGTCTTTAAAACTTATTAACTAACCAATTTCTATCACGGAATTTTTAGAAACTAATATTGTACAGCTCATTTGTGGATGGTAGTTTCATCCCAAACTGTGTTTATGTTAGGTGCCGTTAAAGAGGTTAATTATTGAGTAAACAAGAAGTTAAAAATTGGATATTGCAGGATTGAGGATTGAGGATGGAGGATGGAAGACGTGAAAAAGGATGGAACACGTATTCGCGAATGAATATGCTTAATTTGGCGGATTTGGGAAACAAACCTATAATTTAATCCAATCATTCTTAATGAAAAAGCATACAAATCAAAGGAATTGTTAATTCTTCTATGCCTGTATGCAAGAAAGTAAAAATTATTGGAATTTATTCAGAAGAACATATAAATTGGTCGTCACATATCTAGACCTTATCGTCAAAATTAAGTACATAAGATCAGTTATGCATTTAGAATTGCGATGATTATATTATATTACAGCAATTTAAGTGATCGAGCAGCAATTCAAAATATTTTTGTGATTTAAAAAAAGTGATACGAATTATCATGAAATACAGACACAGGGCATCATGCAGAGGTGTTTTAATATTTGCATTTAAGTAAAGGCACCAGCTCCAACTTCAAACAATACAATACAAGGGCATGCGATTTCAATCTTCATAAATATCGCCTGATATTAATAGAAAAGAACGTACAGCACAATTGCATAAAATTCAACTACTGCTTACCTCAAAATTGAAAAATATTGAATGGTTTAAGTAAATATAAGCAGGCCATTAATATATTGTTAGTAGATTTAGGATCCTATGACCTAAAAGAATTTTTGCAGTTCGAATCAAAGAGTTCATTTTTTTTGTTCTTGTTTGTATTATATATATACATATATGAATGTGCCTACCACCAAAATTATTAAGAACGAGAAATATTGATGTATTTTATGCTTAAGTTTTTGAATAATTTTCATGTTTGCCTTTTATGAAAATATTTATTTATTTTCGAAACGAACCAAGATTCTCGCGGTTATAAGTATGGGTAATAGATTCTCGGGCTCTCCGTGATATTGGACAGAAATTCTCGAAAGAATCGGCATCTCGACGTTTCGATGACATCTCAATAATATTCTTCAGGAATTGTTTCGTAGTGAAGCGTCAACCTGATAAAACAGTTTCTTCAGGTTGACGCTTCACTGCGAAACAACTTCTGAAGAAGATGATTGAGATGTCATAGTGAAGAGTATAATGCAAGAATTATGGGATGATGTTTCAGATAATGTCTTAAATATTTGGAATTAAAAATATCACGTCACTGTGTAATTTCAGAATATACAGATATTGAGTTGCACGATTTTTCAGATACGTCTGACAAGGCGAGTTTTTTAAGTAAGGGCCCTTTGAAAATAAAAACTAAACTAAAGAAAATATTCAAAAGCCAAATTTATTTTCAGATTCTACAAACATTTCTCTATTTTTCAACACAGCTGTCAAGTTTGTTTAAACACTTATCAAACCTTACAACTAGATTTGAATACCCTCTTCATAAAAGTCGCTTGCTCTGATAACCAAGAGGTCACGTCTTCGTCATCATTGTAGTGGTTGCCGCGGAGATGATCTTTGAGATAGCGGGAAAGATGGATATCGCTCGACGCAAATTCGGGGATGTAGGGAGGGTGGTCCAAAACTTCACAGCCAAAAGAGTCTCGGATCTGAGCTGTGGTGTTAGGCCTTGCATTGTCATGGAGTAGCAAAATTCCCTCTGTCAGTATGCCGCGTCTTTTGTTTTGAATCACTCTGCGTAGCTTTCGAAGTCGGCAAAAAAACACCATGCCTTTATCAAAACACGGACGCAATAACCTTTCATTGGGACAGAGTCTGTTTGGCCTTGACCCTTACAAGAGAATGTGTGCGTCTCCACTCCATACTCTGCTGCTTCGATTCGGGCGTGACATGTCAAATCCACGTTTCGTCTTCCGTTACTATACCACTCAACATGGTGTGCCCCCGTAAACTTCACAAATCTGTCGGTGAATGTCTGCAGTAGACAAGTTTCTTGCTGACAAAAAACGTATCACTAACGGCACCTCGCACGGGGTGGGTCCACAGGTACCGTACAGGTTACCTACACAGTTGCAGCTGAACACAGTTGTTCCCAAGGAATACCGGGATACGACGCAAGCACTCGTTGCCGTGCACAATCTACTGGTATATACAACAAAACAGTCGTTATTTAAACAACACATCTCGTATATACGTTCTTTTAATAATGAAAAAGTAACCTTCAAAAAAGATTAGTTTGCCGCTACTAGAATTATGTGGTGCAGTCTTATTGGCTAACTTGGTTAAAAAAATAACAAGTGCATTAGTTGTGTTGTTTAATTTGGAATGTCTGTGAGCGAAACCTACAATTGCATCGGTCTGGACAAGAGATGAGCCATGCTGGAATAGTCAGCGAAATGCAGAGTCTGAGCAGCATACGTTATTGCCATTGTGTTAGTTCGGAAGACAATCCTGTCGATCTACTATCACCTGGCCTTAATGCGGAAATATTGGATAAGACCAAGCTGTGGTGATATGGTCCTAAATGGCTTTTGGTGGACAAATCGGAATGCAACATCAGAGAGATATGGGCCAAGAAATTTCCAGAACAACGATCAGATACTATAGCTAGCAGCGCATTTTCAGAATTAATTAATAAATATTCTGATTATGGTCGTTTGCTAAGAATAACCTTCTATGTATTGAGAGTCATTAATAATCTTTGTCGTAAGCATAGAGACAGAGATTTAGGAACATTAATGCTTTGGGAAGGATTAAAGTAGTTTATTTAAAAATCAGGAACTCGATGATAAGAGCGCACATTCGAATTTAAATGCTTTTGCTGATGGAGGAGTTATTGGTGTTGGCGGAGGACTACAAAATTCAAGATTTTCCCCTAACAAGAAACATTAAATGCTTTTAACAAAGAAACATACATTAACTGATTTAATATTAAAGCACGAAAACGAACGCCTTATGCGTTGTGGTGTTCAAACTTTATTATTCATAGTTAGAGAAAAATATAGGCTATTATTAATTAGAAATTTTTGTAAAAAGATTGTAAGGGCGTGCATCATATGTTTTAAGGTTAAATCATACGCAACAAACTATTTAATAGGTAATGTACCCGAATATCGTGTAAATGATTACTTATCTTACATTAAAGTAGGCGTAGACTACGGTGGTCCTTTTTTAATAAGACAGAGTTAGTAAGAGTGTGAAAATAACTAAAGGTTACATTTGTTTATTTGTTTGAATGATTAGTAAAGCGATACATTTAGAATTAGTGTCTGAGCACACCCAAATTCTCAGCTACCTTAAAAAGATTTATTTTACGACGAGGTCAACCATTGAATTATATTCAGACAATGGTTTGAATTTTGTTGGTGCTAATGATGAATTGCAAAAGTTTTAAGGCTTCCCTAATTCAAATTGTAATTACATTAAAAATAAATGAATAAATCTGCATATAACATGACATTTTATTTCTGCAAGATCACCCACTTTCGGAGGCATACGGGAGGCCGGTATAAAGAGTGCTAAATTTAATATCAGTTGTCGGTAATAGTGTTCTGATATTCGAAGAATTATATGCTGTATTAACACCAGCGAAGGGCATTTTTAATTCACGTTCTCTTTATCCTTTTTCCAATATTAAAAAAGACTTCGTGGCTTTAACACCATCACATATATTAATTAGAATATCTGTGTTATATCGGTACTTGCGAATCGTTTCATTAAATATCAACATCCATATCTCAATATTTTTGGAAGACATGGAATCAAGAGTATCTTTCCGAGTTTCAAATTGGAGTAAAGTGGAATAAAAATAGTAAGCAGCTTCTTTAAAGCAAAATAAATATTAGTACTTGTTAATCTAAGATTAAGTGTGTTAAATAATAAAAAGTAAAAACATTAATGTTATTAACGTTCTTATTTATATGGAAAGATCTGTTCCATAATAAACAATTATAAATTGCTTACAAACAAGCAAAAATCTGATTCGTATTATTTCTTTTCTTAAAACAAAGAAAAGTGGGTAGGTGTTTGTGATTAATTAAATAAAAGTAACGGGGGTGAAACTTTTAACGACTTAACTGACGCCAAGGACCGTGTAAATTCTGAAGAGGAAAATATCAAGATGTTTATAATGGATAATGTAATGCATAGATTATTTCGCACAGCGAAAATAGAGTTCGAAAAACGCCCTACATAAAGAGGATTATGTATTAAGTTGTTGGAAGCTTATATAAATTCTATAAGTGGTGGAGTAATTTATGATTTCTCGGTAACCCCAAAATTCACATTGGGCGTAAATTAGGCGATGTCAGGATGTTTGCAAACAACACAATAACATGTTCTTATACAAAAACCGGAAAAACAATAAATATTTTTGAAGTTAAAATTATGTAATTACGGAAGTATATATATGTGTCGTCAGACTTATTTTATTTTACACAAGTATTTTCAAAAATTAAGTTTTTAATATAGCTTTAGAAAAATCGTTCCAAGTTTAGAAATCTATTTACGAATCCAAAAGTTGACACTTTGATAGGGTTGTAAATTTTAACGGAGACTTATTACATGAAATGAAAAAAAGGCAAATAAAACATCTTTCCACATCAATGTTCCTATACAGTATAAGTATTTCGACAACCAAGTTGTTATCATCAGCAAATAATTAATCACAGTGTGGCACCTGGATCCACACAGAATCATACCACACAAGCATCAAATACACATTGATTTATTTCACACAGTTATCTATATTTCCTAGCTTTAAAACTAAACACTTAAACTAAAGTATACCTCCTCTCCCACCTATGAACACTTTTCTTAACAATCGTCTTTCGTAGGAAGCCAAAGAGGCAAGAATATATTATCGGACCCTTGTCTGTGTTTAGGACACGGTTTATGTTGTTTGTAATGAATATGCTTTCATAGCGTCTAATTCTCGGTAGTTATTTATATTTTTGATTAAATGTTGCTATCCGCAGTAACACAATGATTATTTTCTTTAACACGTTTCGCTTTCCTTTATACTCTGTTCTTTACATCGGATTTCTCTCGAACGTTCAGTCTAACCGATGTACCACATTGTGTATTACAATCTAGGCATTTTGTTTCGTAAATCCCCAATTTCTGATTTAACTCGATTTTTTCTTTCGCATTTCTTAAGAGAGGTTTAATAGAGTTCCTATACCGAAACTTTATTTAAATTTTTCGGCGTTAAATGAAATGCCCTTATATTTTCGCCTCTTTGACTTCCTTGAAAAGACGATCCTTAAAAGAAAGTGCCCGTAAGTGAAAAATTTGTACTTTAGTTTAAGTGTTTAGTTTTAAGTATAGGAAATATATTAAACTATGTGAAATAAATCAGTGTGTATTTGGTGTTCTTGTGATATGATTCTGTGCGAGTTTTACCAAGGTTTCATTATAATTTTTGTGATTACTTATTTTATTTTTTTTGATTAATTTCATAAGGTTTTCAAATTTTTTGTTTTCGCATTATTAAACCAAAACGGTTTGATAAATTTTTACTTTAAAATTGTTTCTAAGCCTTTCGAAAATATCAGCACGCGAGCATTTGTTAATGGACAATGCAAAATAATTGTCGCCATTCAAATTTCCATCAATGAAAAAAGGACCTACGATATGATCTCCAACAATTCCTGATCAAACATTAACCTTCTCAGGGTATTGCGTATGTTCTTCCCTCATCCAGTGAAAATTTTCCCTGGACCAATAGCGGCAATTTTGACGATTAGCATGACCGTGAAGCGTAAAGGTACACTCATCAGAAAATAAAATATGTTCTAATTGGATCACATTGTTATCTAACATTGTCATCATTTGTTCACAAAAATACGTTCTCCTATCAAAGTCGTCTTCCATGAGCTCCTGAGTTGGTATAGTTTTATAGGGATACATTTTATTTTCTTTTAATGTGCGAGTAATCGATGAATGGCAAACATCGAGCATTGACGCTGCTTGTCTACTAGAAGTATGCGGGTTTTCTTCAAACTCAAGCACAATATCCAGTTTGGTATCATTACTTACTGCATTCGCAGCTGCTTTTTTTATTTGCCTTACATGTCCAAACTCGCGAAACTGCTTTTCTATTTTACTAATTGTTCCTTGGGATATAGGCGGCAAATTTGGAAATTTCTCATGAAATAAGTGAGCAACCTCCATTTGTGTCCGTGTGTTATCTCCATAACCGATCATCTGCAGAATCGTTATTTTGTACATTTCTGTTAAATGAACCATTTAACAGAAATGTAGTTAACGAAATTCAAACAGTTATGACACTGACAACATTATGACACTGACAACACTTTGCTAAGGCAAGGTATTTTAAAACGAAGTACAAGTACAATTAAAGATTTGCACTTAATAGTTCGGTTAACAAACTATTATGTGAAAATCTTATTTTAATTGTAAACCAAATTATTAATCTCAAAACATTTAATATTTCCGAAACAGTCGAAAATAGGTATAGGATATTGTACATGAAATGTGTCTGGAATTTTCTAAAGAATCCAAAAATTTAATATTTGACAGGGTGTTGCATTTAAAATAAGAAAGTTGGTATTGACCACTTTTACATGACACACCCTGTATATAAACTTTTTATTTAAAAAAATACGCAACTAAAAATCCCAATCGAGATGTCCGAGCGTTTTTTCGAACACCCCATTTAATTATTATCGAATTTATTCCATTTGGCTGATACACACTGTATATAGGCGTCAACTCGATTTAATAACTAGCTAATGGAAAGATGGTCGTTATTAAATCTTAATATTCCAATAGTTGTAATTTATTACTAGAGCGGCCCAAGCATTTGTTATTTGTCTCTCCTGTTTCATCTCGATAGTGCATTTTTATAATTGCTTTTTTAAAAAATTCGAAAAACACATCGTCAATCAGCAATAAATCACCAGAGCCAATTTGAACAACATTCCATTTCATTTAGAAATGATCTATGTATGTATGTGCTAAAACGCGAACATTTCTACTACAGAAAAAAATCCACATAGTAGACCTAGATAAACGAGATTTCGGTAAAATAATTGGTTCGCCAAACCACGGGCTTCATTAAATGTTGTAGATTTACGTCTGTTCATTCCGACTTTGATAGTGTGCAATGGAAGAGTGGAGGCATTTTGTGTCTCTCCATCGGACTCGGTGATACCGTGCCTGTCGCCGACATGTGAGCAGTTGCCTCTTAATTTAATGAATACATAACAAACCCAAGAAAGGAAAATAGTTTCCGGGCTGCAAAAGCGACACGGAAATCCATCAAGGAAAAACTTTAATAAAGTTGCACATAAATCATTAGGTGTACTGTCCTGAAAGCTAAGAGATGTTTTTTTCTTACCTTTTGTCCTCGTCGCTTTGAGGTATTTTACTTTTTCTCTAAAAGTTTTCTCTAGCACCATTAAATCAGCGTATATAAATCGTAATTTAGATCATATTATACAGTTTTTGTGCAATTAAAAAATATTTCATTGGCTATGTGACAAACAATATGAAGAAAACAATTTTACTTTTCTAGTACTTGTTTTCTTTATTTCTCTTCCTTCATCTATAATCATTTATAATCTGTCTTAATTGTTTAAAAATAATGAAAAATATGAAAACACTTTAAAATTATGTGTAGTTTACATATTTTCTTAATTTCAGTATTGTTTTTTCTAAATTATCATCCCTTTGCCTTTAGTCACTGATGTTAACGTACGAGGCCGTTGTAATAAGAAACGAAAAGCAATAACCCATGAAGGAAAAGGTAAAAGAAGAATGAGACTGAGAGAATAAGTAGAAATTACTTCCAATACGCTTAGTCAATTTTAGTTCAGTTATCTGTTATATGTGATGCAGGTAACAGTTTAACACGTTTCGAAGCAGCGTTTTTGTGTGAGGACCTTAAATGTCCTAGAATGACAATTGCATTTCTTACACAGCTCGGAAGATTTCGTCAGACGTGAGTAAGTTATCAATAAATCCAAAGTGTAGATCATCTTCCAGGACACTGGGAAAGCACTAAAACAAGGCGACAATGTAAGATTATTTTTAGTTTATTTAAGAAAAAAATAATTCTTTGTTAAAGGTAATCCGAGTTAGAAAAAAAAGGACATAAATATTAGTTTAATGATAATTAGAAGCAGGTTCCGCGAACAAGATGTCACTTATCGATGAGCAATTTTTAAAACATTGCTGTTCGTGATCTAGGAACAAGAAAATTCCAGCAGAAATTGGCTCGACGCTGTGTTTATAGATGAATCGTCTTTCTGGGATTGTTCGCGTGGAAGAGGAAGTCATGGTCAATGGAGAAAGAGCGTATGATACAGCGCACTGTAAATTGATCAAATTAGACAAAAAAGATTGGTCAAAGTGTGATTTAAACATGACAGTATAGATTGTAAGAAGACATAAAGGCAAATTGTGTAGGAAATGGAAGGTTGCAAATGGTATTGCATCAATACCTTCCGCAGTCCTCAGACGCTCACCCAATTGAAAATGTTTGAGCTCTAATGAAGTGAAGGCTTCGCGGGAAACATGTGTATAAAGTTTCCCAACTATTTCGCAATATAAGGAAGACTTGCAGTCACAAGTATGGTAAATCGCTGCGAGACTATTATTATTATTAATATTTTAAGCAAATAAAGACAGTGGTTTTACAATCCAATTGTAAAATAGCTGCAGTTATCAAAAATAACCAGACGAAACTTCATTTTTGGACTCGCTGAGGCATTTTTTATAGTTTTGATTTATAGTTTTGATCATTTATGCTGTATAAATAAAAAATTATTTATTATACGTGACTAAATGAAAAGTCAACAATAAAATACACAATTTATTAATTTTTCTGACCCTTCTCATTGCCACGATACACTCTCTGTACGCCCGATATGTATATCACTACTACTATTCTGTTAAGATATGATGCGCCGCCTTATTCATCACTTCGTCGTGCTAAGATGGTTCTATATAGAGTTTGTTCTTTTGCTTTCATTTATATTTACCATGAAAAGGATAATTATTGTTAACGTACATTTCTAACACTATACTTAGACGGCAACAAATAGTCTAACAAATTAAAAGTCTCCGAAATAATTGACATACGAGGGAGCGTTTTTATATTCGCGGAATGAGCGGGTTGTAGAGGGGTGAGTAGGCGCATTGGGGGCGTGGCCTGTGCAGCGACTCTTGATTAGTATAAATACGTAGTTTCATTGTTATTAGACAGTTAGTCTTTGAGCTATCGTCAACCAAGTAACATAATCAGGAGTGAAAAGTGAAATATGGAAAAAATCGAATATCGTGCCGTTATAAAGTTCCTTACCAGGCAAGGAAAATCAGTCGCGACCATAATGAATGAGATGTCATTGGTTTACGGCGACTCTTGTCCAGGAAAAACCATGGTGTACAAGTGGCATAGTTTATTTAAATAAGGAAGGGAATCCCTTGAAGACGACCCGAGGCCGGGCAGGAGAATTGAGGTGACCACGCCAGAACTTATCCAAAAAGTTGAACAAATTGTACTCGAAGATGCTCGACTAAAGAAGAAACAACTCGCAGAAATGGTTGGAGTATCCGATACAACAATTTTTAAAATCCTACACGATAATCTCGGCATGTCTAAGGTCAGCGCAAGATGGGTGCCGAGAATGCTCACGCCGCCGCCAAAAAAACAGCGCGTAGAGTGTTCGCGTGCATTTTTGGACCTCTGTAATGAAGACAAGGATGGTGTATTGAGTGGAATTGTTACTGGAGACGAAACTTGGGTTCATCATTATGAACCTGAGTCCAAACAAGACTCCATGCAGTGGCATAAAAAGGGCACAGCACCTCCCAAGAAATTTAAAGTGTCACAATCAGCTGGGAAACTCATGGCAACGGTATTTTGGGACTCGGAAGGAATATTGTTGATTGATTATAAAGATAAAGGTGTTTCTATAACCGGAGAATATTACGCTTCAATATTAGAGCAACTAAAAGAAGCCATTAAAGAGAAAAGACGGGGAAAATTGACAAAAGGTGTTCTGCTTTTGCACGACAACGCGCCCGTCCACAAGAGCCGCGTTGCGTTAGCGCCCTGCATAAGGTGGGCTTCGAAATTGTGAATCACCCACCCTACAGCCCAGACCTGGCCCCGAGTGATTATTACCTGTTTCCGAAAATGAAAAAAGAGCTGCGGGGTAAAAAATTTACTGCCGATGATGAAGTCAAGGAGGCAGTTTCGGCGTATTTTGCAGATAAAGAGAAATCATTTTTTTATGAGGGTATAAATAAATTAATTGAAAGATGTGAAAAATGTATCCGTCTTGCAGGTGAATATATTGAAAAAGAAAAATAATTTGGTTTTTTTATTTCCACTCCTTGTCTCCCATTCCGCGAATATAAAAACGCTCCCTCGTACCTAAGCCTAGGAAAATGTAACTAATATAAAATCCGATATGGTTTTGATTAAATTTTCTTTAAATTACATAGATTATCATGCCATAGTTTATTGAACATAATAAAATATTTAATTTAAATGAACCTTTGACACATGCATATTCTTACATTTTTACAATAACGAATGTATTCTAATATTTAATATAACAATCCACTTAAGATTTCAGACGGAATTAATCCTATGTGTACATTAATTCGTTAATATAGATTGGCGCTTAAATATATTCGGCAACGTCTAGCCAGTATCTACTGCTACATACCGGAATTATAGGGAATAGGGTGGGACGCGATGACAAGAAACTCCGTGTTCATCGTTGCCCTATAATAACGAAATGGCTTGTTAATTTATTAGAGTTTATTAACATATTAATCGTATTCCTGCCCACGCAAGGCTTATAAATTATATCCGATTATTAAAGTTTAAAGTAGTAAGTGTTAATCACTTTTGTGTGAAAATGGAATAATTAAGGATTTGAAAATGTATTCTAGGTCTAGCGCAAAAGAAAGAATCCAAGTTCATCGTTAGCGTAAGTAAAATTAAGTTTGCTCGCTAAGAATGAAGAGGCGTTTAACTCGATATATTATCTCTTTTCCCTATGTGCCTTACACTCTGTTAGTTTTGCCAATTATACTCCACTTTTCTACTTTTAAACTTTATCATTCGCTGTAATTGGCAATGCTAAGTTGTGCGTTTTTATTTAGTTCTTTCTTAACAATTAAATAGTAAAGGTTTAAAGTACGTTAGTCTACATGAAATACATTTAACTTCGCTTATATATAATGATTCTCTTTATCATGTTTTTAAATTGGCTTATGAGCTTAAAAGACAATGTTTGCGATGTTAGAATATTAATATTACATTTAATATCAATTCAAATTTCATTTAATTTCTAATTACGATAAAAATTCAAACTTTAATCTTTTCACACAGGATAATATTTATTATCTGGCAAATATATAGCTGCAAGGTAACCAATAGTCACCATTTAAATTGTTTCTACAGAATAAGAGTACTTTAAAGCAAGTCATGTGACATATCATTTTAAAGTACGCAGTTAAGCTTTTAATGAAATCATTCTTGATATTGTCACATCCCCTTTCATTATATCGCACGTTTCATTTATTTCTAATGTATGTCATTCCTTTCTTGTGTCGGGATTGGTTAATTCGCAACAGTACCTCCTCTTCGTTCCATCGATTTCTCTAAAAGCCCGATTTTTTAGAAAATCTTTTCGCTCCCTCTATATCGTTTTCACGGTACACATATGCGCACATAGTTTAACCTGTTGTGTTTGAGATATGCACGCCCTGTCTGTGAATGTACACGTATTTTTCGCTCATTTTTTACAGCCTTTGCAATTGATTAAATTTTTGTTTTTATATATTACTCATTATATAATACTCAAAGCTTTGATATTCTTTTTATTTAAATTTTTGAAGTAAAATTTTAAACTTCGTTGTTTTCTTTGAACTAATATTTCTTCTGTCGGCTTTGCACATGACCTGAACTTTCAATGCTCATCACGAACTAATTTATTGCTAATTAATTTCTAATTATTATTAAAATGTTGGATTTAGTCCCATTTATTTTCTCACACATATATGTATGGTACATCAGTTGGTTCACCACCAACGTGCATCATTTCATTTTATGTTTAATACTAGTGATAGTAATTATTTAGTACCTAAAATGTGGTGCTCGGGAATTACTTATAATACTTTACATTACAACGTTGTTAATAAACCACATGATTAGCTTACATAACATTTTTTCGTCTCTTTAAATATTGTTACTAAAATTTTCTATAATAATAATTATTTTATTTTTCCAACAGACCAATGTTTTATTACAGGGCAAAGAAAAGTATAACATATATTTTATTTAAATGCTAGAAAATAACTTATTATATATCTACAAACTTAATATGTATTATATGATACCTAACAATGTAAATAATAAGGCTTGTTAAAGACCTAACAATATTAAAATTAAAATATTTTATTTTATTTAGAATGTATTTTATGTATATTATGCGTTTCATGTATATTATAATGCATTTTATATAGCAATTATAAAGTACATATTTACAGTACTGTGCAAAAGAAAGAAGCACCTTCTTGAATTTTACAAGAAACCATTATAAAAGGATAAATAATAATTTTACACAAGTTGAAATTTTTTTTAATGTATAAAAACTAACACGTATCGATATTTAAATATAAACAACTTAAATTTTCATTATTTTGTATGACCACCTTTATTTTTTATGGTATCCTGCATTCTTTTTGGTAGGCTTTCCACTAATGAATTACTGAAATTTTCAGGAATATTGTATCGCTCTTCCTGTATATGTTCCACAGTTCATTTTTGTTTTTTAGCCGCTTTACACACTTTTTTGTGTCAAAATAATCCCACGCATGCTCAATAATATTTAAGTTAGGACTTTGAGGTGGCCATATCATAGTCTGCACAATACCCCATTTGCTTCCTGCTGTGTTAAATAAGTTTTCACAAGTTATGAGGTGTGCTTGCGATCATTATCTTGCTATGGAATGAAATTATTGCCAATAAGTCGCTGTCCTGATGGTATGGCATGTTCTTCTAAGAGTGTTCTGCATTTCACACCAGTTAATTTACTCTCTATTTTTACAATTTCACCCACACCTGCTGCCGAAATACCACCACAAACTTGGATATTGCCTCCTCCATGCTTTATGGTAGTATGTAAACACCGTTCCAACAACGATGCGCCGGGCGTCGTCTAACATACTGACGTCAGTTTGTTCCAAATAATTGATATTTAGATTCGTCAGTCCATAGTACTTGTCGCCACTCACTATATCCCCAAGTGTCGTGGTCTCTGGCATATTTTAATCATTTCCCTCTATTACCTCGTCGCAGTAAGGGTTTTCTCACTGCCACGCATCCCCTTAAGCCTGATCTGAGCAAGTATTGCTTTAGCGTTGATGCATGTGTCGAAGTACCAAATGTTCACGCAAGATCTTGGGCTAGTTCTGCGCTAACTTTCTTACGATTTCTTAAAGAAATAACTTTTAGAAGGTGTGAATCAACTTTACTGAGGTTTTTTGGACGTCCACTTTTTGGTCTGTCACGTACAATGCCGGTTTCAGGCATTCTTTTTATTGTTTGTTACACGGCATACCGGGAACATTTCACTATCTTTGAAATTTTCACTTGACTACAGCCCTCTTGGTGTAAAACAATAATATTATTTCTATCTAGTGGTGTTTTTCTAGGCATTTTTTATCTACTATAACAACTTACATCTCACAATTTTTCCTTAAAATGAAAATTTCACTCGTAGGCGCGTTTTTTAAGAATCTAAATAAATTCTATTGTGGAACCGCTCTGTATCGTTTCCACCACTGAATTAAAAACAAAATCTTATAGATAAATAACTCTCCTTGAAATTTTATTGCAGAACATTGTGGTGCAATAAAATTTACTACTTCAATCCTCTTATCAGAAGGTCGATCTCACTCTTACGTGGAAGTATTATGTTATAAACTTGGAAATTTCCAGTGATTATATTTCTACCAATAAGTGAATCGTTCTTGGAAAGATGTATTAAGTATTATAAATTAAATTAACCCAATAATTATTAGTAAAAACGTTTTAGTAAATAAGTTTTGGAAAATATTGTTAGGTGTTTCTTTCTTTTGCACAGTACTGTATATCCTTGAAAACGTACAACACAGATTCCTGAAGTATCTCTATATAGTATATCCCGTACAGGACAGTTCTTATAATACTTTTCTCCAACTATTTCATATGAAACCATTAGAACTTTGCTGCATCCAGAGCATATTAATCTCCATACAACACCTCCTATATTCAATGAGTGATGGCCTGAGCTAATAAATAATATATGTAATGTACAGTGTGTACGTAAAATATTTTGTCACAGAGGTGCTAGAACTAATATATTACTACAATCTTCTCTAGTTCTCTAGAGTTTGGCTAATATGAGTTGCGATGGTTTTGTATATATAAAAGTAATATATCATTTTTAAATTTTCTCTTTGTCTCACTGCTTCAATGTGGCATTTGCAATTCTGTTCTTCGTAAACCATTAAGTTTACATCACAATTTTCGTAATTGACACGTACATATATTAAATTATAATAATAATTTAATAATTTATATTATTAATTTTGGCAAAGAGTAATTTACTGCAAGTCAGTTCATAATACAAATCGTTAATAAAAATTAGAAATTGTAATGGATCTAAATTACTATCTTGAGGCTAAAACTTAAATTTGTTCTGATTTCCTTGGCTATTTAATTTGGAGAAACAGGAAGAATATTCTTGAAATTTTAATCCTCCATATTAACTAAGAAAATTCTTTACCTCCATATTAACTAAGAAAGTTCTCTTAGAAGCGAATAAGCTAACTTTTTGTATTATCTCAATCCATTCCCATAAATTTTGCTGATATATGGAACAAAGTAATATTTTGTTTGCTCTTCATAAAGTAAAATCAATCACTTCTTTTGGCGACAAATTTTTTATATAAAAGTTTATTGATTCTTCTTTAAAATAATGAATTTCTCTTCTTACCTTCCACACTTACACTGTGGTTATTTTCTAATACATGTCTAGCTATAAAATTTAAAACTTTTTATAGACAACCAATAAATTATTGAAATAAAAATTTTTTAAACACATGTGTGTAGTGTACATGAAATATGGATTGTTTACATTTGATAAAGAACGTGTACAATTATCGCGAACTGGACGCGTATGAAAGCATGCACATCTTATAGAATTTAAGCCATGTGGTGAACTATAATGACGCCGGGCCCTTACAAACCCCTCTTTTCTCTCTACTGAAAGACAGGAGGAACAATATCATAAATCACACATAAATCACACAGACACTTGCTTGACCATAATAACCTTTTTCAATGTAGTGCATGTTAAAAAAACTTAAGCATAAAAAATAGCTTCCAATAAATAACTAAATAAAACTCTTGTTAAAACCATCTTGGAATCTAACATTATTCTCATTGGTACGTTAACACGATTTCTCTAAATATTATTTCATTTAAGGAATATTTATCCAACGTATTATGATACGGACTGACTCGCTGATTAACTCTAATCCTTTTATAAACGACCAAGAGTTAGTGAATAAAAGACTTTCTCGTTTGCAAAATAAATAATTGCTCGGGTTCGAGATGGTACCCGTGCCAGGAAAATTACACACTTGGGAGAAATGAGCGGTATATAGGAAAACGTTACATTTTGCCGACCCCAGACCGTTCAATACCAATTAAACGGTTCCAATTCGAGTTAAAAAACGAACGAATTAAAGATATAGATGTGTGTTTATTTTCCTCATCGAAATAGGTTCTACTCATTAGAGGGATACACGTATGTATATAGTTTTAGACAAATATTTTTTCTGTTAGTAGGAAAAATAAAAACTAAAATAAATAATTGGTGCACCGTATTTACAATTTAACATATATGTATATATATATATATATATATATATATATATATATATATATACATATATACGAATAAAAAGTTTACAGATTGGTACAAACTATACCTCCGAGAAAGTAAATATGCTAGGAAGACTAAATTCAACAGTGCCATCACAAAGTTCCTGAAATCGAAAAGTACAGAGTGTGCCAAAATGATTGAATGTGTACGTTTGGTCTAATTTATAATAAGGTAATATTTCAGTTACTGCGTTTTAAATTGAAATTTGTTTTTGGTGTATCTGACTGTTCATATTGTACCTGGCAATTGAATTAAAGCCACCTGTTGGTTTTGGTATTTTTTCAAATTTATCGGAAATAAACGAAAACAGGCACATACTACTATTACAAAATGTTTATTTATGCTTTATAGAAGATATTACGTTAATATTTTGTTAATTCACCTTTGGATTTATTGATGGAATTCGAGGATGAGTATGTACACTTTTTCCACATGATCTATACATTTATGATTGGATTTAGATCAGGTGAGTTTCTGGACCCGAGCAAATGGAGCATGTTATACTCTTGAAACACAATTTTCAGCAATTTCTCTGTATGGCACGGTGCTCTATTCCGCATAAAGATGTATGGCCCTTCTTTATTTAGTGAGTTTGCTAAAGGCAAAAGTACAGTTTCAACCACCTCTTTATATTACACTTGGTTCGTGGAACTCTTCACAAAATACAGAAGTCCGGCCATACGCGGTTATGTATGACTAGATCATGACTAACGGTAGATGTTTAATTTTTTTCTGTACAGCTTTATCACTATAACGTTCCTTAGGCCTATGTCTAACGAAATTAACGCTTTCCGTCATTGTTTCAAGTTGGAATTCACTGTTGAAGATCATCTGTTATAATGAGAATGTGACTTGTAAAAATGACTTTATTGTAAGAATTTATATCTTCCAGCAATAATTTATTAATGATAACATTTGTACTCATTTACCCGAAAAAAGCGATTAAAAAACTGACACATTTGATAAATTCGGTTTTCCATCTGAAACACGTGCCAGATGCTTGGAAAATGGCCGAAGTAATAACGATCCCCAAACATGGCAAACCTCCAAATGAAGTAACCTCATATAGGCCTATATCACTGCTTCCGATAATATCGAAATTGTTTCAAAAGTTACTTCTAAAGCGACTAAAACCAATTATTGAAAGTAAGAACCTAATTCCCTCTCATCAGTTTGGATTTCGGAACAAGCATACAACTGACCAGATATATAGAATAACAGATATCATTGAGAAATCCTATGAAGAAAGAAAAATCTGTTCGGCTGCATTCTTGGATATAGCCCAAGCCTTTGACAAGCTATGGCATCTAAGGCTAATGAATAAATTAAAAAAATATTTTGCCAAAACAATTCACCCAAATACTAGAACACTACATAACTGGGCGAATGTTCCGGTTCAAACAAGAAAATGCGTATTCCACCATCAAGGAAATTAAAGTGAGAGTACCCCAGGGCAGTGTGCTGCGACCAATTCTGTACCCATGGGATATTCCGCAGGAAGGGGACGTAACAACTGACACCTTTGCGGATGACACTGCTATCCTCGCTGTAGGCTGTAACAGTGAAGATACGACAGCCATGCTGCAAGAAGCATGTAACAGAATAAACGAATGGACTAGAATGTGGAGACTTCGTATCACTGAGAACAAGTCGGTACATATTGACGTTGCTTATAAGAAGAATGTACAGATACCAGTAACAATAAACAATACCAACATCCCGTACAGAAACACAGCGAAATACCTGGGAATGAACTTGGATATCCGATTACGATGGAAAGAACATATAAAAAAGAAAAGGAGGGAATTTGACCTTAAATATAAAAAAATGTATTGATTGCTCGGACGGAAATCACAGCTTTCTGTGCATAATAAATTGTTACTATACAATCAAGTTCTAAAACCTCTCTGAACATACGGAATCCAGGTCTGGGGGTGTGCAGCCAAAAGCAATATAGACAAAATTCAAGTATTCCAAAACAAGGTACTGCGAGGTATTGTGGACGCTCCATGGTATTATCGCAATGATCGTCTTCACAGATATCTAAAAATACCAATTGTTAGAGAAGAAATCAAGAGGTTTGCAGAAAAGTACGAGGAAAGGCTTCACAACCATGTAAATACCGAAATATTGCAGCTTCTAGATAACAACGACTTGAATAGAAGGCTTAAGAGGATTAAATCATTGGAACTGTGTAGTGCGTAGTGACAGTGAAAAAGCAGAGCATAGTGACTTTGTGTATAACGCGTTAACAAAAGCGTTGAACTAAATGAACTGAGATATTCCACTGGGGACTTCTTGGACGAGCACCTAGTTTTTAAGATTATAGAGCAAAATTGTAGGTTAGTCTAAAACGACTAGTAACAATTTATTTAAAAAAAATTTACCTTTTTTCGATATCGTAGACGTGCTTTCTTCATTTTTGGTTGCAACTTAGGCTTCTTGGAGGATCTGCTATATTGGATCTCGACAGTGTACAATCGCGGCGCATCGTGCGCTACGATATATTTATATTATGCACTTCTAATTTATCTAGCTGTCCTATAGCGGAAGATTGTCTACTTTCAAGTGCCGTTTTTATAATTAAGTGGTCGTATTTTTTGGTGGTTTTTACGGACGCTATGGCAATGGTTGCGACCGCTCCATTTTGACAAAATATTTTCTTGAATTAATACGAACGGCTATTCGGTCGCATACAGTCGACCGAATAGCCGTTCGTATTAATTAATTAATTCCGAGATGCTTTTTGCATTACATATTTCAATTTGTCGGTTCGAATACATGCCAGTTTTTAATAAAGTTTCTATTTATTAATTTTATCCGCCGGGCTAATGTCTTTTCTCATTCCGAATAAATTTTAAACTTAAAAAGTCATCAAAAAAGTTAAATGAATAATAAAATTCACAATATATTATTAGAACACATTAACACAATTCTTAACACGAGTACGTACAAATTTTAACTAAAATTGGATATTATTCGTAGTGCTTTCATATATTTCGTTATCTGTGCTTAGACCCTTATAGCAGGTACCTGACCCAAACCTGATAATAAGTAGATTTTGCTAATAATATAATGGTTGTTTTTTTTAGAAATAAATTCCGTTTGAACAGCAAAATCTATTTAAATAGAAAATTTGATATATATTTAAATACAAACGGCATATATACAAATTTTTTGACACGCAAGGGTGGTTCAAATTTAATTACCAGATATTGTTAGTCTTTTCGACTTGTCACGAAGGAAGAGTTTTTAATACTAATTCAATACTAATATTAACAACTCGCCCTTCGCGACAAGGATTATATATTTAATGTTTCGTTTATTTAAAAATCATATTTAGCTTATTCGTCTTATATGTATATATGGTTTTGTATTTATTTCATTGACCTGGTGCACAAATTAATCACAATAATAATCTGTTTAATCACTTAAGGTTGAAATATAACCCCTTTTCACATTAATTTTTGTCTTTCGTATACGTATTTCGACAACTAAGTTGTAATCATCAGCAGATAATTAAACGGTGTCGCACTTGGAATTCTACGGCAAACTCCAGCACGAAACAAATTCCGTACACGATCTGTATCGTCGAAAGCCAAAACACACACATAATTTTAACAAAAATTGTATTCTAGTCTTAAACTAATATAAAAGAAAAGTACCTACATGCGTTTATTGCACCCTCCCGTATCTCTCGTATAAGAGATCAAAGAGAGATGAGTTATGGTTGGGACCCAAGTCAGTGTTCAACACATTGTCTTTATTCTTCAAAATGTACATGCTTTCATATGTATTTAATTAGCGATAATTACACACGTTCTTTATCAAATACAAACAGTCTGCGATTATACTATGATTACTTGCCAACACATGTTTTGCTAAGCCGGATTTTTCTGGCCGATTAAATTTTATGTGCGCAATATGTTCTTTACACCGGGTTTCTATCGATCGTTTTGTTTGGCCAATGTATTGTTTATTGCAATCTAGACATTTAGTTCCATAAATTCTCGATTTTTGTTGTCCTCGACTTTGTATTTTGCATTTTCTACAAGGAATTTGATGAAGTTATGGACAGAAATGTAACTTGAAACCCGCGCTCTTTAAAAACACTATTTAAATTTTTCGTCAAACGGTGAAAAGATAAACATATAAATTGCTTGTCTAGATTGCTTTGAGATGACAGACATGTGGTATCCCGGATTGCTTTTCTTCCTTCATAATTAATCAATTGATTATTTTCGAATCAAAATCATTGTACCTCGCAATATTCTTAATAAAGTTCAATTCTTTTTCGTATCTTACTTTTGTTACTGCGAAATTAAGTAAACGATTGATAAGAAAACTGAACGAACCTATCTTTTGTTGCATGCTATGATTTGAGTCCGCTGTGATAAATCTATTGACATTAGCTCCTTTTCGAAAAATATCAATTTCTATTTTAGGATTATTCCTAATAACTAAGGTGTCCAAAAAAGGCAACGTGTCATTGTTTTCTTTTTCTACTGTAAATTTAATCTTCGGGAATTTTGAATTTAATTGCTTGAAGAAATCGTGTAAGTTGCATTTATGTGTATTAAAAATTGCGAAAATATGATCTACATATGTACTTAATTTAAATTCTTGGAAATTTAGCTTTATGTTTTAATTCAACTTCAAAATTACTCATGAATAGGTCCGATATAAATGGAGAAAGACAATTGCCTATTGCAGTTCCCTGTTTTTGTTCATAAAACTTCCCTTCGAATTGAAAACAGTTTTGGGACATCCAAAGGGTTCTTAATCGCACATATTCCTTTATTTTTTCTGATTAGATCTTATTTCTGTAAAGAAATTCTTCTTAATATTTTAAAGTTTTTGGAATCGGTACTGAAGGAAACAATGACGTTACGTCGAATGATACTAAAATTTTCCCATCTTTTAATTTACAATCTTTAATTTTTTGAATAAATTCTATTGAATTAGTAGATTAGTAGATAGGCTTTCAACTTTTCGGGCAAATTTTTGTATTCATTTACTAACCACTTTGAAATCAAGTAAGTAGGGAAGTTGATCCCTGAGACAATTGGTCTCATTGAGTAGCCTGGTTTGTGTATTTTGTGCAAACAGTACAGTCTAAGGATCAACGGATTACTTACCCTTAATCAACAATTCTTGTTCGGGGTTATTAACTTTGGACAATTTTTTAACGCGTTTTTCGTGTCTCTAATCATTTTTGGTAATGGGGTTTCGTATATTCAACATATGACCCTTCTAAAATTAAGTTTCTCACTCTTTGAAAATAATCGCGATTGTCCAAATCTACCAACTTATTCTCGTCATCTGCTTTTAAATAAAAGCACTCTTTCGACCTCAGACTTTTAATCGAGTTCCATTCATAGTTAACTAACTTTTGTTTGTGTTCTCGTAAGTTCTGTTTAATTAGGAACTTACAAGACTTTAATGAAATTTTTTGAATTTTGTTCTAAATTCTTAATAGCCGTTTCAATGCTTGCGATCACCTCCGCGGTAAAAGTCTCACAGCTGGACAAACAGTGTTTTAAACCTTTGTTTAATAAGTCTATTTCTTCTCGATTAAAAGTCTCAGATGAATTATTGACAACTAGTGTTTCTTTTATAGGATTTATATGAAAACTATTCTGATCGCAGACATAACTCTCTAAATTTCTTGTTAAGACCCTTAATTTTCTTATTTAATTTGTGGTTTGTGATTTCACCGATTTTCCTATAAAAATTACAGATTAATTTAAATTTTTTGTGAATTTTAAATATAACTCGTATAATTCTATTGGGTTTGCAACTAAGTACTTTCGGTTTTGTAGTATAAAATAAAACACTTTTTTTTAAACAAAGAATAGTTTTTAATCAATTATATATTTTCCATTTTGCTCAATGACTTTTTGCCATCTTTCTTTCGGCTGCATGATTCCGCGCTCATAAAATTTCTGGTCCTTATCAGCAAAAAACTGAACTAGGTGCGAGTGAAGGTCATCGTCATTTGTGAAAGTTTTACCATTCAAAGAATTCTGCAAACTTCGAAATAAATGGTAATCATATGGTGCTAGAGGGCTGTATGGGGGATGTGGCATCACTTCCTAGCCAAGCTCCAATAGTTTCCCACGAGTTGCCAAAGATGTGTGAGGCCTTGCATTATCTTGGTGGAAAACTACACCTTTCCGATTTGGCAATTCTGGCCGTTTTTCTTTGATTGCTTCATCCAGTTTTATTAATTGTTGGCAGTAAATATCAGAATTGATCGTTTGGTTCCTTGGAAGCAGCTCAAAAAACACAACACCTTTGTAATCCCACCAAACTGACAGCATGATCTTTTTTGGATGCAAGTCAGCTTTCGATGTGGTTTGAGCTGGTTTATCGTGTTTGCTCCATGATCGTTTTCGAACTATGTTACTGTACAGGACCCATTTTTCATCACCAGTGATGATTCTTTTTAAGAAAGGATCGGTTTCATTTCGTCTAAGGTGCATATCGCAAAAGTTGATTCTTTGTGTTAAATGAATTTCTTTCAATTCGTGAGGTACCCAAATATCAAGCTTCTTAACTAGCCCAAGACATTTTAAATGTTTTTCAATTGTTGTGTGCGATACATGTAGCCTCTCCGCAACCTCTCGAACAGTTATACGACGACCCTATTCAATTATGATTTTGATTTGGTCATCATCAACTTCAGTAGGCCGACCAGAACGTTGCTCATCTTTGAGGGAAAAATCTGCAGAACGGAATTTTTTATACCAATTCTGACGCGTGCGCTCTGTTAAGCAATTAGCACCATAAACTTCACGTATCTTTTTGTGAGTCGCAGCAGCTTTCTTTCCTTTATGGAAATAAAATAGTAAAATATGTCGAAAATGTTCGTTTCTGCACTCCATTTAAAATTAACCCACAACTAATAGCTTTAATAAAAATCACGCACTACTTGCTTCTGAAGTTACGTCAATGTGACTAGTATCACGCGACAAACGGTAAAGTACAGCACTAACATATGTTATACAAAAAATAAAGCAACGCTCTCTATCAGTAAAAACCGAAAGTACTTAGTTGCCAACCCAATAGATCTAATCTACTTCTTTTACGTTTTAGCTATTTCATTTTCGCATATGAAATGAAAATAATAATCTGTATATACAGTTAAATTATGTATACATACATATCTAAAACATATATATTCAACCAAACAATACACAGTGTCTGCCTTATATGATGGTTTAGTTACATACATACGTGTATCTATCGATAACTTGTATTGCAGATACGCACCTGTTATAGCCAATTTTAGCGTTAACGAGTACTCCTACCATTAAATTCGTAATCTTCCCCCATTATCGTATTACATCTATACAATACGCGATGACACATAGTTGCATATATATAGGGTGTTTGATAAACGTGCGTCAAAAATTGAAGGAGTGATTCCTTGGGTTATTTTAAGAATAATTATAATTTTTGATGATTTTATAAAAATTGTTTTCTTTCAAAAATACGGCCCCGTAAAAATTTTTAAGAAACACAATATATTTAGTACACGAATACTATATGTAGGTTAATCTACGAAAGCTACAGAAAATGTCTCATTGACTGACAGACTCTTTAAAAGGCATAACATAGTTTGTAGACAACATACATAGAACACATATTTCGGCAACTAAGTTATGATCTTGTACAGTAGAAAAAATAATATTCAGATTGAAAAAGTACCATTACCACCACAAAAGGGTTACGATGTTCACGAAAATATATCTGCAGAGTTCATGTAGAACAGTCTTTATAACTTGTTATAAAACTTTGCCATTCGGAATATATCTGATTTATAATATAGTAGTACAAAAATGCATTATTTTCCAAAGGTAGAAGATTTGTATTTGTGTAAATACTAATACGCGTAAAATACGAATAATTCTTTTCTTTGATTTTATTTTTTCCTTGTATATATATACATATAATATTTTATAACTCTTAATAATTAACAGAATTTCGAAAGAATTTATAAAATAATACGATTTTATGAATGAATATAAGTATACGTTTTTGTGTAAATGTAATGATATAATTATTTATATCTAAATTATATATTAATAATATTAATATTGCATTCGATCTACTGATATGATGATTGATATAAAAAGTTTTGCACCAAATCATCGCATTACTTTAGGCTTTTAAACTAGTAGAATTATTTTGACTATAACTAATATACATGTAATAAGTTAATCGTAACCTTCACCAAGCATTCTAAACTGGCATTAACTTAAAAAAATCAGAAGGTACGTGGCAGGAAATTTTTACTTAAAATATTAATTCTCGGAATTAAAATTACGTTAACGAAATTAAATATTCTGTGGAAAACAGTGCCCAAAATGTAGAGTGAAAGTTCGTTCTTCACGTTCTACAATCCTTCGCTACTTTGCAAAGTAAAGAAAATATATACATTTTTAAATATTGCCCAAATGACAAAAGAGAAAATGCACTTGTTTAAACTTTTTATTATCAGGTCGAAAATGTAAGCAAACTTGTGTACTATTTGAATTGCACCACAGTTAATTTTTTTAATGAAACATGCAAGAGCTCTCTTTCTAGTTTGATGTCGGTACGACTCGACCTAAAAATATAGAGCAACAATTGCGATTTAGATCGTAAACCTTTTTGTGCTAGTAATTGTATTGTACATTACGGTAAATGAGTTCTTTAAGCGCCTTTTCATAAAAATTTTTGAGTTTTGATTGTCAATCTAATCAAACCTACTGTTTGCCACATCAAACTTTAAATGACTTTCCTTCATTCTCCAGACTCAAACTTAGCTTTGTAGGAAGGACATTTCCCTCGAATATAGAATTTATTGCAAGAAGAGAGCAATATTTCGAGGAGCGAGAAAGACTATTACAAAACTAACATCATGGCACTTCGTATCTTTAAAATTAAAGTGGAATATATTGAAGAACAATAACAACAATTGCTTCATTTCGAATCTCACTTGTCGGCAATTTATCCTTACAATTTTGTCCCATTGAATAGACCTTTCTGATAGGGGTCGCTGCATAATTTTCTTTTAAGTTTGACCTCCTAATCACTATAATAATCGACGACATTCATAAATTCTATCCACTTATTTGACAAAACATGGTAGCACACTCTGAAAAAGTTATCAACAATCACGACGTCAGTTATTACAAGGACTATAAAGCGAAATCCGTAAGGATTATGATGTTATTTTATGTATTTCTCTCTACTTATAGTATTACTACTAAATAACAATGTTTATATATATATATATATATATATATATATATATATATAAGCTCTCGTTATTAATTAAAATTAAAATTTAGTAGCTTTAATTAAGCAAAATAACCTTTACCCATTAATATACTCACATATACATTCGCTACTAAGTCGTACTTTTAGAATTGTATACTTCAAATTCTTGCCTTGGCCTCAATTATTACCAGCTAATAAGCAGTTAGGAAACAAACTCTATCAAACAAGCATTTGTCCGAGTTCTCGAAATCTCGGCGATAAACTCTCCCCATTCCGCACAGAAGGTATACTATCTTCTACTTTCGTTCCGTTGAAATGCCCTCTTTCGGTCCCTATCGCCCTCTTACTCCACCTTATCCAGCGATTAGCTTGTAAGCGTTGTCATTCGACGTTTCCGTTAGAACTCCATAAATTCCTTATGCCATCCTTGAATCGTTGAAATTAACACTTCATGTAATCGACGCTTTCGTGACATTAAATTTTAAAAATTTCCTCGAGAGCTTCCGTTTTTGTTTTGGCGGGTGCGCGATCGCAGGAAGGACATTGAGTAGCAAGGGGAAAGAAGCGAAACGCGGCGGAAATGGATTCTTCACCGACTTCGCTACTCACGCGTTCGGAAACCTCAATTTAATAATAAGAAGAGTGAGATGGAAGTTGCGAGATAACCTAGTTCGGCAAAAAAGTCTTTTATTGTATCTTGGGTTTCTTCTACCTCATGTTGTTCCATGAAATTTCGTGGCAGCTAGCTGCTTTCCACAAGGGAGCAATATTATTCTTACATCAGGAAAAAATATTATATTCTTGGAACATACGTATCTGTTGGTATTTTCTATATATGTGCGTACATCCATATCATAAAAAAGCACTACATGTGATATTTTTCGAGAAGTGATTTAGTAGTAAGCATTCACAAATGGAAACGTAACTATGCTTTTGGCACACATTTTGGTGATACCTATATATTTCGTAAAGCAGTATTTTTTGTCTTTGAAGTTTAATTTATTTTCTTTTAATAACTACAAGCACTTATACAGTAGTAGCACGATCATATCCAAAATCGAATCGATGATTGGGCATTAGTTGATGTCGTCTTGTAGATTTCCGCGATCGTTCATAGTGTCTGGTCGGTATACGGGCTGAAACCGCGTGCTTGGCACTGCCTTTTTCTGCCAAGACTTCTTCTTGCAAGGGATCTTTTCAGAACTTCAGAACACACAGTGTGTTGAATTTCGTGCAACAAAAGCAACACTGGATAACTTCGTTCCATGAATGGACGAAACGTCCACAGAAGAAAAGGCAGTTCAAAGGATTTCTAGGCATAAAGGTTCTGGAGTCTTATAGACTAAAATTTGATAATTGTTTAGTATAAATAGGTTTCGTTATCCATAAAATTTGTAATTGTTTAGAAAATTAGCCTTATTTCATTCATAGATTTTTACGTTAAATGAATCTCATTTTGGTGCCCACCATATATCGAGTGTATAATAGTAGACATAAACTATCACAACTAGTAATTATCTTTTTCTATATTCCGGCTATCTTCAAAAAATACGAATCAAACTTTTTTTAATAAACTTGTATCACATGTGTGTGGCCACAGTCAATTAGAATGAAATAGGCTTCATATTCCGTGATTAATTAAATAAAATCGATCTTTCACCAGGTTACTTTTGTTCATTAGAACTAAAACCTACGGATGAGTTACTACTGACTTCAGGCTAATGTTATTTGGAATCAGTATCTGGTTCAAAATTCCTGAAATCAACACAGACTAGGTTTTTCTCTTTATTTATTTATTCCGAACATTAAATATGTTTCTGGACATGTATGAACGATTTCTTCCAGTTTATTGGAAATCTTAAAAGCCAATGTCACTGGTTTAAGAAAAGATTGCTTATTCATGGAATTAGGATAATTCGTACTAGTTTTTACTGAAACTGCATGAAACCTTCCCTTGAGATAATGTTTTATTGTAAGATATTTGTTTTTAAAAAACAACTATTGCAAAACTTTGGTAGTAACGAAATTGTATCCACAGAATTCGCGCGGGTTATACTTGCTTTAGTAAATTTTACTAAAAAGTACGACTTAGTAGTACTTTTAGAATTGTATACTTCAAATTCTTGCCTTGGCCTCAATTATTACCAGCTAATAAGCAGTTAGGAAACAAACTCTATCAAACAAGCATTTGTCCGAGTTCTCGAAATCTCGGCGATAAACTCTCCCCATTCCGCACAGAAGGTATACTATCTTCTACTTTCGTTCCGTTGAAATGCCCTCTTTCGGTCCCTATCGCCCTCTTACTCCACCTTATCCAGCGATTAGCTTGTAAGCGTTGTCATTCGACGTTTCCGTTAGAACTCCATAAATTCCTTATGCCATCCTTGAATCGTTGAAATTAACACTTCATGTAATCGACGCTTTCGTGACATTAAATTTTAAAAATTTCCTCGAGAGCTTCCGTTTTTGTTTTGGCGGGTGCGCGATCGCAGGAAGGACATTGAGTAGCAAGGGGAAAGAAGCGAAACGCGGCGGAAATGGATTCTTCACCGACTTCGCTACTCACGCGTTCGGAAACCTCAATTTAATAATAAGAAGAGTGAGATGGAAGTTGCGAGATAACCTAGTTCGGCAAAAAAGTCTTTTATTGTATCTTGGGTTTCTTCTACCTCATGTTGTTCCATGAAATTTCGTGGCAGCTAGCTGCTTTCCACAAGGGAGCAATATTATTCTTACATCAGGAAAAAATATTATATTCTTGGAACATACGTATCTGTTGGTATTTTCTATATATGTGCGTACATCCATATCATAAAAAAGCACTACATGTGATATTTTTCGAGAATTGATTTAGTAGTAAGCATTCACAAATGGAAACGTAACTATGCTTTTGGCACACATTTTGGTGATACCTATATATTTCGTAAAGCAGTATTTTTTGTCTTTGAAGTTTAATTTATTTTCTTTTAATAACTACAAGCACTTATACAGTAGTAGCACGATCATATCCAAAATCGAATCGATGATTGGGCATTAGTTGATGTCGTCTTGTAGATTTCCGCGATCGTTCATAGTGTCTGGTCGGTATACGGGCTGAAACCGCGTGCTTGGCACTGCCTTTTTCTGCCAAGACTTCTTCTTGCAAGGGATCTTTTCAGAACTTCAGAACACACAGTGTGTTGAATTTCGTGCAACAAAAGCAACACTGGATAACTTCGTTCCATGAATGGACGAAACGTCCACAGAAGAAAAGGCAGTTCAAAGGATTTCTAGGCATAAAGGTTCTGGAGTCTTATAGACTAAAATTTGATAATTGTTTAGTATAAATAGGTTTCGTTATCCATAAAATTTGTAATTGTTTAGAAAATTAGCCTTATTTCATTCATAGATTTTTACGTTAAATGAATCTCATTTTGGTGCCCACCATATATCGAGTGTATAATAGTAGACATAAACTATCACAACTAGTAATTATCTTTTTCTATATTCCGGCTATCTTCAAAAAATACGAATCAAACTTTTTTTAATAAACTTGTATCACATGTGTGTGGCCACAGTCAATTAGAATGAAATAGGCTTCATATTCCGTGATTAATTAAATAAAATCGATCTTTCACCAGGTTACTTTTGTTCATTAGAACTAAAACCTACGGATGAGTTACTACTGACTTCAGGCTAATGTTATTTGGAATCAGTATCTGGTTCAAAATTCCTGAAATCAACACAGACTAGGTGTTTCTCTTTATTTATTTATTCCGAACATTAAATATGTTTCTGGACATGTATGAACGATTTCTTCCAGTTTATTGGAAATCTTAAAAGCCAATGTCACTGGTTTAAGGAAAGATTGCTTATTCATGGAATTAGGATAATTCGTACTAGTTTTTACTGAAACTGCATGAAACCTTCCCTTGAGATAATGTTTTATTGTAAGATATTTGTTTTTAAAAAACAACTATTGCAAAACTTTGGTAGTAACGAATTTGTATCCACAGAATTCGCGCGGGTTATACTTGCTTTAGTAAATTTTACTTGTAATTTTTTCTATTGTATATCAAAATTCAGTTTTTGTATATAACCAATGTTGCTTATTAAAGTAAGTACACCTACATGGCAGCATGTATATAAAATCTTCTGTGATTATTCGACAAATGTTTTTCTACATCGAGACAAATTTTTAAGTTCGCTAATATGAACACGTTGGCAAATTTAGGCCTGATTTTCATTGCAATACAACTTCGGGGTCCCCGACATTCTAGATTTCTGACTTGTGTTATTGTTCACGCTATAGTCCCATATATAATTTAACTTGTCTCTCATTACGTATTGTGATTATACCGCGACGCGAAGGGGGAAGAAGATTGAAGCGGGCGGCCTGAATATCTGAAATGGTCGCGGTAGTGACAAATTTGATTGAAGAACTTCGCATCGGTAATACATGTTGTCGACGGACTCAAGTATGGTAACGTCGCAAAGCATTGCAATATGCAAACTCTACAAACAATTTGGTGTAGTTTGATGTAAAGTTCAATATTTCTTTTACATCACTGTATATTTCGGTGTTAACATTATTGTGAATATTAAAGTTAGATAACTTTCATATTCTGAGTAGATTTTACTTTAATTTCCTATTTTACGGCTTGCATTTAATTATTATTTTTGAATAATGTAGCATAATGTTTTGACTATTTCTGGCCACGACCTTTGTTCATACTTTTCTCATCTTGCCTTCAGGACAGGAACCACGTCTTCGATATTTCTGGAACTGACGTTTCGTCACCGCTTGTATGAAACATCTTCGAGGCTTAACTACAACTCCTGCCTTCGTTGCTGCACTGAAACTGGTGTAAGTCTGTGGTGGATGGACTTATATATAGATATTCATCACGGGTCAATGGAACGTTATGGTTAAGGTTGAATTGTTTGGAGATACAAGTTTGTCAGGCGTTGTGTAGGGGGTAATTATCATCACGGTTTAGGTTATTATGGTGTTTTGGGATCTCTATAAATTCACGGATTTTTCGGCTGTAATGACTAGTGCAGGACAGGATTTTAGTAAAAACAAACTGGATATGGTGCCTGGTTTCAAGTCTATACTTAGCAAGTACAGAACCAGCTATGCGCAACAGCCTGGTACAATGCTCATGCTCTGAAACGATAGACTGATATATTTCGCCAAAATATCGTATACACTACCACACAAGCAATTAATCCTGTACACACCAGGCGATTCTAGGGAAACACAGTCTTTTACTGAAAATGGGTCTGAAAGTTTGGAATGGGGTTTAAAGATGGTTTTAATATTTTTTTGTTATTTATTTATCTTCTCTGTGGAGTTTCAGACATCGTAACGTACTGCGCAATTCTTTTCTCGCTTGAAAACACCTGATTTGTCCGTCCCATGCAATTATTCTTACAAATTCATTTAATACAGGGTTGTGTTCAACAAAGTAACAATTTTATTTTACGATTATCTTTATTTTCCTTTTAATTACAGTAAGTTTGGATCCTTTTGCAAATGCGTTATTATAATTACCTCCTTGTGATCATATTAACGCCATCTAGTTATTATTTTATAAAGGACTGTATTTTCTGTTAGTTATAGTATTTAATAAGTTTTCAATCTTTCAACTGGTTAGTCTATGGTTTCCCATTTGTTTTTATACATTTCTTTAATTAATTGTTTTCTAATGACTCGTAATTGATTATTATTGTCTTCTTCCCCTTCCTTCTATGTCGTAGGATCATGTTTAAAATAAGAATAAGAGATCGTTTACTTCCTCCTTCTTGTTAGTAAGCCATCGAATGAAGATCGCGCTTATCACGAAAACATAGATATCTTGCAATATTTAGATGGATTAATAAAGTCAAATTTTGAGGTATCGAATGTATTATGTATATCACACTAATATACAATACCTTTCACACTACACGTGGATCAGGTCGTCCATTTTGAAGTTCAATTAAATTACCATCTTGAACAAGATCGAAGTTTTTTTCTGACTCACTTTGCATTATATATAGAATCCTTATATCTGTTTTATTTTTTGTTTCCCTTGGTTATATATAAATCGACTAAGGAAGGTCTTTTAAAAGAAGGATTGATCATGCAATCTAACCCGTGAACAGGTTGGAAATAATCCTGATGCAACAGTACGACCATCTCGGTTGCTCGAAAAAGATAAAACCTACCCTTAACTATAAGCGAGGGACATAGTCAGCCACATTTTGGAGTAGTTTACGATTTAAATTTTAGTTTTATGTACCAATTTTTCCCTTAATCTAGATTCCAGTGAATTAATTTAACATAATTTTGAATCGTATTGAATTAATTGTTTAAACTTCTAATTAGAAAGTTTCATTTAACCTATTCTATAATATTTACTGATGTGTGTTCACTAACTACACACAGAATTCAAAAAAAGACTCAATCGTTATTTGTTACGTTGGTGCTTTAATTATGAGGAATGTCTTTTAAGTTTTGCATAGTGGGACATAAAGGGCACCACTAATCAAATGTCAGTACTAAAAATTAACCTCCATCTTTAGTTAACTTAAATCCAAAGTTTCAGTGCGATACATGTAGTGTTGTAGCTTCAATAAACTGTCAAAGTTGACAAGTTGGTTGAAAAATGGAATTAAACCGAGAACATTTTCGCGCAATTATTTTTTATAATTTTTGAAGACAATTACCTCAACAAGAATGCCTCACCGATTTGGCTTCTATTTTCGGCAATGAAGTACCACATTAGTCAACAATTTCACGTTGGTATGGAGAATTCAAACGTGGATGGATTAGTCTTGGTGACGATCCAAGAGCAGGTTCACCAAAAACGGCAGTCGCTCAGGAAAACGACGATGCTGTGCGCAAGATCATTAAGATCAATATGTGACATATCACCACATTGAAGCATTATTGTGGATTTCAAACACCTCGATTCAAAAAATTTTGTAAAAAGAGTTGCCTCGGTGTGTAAAAAAATTAGTTTCTCCTTGGATACCGCATCCGCTGACCGAAGAACAGAAAGCAGCTATTGTGAATTGATGTCAAAAAACTCCAAATCGCTACAAAGCTGGAAACTTTAAAAACGTGTGTAACATTATCAGTTGCGATGAACCTTGGATTTACTCACTCGAGCCAGAGAATAAACGCCAGGCGTTTTATTGTGTGTACCAACGAACGAGTGAAACAACTGCTTCCAGATTTGGTTCAAGCGCATGCAAAAGTAGATTAATCTTCGTAGAGAATACTTCGAAAAACAATGAAGTTTTTACAAGCTGTCTACTATTTTATTCCAGTTTTATATGCAAAAGACGCACGTTTGGCATTAGTGGTTTGATATTGTATTTCCTTGATAGAGCACGTATTTTTCTAAGATCCTTGTGCTTCAGTATTAAAACATTACTTCTGGAGATTACAATACTGTGGCGCTTTTTAAGGTCTTTTGATACAGAGATCCCTGAGATATCGGCTAGTTCAAGCTCTAGAACTGAGAATATTTCACAGGTAGGAAATACGGGATTTTGAATTATTATCTACAATTATGTACAGAGGTATAACGATGTGTTCCTTTAACAACCTTTAACATTCAATTTAAATACAAATGAAGATAATGTATGATTAATTTACACAACGAACTAATTCAAAAATGTATTTAACTGAACTAAATATATGTACATGGTAAATAATAAGTAAGAAATATATACTTGGAGTCCTTAACATTTACTGATTATATTAATTTAGTTTAAAGAAAAAAATGAAAAAAGTAGTATAAAGAGATTTGATATGTTTTTGTATGTTCTAACTATGCGAATTATTTTTATAAAAATAACATTGTTTACGTTACAAAAAACACCACTCTGCATGCCTGGAACTTCGATGTATGATACTTTTCTTTCATTAATATTGATGTAATCTCTTCAACGAGCGTTAGTTGCGTTTTCGTGAAACAACAGATAAGCCACGAATAATAAGGAATTCCCTCCTAACTTTTCAATATCCCCCGGAAAAATATAACGGCGGTACTCTCGGAAAACTTTCAACAGATAATACCCATAGGGAGATCCGTCAAGTGCTTCCTTTGCAGATCGTAGATCACGGAGAGTGTTTGCCTTTCGAGGAAGCGGAAAACTTCTTAGGTCTTTTACAATTCGACTCGACATAATCGCATTAGTTGGGTACGGGGGTGAAAGCGAGGGGCGGTCAAAAATTGACAGATATTTGCTTGCACGGCTGAAAGACCAATTGGCGAAAAGTTACGAAAACAAGTCGACGTCGTTTTCTTGTTTGCCGGCGAAATTTCGGTGTGTCAAAAACTTCGCTCTCGCCCATTCGTTATATAATAATTTTGGCGTAGGTAACATTTTCGCGAAACTTTTTCTGTTCCTTTTATGCCCGCCCTGTTCGGAAATTGGGAAAATCCACTGTGTCTTTGTATTTTAATTAATTTACTTTTGTGTGTGTCAAAGAAAACGGAGGAAATGTCAAAGCAATACTCAAAGTGATCGATAAATTAAAAAGTTTTCCCGTTCCAAAATCGTTAAGGAAAAAGTTCTATCGTTCTTCATCTAGGATGACAGGACTATAGATATTACACTTGCAAGTTTATTAAGGTTGATGGATAATATGAAAAGGTTAATTAATGTTATTTTTTACGCCTTACGTATGTTACGTTTAATTTTTAAACTTACTTCGTTTTCTCACTAAAAGGTTCGCGTTCGAGAGGGTTATAATAGTAGAGTCCATTAAATTTACTACACATGGATCAATAGATGACAATTTTTGGAGCAAGTTATATTTTAGATGATTAAAATGCCTTAATATTGCTTATGAGTGAAACAGATACGGGGACGTAGTAACTAATAATATTTAGTCCACCAAGTTCAAGTATTTTTATTCTTATTAAAAACACGGGCTAGTTTCACTAATTAACTCAGCATTCGACCTAGATCTCTTATAATTAAACCAAGTTTTTAAGGAAAAAGAAAAATGTCTGAGGGGGCCAAATCTAATGAACAAATTGGGTGTGAAAGTGAATAGTTAATTAATTTTTGCCATCGAAACCGTCAAAGTGTGAACATGTGCATTATCTGAAGAAAAATCACTCGTTGGATCTTTCGTATTGTATTACATCGCGTAGTTGGTCTAAAAGGCACGCATAGTATTTACTTATTATTGTTCTATCTTTTTGAGGATAATTGATAAAAGGACTTCCACAGCAGTTCCAAAAGGCAGTAGCCATAATTTTTCCGATCGAGTTTATGGTTAATGTTAAATGGAATCATTTAAATATTAACGTCACTCTGTTTGCTATATATACTTCAGGGATGTCACCTATCATCAGTTGTTAATGAATGATTCCTTTGTAGATTTGATTATATCTTTTCGATACAGAAAGATAATGAACAATGCGTCCCTCTATCGTACAGTACATGAATGTATTGAACGACTGAGTGAAAGTGCGTTTATCTCACATGTCGGTAACGGAGATGCCAAAACATATGTAGACTGACATTTGCAATCTTGGTACCTTTTCGATACAGAAAAATAATGAAAACGCATTGCGTCCCTCTATCGTACAACACAAGAATGTATTAAACAACAGAATAAGAACACGTCTATCTCGCACGTACGGTTTTTATCTTTCTTAGAGCACTCGTGCCAGCCGCAGTTCATTGTTTTCGTTGTTGCTTTATTTTAGCTGTATAATGGTGTATCCATGCTTGATCAACCCATCTTAGTAGGCGACAAAGGTTTTTCGTATTGTGTCTTAACTTTGCTCAATTGAGAGTTGAAATACGACATCCATCTTGTGTATAACTTTTTCATACTCATTTCATTATTCAAGAAATATATAGTCTCTTCTACTTCCTTTATTTTATTGGAGGATCATCTAGCACAATGTCATACACTTCTTTAGTAATTCCATTTTGGAATAGACATTCTTTCAGGCGTTCACTGCGTTGTTCAACAAATATATTAGTTCAGACACATTTTATGCTTGCAATCGATGGTGATTAACTTCCGTAAATAGTCTCCACCTCAGCTTTGGTTTCATCGTTTGTTTTGTTCTTTAAGAATAACAACCTATTCACTGTTCAGTAAACCACTTTTTTCAGGTTTTGAAAGTTAACTTATTTTGAAGCAAGTCACTTTCTATTCATTTAGCAAACGCCCTTACGAACAAAATGATTGCCAAGTTGATTTTTTATTAGTACTGCTCTCTCTCGATCGGCATTCCACTTTTTCCATGTGTCAAAATAACCTAAAACAGTTCATTTTCTATTTAAATAAGAAGCATCCTTACAATCGGAATGAAGGGAAAACGGTTTTGTTCTGAACTAAATGCAGAATGGAAAAAATTACTTGCTGAATGATACAAGAAGGGTTCAAGTTTAAATTATAATACAAATTTCGCGTCAAATGTGAGCAGAAACAAGTATCAATATAGCTCAGCGGTAGGACCATTAAATTTGTATTTGCTTCGGCTAATGTTGTGGATCTTCCTTAACAATACCCATGTTGATTGTGGTTCCATTTCGTTCTAGAAAAATTAACAGTCTCGTCTTCGATGCAACTTTAAAGATTTTGAATAAAGCTGAAATTATCGTAATAAGCCTATAATCATTAGCTTCTGTCTCCTTTTCTTTTTTATGTACGGTGTTGTTTCAGATAATTTCAATTTTTCCGTATACACACCCTGCGGAATGCAATCATTAGAAAATGTGGCAAGGAAATGTACTAGACCGTGGCAAACACACTCTATAATATCCAGAGATATACCATACATGTTCCTGATTTCCTTTTTTTTCAAATTGTGGGTGTCTCATAATATGATTACTACAGATTAAGGGTGTGTTAGCAATTTTATGTTTAAAATATCTAATAAACATATGTCCAAAACTATTGTAACTTGTATTTGAAGTTTTAGATAAGCCTCTTGATGCTGTTATTAGGCACTGTTGTTGATTTTGTTGTCATTAAAAAAATCTGGGGTGGTTTTGATTTATCAGTTATTATTCATTGTGACAGTAAACGTCAATTTAGCTAACTTAGAGTGTTTATTTTTTCGTATTACTCTTAATACTCTTAGTATGTTAATTTTTTCGAATGACAATAGACAAGTAACAGATTTTCTTAATTAAAATTGTACAAACCGGTGGATTTGAAGAGGTTCAGCAGTTATTTGTTCGTGAAAGTCAACGGACTTAAATCTCCTACGTTAGAATAGTCTACGAAATATGTAGTTTTTCGAATGAAGAATAGGCCGACATTCTTTTGATTATGGATTGTGCAATGGAAATGGACGAATGGCAATTGATGAATATCGTCGGTAACTTCCTACTTGTACAGTGCCCTGTAGAACTGTTTTTAGCAATATTCATCGATAGTTAAAAGAAAGTTTTCTTCAGTTACTTCACATTCCATGCACACCCCATGCAACAAGAACCTTCTAAAGAAGAAGCAATACTTAATATGGTTGATGCTCAAATTTTGACTAGTGTCCGAAGAATAGCCAACAGACTTATCGTAGACCACATGAGAGTATGGAGAACATTACAGGATTTTGGTTTATACCCGTACCACGTCTTACCTGTACAAGTTTTAAAACCTAGTGACTACGCCTCAAGACTTGAATTTAGTCGCTGATTAGTGTTGGAAAATGTTTAGTAATGAATCCTCATTCATCAGAAACGGTATCAATAACACCAGGAATTCACATTGTTAGACACTTGAAAATCCACGGCAAACTATGAAATCTCATTTTCAAAATAGATTCGTTTTTTACCTCTTAATGTAAGACGACGAATGTGGATACACCACCATGGTACACCTCCGCACTTTGGTGGATCAGTAACAGATTTTCTTATACAAAATTATAGGATCCGGTGGATTGGAAGAGGTTCAGTAGTTGCTTGGCCGCCGGACTTAAATCCCATAGATTAGTTTTCACGGGGAAGGCTAAAAAATTTGGTTTATACAGGGTAACCTGAAAACAACTTGCTAGAATTATTGATGCCAGAGAAGCTATTCGTGCTGATTCTAAGACTATTAGTAGAGCTACCTCTTCGATTCTAAGAAGACCTAGACTATATGTACAGCAACTGGGTGGTCATTTGGCATTTTTAACTTAAAATTGCTTCAGTATTACATTCTTAGGCTGTGGCCATCATGTCATGGAACACCCGGTATAGTCTGTAATATACTTTTCCCACTGTTATGTAAGAATTTGCATGTGTTCTTCACCGGTCTAGATATCTTATTTTCTAACACATCTCCTATAGAAGTGGAGTATTCTTTAATTCAACAAAGTCAACACTTTAACCGAAAGGAATCTACGAACTTGCTTACTCTTGGAGTGTATTACGATGAGAGCTCGTTAATGCAGTGTTGTTATTTCATAGTTTTCTATTTACCAGCGACGGAAACAAAAATCGATTCGAGTCAAAATTTGTAGATTGACCTATATTTACCAAACATAGTGGTCATTCCATATAAATCAGTTAGAATGAAATTACATATTCTAAACGATTATCGAGTAATATGGTATTACTCAAAATTGAAAATCCAAAATTAATCCTAACTTATAATCCCGCCTTAACATTTTCCATTAGAGACTCGAGTAACGGCAGAAAAAATAAAACGTCTCTGCCAAAATTGATGTAATATCGCGAAAGCCGCTCGAAGAAGATAAGAAAAGCCAGAAAAACCAGAGGGGCAAATCCCCAGATACATGAAGCCATAATCCAAATAAAGTTCACGACAAAATTAATACATAATATATGATGTGAGTGTCACATAGAGAGGACAAAAATGAAGATAGATAAAAAAGAACGAAGAAATTCTAAAGGCGTTCGTTCCTCACTTTCAACTGCGCCACCTTACAGACGTATATATATATATATATATATATATATATATATATGTGATGGATGGCGTAACGTGCAAGAAGTAGATGGATACATAACGCTAAAAGTAAATAAAAAGAAATATGGTGGCAATTTGATAACAACATACCTAACCTTATATTAAAAAAAATAATATTTATTTCCATAGCAATAATAAACTTTTGTTAAGTATAAACAACGCACGCCCGGTAAAAACTCTAGTATTATGAGGTAAATAAGTTATTAACGGCAAGACTTAATATATTATGAGTAATTTATAAGAAAGGTTCATGGATATATATAAGGTTTTCCAATAGGGATGATATGATTTTGAAGTGACATTTCGGCCATTTGTAATATGTCATTATCTGTCATTTGTTTTTCATTGTCTTCAGTAGTGTTTACAATTTCATCATGGAGAGATATACGCAAGAACGACGTTTACAAATTATTCAGTTTTATTATCAAAATAATCGTTCTCCAATTGCAACTTTTCGTGCGTTTTTGCCATTTTATGGTCGTAATAATCGTCCAAGTGTGCTCGCTATTTGTCGAATTGTTAAAAATTTTGAAGTTACATTTTCTTTACATAATTTTCAAGTGTCAATAAGACAAAGAACCGCTCAAAGTAATGCAAATATTGCTGCCGTTCAGGCAAGTGTTACTGAAGACCATAATTTGCCGATTACAAGATGTTCTCAATAATTGCGACTGTCTCAAGCCACAACCTGGAGGATTTTGAGAAAGGATTTGGGTTTGCAGCCCTATAAAATTATTCTCACTCAAGAACTGAAGCCATTGGACCACCGTAAACGTCGTGAATTTGCTGATTTTGCCTTGGAACAACTTGAAAACGATAAAGATTTTTTAAAGAAAATCATCTTCTCTGATGAGGCTCACTTTCATCTGGATAGTGTGGCAAATAAACAAAACTGGCGATTCTGGTGTGAAGAAAATCCACAAATTATTTATGAAAAACCATTACATTCACCTAAATTGACAGTTTGGTGTGGTTTTTGGTATGGTGGAATCATCGGTCCGTACTTCTTTCAAAATGCTGGTAAGACCGTTATTGTCAATGGAGAGCGGTATAGATTGATGATAACCAACTTTTTATGGCCGACATTGGAAGAAGTTGATCTTGACAACATTTGGTTCCAACAAGACGGGGCTACGTGCTACACAGCAAATGCAACAATAGAATTATTGCGAAAAAAGTTTGGAGATTCGATTATTTCAAGAAATTGTTATATTGAATGGCCTCCAAGAAGTTGTGATTTAACACCATTAGACTATTTCTTGTAGGATTATTTGAAGTCATTGGTCTATCGAAATAAACCAGACTCTTTTCAAGCTTTACAAGTCAATATATACAGGTCATGACATACGACTAGATTTAGTGGAAAAAGTGCTCGAAAAGTGGGTTCATCAAATTCGTTCCTGCAGAAGAAGTCGTGGAGGCCATTTGAATGACGTTTTATTTAGAACTTAATTGTATCGATTGTACTTCACATTAAATAAAAACTTTTGAATTTTCTTAACAATAAGTGTGTTTTTTTTTAAAGAAATCATATCTCTCTTATTGGAAAACCCTGTATTTCAGTATGTGTTTAAAATGTAAAACTTTAAAGATAAAGTAATTTTCAATTTGGCAAAATTCCTAAACTGAAAAACTAACAGATCAGTAAAACGTATGCTCACAATTACGATCGAATGTTGTATTATTGTTAATATTGCCTATAATTACGCACTTTTTACGATGTAAAGCCGAAAAAAACATTTTTTACATCGCATATAAATACAACACAGAAATTTTTTACAAAAATTCCTACTCTCCGCACGGAACTCGAACCCGCAATTTCATTTGACCGGGCACTTGTCTTCGCCCTTACACCACGGAGAACGATGGATTCGAGTCATCTAATGTGCCATAAATTGTATCATGGAAACAAACATTAAGAGTGAAGACATATACCTGGCTAGCATGAGATCAAGAGTTGGGGACTAAAGTGGAGAGTAGACATTTTTTCAAAAAATTTCTATATGATATATACGATTTAAAAAGTGGTTAAAATTAGAATCTTTTAGTTTCACATCGTAAAGACGCACAATAATATGCAATTAAAAACCGTGGGTTTCATATAATATTAGTTTTCATAATACAATTTATGGCACATTAGATGACTTGAATTCACTGTTCTCCGTGATCTAAGGGTGAATACATATGCCCTGTTAGCATGAAATGGACGGTTCGAATCTCGCGCAGAGAGCACGAATTTTTTCAAAAAATTTCTATATTATATATACGATGTAAAAAGTAGTTAAAATTAGAAAATTCTCTTGTTAATATTCTTGTAAATATAATATACGGCTTTGTAAACAATAAAATTAAATTTTCCAAGTAATGTCATTCAAAAAAGTTAAGTATTCTTTTCTTTTTTAATGTGTTAGTCGTTTTATTCTAACTAAAAATTATTGTTTGTTTGTTTGAGTTTTCGACCATTAAGGATAATGAAATACTTAATCCATATTAACGACGAAAATTTTTTTATTATCTCTAATGGTCGAAAATACATAAAAGAGTAAAAATTAAACCATAAACCAAGTATATCTAAAAATAATTACAATTTGTTGAAGTTTTAAAAGAGTAGGATAGATATAATAGCATGGATATGTAAGAATTATGAATATGAGTGGGATTTTGAAGAAAAATTTAGTTGGAAAGTCAGAATAAGTTGAAATTTAACTAAACATATATGATTTTAGATAAAGATAAGAGAGCATTATTTAACAATAAGTAAAAATACAAGGGATGTTCAATGATTAACGACACAAATAATTGTGAACAATGTTTTTGTTCACAGTTTTTATACAATTGTCTGGAAACTTTTTAACATAACCTCCATTAACATTTAGACTCTTATTCCGTCGCTTTGAGAGCTTTCTAATTCCCGTGGTAAAAATTCCTAGCCTGGGTGCTGGATCCACCTATGTATAGCTTGTCGTGATCTCTATTTTTTCAAAGTTGGTGGCCCATAGAAACTCTGAGTGGACTGAACAGATGAAAATCGGACCTCCTAAACCAAACTTTCGATGATCTCTCGGGTTTTCTGGACGATGTGTAGGAGGGGGGAGGTTTTCGTACAGAAGAATCGCACCTTTGGAGACAGTACCCTGGCGTTTTCTCCTTATCGCAAATTGCCATTTGTGTTGAAGCTCGTTAGAATAGTAGTCATTATTCATTATACATTGTTTTAAATAATCACAAAATTTTTGGCTTTGAGAGACCTAAAAGATCGTTAACGTCACTTTACTGGTAGACACGTGAGTTTTGAAATTTTTCTTCGCGGGCGAATCCGAATGCTTCCGGTGAAGATTTTTTCGTTGTGATTCAGATTCGTAGTCGTGAATTCACGTTTTATCGTAGGTTACAACACAGTTTAAAATGTTATCACCTTTCGTTAAGAGCTGTTATTTAAGTTCAGAAAACATGTGAATATGAGCGTCTTTGTGGACTTGTGTCACCTGTCTTGTAAACATCTCGCGATAATTCCGCTCGTCATAAACGATTGAATGTACTGCTCCAATACTAACGTTACAAAATCAGCAATTGTTACGATATTTACACGCTTGTCATCGCGAATAAAGTCATTTATGCGCTTTTGCAATGCATCAGTGCAAACTTCTACTAGTCGTCCGGAATAATGAATATCGGTAACACTACATAGTTCGGTCCGATTTAAACTATTCAGTCCATTTATGTACATTTCCGCAACTTAACTACTTTTCAAAATACTGTTTCAACATTCTTAAACAAATTTCGGTTGGTTTCATTCCTTTGTATTCGAAAAATCTTCATAATTGACCGTTGCTCTGCTAGTAAATATGTTTTAACAGAATCTGTTATCTTGAAACCAACAAAAGAAATGATGTTTGTTTTCATTTCCTTCAAACAGCCGATTGAATGTATCTTTAAGGTTGTCAACTTGACCATCACAAAACTTCATCTAATATTTAGTGCTTTTTTCCGCTATTGCAGTCTCGTTAATTATTGAACATCTCTCCTATTATTTTTACATGTAGAATAATTATTGTTTATATTTCATTTAAACAATTGTCCGTTATGATTTGATTTCAAATTATTTATCGCTATATTACATAATTAACATTAGTGAGAAACAATTTAATTTATTTTATAGCATTTAACACAACACTGCGGGCAATATTTTCTCTACATCATCGTTCATCAAACAAATATAAATTGTAATACTACATAGATTGAAATTTATTCTGATAGGTGATGTGTAGCATCGAAAATTCTACAGGAAAATATTTCAACGACACAAACTTTAATATGAATATGCATGAATTTTCACGCCCCCATTGTCAGAAATTAAACAGTGTAAACCCGCGATGCCCTAGATGCGATATGCCATCATACATATATACCAAATTGATGCCTTTCATTTCGTACGTCTTTTAGTGGCCTTAAAGGCGAATTTACATCGAAATTGCAGCCTGTTACATTCGTTTAACGAGCGGTAATATTTCAATAGACGTAAGGTTCTTAGGATGACTAGCAATAAAAGAGAAAAGTACGAGAAAATATAATCAGAAGAATAGCACGGCTATTATTTATATAAAAGGGTGTACTTTTGTAAGAAATTATTGTTTGAAATAATAAAATATCTATGCTGAGATGTGAATATTGCCTTTTGAAAGTTTTAGTATTTTATAGGAGGTTAATAGCTTAAAATTTTGAAATGCATCTTCAGTAAAATAGGCACTGCATGCGTTCGATCAGTGAAGAGGTGCAAGGAGTTTAATACATAATATGTAAGTGTAAGTAAAAGCTTATCCTTTTTGAGTCATTTTCAGTATGATGATATACACAGTGGATAAGATCGGGTAAATATTTGTAATATAAAGGGCGTTCCAAATTTCACGGTTTTTTTAAAGAGTAAATAAAACACATAATTTGTATTCGCTTTCAAAAACTTTTTATTGGTATTTGAAGTATCAGTTATGACATTTATTTGCGAAAAATAATATCTGCCAACTGGCCTCCTCTTACAGCTCCACAGACGTCCAGTCATTTGTTAAAATTTTCAATGACATTTTGACATAATTGAGGCTCTATCTCACCAATGACACGAATAATTTCATCTTTCAAAGCAGGAATTGATTGTGGAAAAGAAAAGAAAATAGTCTAACAATGTCAAATCACATGATCTTGCTGGCCAATTAACATCACCGTTTCTTGAGATTACACGTCCAGGAAATTTTTCTCTCAATAAATCAATTGATTCGTGTGCAAAGTGAGGTGTAGCGCCATCCTGTTGAAACCACATATCCTCTAGATCAATTTTCATTAATTCAGGCCACAAAAATTCGGTTATCATCCGACGATATCGATCACCATTAACAGTTACAGCTTCAACAGCAGCATTTTCAAGAAGTAAAGTCCAATTACACCACCTGACCATAATGGACACCAAAGAGTAACTCGTTTAGGGTGCATAGGTTTCTCATGAATAATTCGTGGATTTTCCTCACCCCAGATAAGGCAATTTTTATTATTAACATAGCCACCAAGTTCAAAATGTACCTCATCGGATAACATTATTTTTTGAGAAAAATCAGCTGGTTGTCCATTAACATTGACAAATGAACGACGTTTTAAATGATCTAATGGCTTCAGTTCCTGTGTTATTTGAACCTTATATGCCTTCAGAGCTAAATTCTTGTGTAAAATACGTCATGTTGTTAATCCACTAAGTCCAAGTTGTTGTGAATGTCGTCTAATGGACATTTTAGGATCTTCAGCAACACTTTCACGACCCAAACCAATATTTTCTTGTGAACGACCACTACGGCTGTATTTTTCACTTTTTCTTGCACGGAAGTGGTATCTTGAAATTTTTTAATAATTCGACCAATAGTGCTTTCAGATGGATGATTATGTAAACCATAAAATTGACGTAATTTTTTAAAAACTCTTTTCACAGAACGCTGATTTCCATAAAATAATTCAACAATTCGAACGCGTTGTTGTATCGTGTACGAAGCCATTTTTATAAATGTCATGCATCACACTTTTTAAATGCCCACATACCCAGACAAATTCAGTGTCCCATCTATATTTTATTTATTCTGAAAAAAAGCCGCGCAATTTTAAATACCCTTTAATATAACTAGTAGTTTCACATTAATATCTAGTTACTTATACAGGGTGTAAATGATATACGCCGACATAATTAAATATGTTGTAGCTATAATAATATTGAACATAAAATACTAATGCACGAAAGCTCTAACTTGAACAAGATCAAAGAAACAAATTATTTAATAAATACATGTGGCTCGATTTGACTCTAGTAAATTTAGTATTTCTTTATACTGCAGCGCTACCCCTACTGAAGCGTAGTGGTGGAATTGTAGATGGGATGATGTATACTGTAAGTCAGAAGTCAATCTGTTATTAACTTCAGTTAACGAATTAACAATATATGTCTTACTATACGGTAAAACAGGTAGGACATATTAAGAGTTAGTACGTGTATTTATGAAGAACAGTTTCTGAGCCGAGGATGTCCTTCAAGTAATTTAATCTTACAAATGGTACAGATTGAGAAATTGCAGTACATTGTACCAAAGTTATGAAGGTCGTGGCTGTGAAAGACCACGTAGGATATTAGATGCTGAAGAACAAGTGTCGAATATTATAAATGAAAATCCAAAAACAAGTAGCAGAAAGACTGCGTTTCACATACAATAGTCCATAGTATACTTTGAATGAATTTGTTACAACTCCACCACGAGCAACGTGTCTAAGAACTTATGGAAGTCGATCGCCTGCCACGAATTAACTTTTATACCTATATCATTCCATATGAAACTTACACAACAATTGCACTTTGCCTCATGGGTGTTATTTAATGAAACAGAATGAGGATGATAAATACTCGAAAAATTTCTAGCTAATACCTCAAATCTGGAGTAGAAATGTTTCGACCATCCAATCCCATACATTCAGGAATCTTGAATCTGACGATTTTTTCGCCAACTTATTTTTTAAGTAATTTGGAATCTCAGATAATTCCTCTTTCGAGAGAGGATAAATAAGTCCAATGTGCATTGCTAGTTTCTGCTTTTCCAGTTTGCATACCCTTTAAAATTCTTCATGGTAAGTTATCAAACCAGAGGCCTTCCATTCTTTGGAGTAATGCTCTGTCAACTTAAGTAAGTCACTACTAAATCGCGCAGAAAAAGTACGGAAAATTATTTTGAATCTAGGAACAAACCTGCCAATAGTGTAGAAAACCGTGGAGTACAAATACGAAACCGCAACGTTAATATTTTGACAAGAATGCAAACAGGTCCAATGTCCAATATAATAATAACTCATTGTTTGCTAATGCTACCAGCAATTGGTGTTAAATTGTTAGGGGATGTGAAGGTATGGACAATTACTGTTAATAAATATTATATATGGAGTTTACTGATTGCAGGTAGACACTTTTTGTGGTGCTGACAAAAATTTTAGGAATAGATTTCTGCCCAATTAATTTTTCTCCCGTGTTCCTTTCCAGAAAGCGATAACGTCCCAAACTTAAACTCTTTTCACAACTCATCTAGCCAATGAGTAAGAAAATGGTTAACAAGTCTCCCAATTAAAGTTTGAGTTCGTGATGATGATAATATAGAGTACAGCGCCAATTTTGTAGGGTCAAATTTTCGACATTTAATACGCTAATAAATTTCCTAGAAATAATTTTGGAGTCATTGATTTCTTTTGTCAGGAATGTAAGTCACGCTAATTTTCTATTATTACTTCGATCATTTTATCAATCAATCACTAATCTCTAATAAACTGCACAAAATAAGCGTAACTTGGCACATGTACTTCTAATTATCGCGGCGTTTTTTAAGTGGTCGGTTTTTTGTTTCATGGCTTGGTGAATAACCGCTGCTTCAGAAAAAGAAAATCTCGTTGACTAATGTCATAGTTCACCTCTGTATGTAATGTAATATCTAGGTAATATCTAAGTAATAGTTTAAATGCAACAAAAAAGTCTCCGTGTGTCGTGCATTGTTTTAAGATGTATTTTGAAAAATTTTTACATACCTTATGTATTTTTATTACCTATTGTTTTCCTAGTTCTTTCTTAATTTTTGGAGGACAAAATTGATTGCTTAAAACGGAATAAATTTTAGATAAGAAGTATTTTGCGCGAATATCTCTAACATTTCTTGTATATAATAATCTAAAAATTAATAATAATATTAAAATTAGTAACACTTACATTAACCAAAGACGCTCTCGGTTTCGAATCCCTATCAACGGACCTCTGCTGCAAATGCCTGCTAAGAGCGAACATTTCCGCCAACCTAGACCTCGTTTTGCTCGGTGCAGAAGTGATGGTCGGAGCGACTTGTTGAGGATTCCTCTTTCTGCCTGGAAACACCAGATGTTCTATGTCGGGCGTGTATCCCGGATCCATCCGCACGAAGTCCTGTACGCTGAGTTTCGGTCCATTTTTGGAGCTCTGTTTGGGAGTGGTTTTCCTCTTCACATTGAACGGTTTGTGGGGTGCTGTTGATTCGGCCAACAACAGAAGACGGTCCCGTAAGTGCACTTCGTCTCTACTCATTTTGCGTCGGATGGTACGGATGTTGGAAGAGATGATTGGACCTTTCAAAAATATTCTCCGTGGAATTTTTCAGTTTCGGTTTCTTCAGTCATTTTGAGCTAAACAATGATAAAAAGGTATGAATTTTAAAGTTTTGCATCTAGGATTTAAAACGTAATATATAAGATTCATTTATGCATTATTTTATGATGAAAATATTTTGTTGCAAAAATATTATTACATAAGTATTTCTGAAATATACTTTTACGTTACAATATTAACTACTTAAACATTTTATTCGAAGTCACGTATTATCAAGTAATTCTATTGCATATACAAAAAGTTGGCAAAAATTTAATTCAGTCAAGCGAATAATTACATGTCCATATATGTGAAACCGCTGAAAATTGCAATTTGCAATCATAACCACAACAATATTTACGATCTAAATTTCAACTCTTGTTCGATATTTTTAGGTCGAGTCGTAACGATATCAAACTGGAAAGAACTCTTGTATGTTTCATTAAAAGAAAGAAACGAACAATGGTATGCGTTATATGTAATTCAAATAGAATTTGCTTACATTTTCAACCTGATAATAAAAGTTTCAATAGTACTGCATTCTCTCTGTCTCGTTGCATTTTTTTAATATGTACAGGTGCATATATGCGAGAATCTTGTGATATATTCGGAAAAAAGCGATACATTTTTTATATTAATGTATTTATACATATATTCTTTGCTTGTTTATAATATCTTAATATTATTTCTCTCTTTTTTTAGTCAGAATATAATTTATACCAATGTATATTACATATTACTTTATTTCTAGAAAATAATTAAGTTTATCATCATGGATTTTTTTGGATATTTCATATAATTTAATTTGTAGAATTTACCTAAAATGTATTATTTTTAAAACTTTTTGATTGTCAAATTCAGACCTACATTTTATTACGACAAGCGGAGATTATACATTGTAAATTTTGTATTGTAATCACGTATGTTCTTACAAATATATTAAATAGTTTTGGCACACTGTTAAGTATAGTTGTCAGAATAGTTGGGTCCTCAGTTTTTCCTTATTAGAAATATTAAATATTAATCTTAAGTGCGTATGGTCATAAAACAATTATGTTTTTAAATTGTTTATTTAATTTAAATACAATTCGATTAAATAATTATTACGATGACTAAGTCGATATTTTCGAGCAATATTCAGATAAGAAATTGTTTGGGTAACGTATTACTATCAGGCTGTAATAAACCAACGGTTATTATTAATGAACGTATTTTAGCATATATGTAGGTACTTTTCTGGGAATATTGTCGGTAATCTCATACTCACATTTAACATTCGATGCATTTTTTATTTCAAGTACATAATCAGATCGGTTACTTGAAACATAATAAAGTCAAGTACAGTTAAAAATTCAAACATTAATCCTTTTTCATACAGAATACACATGTATTATTCTGCGCCTTTTAATTCATTCTAATTCTTGGCACGTCAATTCTTGTGTTTCATTGTCTAATTTCAAGTATGACCAGTACTCGCTCTTCTTCCAACCGACTGTCTCTTAAAAGGCCTAGCAACGACCAAGTCTAGTACATATATTTTCTTCAACGGTAAAATACGTCTTTGTTCTGTGAGAGAAGTTTTACTGCACTCGTACATGTAGTGTTTCACGTATTTATTTTACGAAATATATATATATATACGAAGGTTCTCATGGTTGTAAATATGTGTTATATTAGATTATCGGCCTCTCCGCGATGTTGGACAGAAATTCTCGAAAGAATCGGCATCTTGACGTTTCGATGACATCTCGATCATCTCGTAGTCTATGTTTGTATATGGGTGCCAGGATGCTATATATATACACGTAGCATCCTGGTCCAGAATCTACACACACGCAAGTGCCTTACGGATCGTTCGATATTTACTTTTATACTAATCCTCGTATATTTTACTCTATAGCTCTATAGCCCTTACTCGATTTATTTTCAATAAAGTATTTACAATTGCTTATATTTTGCTTTATCTTATCTATTGCTCTCGCTTTCATTAATTATTTTTATTTTAATATATTCAAGCTTTAGTAATTCGTTTTGCTTAAATTAGTAAATAAAATTTTAAAAGCAATCCTGTTGTTTTATTTCCATTAACATTTTTTCTTTCGGCTTGGTACAGGTCCTAAACTTTTGATGTTCATCACAAACTATTATTAATAATTAACTCCTTGAACTTTTTTCTTATTTGCGTTTATTGCAATGGAGCTGGCGAGACACGCTGTCGCAATAAATTTACTGATCACCACGTGCATATAATATGATAATTATCACTTTTTTCAAATTAACTAATTATGGGGGCAATAAACTATCGTCCTTAGAATTTAAATTAGAGGTAGGAGGTAATAGAAGTTTATTTATAACTTGAGAAGTTGTTTTCGATTATTACAATATTATTTATTTTGAAAATGTAAAAAGTTGAATTCCAAAGAAATGTTTTCGTGTTGCAAGAATTGTGTATCAAATTCAAAAGTATATAAAGCTCAGTAAAAAGTAAAAACATTTCATAAATTACATTTATGTAATTTAAGAAACACTAATCATGTTGGATGCGGTTGGAGAATGAATAATCAATCATTTGTATCCTAAATATGTATTTCCACAGTTAAGCTCATCTTCAATGAAACATGGACTCCTGGTACAATTACACAGAAAAATCGTGTTCATGTGAACATTGAGGAGAGTGTTTCGCAGATTTACTACAAGTCTATGTTTGAACACACATTTAGGACACAAATATAAATTTGGTAAGAGTTTTTTACTTTTTTAATTAAGTTTTGTGAAATTAGAATGTAGTAGTGCCATCGAATTTTTGACAAAACAACAAAATTTTCCTACGAGAAAAAATAAATAATTTGAAAAAGTGTGAAAAACCCGCAAAACGAGGTTACTGTAAACTAAGTGTTTTATTATTTCCTACAAGTCGACAAATTCAAGCACAAAAGAATAAAATTTAAAGTACAGTTATTACCATTAATAATGGAATATATTATTCGCAGTTCTCCACGAAAGCACTAACAGGAATGAATTCGTTAAACCCAATTTTCATTTACATTTTCTTCAACGGTAGAACACGTGCTTATTCTGTGAGAGAAGTTTTACCCAATTTTCCATGGCTTTTTAAATAACTTGGGTGTAATATCTAGACCTGCCACTGCGAGGTTCAGTTAGCGGCGCGTACTTCCAAGAAGTGCAAAGGGTTTGGCAGATAATAAATGTAAAATAAACACTTACCCTACAAAGTGAATAAGATCGATTAAACTGTTGAAACATAACTAATACTACAAATATTTAACCGATCTTATTCATCTTGTGCATTTACAGATTGAAAACACTGCTTAAAAGGGTGTTTAGTTGCATTTATTAATCGCTAAATCTCTTGCATTTTTTCGAAACACGCGCGATTTATTCAATGCTTGCAGTGTCAACTCTACTAAAGTCGGCAATAACATTAGTAGAGATGTTGGACCGCAAACTAACGATTTAACATAGCTCCATATAAAGGACTCTAGCGGTGTTAAATTGCATGAACGTGATCCATTTTTTCTGAAAATAATCGATTCACCAATCTTCTCTTTCAATAAGTGAATTGTTTGATAGACAGTGTAGGGTAGCAACCACCAGTCATCCCAGTCGAGAGCAACCGTTTCGGAAAATTCATTCAATATTGGTCGGTGGCGAATTCCTTTTACAGTAACGGAGTTACCAATATCGGTGTAAAAAGTAAGATCCAATGATTTCTCTAGCAAGAAATCCACGCCAGACAGTCAATTTAAGTATATGAAATAACATATACAACTTCTGGCCGAATTTTAGACTAGATACGTTTCGATTTTGTCCAAAACTGTTGACCAGAAGAGAATTCAGTACCAAAGCGACTTCTTTAGAGAAATTGGGGATCATTTTAAATTTACCTAAAGCCCAATTACTAAATCTATAACGCTACAAATAATTTTTATTTAAGTTCTCGCGTTAAAATAGTCACCTGAGCACGCAGGACCTCTATGCAACTTTCGCTACAAACTAATGTTGGAAATGTCCAATGCTTGAAATTAACAAGAAATCGATTTAATTCGATCTTCACGAACACTCTAAAGTACAGCTAGAATATTCTCTTCTTTCCTTGCACTTTTTTTCTCACTGATTCGGAAACGTTATGGCATGAATTGTTGCAGAAGACGTTCAACTGGTCTTTAATGATAATAACGCTCTCAATTTGCGACTCACTGTGAATTTTGGTAGAACATCTCAATAAATTATAAACATTGAAACGTCATCGTTCTGTGATGAAATATAGGCACGTGCGAACATAAGATTTGAAAAAAAAACTCAGAAACGCTGCCATTTCTATGTGTAGGTCGTTAATGTTATCTGGCGTGGATTTAATGCTAGAGAAATCATTGGATCTTTCTTTTTTCAACAATATTGGTGACTCCGTTACTGTAAAAGAAATTTGCTACCGATCAATATTGAATAAATTTTTAGAAATGGTTGCTCTCGACTGGGACGACTGGTGGTTGTCACGCTACGCTATGTATCAAACAATTCACTAACTGAAAGAGAAGTTTGGTGAATCGATTATTTTCAGACAAAAATGGATCACGTTCATGCAATTTAACACTGCTAGAGTCCTTTATATAGGGCTATGTTAAATCGTTAGTTTGCAGTCCAACATCTAGAGATTTACCAATTAGTAAATGTAACTAAACACCTACCCTTTTAAGCCGTGTTTTCAATCTATACATGCACAAGTTGGATAAGATCGGTTAAACATCTGTAGTATTTATTAGATTTCAACAGTTTAATCGATCTTATCCACTTTGTAGGGTAAGTGCTTAGTTACATTTATTATCTGCCAAACTCTTTGCATTTCTTAGAAGTACGTGTCGCTATCTCGGTGTTGAAACTCTAGAGATTACACCCAATTTATTTAAAAAGTCGTGAAAAATTGGGTATTGTGTTAGATACATAAATAACATTTTTTTAGTGTGGGACTGCGTATAAGTAATTGTATATTAGAAACAGATACATTGAGATGTAAGCCATAGATGAAAATGTAACTGAGGAAGTAATGTCCCAAAAACTAATTAATAATTCATAAATTATATTCCCTATACTATTTTTGTTTCGAATAAATTTTTGTAACAAAGATCGGAAAATGTATTCAAGAGGTAAACACTAACGGGTCCTTATGGAGCGAAACTTCTCTGCTTTTACTTAATTAACTTGTAACCATGTTATATAAAAGTCAATACATATTTACAAATTAACTCCCATACATTTAACATTTTTAATGTAGTAAAGCATCATACCTTTCTCGAACCGCTTTAATCTAATTAAAAGGTAAACAGCATGAACGTTTATAAAGTTCATTAGAATGGATACTGTTAATAGTGGTACATCTTATATCTAAATAAAATTCAGACTAGAGGGAATGCAGATAGCGACCAAGTATCCAGCAAGAAAAAACTCCGAACAATTTATGAACTTAATGAAAGAATTAAGTTTGCATGAGAATGGAGTTTCTAATTTCCTGGTATATTTTGCCTTTGTACGTAAATTTCCTTGAATTTAACTGAATGAACTGAAGAGGGCTCTCATACGGGACAATTTTAAAAAAGTTGTATATAACGTCGAGGTTTTCAAATCTTTGTAATTAACGTGAAAGTTTAATGATAATTAAGGAAACATGAAAGAAATTAAGAATTATTAAAGAGTGTACTGTGTGGCTTGCAAATTATTATTATATTTTACTCGGTGATAACAAAAAACTTTTGCAGAAATTATATTTAATACAGGAATGAATACAGCTAATTACACTTTTTGTAGACAATAGTATTAAGGAAAGTATTCTCTCTCATATAATAACTTTCGACATGGATTATTTCAACAAAAATGTATCGACGAGCTGAATTCTTTATGTGGTGATGAAGCACCATCGAAAACTACAGTATATCATGCTATCTGCTATCTGCTTTCCGGGCTGGAACCGCGTCACTAGTATATCTGCCGAAGTTTTGTACCCATTTGTATGGGACATCTTCAGGGCTGAACTACTGCACTGAAAATGACAGTATATCGTTGGTATAGTGAATTCAAACTTGGACCGCATTCTTTGGACGATGAATTTCATGAAGGTCGTCCCACAAATGTTGTTATGTCGGAAAACATTAATGCAGTGCCTGAATTCATAATGCAAGACCGTCTTGTGATATACCGTGAGAACGAGGTATCTCTAGGTATTAGATTATTATTATCTAATGTAAATAGCATAAATAAAAGAGAATTAGTAGACAGTAAGAGGGTCGATTGACATGCGCCACCCTTAACCTATTTTGGAGTAGCTGAGAATAGTTTTTGGTACTTTATTTTTTGACGTAGCAGCTTTAGACTTATATATTCTTGGTTCACCGATATTCCAACATTTCGACAACATCCTGGTAGAAGTTATATTCGATCTTTACAAACCACTCATTTGCACAGTATGTGTAGATCTCATGTCGTACGAAAATTTCTTTCCACGTAAATGTTTCTACAGTTTATGGAATAGCCAGTAGTCACCGAGGGTTAGATCAAATGCTCATAGGGAGTATTCAACCAGTTCGAATCCAGTTATATGAATAGCAGTCATTGAAACTTTCCTTTCGTTTTTACTGCATGCTTTGGTCTCAAGATCATAGTGGTGAATCTACGTCTCGTCCATGAGTACGAACAGATCGAGAAAAGTCTATTTATGTTTTTGAATGGATGTTGGCACTTGAACAATCCATTTTGCTTGGATTTTCTTCATCTCTAGAACTTCTGTTATATGTTTTGAATGGTCTAATAGGATACGCTATTTCCCTAATGGTAATTCTCTTATTTACCATCACAGTTTAGTGATGTCCATAGCTGTGATCATAAGAGGTCCTCTACTATGTTTATGTTCACACGAGATTCTGCCTCTAAATTCTTGACACTTTTTCACTATGCTACATGACCTTACTGAGTTTATTAGGTTTTTATTGGTATGTAAAACTGACTGTCAACCCAGTGATTTCAGAGTTGAATTCCAGTTTTAGTTTCTTTTTTAACAATCTCCATCATGTACCAATATACATAGTTTTCTTTAAGTTTCAGCTACTATAAATTTAATCACCGGCTTGCAGTTGGCTTGTTTTAAATTCTAGATTATTCGTTGACGATTTATATTCTAGACAGTACTTTATCACTAATCAATTTCTAACAACTAGTGCTTGAATATTTCCGAATTTTATGATATGTATTGAGTCAAAAGTAGGTGATAATCTGCATACGATTACAAACACAAACACAACAGAATTGAGAGAAATCATATGTACAAATCGTTGTATAAAGTATGGTGAAATACATTTCATAAACTACGACTCTGTTTAAAAAGCGCTATTTAAGAGTATTATATAATTTAAAACTAAAAAAAATAATTTGTCATCATAGTATTTTAGTGTCTCGTACTTGAACTTGAAATCTTTTCGAAGCTTTACTTAAAATTGTCTGAATTATGTATTTAGGTTTTTCGAAAATTTTTGATATACAAAAAATATTTTGTCTTTCAAGCAGATGATTAACGTTCTCCTCAAAATATTTTACTAGTTTGAAATTAATTAATTGCTAATGGATCTTGAGAACGAATACAATTTTCATTATAAACATTTTTCAATGATTTAAAAAGCAAACATCCGACGGCCTTGTATCCATAAATTTTAAATTTGGTGAATATGATAGATGTAGTAATTTTCCAGCTTAGTGCTGCTCTCAGTCTGATATGAGATCCTAAAGAAGCTGTCAGTATGGTTAGCAAAACGGATCGGTGTCACTTGTAGTACAAACTTCTTACAGGTTTTCCTACCGAATTTTAAGTTTCTGAACTGTAAAATTATAATGTAGTACAAAAACGAATATTTTTCTAAGCTTCAAGGATGTGGAAAATAAATTGTCATTTAATTCTCATCGTAAAACTTCCATATTAAGCTTTTAAGGTCAATCAGTACTAAACTTCGGCAGCTATCTTACATGAAACACTTCAAAAACGCAACATAAACTTCCCATCAATGTTTTGCATTACAAATTCGTCTTAAATGAATTTTGCGTATACTGTAAATACACTCCGCGTAACATGAATAGGACCAACTGCATATATGACATTTGTAGTTGGTATAAACATGGTAGCGCGCTGGAATTGTTATTTTCGAAAATAAGAGGGTTGATAAAAAGATGTATGTAGGTACCAAATATAATTTTTGTAAAAGTCAGTGCAAATGTACGTTACTAATGCCAATAAGTAGAGTAATTAAACGCCACTTGAATACGACCAATCTACAAAATAAAAGATTCGTTTGCAATAACAAAATACTTTATTGTTCAATAATGAGTACTTTTGCCATTATTTCTTATAACCTCAAATAGTCGGGATGGAATGGAATTATACAGGGTTCTCAAGTAGTCAACGGGAAGTTCCGCCCAACTTCGTTTCAGCGCCTGCTCTAGTTCCTCAGCGCAACTGAATTGGGTAGCATTGGAGTACAATTTACGCGACAACCATCCCCAAACATTTTCTATGATGTTCAGGTCGGGGGAGAGCGATGGCCAATCGAGAACCTCCATGCCTTGTTCTTGAAACCAGCGTCGAACAATGCGCGCGGTGTGAATACTGGCATTATCCTGTTGGAAAATAAATTTGTCTTTCACCTGTTGCAGCAGCTGGACGTACTTTTCCGAATTCTGTCTGCCCTTCACTATTACTAAATCAACAGGTCCGTTATAGGAAACAGCTCCCCATACCATGACTGAACCAACATCGGCTCGCCTTCGTGACTGAATCACTTCATCTTTACGTAAATCGTGGAAATAATAAGAAAACTCATCCGGGCCATCTAAATTAAACTTCTTCTCGTCACTGAAAATAACAGTTTGCCATTCTCTTGTCCACCCCATTTTTGCTTTAGCAAACTGAAGACGTGCAGTGCGCTGAAATTCCCTTAAAGGAGGCCGTCGTTTAATTTTCAAACGTTTTAAATGCGGACAGGTCTTCAGTAACTTCTGTACAGTTCTTACCGATGCATTCGTTCCAACGTTATTCGCGATTTGTCTTGCCGTTAATGCCGAATTCGATGCTTCGCGTAATATGGCTCGACGTTCTCTCTTAGTTGTAACGGATGTTGTTCGCCCTTTAAAACGTTTTCCATAATTCTCGGGATCCCTAATAAAATTGTTCACAACCTGGTGTGATCGACTTATTTTCTTTGCAGTAGCCCTTGAGGAATACCCTTCTTGATGGAACGCTTTAATTTTTCCAATTTCTTCCATACTTAAGCACTTCTGTCGTCCCATCGTTGCACAATACCCTTAATTACAGATGTTTGTTTATCCGGATACACGTTGTAACTCGACACTCATCCGGTAGCTTACTATTAAATACTGGTCGTATCCAACCGGCGCGGTGCATTTTATATGTATGTGGTACTTACGTCACCCAATGTATAACGTTAGGCACTATTGCGCAATAATGCATATTATTTGCCATATCATACCATTACAAACTTGCATTGTATTTTTAGTAAATGAATTGTTTTTCAAACCACCGAAAGCTTGCAACAAGTCGGGTGGTCCTATTCATGTTGCGCGGAGTGTATAAGGCGCAGATAATTTTAACCCCACATTGAAAGTTTCTTGGAATCATTTAACGATTTATACAAATACCTATTTTCTAGACAATGAAAGTATGACCGAAACTTCCAACAGGCCCAATTATTCCCGTATATCAGTAGCTACAAAATTATTACACAGTGAGTATGTTCAGGAGTCATTACTAAAAATGGACTCAAAAAAATAGTAACTTTGTCTAGAATTTGAAGTATTCAAACGCACGTAGCAAAAATGAGTCATTTAATTATCGTCAATACACTTCTCTTGTCACCTACACTTTAAAATGCTCTGTGCATCACGTTTAATATATTGAAGATATAAACATTAAGAAAACAAAATTAAAATAAAGATAATCATGCATAATCGTCTTTCCAAAAAAATCCTGGCGTGCTATAGGACCTGATAATTAATTAATTATTCAATTAAAGTCTATAAAATCCAAGAATTAAATACATACATTATAATATATGTATAAGGCTAAAAGTTGTCTAGCACTAATGGCATAGAAGAGCTTTTCTACGAATTACTTTCTCGAACTTATTTATTTCTTATTCCATTGAGACAAAGTTCTGGCAAAGTACTCTACTGCTGTTCCTTAATACTTTATTTCAATGTGAACTTTAAACAAAGGCGAAACCATTCTACGAGTACATATTGAAAACTATTGAAAACTTTGTATATGGTATTTGCAAAATAAAGAAGTGAAAACTTATTTGTATATACTGGTGTAATATTTTTATGTCTATTAATACATTGTAAAAGAAAATTTCTGTTTCTCTCTCAATAAATATAAATAAAATTGTGTTATTTTATGTAAGATGTTAACTTTAAAACATGTTACCTTATGTAAAAGACCAGTTCGAGCAAAAGAAACATGTGAATCCATGTGTAGATGTCTTTATACATTTTAAATACACGGCACGTTTTTTTTTGTTTTAGACTACTTTTTCAATGACGTCCACGATTGTCTTTAAGTTACTTTTGTAATATAGCTCATGTAATTGAGAGCTATAATATATAAATTTACCTATTGTCTCATAACATGATTGCCACAGCTTAGGGATGTGTTACTGAAGCAATTTCAAGTTAAAAATTTTTAACGCTCATATATCTAAATCTCTATTGTAGCTGAGCCACAAGCATTTCCAATTTTAGATAACTCTACTAATCTAGGTGAATGTTTGGTGTAGTATTAGTAACGACCATCTCATTAGTAAGTTTAATTAAAGTTAAAGTTTAAAATTACTGTAAAACATTACTAGATGAGGTTCCTTTTAATGTAAAAAGATGAATGTAGATACAGCACAATGGCGCATACCTGCACTAGATAAGTAACAAATTTTCTTAATCAAAATTATATGAGCCGGTGGATTGGAAGTAGTTAAGCAATTGTTTGGTTACCAAGGTTAACAGATTTAAATTCCCTAGATTAGTTTTTATGGGGAAAGCTGAAAAATTTGGCTTATGCAGAAGAACTTCAAAACTGAGAGCAACTTGTTGCTAAAATTATGGATGCCGCAGAAACTATTCATGCTGATCCTGAGACTGTCAGCAGAGCTATCTCTTCAATTATAAGAACAAGACTATATATACAGCAACCGAGTGGACATGTTGATCAACTAATTCAATAAAGTGACGTCTTTTAAATGATTTTCATTGACATTTTTTTTTGCTGCGGTACATATCTGCATTAGCAGGGTTGTCTAAAACTACAAATACTTGTGACCGTATGTTCTTATACGTGTCATAATATATAAGGATAAACTAGAAACAAGCTTTACGGTATTACTTAATATTTACAAAACAAACATGCACAAACATGGTTTTATTTCTAAGATTATAATAACGTTTTTTTAAAGTAGGTACTTAGCAATAAATTAAGTTTAGTGTAATGCATGTATAACGAAATATTATCAAGAATGACATTCAACACTATATGCGCAAAAATTATATGAGGCTTGTTGCATATAAATGCTTGATAAGTAATTAATTCTTCTCATACATTTATATCATAAACTGGACTGTTTTGTATATATATATACAAAACAGTCCTCTCAAGGATTAACAAGACACCCGAAAGGCCAACGTGACCATGACGAATATATATATTGTCATGTTTTTTAACATGTGAGAAGTATTAATTACTTTAATCACTGATTTAATAGCATATACAACAAACTCTATGAATCTCGTATATAAATAGGGCATATTGTTAAAAATATCAATATCGAGTGTATTTAGTTAGACATGAATTGCACTAAATTTATATTAAATCTATGTATTTACTGTCAAACATTAAAATAATCTTGCTCAATAACATACTCACAGAAATAAATTCAAATTTTTTGAAATTTAAAACATATAAACCATATATTATTTCTATATATTTTGTAAATAACGTACAGCTTTTCTCCAAATATTTTATTGTATCCTTATATAAGGTGTTCCAATAAGACACTTCATTTTCAACATTTTCAGTAGCCCGCCATTTTAACAGTTGTCATGACTCAAGCTGTAACTACTTGATAGGTGACAAGCAAAAACTATGCCATTAATAAAAATGGAACGATATGCACTTCAACAACATATTGAAATTATTACAATTCACTACTACTAAAGTGGTGAAAATTTCGCGGTCATAGTTCGTAAAACTAAAGCATTTTTGGGTCATCGTGAAGCACCTTCTCGACCTGCAATTGTGAAACTGGTGGAAAAATTTGAGCTGTTAGACAAGTTAGTGGTGTGAAGAATCGAACTCGTACACGTCGCTCAAGAACAACTGAGAATATTGCTACGAACGACATTACACCGTATTTTGCATAAAGGCTTAGGTCTTAAAGCTTTTAAAGTTTAGTTAACACAAGAACTCACGCCTACTGACCATCAACTACGTCGTGTCTTTGCTGATTGGGTCCTTGAAATGCATCAAACTGATCCAGAATTAAATCGAAAAATCATCTTGAGTGATGAGGCCTATTTTCACCTTGGATGCTACGTTAACAATTTGGAGCTCGGAAAACCCAAGAATTATTGTTGAAAAGCCTCTCCATCCTCAACGTGTGACTGTTTGGTGCGGCTTTTAGTCTGGCGAGGTCATTGGACCTTACTTTTTCGAAAATGAAGCTGGAGCAACTGTTACGGTGAATGTATTGCGTTATCGAACGATGATTAATGGTTTTGTTTGGCCGGAATTGAAAGATGTTGATGTGGAAGGCGTTTATGTGCAACACGCTCTTTTGCGCGAAAAGTTCCCTGATCGTGTAATATCTCGATGAGGCGGTCACAATTGGCCACCGAGATCTTGTGATTTAACACCTTTAGATTTTTCTCTTTCGGGCTGGAAAATTTCATGAAAAGAATATGGTCCTGCAAGTGTAGCCGTGGTGGCCATTTGGCTGATATTGTTTTCCATTATTAATGGCATACCCTCCTCTTTACAATTAAATAAACATCCGATGATTTCGCTTAAAAATGTTCGTCTTTTTTTTACATATTAAAATGAAACCTCTTGTTGGAAGATCCGTTATATGGCTGGTAAAATTTATCGATTAGTTTGAAAAAAATAGAAGATTTGTGTATAGAAATTTCAATGTAAAAGGATGTATAATTAATGTAATGAATTAATTTTAAGAAAATAATTTAAACAAATCAAGTTAATCAAATAAAAATATCAGTTATATCTAGTATTTTACATAATTTTTCAAAGATAACATTTTCCACCAAAATAGAAGTCTTATCATGAAATTTAAAACATAAATTAGAGTATAATTAATGCTTTAATATAAAATATTTTGGGATTTTATGTTGGATTTTGTCAGAATGGAATTTCATTTCATACTATATCATTTAATGGATTTAAAACATATATATATATATATATATATATATATATATATATATATATATATATATATTAAGGTAAAGTTAAATACAATTATAATTAAACTACGAATAATGAGTATACAAATGTTTATTGTTAAACATTATTGTTAATTTTTAAAGTATTGAAATTCATTTTGATATTTTGCTTATATATATATATATACATATAAGATAATTTCGTTGGAGACTGTGATTAATTTAATAAATAAAAAAGGTATACGAACCTTTGCCACATCAGTATTCGTATACTAACACGTATGTATGTTTAGAATATACATATATATATATATATATTTTAACATATACACATGTATGTTCACAACAAAATTAAATTTGTTTCCTCCGGTTATGAGTAGTTCAAAGCAATCTGCATTGTTATTCATTCTAGCAATTTGTCTAATGGATTAATCATCTTAATGGGTTTTGGGTTTCAATACGATTATAGCGCAATTGCTTCTAACATTGAAAAAAACTTTATAAAGTTTATTGTTATTTTTCGTTGACAAGGGAAAAATATGCATTTAATACAATCCACACTTAAAAGAAAAATATAATTGGAAATTTTGATGATAAATTCTGGTAAAGGAAAAGAAAAAGTTGTAACTAGTCCTGATCCGTACCAGCAATATTAATAAAGGATATTTAAGATATTTAGGAAAAATATTTCTATAAAACTTTAAACTAAAAACTACCTCAAATAATTATATAATATCATAATTTTCTAGCTTTCTGTTAGCTCCTTTGTATTTCTCTTTTGCTTCGTCATGGTTCTTTTGGTTTTTGATAAAGTTGTTTCTTTTCTATAATGCTTTGTTCTATCTCTTCATCCCACTACTCATGTTTGCTGCTTTTTTGTACGTTTCCAATGGATTCAACTTTGAAGAATAAACAGACAATGCATCCTTTACTGATAATGTTAACAACAAATCCGTATTTTATATTAGCTATAAATATTAAGGATCGAAATATAACTAGATCTATGAAAGAAAATTTCTAACTACGAGGGAGCGTTTTTATATTCGCGGAATGAGCGGGTTGTAGAGGGGTGAGTAGACGCATTGGGAGTGTGGCCTGTGCAGCGACTCATGATTAGTATAAATACGAAGTTTCATTGTTATTAGACAGTTAGTCTTTGAGCTATCGTCAACCAAGTAACATAATCAGGAGTGAAGAGTGAAATATGGAGAAAATCGAATATCGTGCCGTTATAAAGTTCCTTACCAGGCAAGGAAAATCAGTCGCGACCATAATGAATGAGATGTCATTGGTTTACGGCGACTCTTGTCCAGGAAAAACCATGGTGAATAGTTTATTTAAACAAGGAAGGGAATCCCTTGAAGACGACCCGAGGCCGGGCAGGAGCATTGAGGTGACCACGCCAGCACTTATCCAAAAAGTTGAACAAATTGTATATATATATCATATATAAAGAAGAAACAACTCGCAGAAATGGTTGGAGTATCCGATACAACAATTTTTAAAATCCTACACGATCATCTTTAATGTTAAGGTCAGCGCAAGATGGGTGCTATAATATACGCCGCCGCAAAAACAACAGCGCGTAGAGTGTTCGCGTGCATTTTTGGACCTCTGTAATGAAGACAAGGATGGTGTATTGAGTGGACTTGTTACTATATATATATATATATATATATATGGGTTCATCATTATGAACCTGAGTCCAAACAAGACTCCATGCAGTGGCATAAAAAGGGCACAGCACCTCCCAAGAAATTTAAAGTGTCACAATCAGCTGGGAAACTCATGGCAACGGTATTTTTTCGGAAGGAATATTGTTGATTGATTATAAAGATAAAGGTGTTTCTATAACCGGAGAATATTACGCTTCAATATTAGAGCGACTAAAAGAAGCCATTAAAGAGAGAAGACGGGGAAAATTGACAAAAGGTGTTCTGCTTTTGCATGACAACGCGCCCGTCCACAAGAGCCGCGTTGCGTTAGCTGCCCTGCAATAAGTGGTGGGCTTCGAAACTGTGAATCACCCACCCTACAGCCCAGACCTGGCCCCGAGTGATTATTACCTGTTTCCGAAAATGAAAAAAGAAAAAAGAGCTGCGGGGTAAAAAATTTACTGCCGATGATGAAGTCAAGGAGGCAGTTTCGGCGTATTTTGCAGATAAAGAGAAATCATTTTTTTATGAGGGTATAAATAAATTAATTGAAAGATGTGAAAAATGTATCCGTCTTGCAGGTGAATATATTGAAAAAGAAAAATAATTTGGTTTTTTTATTTCCACCCCTTGTCCCCCATTCCGCGAATATAAAAACGCTCCCTCGTATGAGTATAAACAAATTTATTGAGTCAGTATATAAAAGGATTGAGAAACGTTGGATAAAATGCAATGTTCTAATGAGATTCAGAAGTACCTAATTGTGATTTTGAATTTTTAAAATAAACGAATTTAGAAATTTAATAAGAATTTCGGCAATTTCTGATGGCTTCCAGTTAGCAATCTGACTCTTTTTTCAAAATCATAATCAAAATACTCTATTTCGTCTCTAACAACTATCATTTCTAAGAAGTCCTTGCGGCTAGTTTCAGTGAAGACATTATCACCTGCATTTTAAGAATAATTAAAGAAGTCGTAAATTCGATTGTTTCGTAAATATTTCTAATTATATGGTTTTCGAAACATGTGATGCGTTTGATAAACATTTTACAAAGTTTAACGCAATAGTCAACTTTAGCTCTTGAAACTTAGTTTCTGACTGTTCGTTAAAACATTCAAGTCACCCTTGGTATTGTAGATCATCGTCTGATGAAACGAATGTCATACACAGCTGGTGCAGGTTGCGATTTTCTTTTACAAAAAGATACGATAGATAGCGTCACTAGTTTCTTACTTTTCGAAAAAGTTCGATTATTTTTTGAACAGAGTATGTATTTATAGCTCAGTCTTTATGGTAGTAACATAATATTTGTAGAACAACGTAGCAGTCGCTTAATCGAGCGTTTGTTATGAATTAGTAATGGTAATATTCTCTTGGTTTTCTTTTAGTATATCATTTATTTCTGAGATAAAAATTCCATCTCAAATGTTGTTAACAAATTCTTGATATTAAGAACCTTTTACGAATTACACAGTCCAATATCATATGCCACGCGAGGGATAATAATGTCTCCTCAGTACGTACTGTTAACATAAAGTGGCGGTTTAATACATTCTGAAGCACTCTATACGTCTATACTGCAATGGAAAGTTATGTTTCTTCGCTAGCATCACATACTAACAAAATTATTCGCATTTCAAAACGTCGAGTTCACGAATTATGAATGCGAACACTTACGTGACTCAACCATCCTGACGCTACCGTGCGGGCCGTGGAACGGTGCCGACTGTGAAGGATCTTAACGTATAGCTTTAATAAATCCGGTCTGACCCGAATTCATCTCGATTTGTATCTGGAAATGTGTTTTTTGGCGTATACTACTACCGGAACGTGATGATGAGAAATGAGCGGAAATTTAGACAAAATGGGTTGCGTCAGTCGTTATGGTACAAAAGCATTATTACAAACGTACTTTGAAAAATGCGATAGGTATGTATGAGCAAGGATCAGTCAGTAATTAGTGAGTCAGATGGAAGAGGGCAGCACTAGCCATTCTTAAAAACATATTTGTTATTTGAAAAAAAAATTAACTTATTTTAGCTTCTTTTGAAACATTGAAATTTTTATTTTTGAAGAACAAAACCGACGATAAAATCAAAGCTGAAACGGAGTCTGCTTACAAGGACTAATCTCTATAGATTGCAGCATTAGAAGAATGAACATTTGAATTTAAACGTGACTGGACCAGCATACCTACTGAGCAACCCAATGAACACCCACATGCATACTCCAGAAAATATAAAAGGTACATGATATGATGGTAGATGAACGCCGAGTAAACCTACACAAAGTAGCAGAGGCTTTACACATTTCGTATAGATCAGTAGTTTCGGTTTTTCATGATGAATTGAGTACGAAAAAATGGTGTGCAAGATGGGTGCCGCATTCGTTAACTGCGGACCACAATTTACCCGAGTTTAGATATGATTTATCTCAAAAAATGCGAAAAACCAATCAATGTTTGTACTCTGTGTACGTCTTCCGACAACTAAATTATCATCAGTATATTGTTAATCACAGTGTCACGCCTGGATTTGCGGTAAAGCTCACACAGAAAATATTGCGCAAACACACAGAATTAGAGTTGTATGAGTTGCATTTGAAATTAACAAAAACTTTTAAACCACGTGCTTAATGCTGACAGGGGTCAGTTACCACATCCTAACTTCTATGAGTTCCTGGATGATATGACTGTTAAAAAAGTGATGAGGGCGTACTTTAGTAGAAGTGTTAGTTTCATGACTAGGGAATATTGAACTATAGGTTACATGTGAATGCCTGTACATGTTTAATTTTGGCAGAATGATGGCGCGCAGTCTTTTGTGTTAGCTATACTACGGATCCAGTTGCGACACTGATTAATAACCTGCTGATGCTGGCATATTGTTGAAATACGTATAAATATTAGGAATACTGATGTGGCAAGGGTTTGCTTGCCTTTTTTATTTATTTAATTAACCACAGTGGGAATTATCTTCCTTCGAGACTTTTGATGTGAATGAAATCTGGATACACAATTATTCGCTTGAAAAGAAGCAACAATCGAAACGATGGACTAAGACTGACGCAAGTGCTTTGAAGAAGGCAAAGACCGAACACTCAATCGAATAGGTTATGGCTGTTGGTTTTTGGGCCTACCGTGGCATTTTTCTTCGAAGAGGTAAAACGATAACAAACGAATATTATGCATCCTTTTCAATTCAAGCAAAAGGTCATTTAAAGAACTGTTCATACTTCGATTTTGTCAAGGAAAAAATTCAAGAACTTCATTTCGAAGTGCTTGCAGTTTATTGGTCAGATTTGGCCCCCTCAGATTTTTTTCCTTTTTCCCAACCAGAAAACTTGGCACGGTCGTTAAAGGTTTGAGTCGAGTGAAGAACTTAATCACTGAAATTAAAGCATATTTCGTACAGATTACTTTTCTGAAGCAATGGAAAGACTTTAATATTAGTGGATTAAATATAATATGGTAATATGAGAATACATTGAAAAATATATATAATTTTTTGCAAAAAACTTGTTTTCTTGAGTAGGCTCACCAATTACTGATCCATTCTTGTATTTGGATATTATAGGAGTTAAAACTATTTCACGTGGATTATTTAACTACGTCCCCGTCCATTTTTATTGAGAATAACCTTTCCTTTTCACTTTATTTTTGTTGAACCGATGCAAATCAGTTCTATTAAACCATATTTTGTTAATGTAAAGATCATAATTTCATTTATTGTTAGCCAACTTTTGATCTATTGTAAGAAATTTATATCAAAATATGGCAAATTAATCGGTTAACTTGAAAAAGTTGTTATAATACAATTTAATTTCCTAATACGTATAAGAATTGAAAGTATTTATTTTATTTTTTCTTTTTGTAGGAGCTTTGGATTGTTATAAATTAAAATTATTCAGCTTGTAGCTCCCACTAGTTTAGATTCTCTATTTTATTGTAGTAGCTTCTATACACATGGAGATACAAGCCTTATACTTATATAATATATAAGTATATATATATATGATATATATAATATATTACATATATCATTTAGTTGATGCGGTACCCTTTACACAGTATCACTCGAAGAAGGACCCCAGCAGCAGCGACATGAGAATGGCAGAAATGGCCACACAATAATATGCATACGGCGCAATTCCCCAAAGAAGCAGTCGACAGATTTTAGTCGTGAAACTCTACACATCAACGTATATATTTATTATATATATATATATATATATATATATATATATATATATATATATACTGTTGTGATTATGTGTATGTGGATGTAAAATAAACCTCACGTTGGCTTGGGTCAAATGTTATGATTATGTATTTACTTTCACTGTATTTAAGTTTATATTGAGTTGATTATAAACCGTATAAAAATGAAAATTCAATTCTTACTTTAGTATTCTATTGTTATTCCTTATTTTTATTATCTTCATTTTTTTACCCATGACATACTGTATTGTTTCATCTTTAAATCAGAACAATACATCCAACTTTTATCGACAGTACTGAGTACCTTCCACTGTTTTTCATCTTCTTCTTAAATACACTGTTTTCAATACTTACAAATTGGTTCTTTATTTATTATTCGACTCGATTTGCTAACAAGAAAACCCAGAGATCCGGATTCTTATAGACGTGATATCAATGTTATAACATTCGAAACTTATCCAACTCGAATACTTTGTGACAAATGTCATTTTGGAAAGTGAAGAAAGCGCACTTAGATAACATTTTATGCTTTTTAGTCTTTTGCAGCTCATCACATAAGATCTAACAAATTTATCATTTCACTAGAATGGACAGTTAAGACTGTATATACCCTTTTTGCGACAAAATTACTCTAGTTAACACATTATTCATTCCCTGTATTCAAACAATTTTAAAATTAGCCACTTTCATTTCGTTCTAGTAGTTTTGAACAAAAGTTAATCCATTCCTTCAGATTATGTTCCGCTATTCATTATCCTGAAAATACAACGAGTTCTAAAAAGAATATACATATTACAAAGTATTATTTTGTCCAAACTATCGATCGCTGCGCCTCGACTTGGCTATTGGAGAAACGAATAATTTCCCCAATCTCTTCTAGTTTGTTTAATAGCCGTTAGATGTCGGTTGACTTCTGCAGCAGAAGCAGTGTTCTCGAGTTTGCGAAGTGCAATTCCGTGACTACAGTGCAATTCCGTGACTACAGTGCAATTCCGTGACTACAGTGCAAAGACGTTTCACGTTGAGCTACCAAATTGATCCTCCGAATGGGTGGAACATTCGCAGATGGTATTGACAGTTTGTAAATACAGGATGTATATGTAAAGGAAAGAATCCTGGCCGCCCTCGTGTTTCTGAAGAAAATCTTGCACCAATTCAAACTGCTTTCCAACGTAATCCTTCAAAATCAACTCGTCGTGCCAGTCGGGAGTTACAACTGCCTACAACAACAATTTGGCGTCGGTTAGTTGTGAAGCCGTACAAGTTACAGTTGTTACAAGCTCCTCGTCCTGATGACGAACGGAAACGTGTGGCATTTTGTAACGAGATTCATGATGCTATTGACAATAATAACACTTTCGCACAACGCATCGTGTTCAGTAATGAAGCGACTTTCCATGTTAGTAGTCTGGTAAACAAACACAATGTTCGAATTTGGGGTCTACAAAACCAACATGCAGCCACTGAACATGTTCGAGATTCGCCTAAAATCAATGTGTTTTGTGCGAAATCCCGATCGTCTGTTTACGGCCAATTCTTCTTTGATGGAAACACGATTAACGGTCAGCAGAATCTCTCTATGTTACAAAACTGATTGTTTCCGATGCTGCACGAAGACAACTTCATTTTTCAACAAGACGGGACACCCCTCACTGAATTCGCCAAGTGCGTGCATATCTGAATGAAACTGTATCGAACCGATAGATTGGTCGTCGAGGAGCTGGCGACTTAGCATGTCTCAGCTGGGCTCCACGGTCACAAGATTTAACACCCCGGGACTTCTTCCTGTGGGGTTTCGTTAAAGGCAACGTTTATGTACCACCATTCCCACAGAACCTGAAAGAGTTAAAGAATCGGATCCGTACTGCCATAACATCAGTGGCGAAGGACATGCTTGCGCGAGTATGAGAGGAATTTGAGTATCGACGTGATATTGTTCGTATCGCTGATGAAGGACATATTGAACATCTGTAATCTGAACTTGAGAGGTTCGTAAATATGTGTGTAAAGTTCCATATTCGTATGTCTTAAATTTTAATAAATATTTGCATTCGAAGTACTTATATTCTTTTCGAAACACCCTGTATATATATATATATATATATGTATATATATCTTGATTAGTACTAAGGATGGAGTTATTTGGGAATTACTCCAATAGTGGAAATTATAAGTGATATAATTTTAACTTGTTGCTGTATCTCTTCTACTAGAAGAACACCCCGTTATTTCAAAACAAAATCTAAACAATAAATATGTTACATAACTATGTGATAAGTTGAATATATCTCAAAGAATCATTGAATGCGTTGAATTTTAGTTGCAGGTTATAGAGTGAGATTCGTTATTCATATTATACTCATCTTTCAAAACTTCGCGAACAATTTATGAAAGTTTCATACGTTTATAAAATCCATTTCAGAAAATATTGCACAAATTTTCCGTCGTGACCGACATATTACTTTCTTTGTTAAGGAAATGTTTAATTCTTTAAATGTGTTGTATAATTTTAATCCCATTACGTGGTTAATTTTGAAGCAGATATACTTAACAATGATGTATCATTTTAGCATTTTCTTTGTGAGATACTCTTTTATTTCGTGTACGAATTTTCAATCCCATAAATGTACGTACATATATCTTCTACCAAACGCCTACGCTATTATGGGGTACATGACTTAATTAATGACATTCAAACAATATTCATACGTAATGTTGCTGTCAAAACGATACTAAAGCAGAACGAAAATCGAAAGACTGGAAAGGCGAGTCCGACAATCAAATAGAACAAAGTACTGTTAGAAAGGTTTTTACTACATAAATTATGAACTAAGTGGTCTGTAATAATCTCCGTGGGCAACGTTTAGCAACGCTAATGCGGTTTTGTTTTAAGATTAAGCCCTAACAAAGGTTTTGTTCTACGGTAATAAATGGCATTGTTTTTGGAGCGGGAATAATTTGTTATTTAATCGAATTAAGAGGTATTTAGCAAAATGGATGGCGTGCATGCGATTAAAATATGTCACTGTCTCTTTTATTCGTTAGGCATCTCATCATTTTATCTGTCTAAGTGTAAGAAAGGAAGAAGCAAAAGTAATTTAGTTTTAAATGCGAGCACACCAAAAACGAAAGAAAGTGCGTGAATATTTACAATCGTAACTTGATTAAGATCCAAAATAAAATTGTGATGATAATATTATAATAATAATAGTAACGCTAACAATAATAATATCAATAGTTATAGTACGCAAGATATTGTAATAACAATTACAAAAATCCATAACTAGAAAGAGCCTGGCATGGACAATTTGTATAACATTTGGTGTACAGACTGACAAGTATCCACAATAAAATGTAATAACTTATAACCAAGGTATTAAGAAATCCAAAAATCTAACAGAACGGTGGTTTTATTGGATCTCATAATACTTTTGATTAAGTTTTTAGTGAACAGAAGTGGTGTTTTCTTCAATAAAGACTTGATCAATAAGGTTGATATGTAACCCATTTCCACATTCATTTTCGTGTTCTGTATACGCATTTCGACAATCAAGTTGTCATCATCAGCAGATAATTTCAAAGTGTCGCACCTGGTAAAACACGGCGAAAAATTGCACGAAAAAACAAACTCCGTACGCGATCCTCACCGTTCAAAACCAAGATGTGCACTGTGTCTGTTTCACAAGATTTTTAAAAAATACTTTTACTTAAACTAACATGCACTACATTGAAAAAGGTTATTATGGTCAAGCAAGTGATTTATGTGTGTTTTATGATATTGTCCGCTATGAACGGACCTGTTGATGAGTAACTTTGAAGTAGAACTAAAAAATAAAGCTAAATATTTTCCAAAAATTTGGGTCAGGTATGTCGATGATATTTTCGCGGTTTTCAATACACAAAAATGCAACTTAAATGATTTCGTTAAACAGTTAAATTCAAAATTCCCGACAATTAAATTCACAGTAGAAAAAGAAAACAATGACAAGTTGCCTTTTTTGGACACCTTAGTTATTAGGAATGATCTCAAAATAGAAATTGATATTTTCCGAAAAGAAACCAATGTCAATAGATTCATTACGGCTGACTCAAATCACAGCATGCAACAGAAGATGGCTTCATTCAATTTTCTGATTAATCGTTTGATCAATTTCCCATTAACAAAAGTAAGATATGAAAGAGAATTGAACCTCATTAAGAATATCGCGGTACACAACGGTTTCGATTCGGAAATAATCAATGGATTAATCAGAAAGGCCAACATAAGAAAAACAATCCGTGACACCACATGTCTTTCACCACAGAGCAATCGGGAAAAGCATTTTGTTTGTTTACCTTTCCATCGTGTGACAAAAAATCTGAATAGTATTTTTAAAGATCGCGGGTTTAAAGTTTGTTCCCGCCCTAATAATTCCCTTAAAATGCTTTTAGGAAATGCAAAAGACAAAATTGAAGAGAATAAAAAATCGGGAATCTACCTAATTGAATGTTTAGAGTGCAATAGACAATACATCGGCCAAACTAAAAGATCGATCGAAACCAGGTATAAAGAACACCTTTCGCACATAAAATTCAACCGACCGGAAAAATCGGGTATAGCGAGACATGTATTAGAAAATAACCACAGTGTTAATATGGATTGTTTACATTTGATAAAGAACGTGTACAATTATCGCGAACTGGACGCGTATGAAAGCATGCACATCTTAAAGAATTTAAGCCATGTGGTGAACTTTTATGACGCCGGGCCCTTACAAACCCCTCTTTTCTCTACTGAAAGACAGGAGGAACAATATCATAAACACACATAAATCACTTGCTTGACCATAATAACCTTTTTCAATGTAGTGCATGTTAGTTTAAGTAAAAGTATTTTTTAAAAATCTTGTGAAACAGACACAGTGCACATCTTGGTTTTGAACGGTGAGGATCGCGTACGGAGTTTGTTTTTTCGTGCAATTTTTCGCTGTGTTTTACCAGGTGCGACACTTTGAAATTATCTGCTGATGATGACAACTTGGTTGTCGAAATGCGTATACAGAATTTACAAATAGTTAATTGTGGAAAGGGGTTATATATCAACCTTATTGATCAAGTCAATCAACCACAGGCTCCATCAAATTCAACCAATAAAGACTTGTTCTATTTAAAGTCAAAAGCAAACGATACCTGCAAAGTATCGTTCTATAATCGCAATTGTTGCTCTATATTTTTAGGTGAAGCCGTAGCGATATCAAACTATTGGGTTGGCAAATAAGTACTTTCAGTTTTTACTGATAGAGAGCGTTGCTTTATTTTTGTATAACGTATGTTAGTGCTGTACTTTACAGTTTGTCGCGTGATACTAGTCACATTGACGTAACTTCGAAAGCAAGTAGTGAGTGATTTTTATTAAAGCTATTAGTTGTGGGTTAATTTTAAATGGAGTGCAGAAACGAACATTTTCGACATATTTTACTATTTTATTTCCGTAAAGGAAAGAAAGCTGCTGCGGCTCACAAAAAGATATGTAAAGTTTATGGTGCTAATTGCTTAACAGAGCGCACGTGTCAGAATTGGTATAAAAAATTCCGTTCTGGAGATTTTTCCCTCAAAGATGAGCAACGTTGTGGTCGGCTTACTGAAGTTGATGATGACCAAATCAAAGTCATAATTGAAGAGGGTCGTCATATAACTGTTCGGGTGGTTGCGGAGAGGCTACATGTATCGCACACAACAATTGAAAAACATTTAAAATGTCTTGGGCTAGTTAAGAAGCTTGATATTTGGGTACCTCACGAATTGAAAGAAATTCATTTAACACAAAGAATCAATTTTTGGGATATGGACCTTAGACAAAATGAAACCGACCCTTTCTTAAAAAGAATCATCACTGGTGATGAAAAATGGGTCCTGTACAGTAACATAGTTCGAAAACGATCATGGAGCAAACACGATAAACCAGCTCAAACCACATCGAAAGCTGAATTGCATCCAAAAAAGATCATGCTGTCAGTTTGTTGGGATTACAAAGGTGTTGTGTTTTTTGAGCTGCTTCCAAGGAACCAAACGATCAATTCTGATGTTTACTGTCAACAATTAATAAAACTGGATGAAGCAATCAAAGAAAAACGGCCATAATTATCAAATAGAAAAGGTGTACTTTTCCACCAAGATAATGCAAGGCCTCACACATCTTTGGCAATTCGTGGGAAACTATTGGAGCTTGTCTGGGAAGTCACGACACATCCCCCATACAGCCCTGATCTAGCACCATCTGATTACCATTTATTTCGAAGTTTGCAGAATTCTTTGAATGGTAAAACTTTCACAAAAGACGATGACTTTCACTCGCACCTGGTTCAGTTTTCTGCTGATAAGGACCAGAAATTTTATGAGCGCGGAATCATGCAGCTGAAAGAAAGATGGCAAAAGTTCATTTAGCAAAATGGAAAATATATAATTGATTAAAAACTATTCTTTGTTTAAAAAAAAGTGTTTTATTTTATACTACAAAACCGAAAGTACTTAGTTGCCAACCCAATAGAAAGAAAGCTTTTCTATGTTTCACTATAAAAAAGAAAAAATTGAATTATGGTGTGCATAGTGTGCAATTAAAATATCGGACGAGCTTGTTTATATTTTCGACCTGATAACAAAAAGCTTCAAATATCCGCAGTCTCTCTCTTGCCATTTAGCTAATATTAAAAAAATATATATATTAACTTTATTCCGCAAAATAGGGAAGAATTGTGGAACGTGAGGAACGAACTTTCGCATTGCATTTTTTGTCCTTATTTCTATAGCATATTTAATTTTCTATAGAATTCTATAGAATATTTAATTTCGAAAACGTAATTTTAATTCTGAGATTTAATATTTTAAGTAAAAGTTTCGGTTACATACCTTTTGATTTTTTAAATCAATACCACTCTAGAATGCTTAATAGAGATGATGGTAAATTTATTTATTAAATTTATATTAGTTATAGTCAAAACTATACTACTAATTTAAAAGCCTAAAGTAATGTGATGATATGGTGCAAAACTTTTTATATTGTTTGTGTTTTATTTTATATCTACTACACATAACATTTTTATATCTATTATGTTCATTAATAATTAAATAGAATTTCGAATTAATTTTAGAATAATGTATATATACTAGTAAATATATGTTCTTGTGTAAATGTAATGATCTAATTGTTTAGATCTAAATATTAATCGAATTTAATTTACTGTATTTTATTAATGCTCATTCAATCTATTGATATGATTATATATACATATATACATATTGAATAAATAAATCAAATAAAAAAATTATTCGAACATTCCGCGCATTACTATATTTACTCGAATACAAAACAGTAATTATGGTATACATCATAGACATACTCGAACAACTAATATTTTGTTTACATGGTGTAAAGACCACTCTATAGGAATTCGGTAGGTATATTTTCGTGTACACCTTAAACGTTTTTATGGTACCTACTATACATAATATTTTTATATCTATAATAACATCAAAAATAGGCCAAGAATTCCAAAGGATGTAAAGAGCAAAAGAACTATTTGATATTGATCATGTTATCGCTAAACATGCAGGACTAAAAAATAAGTATCTATTTTATGCTTACATTTATTATCAGATATTATTTGACAATGCTCCTTGATTTTGCATTGTACTTACATTCACAACATACAAAATGCTTTCAATATATGGATGATTTAAAAATATACGTAGGTATAGATAAAGGTCATCAATTGTGACATCAAAATAAAGTAGGAATGGGGTAAGTGTAGAATATGTTCCATAATTAAAGGAATAATACAACAACAATAAGAATATAATATATAAAATACACGATAGAAGAATTTCAACAAGGAAATATAATTTTGGTAGAGCGCAAGTCCTCAATAGACGTCAGAATAATAGCCACAGAATATCATACACTGCATCAATATCCACGGTAGAATACCTCTTGCAAAATATAATTGAAACAGATAGCGAAATCACACCCAGCAACGTTAATTTCAACGCAGAAGAATATTTAATAAACAACAACAATAAAAAATAAATCTGGAAAACAAAATAACACATCCTCACCCAATAATACAAACATATTGACAAGGAGGCAACCAACAAAATGATGAAAATCAGAAATATTTACGTAGAAACTGAAACTTTCACGATTGCATTACAAGATCCAGTCGTAAAAACTAGAAATTATAGTAAATATATATGTATAATACCAAAATAGACTGAAGATATACATATGCGAATTATCAAATACATCACAGGCGCATGTACAAACAGCACAGACATAGTTCATAATGCGACATGACAGAGTAAATAAAATGATAAAGAGAGACCTTGTATAAATACACGAATTACATAATAGACACAAACAACCTATGATACAAGTATTTATAAACCGCAAATAGTTTTAGAAAATCTAGAGGTGAAATTATATTTTAACAGAAATATTCTCACAGGTTACACAAACTCTCAATAAACTAGACATTACAGTAAAAAATACTAATTTTAACCATACATCGTACATATTATGCAGAAATTTTTGAAAAAATTCCCGCTCTCCGCGCGAGCCTCGAGCCCATGATATTATTGTATATTAACCTTCAGACATCGGAGAACGGTGAATTCGATTCATCTAACGTGGCAATGGTAAATTGCATTACGGAAACAGATTTTAAATGAAACCACGGTAGGATTTAATTGCATTTAATTATGGTTTTTTAATTTTGCCGTTTTCTACATCGTATATGTAATGAAGAAATTTTTGAAAAAATTTCCGCTCTCCGCGTGAGTCACGAATCCGCGATATCATGTTAACTATGTATGTGTCTTCACCATTAGACCACGGAAAACGAATTCGGGTCTTCTAACGTGCTATAAATTGCATTACGCAAACAGATGTTATACTACTTCGTAAACATACTACTAAAAATACACTTAACACACATAACTTTCAACAAAAATAAGAAACGCAGTAAATATATCACTCTAGTAGAAGAGATGCAGTTAAAATTATATCAATTATAATTTCCACTATTAGAGTAATTCCCAAATAACTCCATCTTTAATGTTAATCCAGATATATATATATATATATATATATATATATATATATATACAGGGTGTTTCAAAAAGAATATACATATTTCAATGGCTGCATGTGGGTTCTGTAGACCCCAAATCCGAACATTGTGTTTGTTTACCAAACTACTAACATGGAAAGTCGCTTCGTCACTGAACACGATGGGTTGTGCGAAAGTGTTATCAATGTCAACAGCATCATGAATCTCGTTAGAAAATGCCACATGTTTCCGTTTGTCATCAGGACGCAGATCTTATAACAACTGTAACTTGTACGGCTTCATAACCAACGGACGTCTCAAAACATGCCAAATTGTTGTTTTAGGTAGTTGTAACTCCCGACTGGCACGACGAGTTGATTTTGAACGATTACGTTGGAAAGCAGTTTGAATTCGCGCAACGTTTTCTTTCTTTACATATACATCCAGTATCTACAAACTGTTGATACCATATGGGAATGTTCCACCCATTCGGAGGATCAATTTGACCTGAAACGTCTTTGCACTGTAATCATGGAATTGCACTTCGAAAACTCGAGAACACAAAATGATTTCTGCTGTGGAGTAGCCATTTTAAACATATGACGGTTATCAAGAAAAACAGAAGACAATTGACATCTAGCGGCTATTAAATAAACTAGACTATGTATTCGTTTCTCCAATAGTCAAGCCGAGGCGCAGCGATCGATAGTTTGGGCAAAATAATACTTTGTAATACGTATATTCTTTTTGAAACACGCTGTATATATATATATATATATATGTATATATATAAATATTATATATGTATATGTATATATATATATATATATATATATATATATATATATATATATATTAATGCAAAAAACTGTTATTAACATCTTCTAAATCGTAGCAAAATACTTGAATATAAAATGAAAAAAGTTCCATTTGCATTTAAATACAAAGATAAAAATAAGCATCATGAAATTTGTATGAATTGACCGTTTTATGATATGCAATAGCACTGCAGTATCAACTGTATACAGGCCGAGCGAATCTATAGACACACATACTTATGTGTTTACTTAAAAGTTTACAGGCGTTAGACCGAGGAAATGCAGGAAAAATGTACGCCACAGTAATAAAAATATGATCAAATGGAATCTTCCAGGAAAATTCTTTAGATGTCTTTTGATTGTCTGAGTATCTAGGGATCCTCTTAGTATGCACTTTAGCAGAAACAATTTTATACGGCTTCTCTCTTAAAACAGAAGGGAGAACTATTCACAAAATTAATCTTTTCTTTTATATTAACGGTTAAAATTACATAAACTTATAAACAGTAAAAATATTTTCCGATGAAATTCAAATATCGTTTGAACTAGATAAGTGTCGACCAATACATATAAATAAGAGTAAAATAACACCATTAAGAGAGCAACTCCCTGTCAAGGGCACATATGAAATAGGTGGGCATAATTCTATAAGTACCTTGGTATGTGTCAAACCAACGCTTTCGACAAAGAAAGTATTAGAAATCAACTAAGAACTGAAATTAAGAGAAGACTGGCAATGACTTTGGAAACTAACCTTAATGGCAAACACTTTAAATTAAAGAAATTTATTAATTTGCAATAACAAAACTGCATAAAGAATCACAAAGAATTATTTGAACAAACATGAAAATATAACTATTGTCCAAAATACGTGTTAAAAGAACTATTTCATTATGCAAGAAGAAGACCGAGACAGCCGAGACACGCTATTAGTGCATGATAAGCAAATATTTTTCTCATGCACTTATTTCCGCAAGGGTAGATCTCTTATTCATAAGGTATTGATTTCCAGCTAACCCCGTTTCTACAACTGCAATTGAATGTCAGGCGCAACATGTAAAAACAAAAAGAGAACAATTGACCCAAAAAAAGCACTATAGAAGTCAAATTTGTGGCTGCTCAGGGGGGATGTCTTTGTTGAAGTGAATAGATTCATGGATGCTATTCAAGCCGAATCACTCCCAACTATGAACTTTATTAACTTATTGAACACTTCAGAAAGTAAAACAGCGTCTTCAAAATTATACATTAATAAATACCTAAATCGGATGAAGGAAAGGAAAGCTAATACACATGCTAAAAAAATTTGTAAACATGACTCACTAACAGACCTAATAAAATAATAGTTAATGAGAGCATCAGAATAGTGTGGTTGATTGACTTGGCTATCACTAAGTTACAACATAGATACGAGTTACGTATTGAAATTGAAAATTTTCACAAGCTCAAAGTGCATTTCTTCCTTTACCGAAGTAAAAAAGTAAAATTGATGAATATTCAAACGTTGATCTTTCATTTTCAACTTCATAAAATTTAAAACATTCAACCAAATCTCTCACTTTTTCCAAAATAAAATTGAAATGTCACGTCTCATACGGTATATATACAAAGATAGAGTAGCTACAAAAATTAACGGGCAAATTAAAAAAGGCAATAAAAAATTTTAAAATATTAGGAACAAACATTTTAAGACCTAGTAGGGAGGCTCAACTAGCAGAAAATAAATACATGAGGAAGACAAAATAATAAATAAGAAAACAACTAAGGATAAAATGTCTTAGGTATATACATACATACACAATCGCTCATAAGTATTTGGTTACCCTTGTTTCATTAGTTTCTATAGAAAAGTTGAAATTATAAAATTTATTTCTGTAGTCAGAAATAGTTTCATAGCAAACATTAAAATTTATAAAAGCTTATTCAAAAATAATCATGCAATTACCCTATTATTCACAATAAATGATAGCGCCCTAATAAAACTCCAGGTAGAATAATTGCAGTTAAGGGATTAGATCTCTCAATTCTTGGAAATTTACGATTGTTATGATTTTATTTTAAGGAAGGGTATTATTGTAAACTATTAGGTATTTATATTAGGGTATTTTGGCAAAATTGCAGTTAGTTTTTGTGGGGTGCTCATAGTGATAACATCGTGTGTTTCGGAGAAGTTCAATCCATTAGAAATGCCTAAACGGAAAGAATTGAGTGTAGAAACAGGATCGTTTATAATCGCATATCATAAAACTGGCAAAAGCAACCGCGAAATTGCCAGAGAACATAAATTAAATCAGTCCACCGGCGGTTATATCATCAAAAAACACCGCGAATATGGAAGTATGTTGAGCAGAATTCGAAAAGGCAGACCATGGGCAACAACTTCAGTAGAATATCTTGCAATGGTGGTAACATGCAAAGAAGGGTTTATAGATGAGTCTAAAATTTAGATCAATATATGTATTATACAACAATTTATTTTAGCTGTAAAAATATATATTTTTCATATATGTATATAATAAAAACATATTAGTATTTCAATTTTGATTTTTCTTACAATTTGCGGGTTAAATGCGAGTGCCAAATACTTATGAGCGATAGTGTATATGAGAATAAAAGCAATGTCGGTACGGGAACCTTGTAGGAAAAGAGGAGTGACAAACTCTGATCAAAATGCCTAGATAAACTATAAAGTTGTGGAAAATTGAACACAGTAGATATTTGAAAATGGCAAAGGAATGCCAGCAAAAAGAATGTACGGAAAGAAACAAGCAAGATGGCGTAAGAAGTGGCGATTGATCCGTCCCAAGAAATGCGTTAAGAAAGCTTCCACGAAGCGACACTGTCTTTATTGTTTGGGCGATGTCTTTACTAGTAATCCAAAAATTCCAAGTTAATGACTGACGTTAATGAACAGCTGTCATCAGATTCGATTTTAAATTAACATAGCAGACATATTTTTTTTCTATTTACACTAGAAGAACATAGTTAACTAAATGGGACTTACTTAAACATCCTGTACCTTATAATACTACATAGCTAAAGTCATATTAGAGACAAACAGCGATTGAGCTTCCACATTATGTATAGCCTAAATTTATGGTAAAATAAATTGAATATTTCAGTTAAAATTTAAATCTCTTTTATATTATTTCTAACAAAGCTCTTTTATATTCTTAATTCGAGGAAAGCTTATTTTCTTATCTAAATCTTCCTTTGTCTCAGTGTCTAATTTATATAAGAAAAAATTAAAAGAAAATGCGCCAATTTTAACCAAACTCAATTTTGAAGCCTCCCTTCAAAAAAAAAAAATATAAAACAACAAAAGAAAGATTTTCCTTCGCATCTTTAACGAGGTCTGTGCAAACAACAGAAGTCGAACCGACTTAAACAAAAAAAGACAACATAAAACCAGTATTTACTTCAAATATTAATCATTCATCTTCTGAAAATTCAAAGTGGAGAGAAAGAATTTATAAAAAAAAAAGTAGAAAATTCTAAATTAAATCGTATCAAATAAATTAATTTCGAATCTATTGTGCTGGGATGGAGTTCATTAAATATCTCTTGCTCACTCGTCTCTTCACTCTTAACTTTGAAAAGAAAACAGAAGAAGCGATCGATACGTAACAATGGGTTGTTGCATATTTTCCGTACAGCTACTGACTGACATAGACAGAAATTAAATATCTCGTGTTAAGAATTTTAGCGAAAATAACTTTTTTAATAAAAATTATTCGCGTACCTTAAAATTTTAATTATAAATTTTGAATGAATCTGGAAAATTGAATGTAGAAAATTTGGAAGATAGATTTGTTCAGTTATTCATTATTCTGCAGAAAACTAAATATTAGATCGATGTAGAATAATTTTTTTTTAATAAAAATTATTCTCGTACCTTGAAATTTTAATTATAAATTTTGAATTAATTTGAAAAATTGAATGTAAAAAATTTTAAAGATGTTAGAGGCTGTTCAATAATTCTGCAAAAAATGAAATATTCAGTCGACGTAGAATAACTTTGCCTGCATCAACTTAAACAAATGTTTACATTAGCTAAATAGCTAATGTATAACCGATAAGTACATTTAACGAAAAAAATGTTTGACTCTGGAAATATGTTTTTTGAACAAAGTCTACTCTTTGTTACAACATAGTCGCAATGACTTTCAAAGTGGAAAACTATTTGAGGAATATGAGAGAAAAGACATCTCTCGGATCGAAGCAAAAGCACCAACTAATATGTACCGGACACTTCCATCACCACATTAAGCAACGACGTGTGCATATAAACCGCTGTTGCCGTTACAATTCTAGTAATAAATAACTATTTGCTAACAAAGTAATGATTGCAACGAATTTTGCCAAATTTCAGAGCTTATCAAGCAAATTGAACCTTGTTTGTTGTAGTGATATACATGTTTTGTACATAGCAGCTAAAATGCGACAGTGCTATCATTTCGATTCGAGAGATGGACGTAAATTCTCTCTCATTATAGTAATTTATCACTTCGATCCTGACATCAATATAAGTACCAACAAAGTTAAGATTGCTTAATGGGCTCTGTAATTTGACCAAACAGGTCGCAATTATAATTTGTTTGACAAATAGTTGTAGTTAGATATTGCCGTTTATATGCACTCGTATCTAGTTTTTCTAATGACAGACGTATTTTGTACATAATGAAATTAGTGCTTTTACTTCAATCTGAGATGTGGACGTGTATTTCCCTCTCATTATAATATTTTTGGAATCGTTTCATTTATTCGAAACATTCTTCTTCAGTATATAAGTATAAGATCTATATATTTAAGAAGTGTAATAAATAACTTTGTGAGATTGCTCATTTTTAACCCATGAATTTCTTAAAATGTACGTAATACAATTGAGTGAACAGGTGGTAAATGGAAGTAAAAACTTTGATTTTGTCAAAAGCTTTAATATGAGAAGGTCTACTATGGCGAAACAATCGCGAACTGTCTGATCTTCTGTCAGGGCTTAGACTACAATAGGATAATCCTCATCAGCATTGATTTATAATACTGAAGTCTTTATTCATAATCCCCATTAAATCGTAAAAGCAATCCACTATTAATGGTTTCTTTGACTTCTCCGAACGAGATCCCATTTGAAGTTTCTTCATTTGGTAAACACTATTCAGCACTTTTGTTCCTCATCTCTGAATTTGTCAAAAACACTAGGTCCCATCGTCAGTTACAATCAACTTTAAAAAATGTTCATCTCTTTGAGCTTCTTTAATAATGTTTTTACAATATGCAATTCGAAACAATTATTGATCATCCGCCCATAGATGTGAAACGAATTTTAAATTATACTCCAAAAACCAAGTTTTTTCTATTAAAATGCGATGAATTATTGTTTTTGGTATTCCAAGTTCTATTTCCATGCATTTAATTGAGAATTTTTTCGAAATTTTCACAAAATCGTAAACTAAACTTTTCTTTAGTCGTTTTTCTACCTGAATGCTCACCACTACATACTTTCTGCCTTCACTGAACCATGGATGCTCCTCAAAAATTTGTTTTTGTGATAAATAATTACCTGTACACACGGCTTTAAGCACTTAAAGTGTTCCACTTTTAACATTTTTATCACACAACTAAATAATCAGAAAGTTTAAAAAAACATTGATATTTTAATCTTATTAGATACGTATTTCGACAACTAAGTTGTCATCTTCAGTAATAACTAAACACTTATTCTTTACTGGCCGCATCTCTTCTAAGGTCAAGTGATGAATGCACGGGTGGAAGTAAAAGTGATACGAATATTAGTTTTAAGTAAAGGGTAGTGACCTAAACGAGATTTTAAATTTAATGTTTATGTGTTCGTCTAGTAGTAGAACATTTCGCGGCTTTCTCCGTGTAACTCTATTACGTGCCAATGTTCAACACCATGTTTAATTACTACTGAAGATAACAACTTGTCCAATATCTATCTAGTGGAATACAGATATTAATATGTGACGGACTTTTTTCCTTGCCGATCATTTATTCTCAAATGCAATTTGCACTAAATGCCGATGTTTTATTTTTTATATATTTTCGACTGAGGTATACCAACTTACATAAATGCAACGTAGTTTGGCTTCTAGTGGATAAAGTTATGATATTTTTGCGGATTTTTCAAGGAGATTGATATTTTACGAATCATTCTTCCACCAACAGATGGCCCTAAAATGCAGATATTCGCATTATTTTCGGCACAAAGGGTACATGTTTATATAAAAAATTATCAGATTATTCCTTATATTAGCTCGACGTTTAAATGTTGTTTACTGTCATTACTGGAGACAACAATATTGTTGTCACATTACATATACAACTAAAAAAATTATGTAACCTAATTTACTTTTGTAACATGTTTACAATTCACGACTGTCCAGTACTATTTAATTTGATGAGTTTCAAATTCCTTTTGTCATTCTCCGTAAATTTGTTGTACATTACTTTAAAACGGGAATGTGTGATTTAAATGCCAGGATTATCTTTTGTCATTCTTCAAACACTAATTAAATTACAGTAAACACATTGCCGGTGTGGATCACATACACGAAAAAAGGCAAAAAATTTCTCTTCATTTCATGATAATCACTAACCGTTTTTTTATACGTCCATCCGGCTATCCAAATATTTAATTAAAGTGTCCTCTTAATATCTCATAAAGGATAAAAAAATCGAGTGCTACTGCCCACCTGAACACAGTACCAGCCCGGACTCTTGCACTCATTTATGAAGCTTACACTTGACGTCCTTCGTTATACCCTGGCTTTATGTTGCTGTTAAACCCAAAATACTCGATTTTCGTTGTAGTAGGTCGTTATGTCCTTAAAGTAAATATTAAATAATGGATCATTTGCAATTTTTCCCGGACTTTTTTTGTGGCGTTTGAAGTGGCACTAAAGAGCAGAAAGAACTTCAAATAAAATGATTCGGGCAGGAGCGCGTTGATGACGTAATGATGGTTTTTAAACTGATGCCGAATTCGGTTTGTTGCCTTTTTGTTCAGAAAAAAAATGAATGTGAAACAAAAAATAATACTCTATATCCATAGCGTAAACGTTGTAGTTCATACATATTAATACGAGAATAAATGTGAATTGTGTTTAGTAAGGTATTTTCATAATAATAAAAATTCCATAGGATTTCAATAACCTTAATTTATCTAAAAATATGATAAAACCATATACAATATTAATAGATGGAATTAAAATTAATTGTGGGACATTACAGAGATATTCCCTAACGTCTTATGGTTTTGTCTATGTCTTAATCCCTTATCAAATATATTAAATAATACATATACGGATACGAAATTTTTAATAATAATACACTTTATTGCTTAACAGGCAAATCCATTTACAGAACAGAAATAGCACACACAACAAAAACAAAAACAAAGTAAGTCTTAAAAAGTAAAGGATAAAAAATAAAACATAATACATTGAAATACATTAAAATACATTAAAAATAAACAATTTATGCTGCCAACAAAAATATCATTGTACAAGGATAGTTTGACAAGTAGTGAGAATGACACATAGCTGGCGCTCTAATTGGTAAAACAAATGCACTGTAATTTAGGTTGCCTATTTATATGTTTACATTCCGATATTTAGATAAATCTGTTGATTAGCTTATTTTTGACAGCTGATTGAAAAAGGAGCAACACGTCGTTTTCTTAAAATGGAAAAAGCAGAGTATCGTGCGATGATTAAATACTTCGTAATGAAGGGTATGAAAGCTACTGAAATAAAAAAATGAGTTACGGGAAACATAAGGTGAATCTCCTCCATCATCCGCCACAATAAGTAGATGGGTAAATGAATTTAAACGTGGTAGAACAAGCTGTGTTGATGAAGCGCGCTCTGGAGCACCCAAAATCGTGACTTCTAAGGAAACGATTATAAAAATCCATAATATTATTACGAAAGATCGACGACTCAAAGTGAGAGAGATAGCAAACATGGTTAACATTTCAACAGAACACGTACACCACATTTTAACGAAAGAATTGAGCCTTTCCAAGTTTTCGGCAAGATGGGTGCCGCGATTGCTTAAGACTGATCAAAAGTTCACTCGTTTGCGTATTTCCAATGAGTGTTTGGACCTTTATAAGCGGAATCCGGTTGATTTTTGTAGGCGATTTGTTACTTGCGATGAAACTTGGATACAGTACAGTACACCCGAAACTAAACAACAGTCGAAATAATGGTTAGAACGTAGTTCTGGTTTCCAAAGAAAGCGAAAACCACTTTATCGGCAAACAAGGTGATGCATCAATTTTTTGGGATTCAAAGGGCATTTTGCTCATTGATTACCTTCAGAAAGGTGCCACAATAAACGGACAGTATTATGCAGAACTTCTACAAAAATTAAATGTTGAGATTTGTGCTAAACGGCCAGGAATGACAAAGAAAAAGATTCTGTTTCACCAAAATAACGCTCCCTCGCATACCAGCAGAGTTGCGATGTACAAAATCCACGAGTTGCATTTCCATTTAGTACTGCATGCGCCTTATTCGCCGGATCTAGCCCCTTCCGACTTCCACCTTTTTCTAAAATTGAAAACGGCACTAGATGGAAAGAAATTTTCGTCTAACGACGAGCTTATCATCTTCGTAAATGAGTATTTTGCAAGCCTTCCCGAATCGCATTTTAGAGATGGCAGAAGGGCATTGGAGCACCGTTTTAATAAATGTATTGCTCTTTTAGGAGAATATATTGAAAAATAAAAAAATTCGTTTTTCTTTTCCATTCTCACTACTTGTCAAACTACCCTCATAAATATTCTTGGCATTCCTAGACATATGGATCAAAGGAGCACTTCAAGGAAGATTTGTTCTGGGCATACCGATTCTAAAACATAGAAGCAAGGGAACTTAAATTAGATAGAAAGTCTGGACAGTCTATATGTCAATTTACCAACTTATATAAAATTGTGCACTACCCAAAGTTATACGTTTGTTCGAAGAATTTACGTTCTGCTCTTCTAATATAAATCTAAATTAAACAGCAAAACATCCCATTACACGCAACAAACTATATCCTTTATATCAACGATATATAACTGTTTACCTTAAACAAAACGTAAATGCAAAGACTCTCGAAAGATATAGAAGAAAAATTACGAAATAAAAACCCTAACACTGAATTAGTCAAGGTATAATTAATTAATAATAATAAGAGTAACAAAATAATAATATGAAATAATAAAAGTTTACCAAGGACATTGGTATGAATTGGTATGAAATAAACAAATGCAAAATAATCCAAATCTATCGAAAGAGGAAAATTAAAAGCTCTTGAAAGTAAAGATATAACAACGAAACTTGCAAATATGCAGCCGAAAGAAACTGATAAATACTTGGGATATTGGGGTTTGAACAAAATACAAAAATAAATCTTTCATACCCAAAACAACAAATTAAAAGGAAATATGAATACCAGTTATCGCGCACTCTTTCTACATAAATAAGTGATCCAACAAGAACTAGAAGAGTTGGGTCGTCTTAATAGAACAATTCTAACAAAATATCGTATACTACATCCATAAAGCAACATTTAACAAAGAAACTCACAAATATGTAGCCAAAAGAAACTGATAAATACTTGGTACTTGAAGAAAAGGCAAAAATAAACTATTCAAAGGCAAATTAAAAGAATATGAATACCAGTTGTCACGTATTCTTTCGACATAATTAAGTTGTCTAACACAGAACTAGAAGAGTCGAACCGTCTTAATTGAGCAATTCTAGCAAAATATTGTATGCTACATCCAAATTCCTACATAGAACGAATTACTAGAGACAGAGAAGGAGACAGGTATGTTAGATATACAAATATTACCTAACACAAGTACTAACTCTAAGAAAATACTTCAATAACTTCAATAACAATAAGGCATTCATACACGAAGCGGTAAGGAAAAAGTAAATGAATATTTACGGTTGACAATTTTATGTACATACATATCTCTTAAAATTGTTTCCAATTCAAAGAAAAATTCTATGAGCAGAACCACGGTACAACAATGGGCGATTGTCTTTTTCCATTTATTAATGAGTCATTTTAAAGCTGAATTTAAACATAAAAAATATTTTATTTATTTATAGTTAGTATTAGGTGTGTAGACAATATTTTCGCGATTTTTGACACACTTATGTACAACTTAGACGATTTCATTAAGCAATTAAATTCAAAATTCCCAAGGATCGAATTCACGGTAGAAAAAAAAACAGTGACAGCTTACCCTTCTTATATACTCTAATATCTAGAAGTACCCATAAAATAGAAATTGATATTTTCCGAAAAGAAACCAGTGTTAATAAATTTATCATGGCGAATTAAAATCGTAACATGCAGCAGGAGACGGCTTCTTTCAACTTTTTTATCAATCGTTTGCTTAGTTTTTCGTTAATAAAAGTGAGATTACAAAAGAGAAGTAAATTTTTTTAAGATCACTGCGAGATACTATGATTTTGATTCGGAAATAATAACTAGCTTAATTAGAAAAGCTAACTTAAAAAAATCCGGGATACCATATGTCATTACCTCAAAGCAATCAAGATCGGCAATTTACATACCGTTTTGCTCAGTTACAAAAAATTTAAATAGGGTTTTTAAAGAACGCGAATTTGAAGTTATATTTCGGTCTAGAAAGTCTATTAAGTTTCTCTTACAAAATGCGAAAGATAAAGTCAAGTTATATCAAATATCGGGAATTTACGAAATAAAATGCCAAAATAATAAACAATACATCGGCTAACTGAACGCTCAATAAGAACCCAATATAATGAACATATTTCTCACATTAAGTTTAATCGGCCTGACAAATCTAGTTTAGCGAAATACGTGAAAATAATTATAGTGTAACCGCGGATTGTTGACATTTAATCAAAAATATAGACAATTACCGTGAATTGGACAGTTGCGAGAGCATGAAAAATAAAAACCATGTCTTAAATGTTGACAAAGCTCCGATACCACCATATTGAGATTTCCATGAGTTCCTAGAAAACGCGGCCGTTAAAAAAATGGAAGCGGGTGTGTATTTTAGTATAAAAGTGGGTTTAAGACTAGAAATATTTATTACACGGTCTTTGTGAAAATCATCTTGTGTTTGGTTGTTAGCGGAAAAAGGGATGCGCGTAGTTATTCTGTGCGAGTTTTACCGCGAATCCACATTGATGTGGTAAGGAGTTTTGTGAAGGAATTTGTGAAGCAGTTCTAAACTTGAAAAATATAAATTCACCACTTTTTATAGCAAAATTATTCAAATTTTGGAGACAATCTATTTACAAGCTCAACATTTCCTATTTTCTCAGGATTAAGCCGAAAGAATTGAAATTTTAAGAACGCAATATATACATATACAAAAAAATTATAATGAAACACATATGTGTGTACAATATTTGTACTTTAAGGTTTCAAGTTCTGAATTGTAAATATTGCATTACTTTCTCCACATATAGTACACCAACTTTGTGCTTCTAGAGAATGCATAAGTTAGGAATACGTATGAATATAAATTCAGAATATATCAGCAGTTCTATTAATGCTTTATTAATTAATGAGAATAATCTCCTTTGGCAGACATATTCGGCAAATAGAATAAAATAACAAGGATCACACTAAGTAATAATTTATGCAAACTAATTTAAAATTTCTTTTTATCTCGTTCGTAAGTTCCAAAAGCCTTTAGTATAATACTAGTTGTCTTTAAATAATATATTTTGTAATAATTTCTTTTTTCTCCTCTTCAGCCATTTACACTATTTACTTACTTACTACTTTTCAGAGAAGTGATCTAATATAGAAAAACTATTTTTATTATTAAAATTTTTCCATTAAAATTGTTATAAATTTTACTCTTTAAATGCCAAGTTTCTTATTTACCTATCTAGTAATAATCGCATACTTAAAATTTCATAATTTCTTTTGGTTGTGGCCACAAAAATCCGTATAATATGTATACCACTTGTGGCTTCTTGGCAAAAAGTTAAGTGGAATTTCTCGCTTGTTTTTTTTTAAACGCAGACAAAATTTATTTTACTTTTTCGTAGCATTCTGCAAGTTCAATTGAAGGACTGAACAATGACTTTTCAAGAGTAAAAGCTCCTTGTCTGAGTTTAGATAACCAACGTTCTTCCTAACTCAAACTGATTCCGTTTGAGTTTTGACCACAATATATGTACACGTTGCAAAGATAATTCGTCCTAACGTCCACTAGCCACATTAGCTTTATCCCATATTTACTCAACTTGTTCAACATTGTTACAGTTTAATTCATTTATTCTAAATTATTTGTTTCATTTACGAAAACCCTGTATAACGTCTGTATTAGCGTTAAAAATCATATATGTTCAACTGCGTATTAGTAGTTCAGTTCTACTCGTTTCATACAGTTTAACTTTCGTATATCCTGTGTTCGCTCAATTATGATTAAGGGTCATTTTTGCATATTGTGAATCGCATCAGGTGATTCTTTTGTTGACACAGCTGCCTGCTAGTTCCCCCCTTTTTCCTTCGTATTTCTCCGCGCCCGATGAGAGAGCGAGAAACGAACCAGACGTTGGGGAAGACGGTCACGAACACGCTATCAAAGTAGTGCTCCTTCGTTGAAGGGATTTATGAGATTTAAGCACATAGAATATCGTGGTGTACGAACCAAACTCTTAATTAATTAATTCAAAACGACGTCTATCATCCCAGCGGGTTCAAGTTAAAACCCTGACCAACACCTGCAGGTATGTCTCTGGCTTCCTTAACGTACTCGTACTATTGTATTGTGATCTATAGGGTTTTTTTTTTGCTTGTGTGTCTTCGTCGATTACTGAATTTGCCGTGTGGGATTGCCGTAAGCTTGGTTGCTCCTATGAGTTCGCTCGCCTTCCTGAGATCCTGAAGCCCGGTAACGACACTCACACGCAGCCGAGACAGGTCAGAGAAAATCATATTATTTCTTTTCCTTCGTAAATTATACGTAAAACTTGTATAAGCAATAGAATTAAATTATATTAATCGTAAGTACACAAAATTAACAAGCTACAGATATTTAGTTATTAAAGAGAGAAATTAACGTTAAGATATTGTGTCTTCATTTGTTTGTTTTTTTTCTTGCTTATTGTATCTTTAAAATGTTAAATGTAAATTCATCCACGGTTTGTTATGCTAGATTGTAACCTGTATAATAAACGCTATATCATTACCTCCAGTCTGGTTTTTTTTTTCATTTTGTATCAACCAATTAAGAACCTGCAGTGCCGAAGCACTGTAACAACATATACATTTTGAATAGTACGCCCACGAAAAGCCATAAGTATTGTGTCGATTGTGATACATTGCCCAATTTCATATACACTTTTGCAGTTTTTTTTTAAATTGACTAAAATTAAAAGAAATTACTGCTGTTAGATCTTCCATTTTCAGTTTCTTTCTTGTATGAAGATTACATTACAGTACAAAAAACAGCTTTTGACTATCCATGGATCTATAAATATCTCTTCCTGTCGAATCTGTGGCAAAGAAAATTCCTATCCTTTCATGGTTACAGTTGAAAAATGATGCAAATATTAGAAGTCCCAAAAAAAGCTTTCAATTCCACGTCTCGAAGATGATAGCTTTCGTTCCTATAATTCTCTAGCATGAAATTTAACTTCATATTAGTCCATTGCAGAATTTCTCTCTTTCTTCTACGACTATTTTTTCAAAATCTGGATCATTAACACACACTCGTTTAGAAGAAGTTGCCATGTTTTATTACAAAACTTCTTACGTTAACAGACACGCGAGTCTCACAGACTACGGAAACTCAAATCAATCTAATCATTTCTTTTTAAAAATTAGTATTACTTTGAAACTGCCGTGGAGGGAGAGTTACTCTGTAATAGGAGGATTAGATAGTGTATCATACTCGTGGGAGTTTTGGTGTAAAAATGGAAGCGATAATGTAAAGCGAGTAGTCTGTCAGACGCCACCCGTTCCGTTAGAAGTTAAAAATGCTGGGTATTTCCAGGATGACTAACAAGAAGAAGAAGAAGGCAAACGAATTAAGTATATTACTTATTACTTTTAACTATTTGTTACTAATCCCCAATATTCCATGACTGCCCAGGAAAAAAATTTTTTTTAAGTGGTATTGAATTTTTTGTGATTCATTAATTTTATGATTTTCTTTCCCTGCATATTTGTAAGTTTCACAAAAACAACTCAATATTCTCTATATCTGATGCAATATCATAATATTCCATTAAATAAGAGTTCAGTAACTACATTTGTGTATAGATTCGATATCATTATATCACAGAAGTGTTATAATATAGAAAAACTATTTTTGTTATTAAAATGTTTTCACTAAAATATAAAATATTTAATATTTAATCTTTAAATGTGTGTTCATATTTGCAGATCTAATAATAATCGCATATTTAAAATTTCATAATTTCTTTGAAATTCTTATAGGTGCTTGTAATATGTTACGAAATTGTATACATTTTGAAGTTTCTATTTAAGTTTGAACTGCAGTTTGTAAGTTAAAGTCAATATATAACAAGAGGAAATCATTTAAGTAAACATTTCTCAAACTTCGTTCTCTTAAAACCGGACGGGAAATTCAGTTATAACTAAATAAATAACTGTGGATGTTAACTTTGCAGTACGTCGGACTGAATTAATAATTGTATGTTTACTGAATTCGAATAAAATCAAATATCGTGAAGTCAAAATAATAGTACAAGATATATTATAAACAAAATTTTTAAATAATTAATTTTTTTATTTATAATACCACGTCTTTCTTTCTTTCAGCTCAATTTTCGACTTAAACTCTGATGTTACGTTTAGGAAATGATATTTATATATTATATATAGTAAATAGTTTGGAACTACTATTAACCTAAAGAAATTTTCGCGCTTACGTATGCCTATCTCCCAAGAACTCTTTGAGTGGCCAAAGAGATGAGAGTTACTTGAGGTTAAGTCTCGATTATATAGGGGTGAGGCAATACTTTCCAACCTAATTTAGCCAATGTATTGTTTGTTAAATAGACTGTATGTAGGCAAGCGTTATGATATAGGAGATACAGCGTCTTTTTGATCGTACGATCAGCTAGGCCTTTTCAAGAAGTTCGCTGTATTAAGTTAACATGTTGCCATCATTTGGCTACTTGATGGTTGCGTTTTAAAATTTGTGGCGGAAATGAGCTGAATTGACGCCATTCCATACTAATATTCTTGCTTTCTGGCATATAATGGTGTACCCACCTCTCTTATCGGTTGCTATGATGCGTGACAAAGTCTTCATACTCGTAGTGAAGTTGGAATTCTCGGCAAACCTGAAGTCGCACCTGCTGTTGTTCCGCAGAAAGTTGTCTTGGAACCCATCTGGCGCTGTCTTCATTAAATTTAAGCTTATAGTGGACAATAGTGTTTACATTACCAACAGTGTTTACAATTCTACCAATTTCGTTCTTCATTCGCCTTTTGCTCCAAATCAACTGGTCAACTTTTTAAATGTCTCAAAATTCACACTAGACGCTGGCCGGGTGGAATGCGACAAGCGCGTTCACGACCACTAAAAGACTGAGTGATAAATATTCTTCTCTGTTTATGAAGTCTCTTATGAATAGCAATCATTTTTACACTTTCGTTGAAAAAATATTTGTGCGATAGAATTTAACTCATTTTTGCACGATATTTCACACAATAAATCTATAATTGTATATGGCGCTAGCAAACATACCTATTTCTATAAATATGAAATTACTTTGCAATATCTCTTAAATTATGTTCAGAAAAAATTAAAATGCAGGTCAAGTTTGAATTGCGCTTGTATATTAGCTTACAATTACATAATTTTTTGCTAAATCTTAACGAATTTCAAAATTTTGCAGCGTTTTACTGGTGTTGCTATTTTGGTATCTCAAGTGGCTTAAGACTCGATGAGCGCGAGTTGTGCAATTATTTTACCCCGCCATTCATGTATCAAGGACAGTGACCTACAATTTGCGATTAATCGATCTTCGATTAAATTAAACTTATGTGTAAGTGGTGCATAATTACACATAATGTATATTCATGTAGTCCTGTAAGACTGGTTTGTCGATAAACTATTTCCTATTATAACTAGACATGTTTATAAAACGCATACAAAGTACTATAGAAAGTCCTCTCCTTACAAAAATATTTATCTACAAATAAGTAAAATAAATGTATATACAATAGCGGCAAACACGCAGAATCCTGTTAAGAATAAATAAATATGCAAAATTCCATTACGCAGATGTACTAGTATATATGAATGTATATGACAGTTGAATATATATGTATATATATTCAAAGGTATATTTACGGACAAACGGAAACGTGTGGTATTTTGTAACGAGATTCATGATGCTATTGACAATGATAATACTTTCGCACAACGCATCGTGTTCAGTAATGAAGCGACTTTCCATGTTAGTAATCTGGTAAACAAACACAGTGTTCGAATTTGGGGTGTACAGAACCCACATGCAGCCATTGAACATGTACGAGATTCATCTAAAATCAATGTGTATCAATGCTATATCCCGATCATCTGTTTACGGCCATTCTTCTTTGATGGAAACACGGTTAACGTTCCGGGGCTGCACGAAGACAACTTCATTTTTCAACGCATTTTTCAACGATCGTGTGCGGGATTAATTGTTTCGTACGGGTATTTATTGCCGAAGTTCTCCAGGTGCAACACTGCTTAATTTATCTGCTGATGATGACAGCTTAGTTGTTGAAATACGTATACAGAATTACGAAAATTAAGATGGAAAGGGGTTATATATCAACCTTAGTGATCAACAATAAAACTTTAGTTGTTAATAGTTTCACAGGTATAAATTTGAAAGTTTTTTAATTCAATATATCTAAGCCACACCTAACTTAGAAATATGTTGTATTTGTAATTGTAAAATTGATGTATTGCGTTTTTATGTATAGTTACATATGGAGTCCATGAATCTAAAATACTACAAATAGAATCAATTCGTAAATACACAAATAATATGTCGTTGTCATAAGTAAAAGGTAATTGTAAAATCTACCAACTCATAAAATTTTAAATATAATATTTTGATACAGGAAATCAAATGGGAATTTTGAAATCATTTAAGGAAAGTATCGTTCTTGAAATACATATATTGATTTTAAACTAATAAGTCAAAATAAAAAAAAGATAACTAAAATTAAACAGAGTATCAGTTACATAGGGTATTTTATGGAATTTTTTAAAACAAACATTTTCTATAGAAATAGAAGTATTATAGTGAAATTTAAAAGGGAAATATTAAAGTATAATGCTTTTATATAAATTCTTTTAAGAATTTAAATTGAATTTTGGTAAGTCAAAAATGAAATTTCTAAATTTCTTAGTTGAAAAAAATAAAATATGAATTTTGAATATCTGACTAATTAAAATTCAGTGAACCTGAATATCATATTCCATTTAATATATAAAAATAAATCACATTTCATTATGTTTAATTTGGACAATCTCGAATGATTCTCTTTTGTTTTCTTGAAATCGCCAGGGAATCTATTTACATATAATTGGCCTTGTCTATAATAATGGAGCATATTCAATATATATATATATATATATATATAAATATATATATATATCACATGGAAGAATTCGACTCAATTAACAAAGGTCAAAATAGAGGTATTTACTACTTACCATAAATAAATAGGTAAAAGTAATTAAGTATTTAAAAACACTGTTATTAAATGAACAATAGAAAACTATTTCCAATGAATATAAAATAAGTGTTAAAAATAATATACACTTTTAAAACTAGTGATATTAAAATGGTAGAATTCGCATAAGCTATACATGCGTGAATAAATTAGGTCACTGTATTTGGAACAGAAGGAATAAAAAATTATGAAAGCGACATTTAGTAGTAAGACGAAGAGAAAGATAGTGTTTTAATGATGTTAAAGATATGTTCATAATTATATTCAGATTGTACTTGATTTTGTGAATTATTTATGGTTTTATATTATTTTTTAAAGGCCTATCCTAGTTCATTTATAGTTTTATATTGACATGATCGACCTTAAAAATACTTACAGTAAGGGTAATATTGAACAATCATTTAAATTCGAATTTAAAAGATAAATTTTATTGTCAGAAATAATGTAATATTAAGTAATTTGTTTTTATTTGGTAGTAGATATATTATATCAAATAAAATCAAGATTCTTTTTCTAAAAATTAAAAAGATAATTAGAAAGTATTACGATGAATTGTCAATGAGAAGTGTTTAAGTGTTTAATAAGTTAGGTAATATAATAGAAAAGAAAGAGCTTTTGTTTCCATCAGAATGCATATATAAATCACCAGCATACCTACCGAGTTTAATCGAAACTCATGCTCAAGACAGATATCATGGTCTAAACAAATACATATAATAGTGTATTATGAAAATAAGATAAGTTATAACAAAAATATTCTAAAGTACAGAATTATGCTATTATTATTTTTCACACAGTTAAATACTTTTTTATAACATTTGACGCAAAACAACGTGAGGCTTTTGATAAACCCACTCATCCCACATTTTCATCTCAAACCTAAGTTTCACCTTTTCATAACAGTATATATATATGTTACATATATGTGTGTGTGTGTGTGCATATCAATCAACGTAAGCAAGGCTTATACTCATCATCACTCGCGTTGGTTTGGTTGGGTATATTGGGTTGGCAACTAAGTACTTTCGGTTTTGTAGTATAAAATAAAACACTTTTTTTAAACAAAGAATAGTTTTTAATCAATTATATATGTTCCATTTTGCTCAATGACCTTTTGCCATCTTTCTTTCAGCTGCATCATTCCGCGCTCATAAAATTTCTGGTCCTTATCAGCAGAAAACTGAACCAGGTACGAGTGAAGGTCATCGTCATTTGTGAAAGTTTTACCATTCAAAGAATTCTGCAAACTTCGAAATAAATGGCAATCAAATGGTGCTAGATCAGGGCTGTATGGGGGATGTGGCATCACTTCCCAGCCAAGCTCCAATAGTTTCCCACGAGTTGCCAAAGATGTGTGAGGCCTTGCATTACCTTGGTGGAAAACTACACCTTTCCGATTTGACAATTCTGGCCGTTTTTCTTTGATTGCTTCATCCAGTTTTATTAATTGTTGACAGTAAACATCAGAATTGATCGTTTGGTTCCTTGGAAGCAACAACACTTTTGTAATCCCACCAAACTGACAGCATGATCCTTTTTGGATGCAATTCAGCTTTCGATGTGGTTTGAGCTGGTTTATCGTGTTTGCTCCATGATCGTTTTCGAACTATGTTACTGTACGGGACCCATTTTTCATCACCAGTGATGATTCTTTTTAAGAAAGGGTCGCTTTCATTTCGTCTAAGGTGCATATCGCAAAAGTTGATTCTTTGTGTTAAATAAATTTCTTTCAATTCGTGAGGTACCCAAATATCAAGCTTCTTAACTAGCCCAAGACATTTTAAATGTTTTTCAATTGTTGTGTGCGATACATGTAGACCCTCCGCAACCTCTCGAACAGTTATATGACGATCCTCTTCAATTATTACTTTGATTTGGTCATCATCAACTTCAGTAGGCCGACCAAAACGTTGCTCATCTTTGAGGGAAAAATCTCCAGAACGGAATTTTTTATACCAATTCTGACACGTGCGCTCTGTTAAGCAATTAGCACCATAAACTTCACATATCTTTTTGTGAGCCGCAGCAGTTTTCTTTCCTTTACGGAAATAAAATAGTAAAAATTCGAAAATGTTCGTTTCTGCACTCCATTAAAATTAACCCACAACTAATAGCTTTAATAAAAATCATTCACTACTTGCTTCTGAAGTTACGTCAATGTGACTAGTATCACGCGACAAACGGTAAAGTACAGCACTAACATACGTTATACAAAAAATAAAGCAACGCTCTCTATCAGTAAAACCTGAAAGTACTTAGTTGCCAACCCAATATATATATATACCCAGCCAAATGCACAAATTATTCAAAATAAAATAACGCAACAGGTGTATTATGATTGATCCTCTATTATAATGACCAATTCCAGAGTTGAATGACATCGATCATCATATATTAAAGCATTCAGGTGATCTGCATTAAAGCCCTAATCTTCCTGAACGAGTAGAATAATAGTTTATGTTCAAATGACCAGTCTTAAATTGAGAAAACTATTTCCGTGCTGTACTCTCCTCAATTATGTTTTCCCCGTAAACAGCCAAATGATTCTAACAGCTTACTTTTCACCATCTCCTCTATCGAACTTGAACAAAGGGATATGTCAGAAATGTTTAATTTTTTGTACATGACCCCATTTGTTTGAAAACTATTTAATTAAACAATAATACAACATTAAAATAACTTCGACAAATATTTGCCATGCTATGCATCAATCTAAAAATTACATTCAATATTGGCAACTATTTCCAAGTAAAGAAAGGATGTGTGCATGAAGTGTATTCAACAAAATGTTGCATAAATAAAGATCTAATCTGCTGTAAATATTAAATAGGAACTTCGGGAGAACAGGAATGTAGAAAAGTAACCGAACCGATCGAGTAGACTGTATACATACATAAATGTATGTGTGTGCGCGCGCGGTGAGCGTTGAAGGATTAGGATGAGAAAATGCACAGACGAAGCCGAGGGAAAAAGAGAGCGGTCGATAGTATGTTAGTACCACGACCAATACAATCCAAGTATACGTACGCTGGAGTTGAGTCGAATGGTTCTCTCCACTGTCAGATGCGAGCTTCCCAGTCAAGCAGCTTTCGCATCAACCTTGCTTGGTGTCCCCACCAATGCGGCTCGTCGAATACCCGAACAAAAGAGCGCAAGAGCCTCTAACGCTGCGTCCCAAACGCAATTTCAGATTCTAGCACCGGCTGAAATAGATTGGAAAATTTTCGCGCCTTCCGTCCATGTTTTCACTCACTTAGGATGGCGTTTTAGATATAAACAATATTTATGTTGGGCATGTCGTTACATTGTTGGTTGACCGAGGCTTTCATTTTAAAATTGGTACGGGACTATATATAATTCCACGGGAAAATGTGAAGTTTATTAATTAAAATATTTTGTTTTTATTGTGCGTGGACATTGTAGGAGGTTGGATCAGTAATTAACGAGCTAGCATAAGAAGACATACAATTTTTTGCAAAAATTATTATTTTATTTTTCATTAGCATGGCAAAAGCGTAAGGGAAGACATATGAAAAACATTTAAGCTAAAAAAATTTCTAAAAATTATACCAAATAATAAAAATAAAATACAAAAATAGCGGGAAATGTTAGAATAAATCAAGAAGAACCAAACGATTTCTAACCAATGATAGGAGAATATATGGTTCAATTTGAGAAATAGCAATTACAACAGTTGAAGTAATTTAAAGTTTTCGAATTACATTTAAGGAAAATGGAGGTTAAAAATACGAAAAATAGGCACTAATGCAAACAATTTTCCACGAAAACTGATAAATTATAAATAGAAATAACATTTATGTATGTAGGTACAAACAGATATTTAAATATGTTAATTCGGTAATTCAGCTTGAAGACAATAACTCTTTCTGGATGAGTGCCTTTTTGGTTTGCGAATCTCTTCATGTCCAGTTGTTTGAAGTGCTGAGGTATGTGATTACAAAGTTCGATACCCTAATAATGTGTATTTATTGTATTGTTGCAATACGGTGTTTTGGAATAGAGAGGTAAGTTTTTCGCTATTTTTTCTATATTATCTCCAGTGTTCGTGTATATATTTTAGCGCTGTATATATACATAAGGACATCAAGATAAGTATCTTATGCTGAATCACGATATCGGAGTTTTTTCGTCCTTTTTGCAGAGCGAATATCCGTTCCGTAGGATGTTCCCCAGATTAGGATGCCATAGGAAGAGTGACAGTGAATGAAGGAAAGATATGTAAATATGACTACCTGGTATGTTGTATTTTCATTCCTTTAATATAGTAAATTCCAGTTGTTAGTTTCTTTGTCAGTTGATTCACGTGGTGGGTCCATTTTAATTCTTCACCCATGTGCATGCCAAGAAATTTCACCTTTCCTTGAGGTTTTGTTGATAGTCATATGTTGAGTTTTGTTGTTATTCAGTTCAAGTTTATTAGCAGCAAACCAACCTATAATCTATAATCAATCTTTCCTCACATTTTTCTTTAACTAGAATTGTAGTGTCATCTGGGTAGGCGCACATTCCTGCTTAATTCAGATAAGTAACTATATAATTTATGAAAATTATAAGCATATCGAACGCTATGGTACCCCAACCTCAATGTTTCGTATTGTGGATCTTGTTTCTTTTAATTTTACTATTGGCGTTAGGTCCGCGAGGTAAGAATTTATTAATTATAAGCCTCCATTACAATTAATAAGATCTCTCTCCATAATACTCTAGCTTTTGTAGTTGAATGTTGTGGCCCACTGTTTCAAATGCCTTACTGAGCTCTAAGAGGTTTATTCTCACCTTTTTGTCAATCATCTAACGCTTCATTAATGGATTTCGAAACCTCCACCATCGCAGTCATATTGTTGATCTATTTTTTTGATACCCATGTTGTTGTTCGGTGATGAGACTCCTATTTTCCAGGTCCTGCAGTCATCACGCGTTCACAAATTTTTGAAATTATTAGTAGTACACTTAAAGGTCACCTTTCTTGTACACAGGTATTACTATCGCCACTTTTAACTTTATTAATTTAATAATTTTATTTATTAATTATTGCAATGTGCATTTCACTAGTAACCATGTCTCGTCATTAAACAGAAAATTGAATAAGCTTATTCGCATCTATGCAGCTTTCATAATAAACCGCCCACATACAACAGATAATAAAAAATATTTGGAAACCATTATAAAACGATTATTTTTTTAACATTATATTGCTTTACCTTCATGTATATTTATGAGCTGTTTGTTTTGTCGAAAAAATTTTACAATTTTCATATGAAAAAAGAAACATTTCCCAACGCGAACGGCTGAAAATTAATAAAAACAACATACAGAGAAAGAGAGGGAGACGAAATACCTATCCTACTATGTCGGTATAATAGAGTTCGAAATAAATGTTCTATATTGGCGAAGGGGGATACAAATTTAACCATTTTTTCGGAGCGATCCCCTAAACGCTTCGGCCCCCCGTTATGCGCAAACAAGTGTGTGCTTTTATGTAGCGGTTGGATGGCCCTAAATCAGGTAAAAATGAACACACGCGTGTGCGTATACGTATTTGCTCTTTTTCGCTTGACCCCACGCACATATGTGAGAGAGAACGGAGCGAAATGTTCACAAATAACCGGCACGATATTTTAATCGGATTCCATGATTGCAAACAAGCAGAACATAGATATCGATTAGTGATTTTGCGAGTCACCGCTGAACGGTATTCTTGTATGAATTGACGTTGAAGGTATATAATACGTGAATCTAATTCAGTTTCAATAGAACTTTTCTTCTGTATTTGATGAAATAAAATGCTAACATTTGCTTTCGATGAATACAAATGTTGCCTGTATTTTCCAAGCTGCTGTGTAGTTTAAATTATTTGAAATCCGAAAACTGTCAGTCACCTGGTAACTGTAAAATTGTAAATGTTTTTAATTTTCGAAAAAGCATACCATTTGCGAAATTTTAGTCACTATAAATCTCAACTTTTCACCATACAAATGCACAAAGTGTCGATCGACATTATATAAACGCAAATTAATTTAAGTTTATTTAAGTCATTAAAAAATAATTGTACTAAGAATTCTAATCCCTACGAGGGTCTCTCAACAAAAATTAGGAATGAATATATTAGAGTCCTCTAGAATGATTATATTACAGTCCTCTTCTAAAAAAAACAGAACCTGTTTAATCAGCTTGATCACGTGAAAGTACATTACCTCCCCCTCTCGACCAAACGAACGAAAGAGCGAAGTGGGTGTTCGTGTTGCTAAAAAAATAACTACGTTATCACGATGCATAACAGGCGAATACTTTTAGCTTGGCAAATCCGCCGTAGGTGATCGTATATCGTAAGAATAAACTCTAATGTTAACAGTACAATTCTTTGCTGTATCGCAAAACGGTACACACACCGAGATTAAATTCGGTATTATTAGCATTAGAATTTCTTCTCGAATGATCAGATTGATCACAGATTTTTTTTTTCCTGAAATTTTTACCTTGTTTCAACACTACTTGATAGATAGGCAGTGATATGTTGAACATTATGATACCAAATCTATAACATTTAGCCAGATTTCAGGTGTGCCACAGCACTCCAAATTGAGAAAATCGCTGTTTTTGGTTTTCGTAAGTGACATTTTTTTGTATTGGATGCCCAACTGGGTCATAAGTCTTTTCGATTTGTCACGACCACGGCAGCGACAATGTGTATTTGGTACATATAGATAGTTCCATGGCTTCGTTACTAATCCCTCCTTGTAAAAGGGGAAGGAATGTTGATTTCTCTTCTTCAAAATTTACTCAGGGTGCCGGGAGAGATACCGACTACTTCTGAGATGAGAAACAATTTTAAAAATCGCACCGCTCGGAAACGGATTCGAGTCGTCGATTTCACCAGAAAAAGTTCAGCGCGTATTCCGTCCTTACAGCTAGCTAATTTATTCTATAAAACTCTTTTATTTACCGAAGGCATTATAATGTACTTTCGCGGTCACTTGTTCTTAGTGTACAAGCGTTGGAAGATCTGTTCGGCGATTATAGTTTATTTACGACTAGAAAATATAAATCAGGGTTGTTAGAACTATAAGTGCCGTTTAAATTCAAATGTAAAGTTCTTAACTTATAATTTAACTAAATAAAATTGTCTCAATTTCTTTAATAGTTGGTAAATAAGGAAGTCATATTTAACTATCTATCGCGGTTGTGACCTATTCTAATCGTCAAAGTACGAATATATAAACGTCGGGTTCTACTTTATCGATTCGAATGGATAATCAATCACAATTGACAAACTTATTATATAATAACAAATACGTGTATTATTTTCTTTAGTTACAAATAATAATGTAATCTCTTTCGAATAACTCTAGTTGTCCAACCAGGTTTATTGACGTGTATTTAGTAAATCGACTTTTAGGAAATAATATATCGCTTTGTTTATTGTGTTTTCATTTTATTTATTTCACAATCTAATGCTGAGCGTCGTTCTTTTTTTGTGCAAGCAAAAAAAAATGTAAGTTTACAAAATAAATTATATGTTTCCGAACAAATAATTCTTACTCACAAATAAGATGAAATAAAGGCAATTGTATAAAAATAACGAAAGAAAAATATATTTTTGTAGCGTAGTAAAAATACAAAATTACCGACGTAAAAAACAGGAGGCTAAAGAACGAAGTCTGAAATCGGAAATAAAATGAGCAAAATTATTCCCTGTCAAAGCAAAAGAAATACCTATCTGTAAACTTATACGAACTGTCTGTCATGATAAAATGATTAAGTAATTAATTATGGGAAAATATGTGATAATCACACGAATATTATTTCGGGTGTGAAGCGAAGACAAATATCTATTGACTACACTACATGAAACTTGCCCGATCTGTGTGCGATTCCCAGAGCGACGGCAGTCAAGTAATTTAAAGAATCCACTCAAAGTAAAAAAATAATTAATCAATTAATTTACTTTGCGCTTTACGCAGAGGGGCTGGAGTTGCTTCGATATACTTACGTTCGTAGCAGCCCCTCCCCCGCGGCCTGTGACGGACGGACATCGTTGCGGCAATTCATTACGAATCGAAGAACAGGACACCGTGTTCTTTACGGGCACGGCCTACGACAGACACAGAACAAGCTTCTTATGCGGATCGCTTCCCTAAAAAATCGGAATCCGCCAGCCATAAAAGCAACCAAAAGGCGCTTCAAGGAAAGAAGCTTACCACTGCAAGGACAACCAAAAGCTTCCTTTCGACTAAGAATGCCTGAGCTACTCCATCGCAAGGGCATCAGAGACTTACTCAACGCAGAAGTCACTGTAAAAGCGACCAAAAGCTTCTAATGTTACATGAAATATCGGTCTTTATATATCGTCCAAAGTCATCAAAAAGTTAAAATTTTTTTCGAAGGAAATGTGTATGCACATCTATGTAACTCGATACCTCAGGTTTAGTGTGGAATTTCGTTACACTAACATTAACGACGTATAAATGTATTACCATTTTTTCCCTTAAATCCAATGATCTTTTGAAAATACAAAATAAATTGCGAAATAAAAATTTATACAAATTAAATGATTTTACGATAAAATTAGGTCAAATTCAAGTTCATATACACATTTAGATAGAGAATATAGACAAAAACCGAATACAAGTTTACATATACATACATGTATACACTTTTCAATACAAAATCAACTAGAAAATCGAACTCAATTTCAGATACAATTTTAAATAAAAATTCAAATACAAATTTATCATTCGGCATTTACATTATAATTAAAAATACCTGCTTATTTCAGAGATAACGATAGATTGGGAACGAAAATGCAGGTAAAGTCTTTTCTTACGACGAAGTTTGTCACTTTGTTCTTTTTAGAGAATCGGATAGAAAGATTTATCATTTGGGAGTGATCGTTGTTTGGATAATCAGTTATATTTTAGTGTATCGAAATGCAGGATGATAACACAGCAAAAAGTTAGAGGTAAAATTAGGTGCTTCTTCTATTGTATATTCAAAAATTCTGAAAATTGAATATATATTAATAATAACAAAATGAAGAAAAGTGGTAGTGCTATTATTCGTAATATTTCATCATAAATTGTGCTATTGTATCATAGGTCCTTATTAATTTTCTATACTAAAAATTAAGCTCCAGGCGATTTTCAATTACGGGGTTTTGTAATTATTGTTACAATATCTTAGTTTGTTATAATTAGCTGATTCATCGAATTATATTTTTCACCTTGTTTCGTTTTCCTTTTTTATCAATTTTGCATTCTCATTATAGTTTATGTTGAGCGATCATATATCTTTCAAAACACTTTTACTTCTGCCATATCTAAAACTTCTTTTATTTCAATGTTGTTATTTCTGTCATGTGTTCATAGAAACATTTTTCATTCTCAGTGAATATTTTATTATTACTATTATTATTGCAATATAAATATTATTTAAATAGAATATATGATAAAATTACGTGTTCGTTTTGAAAAATCCATAATGGAAAATGTTTTCATGATTGAGACTGCTTTTGAAGTATTGTCTATGGCAAAATTTGCTTGTTTTTAATGGCGTAAAGAATTTAAAATCAACCGTAGAAGCTACAAGTTGCGAAACGGTCCAGGTACTCCACTTAGTGTACCAACTGAGGAAACCATCAGCATTGGACTCACAGATCCACATTTAACCATCTTATAACACCCTGACATTCTCATGTTTACCTTCTTCCATATACATTAAAATATATCAACACTGAATGGTCGCTGAATTCTGACTTTACAAACACCAAATTTAAATAAATAGAGCAACGACGTGTAAATGCTATGTTCAAGAGGAAAGTCAAGAATAGTGATTTAGAGATACAACAACAGCAACAGACCACACAGTGGATAAAAAGAGGATCATGATAAATATATATACATATACATATATATAATAAACAAGGAACTAGTAGATTTATAAGTATAACAGGTACAAAATACCTATTATACTTACAAAATTATCAAAGCCACACACTACCTAGACATAACAATACACAACATATACCGTCACGATCGATTGTGTATTGTTATGTCTAGTTAGTGTGTGGCTTTAATAATTTTGTAAGTATAATAGGTATTTTGTACCTGTTATACATTTATTATTATTTTTAATTGTAGCTGGGTTCTCCTGAAGAAGCCACCAAGCAGTGGCGAATTATAGAGAGTCTAAAGAAAAAAATATCAAGTCTTTCAGTTCACAGACCGAATTACCTACTAGTTCCTTGTTTATTATCATTAGTACGGTCGTTAAACCTTCCTTCATATTATATATACATAAATAATAAATCGAAGATATTAATTCGTAAATGTGATTTTTCTCCTAAAAGCCTTTTGATCCTATTCCTTTAGGTACTGTAAAAAAAAGTGAAACGTTAATACGAGATGGAAGAAGAAACAAAATACAAATAAAATTCATCGTTTTCTGCAAGTTGATTCAGTTTTAACTTAAATTATTTTCGTATTTGCACTTGAAATCAATTTGCCCAAAAGAAAAATGCGGAAATTTAATCAGACCATATACGCGAAAGAACTTTTTTTCTTTGCGTTATTTTAAAAATAATAATTTACCGAAGTAATTTTGGGATTGTGAGGCGGTGTTTTATGCTTTCTTGCCGTTTTTTTTTTGCTTATATTTTTATTTATATTTCGAGTCAATAAAGAAAAAAGTTGAAAGTTATACTAAGAACATTTTTGGTAAATTTGAGATATTAAAATATTCCTTAAAATTTACTGGGTAAATTATGTTTCGAAATGAATCGCGAAACACTTTTTTATCGTTCCAAACTCTCTAAAACACGGAGCGATAATATCGTTTTACAAGAAAGGGGACTGGAGTTATCTGATAAATTATAGAGTTATAAATCTCGGATTTCTCTAAATTGTTTGAAAAAGTTGCGCAAGTCACCTGTACAATTTTCTAAGTAAGTATGTTTATCAACACGAATTAAAAGACAAAAATGTAGATACTGCCTTATTGCGAGTTTGTGGATGCAGTTCGTGCTACTCTAGAAAGTATGCATAGTATTGCTTGACCTCCATAGAGCATTTAATAATAATAATAACAACAATAATAATAATGACCTTTATTTCCAACAGGCTAGTAGCTCAATAACAGGAAAATGCAAAATTATAAAACTGAGTTTGGACATGTGTGCAATAGATATAATAAAAATAAATGCTAAATCAAAGTAATGTATAAAAGTAAAGCAAGTGCAAGCATCTGCTCAAAACGTAGATCGACGTCCTCCTTAGAGCATTAGTCCGCGCCCTTGGCGTCACAAAGGACACATTGCACCTGGAGTACAGACGGGGCACTGAAAAACACAAACGTTGCAGTAGTGAAGGACAGTCAACACTGTTATCGAGTAAGCCACGCAACATCCTACCACAAAGTTCCGTCCTCCTGACATGCAACGAGGACATATTATGCTCAATAAGCAGCTTCCCTTGCGACACACCCCTCATTGGGTAAGCACCAACTTAAAGGTCAGGAATTTGAGAAACTTCCGATGAACACGCTCCAACTTCAAGCTCTCACAAGCATGTATCGGAGACCAGACCAGTGACGCATACTCCAGTTTGCTCATAACATAAGCGTAGTATATGGTCTTCAAGAGTAAAAAATCACTCCAAGATCCCTAAACTTTCTCACCCTCCACAACTAACATCCCCGATGTGGTACATGGATTCGAAATGCAAAGTAGATCGTGAGAAGGTCATGGTATGGCACTTGTCAATGTTTAGTCTTAATCTAAACCGTCTACACCACCCCTCCAGGAAGTCCAAATTTCGCTGCAGGCCACCAACATCCTCAGGGGAACGAATTTCATAAAAAATCTTTATGTCATCTGCATAGGCAAGCACCGGACAATCAATATGACAAAGAAGGTCATTTATAAGTAGTATAAACAGCAAAGGACCCAAATTAGATCCCTGCGGCACGCCAGACGTGAAAAAGAAATAAGTGGAATAGCCATTGTACGTCATGTAACAGAGTCTCTCAGTTAGATAAGATCGTAATAGGTCAGTTGAAGCAGGAACCAAACCAAAGGAAGCCAGTTTATGCAACAATACTCGGTGGTCAATAGTATCAAAGGCCTTTGAAAGGTCATAACATCGACCCGACCACGCCCATCCAAGACCTCACCCACATACTGTGCAAGAGTTGCCAGATTAGGAGCATTTGATAGTATTGAACAACTAACATAGAACAGATTTTATTAAAACAATTGGAAGCTTACGGTGTTAGAGGCACCATACGTTCACAGAACTCAAAGTGTTTAAATACAATCTAATCGCATTAAAATTACAAGAGTTCCTCGGGGCAGTATTCTTGGACCCCCGCTTTTTATATTACACTCCAATGATACCTACTACTCTGCTTCTACCTAATTTTTAATCTTTTAAATTTCTATTATTTCTAAATGTATAAGACGCAAAGTAAGTTTTGTGGTAGAATAAAGTCAACAAATTCTCAGTAACGATTTTGATAAATTTAATCCATCACCATTTTTAGAGGCGCGATAATGATGTGATAATTTATGAGCTCTGTTAAACCCAAGTAATTAATTTGTGACAATTAATGTTTTTCAAAATGAAGGAATCTTACTTGGATAATATTTTCTAATTTTTAGCGTTTTATATCTCATCGCATAGAATCGTAATAAATTCATCCTAGTCTGAAACGGCCAAATATAATGCAGATGCTTTTATGGTGGAGCTTAATTCCATCCTTCAACTAATTAATATTATACAGTCGAGAAGTTATAGTAGTTAATTTACACATATATTGAATAAAAAAGGATTCTAAGTGAATTCCAAGAGGAGCTCCTGCAGAAACATTCATTACAGCAGATATGAACTAAGCAATTTTAGTAGTAATAGCAATTTTAAAAAAGTATATGTTAATTTATGAATGAAAATATCATTATTTATTGTATTGAAAACAGTTATCTAGTTCTTGACTAATTCTTTGATGATTTTAACCAGCTTAATAACGATAGACCTACTAAAAATAAGTATATGCTTATTAAATAACAAATATGGTTTAAAACTCTGCAAAATTTGGTCTGGAAAGGATGATCAATTTAATTATATTTAATACCTACATAAATTAGAAATCATGGTGTATAGAATGCTTAAGCACAGGTTTTGGTAAAAGAAATTGGATAAATTATGATTCTAGTCTATGGATAACTTTAGAGACATCAATGCGAATGTATCATAAATAGTAAGTATTGAGATGAAGATTTTCACATTTAATTCATGTCGGTTGTTTCTATTAGAGAAGCGCTGGAAAAAATTGAACAATTTGAGATGGTCCATTGGTAGGGCGTCGTAGTGCTATGGGCAACCAAAATGTTTTGGAAGCATCGCGGTTAGAATAAATAAATCTCCAGAATACTATTTATTATTATTTACAATTTAAATTCTACTAAACAATAACATATGAAAGTTTCAGCACAAAAATCTATTCGAAAAAAAATTTTGTAGTAGTTAACGGGTTTAAATTTCTTAAACATGTCTTAAATAACACCCGTTGGTCCAAATTATTAAATGCGACGCAATTTTGATCTAACGCCTTGCACAAAGTATTGAAACATTGGCAAGATTCAGCGTCAATTTCTCTAAGTTTAGTTTAGATTCTGATTCCTGCCAGTCCAGCTACATTGGTATTAACAGAGGTGTGACCCAGGATCTATCTTGGGGGCCACACTATTTTTGGTCTACGTAAATGACCTTCCAAGCATTTGACGAAATGTTAAACGAGTTGTTCTTTATGCGGACGATGTTAGTGTAGTTGGCAGGTCTTCAAATGTTGGTGATATTTGTGATGTGACCAATGAAACATTCAATAAAATTAACGATTGGTTGGTGTCCAACAATTAATTTTAAATAGGCAAAAAGCAAAATGGGTATACTTTCTCAATAGAATTAAGCATATTTCCCATGTACAAATAAACAATGAGATCTTCGACTGTGATTCTTCTTCAAGAATCCTTGGTTTGGTAATTAACGAAAACCTTAAATGGTCTGCACATATAGATGGAGTATGCAGAACTCTGGTTAAGGTGTGTTTTACCCTTAAGCAACTCTGAAGATCCTGTAATTTGAGTACTCTGCTTACTTTCTATCATGCTAATTTTCTTTCTTGCATGAGATATGGTGTGATACACTGGGGAGTATTGCCAGAGGTGGGCAGGGTGTTCCTTACGCAAAAACGGGCCCTCAGAATTATCTTTGGGTTGAGCTATAGGGATTCCTGCAGAGAACATTTTCGAAGTAACTTGATACTAACTATTTATAATATTTATATATTAGATATCCTATGTTTCGTTTTTAGGAAGAAAAACGCTTTTTCGAGTGGCAATGTAAATCATAAATATGCTACACGAAATGATAATTATTTATTACCTGCCTCACACGCAAAATATATGTTCTAAAAAGGAATATATTTTATGGGATGTAAATTACACAATAACTTACCACTTTGCATTAGAAATATCACAAACTTCTCTATTTTTAAAAGCAACCTTAAACGGCACCTGCTTACGATAATTTGTTATTGTATAAATGACTTTCTATGTCCAAATTTATAACATCTTTTTTCTTATTGAGACGTGTTTCTAGCATAAGAGTGTTTACGTAGTATGTATTGGTTGCTGTTTTCTTATATGTGCTGATATGTACTGTATGCACATTGTTTTAGAAATAAAATTTATTGTTATTATTATTATTAACTAATTGCTCAACTATTCTAATAAAGTCAATTGAATCAGTATTTCAATAGGTTTAGTTTGATGCATGTTGGGCGGGTTATACGCGGCTGACACAAAAGGTATATTATGCGCTTCCAACCATTGCTCTGTTTCATGGGCGTCAGCCTAGCAAAAACGTGATTGATAAAGTCTAGTAGTTTCAGCAAGCAGCGCACATAGTAAAAATTGGCGGTTGCCGCTTTTCCTCACATATGCCCTATATACCTTAGACTATTAACTTCTTTGTCTTATATTTTACTACATCAACATTATCAGCAATTACCGCAAAAGAAAATGGAAAATGTTTTTCATTATCTATAACGATGATTTTGTTTCCAGCAAAATAAATGTCTCTCTAATATGGGCAACTTCGAGGTATTCTCTGAAGTTGAGCGTATATTTTGGACACTTTTGTCTGTTCCTGGGTTATAAGTTATTTATTTCTTTTCAACTCTCAAACAATAGTGGTTCCAAAAATATAAAAAAGATGAGCAAGTTCAGGAGTTAACGCTCCAACATGGTTTTCTGAAAAGTAAAAAAGCCTTTCTTAGGCTCCGGCTTTAGTTAATTGTCATGGCGAAACACTTTCAGGAAGATTTTACGAGATATGCCTTTCTCGCATTTTCTAATTTTTAAGTACCTATGCATATGGCAGTTCGAGAAATATTTTCTTCCGCAAATAACCGAATAATTTACCCTTTTTACATTGTACTACTAAATTACAAATATTCTTCCATAATTCTAACTTGAAAGGTATACATAACTCTTGGAAATAATTTAATTTTCAAAGTTATTTCTCAAATAACGCATAGTAGATGAAAGTTTTGTCCCTCAATTTTTATTTCACCTATTAATTGTTCTCTTTCTAGATCATTCTTACTAACCAAGTCATTTCTAAATATGATACATAGTAATGCAAATCCTGACACGTAAAGTAAAATGCAAACCGTGCACGTCAATCACCTAGGAGACAAATTATTGGGTCTGGGAAAAAGTTCGTGGCGTTTTTTCAGTAAAATTCAACTGGTCCCCGCATGGCGCGTGGACGAATTCATTTAAACCGAATATGCTCCATTATTATCGACAATGTTTCGCCATTTTTTTGGTAGATCCATGATCCCATCGGTGAAAAACTTCTGTGGTTTCTGGTCGAAAAACTGAATCAAGTAGTTTTCACAGGCTTCTTTTGAAACCAACTTAATTCCATTGAGAGAGTTCTGCAGAGATCGAAACAGATGATAGTCAGAGGGTGCTATATCCGGACTGTAAGGTGGGTGCATCAAAACTTCCCAACCAAACTCTCTCAATTTTTGACGGGTCATCAAAGAAGTGTGTGGTCGGGCGTTGTCATGATGGAAGACAACACCTTTCCTATTAATCAATTCGGGCCGTTTTCTTTCAATCGCCTGGCGTAATCTCTCTAGTTGTGCACAGTAGAGTTGAGAATCAATCGTCTGACCAGTTGGAAGTAGCTCGTAGTGGACGATTCCCCTCCAGTCCCACCATACACACAGCATCACTTTTTTTGGCGTCAATGTTGGCTTAGCGAACGCTTGTGACGGCTCACCATCCTTTATCCACGATCTTTTACGCTTCCGATTATCGTACGTAATCCATTTTTCATCTCCGATTATTAAACGTTTCAGAAACGGCTCGATTTCATTCCGTTTCAGCAGCGCATCGCAGATGTTAATTCGGTCCATCATGTTTTTCTCGTTCAACTCATGAGGAACCCATACGTCAAGCTTTTTTTTGTAACCAGCTTTGTGTAAATGGTTCAAAACAGTTTTGTGGTCAATGCCTAGCTCCATGCCAATATCGACACTGCTGATATGCTTATCTTGTTGGACTTTTTCAAGAATTTCATCAGATTTTTCAGTGATTGGACGACCGGAGCGTGACTCATCTTTCACATTGAAATTTCCAGAACGAAAGCGAGCGAACCATTTCCGCGCAACAGATTTCGATAAAGTACCTTCACCGTACACAGCACAAATTTTGTCACAAGCCTGCGCAGCGTTCTTCCCCTTATCATAATAATATTGCAGAATATAGCGAAATTTCTCATTATTCTTCTCCATTTTCAAGTGCGAATAACTTTCCAACCACTGCACCGATTACAATGTTTCTACGCTCAAACTAACGTTCGGAAGGTCATCTAAAAAACGAGCCCTCGGTGGTGTCGCTGTGACTTGTTGTTCTTTAGTTATCGGCAACCAATGCCATCTATCGGGAAAAACGCCACGAACTTTTTCCCAGACCCAATATATGGTAGAAATGGCAATCGCGCGTGGGACAGTCTACCGAGTTGATAAATACGAGCGATATGTCACTAACGCGATGGCGTATTACTGCATTTCACTTCTCGGTCTCTTTAATCTTCCGTCAAAAACGAAATTCCACCTTGGAAAAGTATATTATTTCCGCCTTATCGAATAAAATGCTTGAATAATTAAATTTCGAAGACAAAACAAGACATTAAATGGTAAAGGGTGCGTGATCTAATTCATTACATATGTATATTTTAATGATTTTTAATGTTTCTGTAGTTGGTCTGAAATATGGCATAACGGTGAATTTTTTTGTTAAAATGAAATGTTTATTGTCTGAGCGACGTTCAATAATCAACAAGATAAATGGTTGTGGACTTTTACTAGTTTTCAAAGTTTTCCCCACTAACATTTAGACAGTCATCCTAGCGCTTTTGGAACTGTCTAGTTCTTGACTTTACTGATGTATACAACTTTCTTGACCGCTTCTCTGTCTTCGAACTTGGGGCCTTGTAAAAGCTCTTCGATTGGGCCGAACAGATGAACATCCTACGAAACATGATTAGGACTGGTTTTAGTCAGTTTATAGACTGCTTTATTACTAGAATAAATGTTATAGTCATGCATCATCAGGAAAGCTATAGAAACTCTGACATAGTTCTAATTTAATTAAACTACTGAACTCATGGTTAGGTATACCATATTTTGCGATTTGAAAATGTTATATGTGCTCCTTTGCCAGCAAAGTAGACTTACTAAATTCTCATGTTTTTTATGTGAATAGGACAGTAGGGAAAGGGATCAATTCAGAAAGAGAGATTAGTTCAGAAAGAACTGGTCTGCAAAAATATTTTTAAAGTCTAGAGGAAAGAACAATTTGTGCAAAAAGCTTGTGGATCCAGAAAATATTCTGTTGCGATATCTACATTAAGCCTTATGTAACAATGTGTGAATGCATTACCCAAAGATGGACAATTTTTTAAGTATATACTTCCAGCAATAGCGTCTCACACCGAACACTAATAAAACTGAAACATGTTGCTTTCATTTGAAATCAAATTAGCCAGCAAAATACTGCAAGTAACCCTTAATGGCACTATTCTGCCAAATAACTCGTACTCTAAATATTTTGGATCAACGCTGGATAGGACACTTTCGTACAGGAAATACTTGTCCAATGTCGCTGCCAAACTACAAACGAGGAATAGCATCCCTTACAAGTTTACTGGAGCATCGTGGGGAGCACAGGCAGCTATTCTATGGACATCTGTAATGAATCTCGTATATTCGACCGCAGGATACTGCGCGTCCACCCGGTTAAGCAGCTCATATACGAATAGAATGGATTGTGTTCGCAACCAGACCATTCGCATTGTTTTGCGGGACTGCGAAGTCTTCCTCAAAATTCTGGCTTTCCGTTTTGAGCCACATTGAGCTACAATATATCCAACGACGTAGGATCTTTTCTCGATAATATGATAACATCACCAAAAATCCGGTTCTGTCAATTCATGAAAATGTCTCTGATACCATATATGAACATCTTGAATCGAAAGAGTTTCTTTAAAAATCGCTTAACAGCATCCAGAGGAAAGATTTGATATGGCAAATTCATGGACGGCTGAAGATGGCCTTTCGAAGGAATGTCAAACCTTATGGAACATTAAACAGCCTCCGCATGAATTTGATCTACCGCGCTCAATAGAGTGCGAATGAGTCATGGTAGATGCGACCCACATGCCACACAAGTGGAGTATAAAGCCGAGTCGTGCGTGCGACTATGGCTCGGAGAACCAAACAATCAGACACATAGTGTACGAATGCGGTCATCGAGCATTCTCTGGTACACAAAAAGACTTCGTAAAGTCACATCTGTAGTCGTTCGGTGGCTCCAAAATCTTAATTTGAACTGTGATTTTCGTAAAAGCTGTCTTGATATGTGCTTTGCCATAAACTAAAAATAAATAATAATAAGTCTATCAGAATCTGAATTGAGTGTAAGCGCGTTCGTTGGTCTGATATCCGAAAAATGATGTTCGATTCCAACTTCGAAACGTTATTTCACCATTTTGGTAACACAAAGTCGATCTGACTTTCATCAAGCAAGGCACATAGTGAAGATTGGTGGTTACCACTTTTCCTCTTAGTCCTATGTACCTTCTTTGAGTATGTTAATTTCGTCTTACATCTTATTTCGTCGCGAGTGCCATCAACATTTCTTCTATAAAAAGCAGCATTATCAATAATTTCTGCATAAGAAAATGGAAAATATTTTTCATCGTCTATAACACTGATTTTGTTTGTAGCAAAATGAGTGTTCCTCAAAAATGGGCAATTTCTAGGTATTCTCTGAAGTTGATCGTTAAACGAGGTCCTGATGAAAAATTATGTTCAATTCCAAATTTGAATCAAAAATGACTTTAACCGAGAAGAAGGTTAGACTATCACTCAAACATGCTAAGTTAAATAATGTGGACCACATTATACTTCTACTGAAGCCAACCAGTTGTAAAAGCTCAAAAAGCTTGGATGTTTAATGAGCTTGAAGATTCACACTTTGAAGAGTCGCCTAGTTTTTTCTCAATTTGAGGCGCTGGTGAGGAGCAAGGGAGAGGTTTTGACAGTATCAGGCTCGCTGTATTACAAATATGATTGGAAACTATTTTGGGTACTTCACTTAGAAGTTTAGCAAGGGAGTTACAGGAAAGGAAACTAAAGGGTTTTCCAATAGGGACTTGACAACTTTTAATTCAATTTGTGAACGCACCCTTTCACTAATCATCGAACTGTCACTGTCAATTTATTCAGTAAACTTAACATTTTGATCATGGTAAAGTACACGAACGAACAACGTCTGCAAATTATAAAGCTTTACTACAGAAATTCGGAGTCGGTGACCGCTACTTTAAGAGCGTTAACCCCGATTTTGGGGTCGTAATTCTCGCCCTAGTAGACAGGCAGTAACAAGTTTAGTGCAAAAATTTGAGTCTACATATTCGTTGTGTGATGTGGCCGTGCCAGTGAGACAACGGGTTGGTCGAAGTGTCGAAAATATCGCTGCCGTTGAAACGTCCGTAGCAAATGTTCCAAATCAGTCAATTCCACGGCGTTCTCAAGAGTTGAGCATCGCCCAGACCACTTTATGGTGAATTTTGCGTAAGGATCTTGGTTTACACCCATACAAGATCAAGCTGACTCAATAATTGAAGCCGATGGACCATTTGAAGCGACGTACGTTCTCCGATTGGGCTCTGGAAAAGATGCGCCAAGATGATCAATTTCATCGCAAAATCATTTTCAGTGACGAACCTAATTTTTGGCTCAATGGGTTCGTCAGTAAGCAAAATATGCGTTATTGGTCGGGTGAAAATCCACATGTGCTTCATCCACAAAAAATAACTGTTTGGTGCGGTTTGCATGCCGGCGGCGTCATAGGGCCATACTTTTTCGTCGACGATAATGATCGTCACGTTACTGTGAATGGTAATCGTTATTGCGCCATGATTACCGATTATTTTTGGCCCGAATTGGAAGATATGGACTTGGACAACATGTGGTTTCAGCAGGACGGTGCCACAAGCTACACAGCTCACGTTACAATCGATTTATTGAAGAGTAAGTTTGATGAGCGTGTTATCTCAAGAAATGGACTAGTCGATTGGCCGCCTCGTTCGTGCGATTTAACGCCTCTAGACTTTTTTCTTTGAGGCTACGTCAAGTTATTGGTCTATGCCAACAAGCCGACAACGTTGGAAGAGCTCAGAGCCAACATTGAACGCGAAATGGCAGCCGTTTCGGCCGAATTGTGTGGCCGAGTCATCGAAAATTGGGTCCAATGAATCGACCGCTGCAAACGTGCCCGCGGTGGCCATATGAACGATATCGAGTTCCATTCATAAATGTTTTGATTGTACTTCAACCCGATAATAAAGTTTTTGAAATATCTCAAATGGTCTGTATTTTATTTTGAAAAAAAGTTGTCAAGTCCTTATTGAAAAACCCTTTATGTCATAAACTCTAAAGAAAAGGGTAAGAAGAAATATAAGCCAATTGGGTATTTTCATTTTTATACTTAAATAAAAGCTTTGTTTATGCTGCATATTCCGCTAATTTTTTAGTTTGCAACGAAGTAGTATTGTAACGAAACTGTTAGTGATAGAAAAAAAACTAGAAGAGAACTAACGTTAAATTTGCATTCAGCTCAAAATCGGTTGTTAACATTGAAAAAATGCTTAAAAAGTTGTTTTTCGTTGGCTTGTGTTTATTACTGATGATTCCAAAATATACATATATATATATATATATATATATATATATATATATATATATATATATATATACCATTGCTTACAACCTCCAAATCAGAATTGTCAGATGACATTTTATTTCCTAAATTATTCTACTCACTTAACGCGAAACCGATGGAATTTACTTTAAATAGAGTTTTGTAGAAGCACATGTGCGTGTGTGTGTGCATGATGCGCACGTAAGCCTAGCACTACCGCAGAATATTTCACCTCCTGGAACAAGGGTGAAACCTGAGCAGGTTCCATTGTCGAAGGGATCAGTCCCTAGCGCTAATTTGAGAAATTTCAGACGACCTGAAATCGACATTTCACGCCAACAGAACACGGTAAATATGCACAGTCGAGTGCGACGATGAAACAAAACTCAAGTGCCACACCACCACTAGAGGCAGTTTAACGTCGAACCCATCCAGATATGTCTGTGCTCGCACTGTGAAACGGTTTTCGTTAAATTGTTAATTGCGTAATAACAAAAATACAAAATGAGGTAAAAAGACTGAAAGACCGGTGTGATTCGAAAAATTAAATTAGCATGCGAACAGCGATTTTAGCGGGGAAAGATGGCGAAAAAATGGAGCGGAAAAAATTTCGGTTAAATTGAACTAATTTTATTTTGATGCTGATTTGATTACATCGTGGATAGAAAGCTGAAAGGGTTCGAATTTTTTGGAGTTTAAGCGAAATAAGTATTAAGGATTTGGTAAACATTAAATTTGGCTAAAAGCTAACAAAATTAATATAAATTTATTCAAACAATCTTAAAATAAACAGTGTGTGAAATTAAACATTCTTATTCGAAAATGAAGTTTTAATTAATAACTTTTTACCATTTTTCAGAAAACTTTATAGATTAATGTTCAAAAAACTCGTTTTTATAGGGAAGAAAACTGAATCTAATGCGTTTTAGCATTATCATTATTGAAATCTCTACAATTCAAGAAAGCTTGCAGGGAAAAAATAAATAATTATATGATGATGCGAACCCAAACAAGCCCCAGATCTTCACTTTTATCGAGTGACTAAAGATGGTCTTGCATTGTCATGATTAGAGAAAGCAAAATGAGCGGCACAGCAAAGACGTGCCACTAGTAGGTAAATAAAATAAAATAAGTAGAAAGATGATATAGAAGATATACTTTACCAAAATATAGAAGATATACTTTATCAAACGTTGTGAAACGGTTGTCTTTTTAAGCAGCATTTGCAGTGTAATCGCAAAGTGGATAAGATCGGTTAAATATTTGCAGCATCAGATATGTTTCCACAGCTGTTTTAACGAGTCGCGTTCGCCGCGAGAAAAAAATGTTGCTATATGCATACAACGGATATGTAGATCAAAATTTGTTTTAATATAATAAAATCTGAATCTTTCTTTAACACGCTATCTATCTTGACAATATCGCCAATACTTTTTGCGTCACCGAAAGCATGTCCACTACTTTCAGTGATTCCATTAATAACAATGAAGAATTTCGTAATTTATCAGTTGTTTCAACTACTCCATTGTAATTGTCTTGAATAAATTGTAATTCTACTGCAAGTTGAGTACCTTGATATTTCTTCTGACTTTCCTTGATGGCAGTTGCTTCTTTGTAAAACTATAGACCTACAGACTTAATTTTTTTGTCGCACGCTTCTACACACATTTTCACACGTGTGCGAATCACAGGGCACTTTTGCCTTCTCTAATGAGTATCAAGTAATATGTTACGATTTAGCAATTCCAATTGTTTCTTTTCTTAAATTAGATTGTTAGAAGGCCTTGTTTACATAAAATATTTTTCGCAATTAGCTAGAATAAATTAGGAATATATTCATAATAGGTTTGCTAACAATATACAACTAATCCACTTGTATTTTTATTTTTTGACCATAATTTTGCTTGGCGTATTTATATATTAGCAGGATAGACGTTGAAGTTAAGGAAGAAAAACAAAATTATCAAAAAAATCGTAGGTTTATTATCAGGTAGAAGTCCCGTCGTAACGTATTGTAAAATAACTAGTATAGCTGGACACGACTGTATTTAAAGAAATTGCTTTCCATTGTGAAAAGTCCGGTCTACTATTCTATTACATTTTGCGTTTGTGAATACATTATATTATATAAGAGCTGTATGAAATATAAGAATATACTTTCCATATTTTATATAACAACGAAAATATGAGTAATATCATACATAAAATAACCATAGTGTTAATGTGCAAATAGACAGAAAAATTACGAACAAAGGAGTTAGACACTCTTTTTCATATTTACTTCCCTTCTTCAAGTCTAAATAAGGATACATGTGAATCAGCAACACTAATATGGCTTGGATTATATCAAATTTCTGTACTACCTCACTGAAAACCATTGATCGATTATGTTCAGTTATTGAAAGTCCATCATTAAAATGCCTAAGGTGAAACCATTAAGCAATGAGACTTTATTATTTCCAAACTGAACCTTCCCAACTCGAAAAGCAATCTTAGAACTTTTCCGAAGTTGTCCCCCTAAAAATACGTATCATCAACTTCTTGGAAAGTGATGCTTTTGATCTGATATTTCATTTTTTGGAAAAATATAAAGCAGTAAGATGTAAGGTTAGGGTCGAAAATTCTCAATAACTTGATAAAGAAACCATTCAGTCTCAGCTAATTTCGAACAAACACGGGCCACCCTTCCATTTGCTTCAAAACTTCCAAGTAGAATGCAAACTGGTCAAGTGAATCGGATATACCAATGAAAGCAATGAATACAATCCTGATTTACGACTTGGACATCATGTCCTTCGTTGATCACGCATTCTTATTTTCTGGTTTATTAATATTTCTGTTCAGAGGCCATCCACACAAAATTTCAGTCGGTTTTTTACTCAATTTAGAAAGAAGTTTGATGTTGATTTGTTACTATTTCTTCACATCATTCAGTTTTTCGACCGAAGGTAGTAAACAGCATAAAACCAAACATTTATGTCTCGAAAACACAAACACGTTTGCCGTGCCATAGAACCTACGTTTGGGAACAAGCCAAAGAATCTCCTTATGTACTTGTCACACTTTATACACCAATCACAACCACCACTATCAAGTGGTTTAAGTGGTGCGTTTACTATAATTTGTATTTCTAATTAATAGCTGATAAAATAAGAGAAATATTTGTTTTTGAGATTTCTACCTCTATCAGTTCTTAAGTAGCAAGAAGAAATGCAAAATGGATTTTTCTTAATGCAACTGAGCCCAAGCCGATATAAAAAAATTGGTGGAATAGTTTTGACTGCTTCAAAATTCACCAAATTCAAAATCGGATTATTCAAGTTATTGAATGTCCCGTACATGCTTCATTTTACATGAACATATGTTTTTGAAATATAACTCAAGATATTTAGAACTGGGTCGAACTGAAACTAATATATGGCAAGCAAACAACTTTTACTCTTATTAAACCATGTAAATAAGAGCAAAACAAAATCTTTGCTTCAAGGATTTCTTGTCGTACGAATAACATGTTAAAGAGTTTCTTGCTTAGTAGAGGACCCCTTCGTTAATTCGAGTCGGTCTTTCTCTTCATCATCGCGGGGAGGCAACGTTGAAAAAGTGGAAGGCGAAATTATTTAGTAGGTGGGCGTTATTATGAAACTCCTTTGTCATGACGTGGTAACCCCGTCAGTAGCATGCAAAAAAGATCTAAAAGAGAATTCGGGGGAACCTTTTCACGACATATCATATTTTCTTACATAAATTTTCAGCGGAATTTAATGAAATTAATTTTCGAGTGGGTAGAACAGTATGGTATGTATAGTAGAAGAGAAAGACGGCGAATTGAGTAACAAGCTATAAAAAATTAGAGTGCGCGGCGATAACAACCTTTTGGAATATAATTTTTGCGTTTCTGAAGTCATTGTCTTTTCATGTTGGTGTACAGCCTTTGTGGTAAAAAAATCCAAAAGAGTAATTAAGCGAAGTACATACATAGCGTATTTATTTTAATTTAGTATGTAGCTTTATATATTATTAAAATTCTTTACCGGCATAACAATCAATCGTGCTGTCTCTAAGCATAACTACAGATAGACAAAAAGGTTTCAAAATGGTTTACCATGCATATTATGTCTAAATTAGTATCTTCAGCAGTTATCAAGAAAGTGCAAACATTGTTTATAATAGTAATAGAGAAGTCAAATTCAAATTATTAGCACATCTTTTTTACGAAATTTCGTCAATTTCTAACATTTGATTTAAGTTACAGAAGTGCGAAATGGGGGTTATTTTTTAATGATTTAAGCATGTCTAAAATTTTTGACTAATGTGCAGCAAACTTTGCTTCTTCTAAAGCCACGATTTGCGTCCGGATTGCACACCTTCATCAGGGTAATATGAAGTTGTCCAACCAAAACCATTGATAACTGCAACAACTCTGGAAATGATTAATAAAACCTATGATAGTGTTTAAAACAATTGAAAAATTCACTCTAAAAATATAACTAGCATAGTGAACATGACATAAAGTATATATTACATTTTACAAGTGGATCCATCGAATTAGCAACGGAAGAGAATACGAACATCAAGGCTTACAGGCTTAAAGCTGTTTAACAAGGACTAAATTGATTTATAAAAAAATAAAGCGCGAAATTTTTTAGTAAATGGGCGTTATAATAAAAGTCCTTTTATCGTGATGTAGTAACCCCATCAGTAACATATAATAATGATTTAAAAGTGAAGTAAGGGAACCATTTCACAACATATATTTTTAGTAATATGAAGAAATTAGTTTTCGAGTAAATAAACAAATATGCAAGTAAATATACAATGGAAAGGCGGAGAATAGAGAAACAAACTAAAAAATTTGTATGGAGATAACAGCTTTTTGGAGTACAATTTTTTAGGAAGATTTGCCAAGGTTGTTGAAGTCAACTTTCACCTCTACGTGCCTAAATCTAAGTGTAATATTATTTTCAATAATCGAAGAATTGATATCAAAGAGATTATGAGCATTGAGTATGCCCAAGCTGGCACCACCAGTATATTCACTTTTACAAATAATTTTATTTACGTATTGTATTGTTGCTGACGTTTCATATCCATGTAAATAGCGGACATGTTCCATAAATATTAGTTCTATTGTTATTAAATGGTAAGCTTCTGCATCCAAGAATACCAAATTGTTTTGAAAAAAGTGGTACATTTTTGGTTCCGGAGTCAACATCTTACTGAAACTTTACTCATGCCTAATTTCTAGTGCAGAATTGTTAAAATGTTTAGTTGTGATACACAGAGGGTACTAAGAAAATTTTACAATACAGCTTTGTTTATTTAATTTTTTCAAAGTAATTTCCTCTACACTCAATACACTTTTCCGTACTCCGAAACCAATCTTTAAACCAGTTCTGCCAAGTTTCACTAGAGAGTAAAGCACACTCGTTGTCTCAAACCCGCAGAAGGTCCTCATCACTGGAAAACCACCTCCGTTTTAGCGTCATTTTCACATGCGGGAACAGTGCAAAGTCGCAGGGAGCAAGATGTGGACTATAGGGAGGGCGCTCGAGAAGTTTCAATCCTATCGTGGTTAAATAGTTGGCGCAGGCTTTGGCGCGGTGAGCTGGAGCATTACCGTGATGGAAAAACCAGGTGTCCATTCTTGACTTTGGCCGCAGGTTCTTCATATATCCAATGATTTTAGGCATGCACTATCCAGTATACCACTTAGCTGTGACTGTCTTCTGTGCGTTCCACAATTCCTCTCAATTTGAAAAATACAGGTATCATTTTCTTCTTTACAGATCGGGATTTTCTGACAACTACGGATGTGTCCTCATCATCAAAGACCCAAACTTTGTTTTGAGCTTTGGTCGGCAATCGTAATAGTACAGCCATGTCTCGTTACCTGTCACGATGTTTTTTACATACTGAGATTATCCCTTATTAAACTTTTTAGCATCTCCCGGCACCAAGTCACACGTCGTATAATGTGCTCTTCAGGCAGTCGATGAGGCACCTAGAGAGAACAAAGTTTCTTCTCGTGCAAATGATCATGCAAAATCGAACGAATTGCTGGTGCATTTAGGCCTGAAGTACCCTATATCTGTTGGTAGGTCAGCCGCCTGTCCTCGCCAAGCATTTTCCTCACAGTAGTAACGTTTTCCTCCGTAACTGAAGTTCGTAGCCTTCCCGGCCTCTCAACATCCTCCACAGTTAAATTTCCCCTTTGGTATTCTCTATACTATCTGAATATCGTTGTGCCATATGGACAAATATCACCTACTGCAAAAGTCATTTCTTCGAAGCACTGGTCTATGTTTAAACCACGCACGAAATTACAAAACTGCCCGTATCTCATTTTGTGACCACGATGCCATCGCAAGCACTTTACACTCTCACTGCTAATGAATAACTGAGCCCATCGACATGGCGCGGCGGCTATTATGTACGTATGAACATGTCTTAACATGCAGCAACAAGCAGCTTTCTACGATTCATTGTTGCGTCATATTGCAAATCTTTCCTAGTGCCCTTTGTATGTATCTAATGTTTCAACAAGTAGACACTTTCGAAAGAAGTTCATCGAGAAAAAATGTTTCGAAATTATATGGAGTAACATTTTGTCTTCAAGTATAACGGCTTTGTTCTCATCATCAAAAATTTGATATTACATATACATTCCTACTTTCTCAAAATTCATTTTTTGTTGCTAATAACTTTATAAAGCAAAAAATAATAAAGAAATTGAAATCAAATTTACACATATGTAAGTAGAAAAATGTTGTAACTATTGAACGTTACCAGGCAACTATGATAGTTACGTAATTTTTTTTGTTTATAGAGATATTGACAACCCAAGAAGAACTGTTCAAATAAAAATCTGTACATGTGAAAGACAAAAACAAAAACTCTAGAACATGTAAAACAAACAAGAATTTTAACTTATATTTTTTTCTCTTAAACACACAAAGAAAACTTTTTTTTATTAACCATCCCTCACAAACTTATTTAAAGTAATTCTATCTCTGATACTGTACACAACTACAAAAACAAGTTTTATTAATTCGCATTATCTCACCGTCTGTTATAACGTTTAAGGCATACCTATATTTTGATCTTTGAACCTAATATCAGCGGAATTTCAGAAACGACATTAATATTAAACCCTCGTAAAAAAGTTACTTATCTTCCGACAGTCGAAAAGTTTGTTGCAAATTGCCTGAGGTTTAACACAGAAATACTTGCCTCCTTTCAGTAAACTCCTTACATACATTCCCAGAATATTAACCACGGCGAAAATCAGATAAATATTTGTTCTTTGGAAAGAAAAAAGAAAAGCGAAAAAAGACTTTAGAATGCAAAAGATACTTAAATGGTGTCGTGACTTAATTCCGAACTACATAAACTATGTTATTAGTGAGTGGTTTCATTTCTTGATAATATGAGTATTTGTATTAAAACATGGTTTGAAGTTGTATGTATCCAATAGCAACTGTAAATAGTTTCTTTTCTTATATCCATCTAATATATACAATACGTTTGACATAATCGAACATGATATACTGACTCTCAAGATGTCTTTCAGATTTTCCTTCAGAAACTGGAGTCGTACCTAATCAACAGATGGGTTTACGTTTGTTACAATAGATATACTTCCAGCACATACACATGAATCTCGGCGATCCCTCAAGGATCCAATTTAGGGGCCCCTACTATTTAATACTTATATAAACGATCGTTTATCTCTCTCAAATTCCAAGTGTTCTCACGTATGCTGGCAATCTAAAAATATTTTCAAGAATTTCTACTGATTCAGATTGCAGAATGTTGCAGGAAAGTCTCGAGATAATTATTAATTGTCATTAGACAATTCATTCTGCATCTGAGTCTTTCGGGTTTTTAATAAGAACACGTACCTTTGGTGTTCCAATTTAAGGTACTTACTACGTAATATTTATATAAACGTTCTTTTATGTCCCCTCGATTTGAGTTCTTGCGTATGCTGACGATATAAAAATATTTTCAAGAATCTCTACCGTTTTAGATTGCAGAATTTTGCAGGAAAGCCTTGATTTGATTACAATATAAACAAAACTCGATTGAGCATTAATAAATGTATGATTGTCGCTTAAACCAAATGCAAGCAGCATAACAGGCAGTTCAAATGTTCAGAGTATAGAGAAACTATTCTCAACTCTGTATCCCGGTATTTTTAAGAGAAATATAAACTTCTTTTAACACGACTACACTAAAAACTTTATATTAGTCTAGGACGACCCGAATTAGAATATGCTTCTACTATATGATAATCAATATATACTTACCAACTTGATTTGGAGAAAGCTTAGAGGAGATTTTTGAAGTATTTATATTTATAACCGATGGACTATATCCGCCGCGTGATGTAGATTATAGACTATAGAAGAAAGTCATGGCATGAAATTGCTGACTGAACGAAGAAGCATCTCTATTTAGTTCCAGTTTTTTCAAAGGGCTTTTAACAACTAAAGAGTGTTTCAAATTTCTCAGATTTTTTAAAGAATAAATGAAACACATAATTGCATTCACTTTCAAAAACCTTTTATTGGTAATTGAAGTATCAGTTATTACGTTCGTATGCGAAAAATAATATCTGCGAAACGGCCTACTCTTGTAGCTTCACAGATGTCCACTCTTTTGTTAAAATTTTCAATGACATTTTGACATAATTGAGGCTCTATCTCACCAATGACACGAATAGTTTCATCATTCAAACCAAGAATTGATTGTGGATTGTTTTTATGAACCTAACTTTTCACATAACTCAATTGAAAATAGTCTAACGCTGTCAAATCACATGATCTTGGTGGCCAATTAGCATCACCGTTTCTTGAAATTACACGTCCAGGAAATTTTTTTCTCAATAAATCAGTTGATTCGTGTGCAAAGTGAGGTGTAGCGCCATCCTGTTGAAACCACATATCCGCTAGATCAATATTCATTAAGCCACAAAAATTCGGTTATCATCCGACGATTTCGATCATCATTGACAGTTAAAGCTTGACCAGCAGCATTTTCAAAAAAGTAAGGTCCAATTACACCACCTGACCATAATGCACACTAAACAGCAACTCGTTTAAGATACATAGGTTTCTCATGAATAATTCGTGGATTTTCTTCACCCCAGATACTGCAATTTTGTTTCTTAACATAGCCACCAAGTTCAAAATGTGCCTCATCGGAAAGCATTATTTTTTGAGAAAAATCAGTTGGTTGTTCATTGATGAAATTGACAAACGAGCGACGTTTTAAATGATCTAATGGCTTCAGTTCCTGTGTTGTTTGAACCTTACATACCTTCAGAGCTAAATCCTTGTGTAAAATACGCCATGCTGTTGATCCACTAAGTCCAAGTTGTTGTGAACGTCGTCTAATGGACATTTAAGGATCTTCAGCAACACTTTCACGAACCAAACCAATATTTTCTGGTGAACGACCAGACTGTATTTTTCACTTCTTCGATCTTCCATGGAACCGTTCTCTTGAAATTTTTTAATAATTCGACCAATAATGCTTTCAAATGGACGATTATGTAAACCATAAAATTCTAAAAACTCTTTTCACAGAACGCTGATTTTCATAAAATAATTCAATAATGTGAACGCGTTGTTGTACCGTGTAGGAAACCATTTTTATAAATGTCATACGTCACACTTTTTAAATACCCACATACCCGGACAAATTTAGTGCGCCATCTATATTTTATTTATTCTTTAAAAAAACGCGCAATTTGAAACACTCTTTACAAGCGATTCCTTATTTTTACGCACAGAGATATGAGTTGTACGCTCTTGAATCATATGGAATGCACTTCCTCTACCAAGCTTCACCTTGAATTGCCCCAAAATAATATTAAGTTTAGATTATAATAATTATACTTTAATACTTTGTATATTGTTATATGTGACAAAGATTTACTTCACGTTAGCTTGACAAAATGTTATACAATAGTTTTTAAGTTGAATGTTTTTAAATGTTTATGATGCAATTCTAATAGAAAACTTTATGTTAATTGATGAATTATCAAAAACTGTAATATCGTATGAAGTAAATTAAATGTAATTTATTAACAAAATACATAAAAATTTACTTGAATAAATGAATAAGTTTAATGTTTTCGAAATGAATTAAATCTTATAAAACAGTAATATAAATTAAATATGAGATTATTATACTTATTTTATTTAAACTAGGTTTTTCTCCTAAACTTTGATTTATTTATAAAATCATTGTGTTTATAAGTTCTTTTTGAAAAGGTTAGAATTCGTAATGAGACAATAATCACCTAACGTTATATATTAAATAAAAATCAAATTAGTAAAAAAACATATCTTTTCTGATATACTTGCAAATGTATTATTTATTTTTAACAAATAAATGTGTAGTTCTTTATAATTCACTTCTTTAAGTTAAAGAATTATTCTTTCAAGTTTTATTTATCAAATTATTAATTTGGTATATTTATATTATTGAATAGTGTTCTTATTAATAAACCGGGTGTACCTGAAAGTCATTATCGACTTTTTCGTAAAAAATCTATTTTCAAAAAAATAAAAAAATTTATTTATATTATTGGCCATTTGATTCTACACAACATATCTTGTCCATCTTTCACGCAATTTATGAACGTCATCCAAAAAAAACTGTATGTCCTTTGAGCAAAACCATTCATCAAACCATTTTATAATTTCTTCGAAATTAGCGTAGTGCTGCACTGCAGGCGCGTGTTTCATTGATACGAAAAGGTAATAGTCGGACGTGTTAAGATTTGAAGAGTACGGTGGGTGCGATATTATGTCCCATCCGAGTGATTTCAAAACTTCCTTGACCGATTTTACTGTATGAGAGAGCGCGTTATCGTTCTGTAAAATCACTTTACCGGGTCCATTCTGGACGTTTTTCTATCAATGCATGGTTCAAATTGATAATTTGTTATCAGTAGCGATCATTATTAACTGTTTTACCAGGTTTCAGCAGCTCGTAATACACCACGCCACTCTGGTCCCACCAAACACAGAGCAATCTCTTGTGATCAAAACGATTTGGCCTTGTAGTCGATGGGTTGACTTCGCCAAGAGATAACCTTAATTTTTTGCTCTTAGAATTTTCGAAATCCATTTTTCATCTCTCGTGACTAGTCGATGTAGAAATAACTCCGATCATACATTTGAAACGGCATTTCACAAACGACTATTCGATTTTCCATTTGCCAGTCTTTCAAATGATGTGGTACCCATTTTTCCATCTTTTAGATTTTTTTCTATTGCTCGTAATCGGTCGCTAATCGGTTCTTAGGGCACATTTAACTTTTTCAGTCTACCAGAACGTTCTTTGTCTTGCACATTGAAATCACCACTTTTGCACAGTCGAAACCACGCTTCACATGTTTTTATTGTTGGAACACGCTCACCGTAAGTTTCTGCCAGCAAACGATGACTTTCAGCGGCTTGTTTCTTTTGATTAAATAAGAAAAGTAACGCGTGCTGCAAATGCACTTTTTCAGGCACAAAACTCGACATTTTCAAAGAGGTATAAATCTATGACAGTGTTACTTTCGCAAAATATAACATTTTACACGTTTTACCAAACGCAGTGTATTCCAAAATGTATAAAACGATAAATTAAATGTATTAAATGTTAGGGTGTGACTTATCAAGTCAATCCAACCAATTCAACCAAGTCCAGATCGAAATAACACATTAAGTTTATGATTTGTCGTAAAATGTTCGAAATCACTAAGAATTTATTTTATATTCAACAACGTAAGATACTTTTCTTACAGTAGATGTGAACTGATGACACAAAGCTGTTAAATTTTCAATACAATATTGTTAATGGAAATGGAAGGAAAAATAAATCCCATATATATATATATATATATATATATATATCAATAGAATAGAGTTTGTATGGGAAAAGTCGTATATTAAATTTTATAGTTTCATACCATAAACTTTGATAACAAGGTAGTTATCAGCTATCATTATATTTCTCCTTATATCAATTCATAAACGAATTTCCTATTATGGGCTATAAAAGAGTTATTTCCAATTACGTGCGAATTTTCATTATGATTATTGTAATGTTTATTTATTAAAAGTTTGCATAAAGTGGTAGAAGATGTCAATTACAATAATTTGAATGCTAATATAACGATCGATACATTAGTGTAAATGATGTACATAGCAAAAAAATCAAATAACTATGGAAAGGATGAAAGAAGTGTTAATGAACCATAAAAATTTTAAAACTTATTTGTACTGTTTCCACATGTACACTTACTTGCCATAAAAAACGAGGCGACTCGTAAGCCACAGTTTTTTATTTTTTAAGCTGTATGATATGGACTGATTTAATTTGTCGCTGTCAGAATCAATACAATAAGAACACACCTTTTCGTGGCACAAATGCCACATATTAATATCCAAACAAGATATTGCATTATACAATATTTAGGAAATGGTAACTCCATATGAACAGTAGACAAGCGTGTAGTGGATGAATAGAAATACCGTTTTCAGAATTAAGAAAAGAATGCAGAGAAGGAGAAAGTTTAAGTAAAAAACAAGGTTCAGGAAACCATCCAATCGCCACAAGGCAAGACAATTAAATATAATTAAATTATTTACTCAACAATCCATTCAATATATTATTAAATGCTGTTGAAGAAGTTGCCTTTCCTGCATCTACAAGAACAGTTTCTCGATGAATAAAAAACTGCGCTGCGGCTAAAAAGCACTATATGAATGAGGAAAATAAAAATCATAGGATGAGATTTTTCTCGTCAGTGGAAGAAGAGTTATGTTTTCTGAAGAGAAAATCGTTCAATTTTGTTGCGACGATTCTATTCGCATATATAGACTAGCAAACACCAGATATAATGAAAGATATACTAATGTTGTAAAGAAACGTGGGCGTTTCTCATTTTATATGCAGGCCTGGATTAGTTACCGAGGTTCTAGTGTTTGTTATGAAAATGAAGGATGATAAACTGGCACTTGTTACGTGGACGTTTCTCATTTCATATGTGGGCTTGGATTAGTTACCGAATTTCTGGTATTTGTTATAAAAATAGAGAACGATTAACTGGCTCTGGTTATTCTAATTTTGTTATCCAAAACTTGTTGAATTTATTGTCCAGCACAACAATTCTAACATTCACACATCACGTATAGCTCATGAATGTCTTGAAGCAAATAACATAGATACTTCGAAATGGCCCTCGAACAATTCAAATTTAAACCCCCTTGGAAATATATGGGAACTATAAACTAGGGCAATATATATAAAAAAGGTTAAGGCCTAGAAATAGAGTCGAATGATTAAATGCCACACATTACATGTTCAAACAAGATATCACATTTTACAGTGTTTAGGAGATGGTAACTCCATACGAACGGTACCTGAGCGTGTAATGGTGAATAGAAATATCGTTCTCAGAATTTTAAAAAAATGGAGACAAGAAAATTTAAGTAGAAAACAAGATTCAGCAACTACAAGGCGAGGAAATGAAATATTATTAAATTGTTTAGGCAATAAAATATTCAGAATGGAAATGTCCACTTCTCTTTATTGGATTAGTATATTTTTCATTAAATCTGGTGTTTGCTGGTCTATATATACGAATAGGATCGCCATAACAAGATTGAAAGATTCTCTCACCAAAAAATATAACTTCCTTACACATTTGAGAATCCATATTTGAAGGATGGAAAGAAATTGATATTAGTTATGTTGAAAATTTAGTAAATTCAATGCTAAGGCATTTAGCTAGCGTTACTGAGAATACTTGAGCGATGAGCAAATACTAATATATTTTTTTTCAATTTGTATATTTATTAGATATTTACATAATTGTTGTGATATGTTATGTGATATTTTATAGAAAAGCAAAAGTTAATTCATTAGATTCGTGCCGCATTATTATATTACGTAAGGCATATAAGGAAATACATATTTCAATATTCAGTTATTATTCAACACAGAAAAGTCTGTGTCACATACAAGTGTCTCGTGTTTCATGGTACGCAAGTGTACAATCATAGACTTCATCTCATAGAAAGAGCAAGTATTTTGTTCAATGTGTTCAAACATAATAAACAAACATATACCTGGATACATATAAACGAAAGTTATATACGTAGAGCGGCAGATATAACTCCCGAATATTAAACATAAGTAACAAAGCAACCTTTGAAGCTATTCAAAAATTTGTTTCAGTTTAAAAGAGCTATGTTTGCCATTTACATTTATTACAAGTACTGTATCTCGCAGGTTACATTGGTAGGCTAAGTGGTAGGTGGTCGACGTACACATGTTTACCATGTCAGACGCCGATAAAAGCGCGGAGTGAAAAACAGCGTGGTTCGTGATTGAAACTTACTTAAAAAACGGTGCTCTGTTACCACAACACAACACTTATTTCGTAGACAATTTCGAAGTTCCTGGAAAATTAGTTTGTTATGGACCACCAATTTGAGAAAAACGTGTTCGACGAACGAAGCCGACTGACAGGTCTCGTAATGTTCAAATATCAGAGATACATACACATAGTGAGATAAGTCATTGCACAATCTCTTCAACGTTCATTTCCTGTACGTATAGTTGCTACGGGACTATCTGATCGCACTGTAAGGAAAATTTTATGAGGCGAAATTCCATCATTACAGAAACGCCGATTGGAATTCAGTGAACATGAATGTACCAACCGCAAGCGATGTAAGACTATCCTGAAAGTTGTTCCAACTGACGACAATCTATTAACATGCGACGAAGTTCACACACTTCTATTGGGCTAGATCTTTAAACAGTACGTAAAGTAAATAGCAAACATTTTTCTTTTAAACTGTGAAATAAATTTTTGTACAGCTTCTAGAGTTGCTTCGTTTTTTTACGTTTATTATTCGGAAATTATTTCTGTCGCACCCTGTAAAATTGTTATTAATACAACTAGAAAGTATTCATGATAGCGACAAAAAGTGGTATCACCATTACACATGGTATGTATTATAGTATTATGTGCGCAACTAAGTTCTCGCTGTTTTTCAATAGATGGCTCCAGTAGTAAGTGCTGGTCGATTGTGACATAACCAAAACGTCATGAACCAAGCAGTGCACATCTTGGTTTTCAACGGTGCGGATCGCGTACGGAGTTTGTTTTTTCGTACAATTTTTTCGCCGTGTTTTACCAGGTGCGACACTTTGAAATTATCTGCTGATGATGACAACTTGGTTGTCGAAATGCGTATACAGAATTTACAAATAGTTAACTGTGGAAAGGGGTTATATATCAACCCTATTGATCAAGTCAATCAACCACAGGCTCCATCAAATTCAACGTCATGAACCAAGCTTAGACATATAGGTAAACAAGCCGCTTTGACACATTAGTGATTTTGTTTTTGTGTCATATACTTTTGGTTGTGTGAAAATGTCTGATTTTGTGCCAAATAATCGTCATTTGCGGGAAGTGTTGCTTTTCTTCTTTCATTTGAAGAAAACGGCGGCTGAAGCGCATCGAGAACTTCAAAAATTTTACGGAGATGCTGCTTTAAGTGAAACAACGTGCCGTTGGTTCCGTCGATTCGAAGATGGTGATTTCGATGTTGACGACCGTTCGCGTGAAGGAAGACCAAAAACCTCCGAAGACGCTGAATTGGAGGTAGTGCTCGATGAGGATCCGTGCCAAACGCAAAAAGAGCTTGCTTCAGCACTACAAGTTACCCGTCAAGCCATTTCCCAGAGATTGCATGCGTTGGGAATGATTCAAAAACAAGGAACTTGGGTTCCTTATGTTTTGAAGTCAAGAGACGTTGACCGTCGTTTTTTCGCCTGTGAATAACTGCTCCAGCGGCCAAAAAGGAAGGGTTTTCTTCATCGCATCGTTACGGGTGATGAAAAATGGATTCATTACAGCAATCCAAAGAGAAAAAAGTCATGGGGACTGCCCGGTCATGCTTCTACATCGCCGGTTCGGTCGAATATTCACGCTGCGAAGGTTTTGTTGTGTACAGGGTGGTGTTATTTATTATGAGCTGTTGAAACCGAACGAAACCATCGCTGGGGAACGATATCGAACTCAATTGATGCGATTAAGCCGAGCATTGCGCGAAAAGCGGCCAGATTACGAGCAGAGGCACGAAAAAGTGATTCTACAGAATGACAGCGTTCGGCCTCACGTTACGAAACCCGTTAAAACGTACTTAGAAACGCTCAAATGGGAGGTCCTACCCCACCCGCCATATTCCCCAGATATTGCGCCGACCGATTATTACTTGTTCCGTTCGATGGCACATGGTCTGGCTAATCAGCAGTTCCGCTCATATGAAGATATCTCAAAATGGCTTGATTTGTCGATAGCCTCAAAAGACAAACACTTCTACCGTGACGGTATTCGGGCTTTGCCAGAAAGGTGTAAAAATTTGTCGCTAGCGATGGGCAATATTTTGAATGATTCATTTGTAAACATTTTTTCACAATAAAGTTGCATTTTCATCAAAAATACAGCGAGAACTTAGTTGCGCACCTAATAGAACACAATCGATATACGGATAAACTCCATATAATGCTTATTCTTACACGAGGGCTGTTAAACACATTATCTATTCTAGATGTTAGTCTTAGGATAAGAAAATTAGTTTTTCTTAATAATTTTAGAGCATATTTCATAGCAAATTATTGTCTAATGATAAGTTATTGGCTTATCGCTTTATGGTCCCGGCTGGCAGAATATCGGATCTATGACTGCTGTTCAGAAAGTTTTTTGTGATTTTTCTTCTTGTTTAAGGTGAATGATGACAACCAAGTATATTCCTCTGTTCCTCTGTAGGCGCGAGCGTGATATTAACTCTACTAGCTTTGTATTTAATGTCAACTATTCGTGGATGGAAAGGCATGAGTTATTATTATTATTATTATCATTATTATTATTATTAAGTTGAAGAGGAATCGCTAGAAGCTTGATATGGATATAATGACATAATGACAATTCTTGGTGATTAAAATCCAGAGGAGGATGTCTGTTTAAGATATAGGTTTCTAAGGATTTTTTTGTGAACTAGTTCTAAAGTAAATTCTAAAGTATAGTAAAGTTTCATCGACTTTTTTAAGTAAATCAAATGTATATAAACAACATATTTAGTATTATTACATTATTTACATTCCCTCTTTCAGGAATTTTAACTTTATTTTAGATATCATGCAAAAGATTTTGTATTGATTAAAGTAGATAAAAATACAAAGGCGCTATATCGAAAGAATATGGTGGAACCTAATGCTGCCAACTGTCTTTGAATCGCTAAAAAAGTATGGTTTAGGATTATCCTTCCTAATTTTTTCAAAGACGATTTCTCTCACAATCTAAAGTTCAGTTATTAACATTTTTCATTTTCGAAAAGAAATCTAGAAAGTTTTCTACGTCCGTGTTCAATATTTGAAATTTTAGCCATTGTAAATGTATTATGAATTATTATTTTGTATTTTGCAACAGCTGTATCTTCACTGCGCATTAGGTGTGGCTATAAAATAAGCGGATTAGTGCTATAAAACCTTTTATTGGTTTTTTTCTGTGATCATAATATTATTCCCTTTAATATACCTCTTTCGCAACCCCTGCACCGCTTCATGTGAATTTACCATTGGTCAAAATTGTGCTCTAAATTATTTTCTTAAAGTACGTTCATCGCCTTTTCTTTCACAGTTTCTACTGTCTCAAACCTAGCTCCTTTCAGTGCTGATTTAACTTTGAAAAATAGAAGAGAGTTGCATGGGGGCGAGATCCGGTGAATAAAGTTTAAGTTAAAACACAAGATTTTATGCTTGAACAAAAAATTCTTGGCAGACAATGCAGAATGGACTGAAGAGTTGTCCTGATGAAGTCAATTTGAAGGATTTAGTTTCAAGTATATTTAAATGTGTATTTATTTATGTAGGTATCATTGAAAGATTGTCCATCTGGTCACATCAGGAAGTAATCAGATAGAAGAATAAATTTACGTGTAAGTGCTAGTGACGAGGCTAAAAGTTAAATATCCAGCGTAAGGCACTTCGAGTTACCCAGAGGTAGTGCTAGTACTTTTATAATTATTTGAAGTTAATAAATATATTGTTTTTAAGCAAAGGGTTATTGGTTTTATATCGTCAAGGACAAGATAGATAAAACAGTGATTTATTTTTGCCTTCTGACTGGTTCGCGAAGGGTAATCAGGGACTGATAATGCTCACAGATGAATTTCAGATACCCACATTTTTCCGACGAAGCCCAATCGTAAGGTCCGCTTCGAATGAAAGCCACAACTTAATTGAGTGGAAACCTCGGCAATGACAGGGGGTTTTCAGATGACAGTCGTATACCGTTTGGATTTAACGGGCTTACACTTTGTCTGCATAACGACCAGTCTGATTTCTTTTAGCCACGCCTCGTATTGGTAATCTATTTAACAGCCTGTGTTTACAATCGACAGTATTATAAATTTATATAGCATTTATGAAGATTTGCACAGAGAGTCAATTGCTTGCCAGACACTAATTTGCGGAAACTCAAAATTTGCATGTATCGACAGTAATCTCAATCCACTATATTGAAAAATATATACCGTCTGTACAAGAATATAGCGAAATAGTCTCGGTCTGACATACAGATGATGGTAAAAGTATCAAAATAATTTATTTACTAAAGCTACGATCTGTCACTACATGACCTGCTAACTATAACAACATTCAACTAGCTTTCACTCGACTTCGAAATAAAGTTTTGTACATTTATTGAAATAGAAAAAATCGAGTATCGGATGGTAATTAAAAACTTCGTTTTAAAAGGTTTTATAGCAATTGAAATAAGAAGAAATATGAAATCAACTCGTGTCAGCTAAACTCCGTCGTCCTCAAAAATAAAAAGTGAACTGAAGCATTTGGAGGTGATCGAAGATCGAAACAAGATTAATAAGCTTCTCGTAAGTTCAGTTTTAAACAAAAGTTGTACTAAAGCGCAGGAAGTAATTAAATATTGTAAAGATCTTACATTAACGGGCAAGATATCCTTCATATGAGCATTTACATATGAAAAGACTCATTTAAATGGGTGTGGCGATTATTAACAATCGATCGAAAGCGTCAATAACTAGAGCTTTTTAATGCAATCCTTCTGAATTTTTATGTCATAACCTAAATAACAGTTAATGAGATTTGAAGGCATGGATACATCGCTCAATACCCGAAACTAAACAGTCTAAAAGATGAGTAGAAACTGTTTCAAATACTTTTAAAGAGGCAAAACTGTTGCGTTGACCGATAAGAAACTGACTATTATTTTCTGGCAAGCACGTGGTATAGTACTACAATATTTTCTCGGCCTAGAAAATGGTGCAACTGTTCTCGGTTACCTAAACGTTCACTAAATGTCTGTATTCTACACGTTATGAGCCTTATATTAATTGCTCCTAACTAACCGACATCGCGTATTGTGTGGCTATACTGCAAAGCGATGATTTAACTGGTCTGAAGACGTTAAGCAGTCACACTAGCCCTGGATTTGGATTCATTGCTATATACTCGAAATTAAACAGCAGTCCAAACGATGAGTAAAAACTGTTTCAAATGCTTCGAAATAGGCAAAAGATGTTCCCGTGACTGATAATATAATGGTCACTATTTTTGGCAAGTATATGTGTAGTACTCATTGAATATCTTGAGAACAGGCAAACCATCACAGGAGAGTATTATTTATACATGTAGTATTACTAGTTAAATTGGTTACTAAAATCAAAAAGTAAACTGCCACATTTGACAAAGAAAAAAAATTCCGTGTTATTACGACGATGCACAAGCTCATTCATCATTAATTGCACAAGAAAAAATATCTGAGATATGTTACCAAATATCTCAACATACTCCTTACTCATTGACCTCTCTTGTTCCACAATTTTTAAAGAATAGCTGGTTGTAGAAAGATTTAGCTCGAACGACGAGATAATGTCCGAAACTAGTTCCACGGCTTCTATAAGAAACTGTTAATTTCACATATTGTATTTTATAAAACAAAACTTTTAACGTACATTCATATTAAAACGATGATTAGTTTTAATATTACATTTACTTCCAAGCAGTATTCAAACAAGAAAACTTTGAAAATTAAAATGATGTTTTCTCCCTTTAAAAATCATTACATTTTCCTTCTCTCGCACATTTTTTGCGAAGACATTTTAAGCAAATTAACCTATAAATAAAACGAAAAACCTAAATGTCGAATCGCATCATTTTCCGTGGTAGTCTTGAAATACCCTCCAGTTTATTCGAATTCAACAAAACATTTATTAGAAATTATAACGCTTACTTAAATGTAATACAAGCACACTCTATCGTACATTCATACATGTAAAACCTATTTTTCTTCACATTATTTTGCTAGTATCTGACATATTTATTATATCAGTTTTGTTTTTGTAGAACGGCGTATATACAATATATAAATAACACACCGGGATATTGTTTGGCATCCCTTTTGTATTTTATTAGTAGGGTGGAATATACGTACGTCCACTGTTATCTTCTATTTTAAAAAAGACGATACAAATGCCATATTTGTATTGTAAAGGAGTGGCCTACATTTGAATAAAGAGCAAAGTTTCTGTTTGTAATTATTCTTAGACTTAAAAATCGGTATCTATATGTTTGATGTATGTTAAAAAAGATTCATCCAATGTATTTGTTATTAGTGCGTCTACGACTCAAAATATTGAACGCACCAAACTAATATTAGAAATAAATCGGTTGATCATGTAAATGCCAAAATTTAATAGTCCGATAAATCCTTCTATGAATTACGTTGTTACGTTATTCTGGTTTGAATAACCTATGCACCGATATGATAAAAAATTTAATTTCATAAGCTCATTTCTTTAATTTGCAAAATATAAAATACTATATTATTTGCTTTGCAAGGGTATGCTTGGAATTCTAAATAAATATCTCGTAGACCATTACCACAATTATCAAAATAAAAAAAGAATTATTTATATACATAAAAAAATCAATCTCAAAAATTCTTCGATAACTTAAAAATAAGCTGTATATTTCAATATTTAATGTTTTTGTATACCGATCTCGGCCTAGAAAAGGTTACAACGGCTTTCGGTCCCGCGAACGTTTTCTAATATCTGTATTCTATATATTATGTGCCTTGTATTAATTGCTTTAACTACAGACCCCTTGTATAAGCAAAACTATCGGACACCGCGTATTGTGTGGATATACTATGAAAAGATTTGAACGGTCTGAAGTCGTCAAAGAATCACACTAGCCCCAAACTTGAATGAAGAGCCTTGTTATTGACGCATGCAAGTATGTTAATATTACTAATATTACAAACAATCACAATATGCTGACATTACTAACTGTTTCATGAAAAATAGATACTGCTTTAGATATGTAGATACAATTTAAATGCAAACAAAGATAATACGCGATTAATTTGTACAATATATGAATAAAATAAATATAAGCAAGTATATATACATATGAACTGGTACATAGACTTCCGCGGTCGTGGTCCATACTATCTCCTTCTGGGCTTCCGGGCTAGAACCGCGTCACTGGTCCATATCCAATTTAATTCTACCAAGATCCTATCCCGTACTAACCATTACTTTGGTCGCAAAATCCGTGAATCTATAGAGATCTCTAAGCACCCCAATAACCTTAACGGTGACGATGGCTATCTCCTATACAACGCCTGGCAATCCTGCATCTCCAAACAACCCAACAGCAACCGTAACGCTCCATTAACCCATGACCCATTACCCATATATAAACCCGTCCACCATCGACTAACACCAGTTTCAGTGCAACAAACAGTAGCAGTAGTTGAGCCCTGAAGATGTCCCATACGTGTGGATAATAAACGTCCGTAGTTATACCAGTGACGCAGTTCCAGCCCGGAACCCCAGAAGAAGATAGTATATACATATGAAACTAACAGACTGCATATAATTAGAAAATAGTAAGGTAAATAGCAGACGTAGAAGTTACTAAGTCCTTAACCTCTGGTATATCATAAGAAAGTATACTCAGATTGCTAAGAAGATTTCCAAGAACGCTTGATCTTCGTTTTTTTACAGATTAAACACCATTAACAGATCAAAAATATTAAATAACTTTAAAAGAGACTTTCTGTGTAGATTAACTCAACAACAATGCCTAAACTAACTACCTTTAACAGAAACGTGAAGAAATAACCTGTTTTAATTTTCCAAATATCTAATTTATTTCAAATTAAGTATTCACGCTGTGTGATCAAAATAATTACGCATAGTCATTTAATCCTTGTTTAAAAGTCCGAACCGCATCTTCGTCTGTACATATATAAGATAAGACGTCATCAATACTTAACTGTTGCTATTGCTGTCGTTACGGCATTTAAACTTGTGCGGATAGGTTTATAAAAGGATGTTGTTTGTCAAGGATGAATGGATCGTTGCAGTTGCTATGAAATTGTTTGGAGATAAAGAACTGCTAGGCATACTAATTTAAAAATGAACTTAATTTAACAATTTTGTGGTTTCAGTATATTTTCGAACAAATATTTGAACACATTAATGTATTTTAACTTGTTTGGACAAGTTTTAATGCACGAGAGGGGGGATATAACGTGACATCTTGATTGTAGATAAAGAAATAATCAATTTTTGAGAAGTTACTCATTGCTTGGCAGTAATTCGTAATTCTTAAAAAATATTTAGTGCAGCAACATGCCTTTTCACAACAACGCCAACGCGTTTTATTGGATTATCTTCTGGGAAATTGGCTGGTCACTCCATTCTCTTGATACTATCTTCATCAAACTAGATGTTTACGATGGTTGCTCATTAGAAATGTGCATTATTATACATAACAACGAATTCTTTTGCCACGATTGCTGCATACGGAAGAACAATTAGTCTCAGACTCTTATGTAGATATCTCCGGACAGTGAAGCTCTATTTTTTATGATATATATATATATATATATATATATATATATATATTGTATTTATGTCATATCATTACGCTACTAAAGTCATATTGAGGCTTTTCCGGACAAATTATGGGTTATTGCGAATGCTGGATCCACACCACATCAGAATACGCCTATTATTTGATGGCAGCGTAAATCCGGATTCATTACTCATCACCCCCATTGATTATGGTCCTAACTTATACGCTAATTTGCACACAATCTATGAGTTCTTTCATACTTTGCAGTAAAAGAAATGCAAATCAACAGTCTTCGGCAGACCAATTATGCAAACGATTTTTTCTGTTTGCGGCTATAGTAATCTTCTAGTGGTAGCAGCAAACTCACTTAGAATCTGGGTGTCAATCGTCCGTTAGTCATGTTAATGTTGATCAACTTGCTCTTGTCTTTCTCGAGCCGTTTCAGTTACCAAGTGTACCATAGTCTAGAAATCTTTGACTCACTCCAAACACTTAAAAACACGTCGTTGTGTTAATCCACTTTCCAACTGATCTATGACCCTTCATGCCCCTATCTCCGATGCACTTTTAGATACTGACCAGGAAGCGTGTTGAAACTTTTACCCACTCCAGTGACGATCGTTTTAACACATGCGTAAATATATTAGGACTCGTTTTGCTAATCGTATTCGTGTTTACAAAGGTTGAAACTAGTTTATAGAAATATTCGTAGATATTTTATTAACCGGTGCTACTTTTTATTATCAATTATTTAAAATACCTGTTAATTGTTTTTAGCAGTGTATTAAAATTACTAGTCTGTTAAAATGGGAAAAGAACAAATTTATGAAAGGTTATATTATTAAATCTATATAAATAAATAACATTGAAAGTCATTGCAATTGATTTCAAAATATACAAAATTTCATCTAAAATACTGTTTTGTTATTTTTATAAACTTTCTCAATATCTCGGATTAAATTGTAAAATAGCATGTGCTGCTTTTATTTTTATATACTCAATATTCGATATCATTCAATATCTTTTATTTGATATGCTCCAAATATCAACTGGGAATAACCGTAGAATAAACTTCTAGAATAATATTTAGATTTAGAGGAAATGGATGAAATGACAGGTCAAAATGTCTATGTTCTTGACTCAAATACCTCCGATTCTTTTTCAACCAAAATATCTTACATTTTTAATATTTGCATTATCTAATTTGGTACGTAGACTTCCGCGGTCGTGGTCCATGCTATCTGCTTCTGGGTTTCCGGGCTGGAACCGCGTCACTAGTATATATGCCGACGTTTCGTACCCATTTGTATGGGACATCTTCAGGGCTGAACTACTGCACTGAAACTATTCACGCTATTCAGTTTCAGTGCAGTAGTTCAGCCCTGAAGATGTCCCATACAAATGGGTACGAAACGTCGGCAGATATACCAGTGACGCGGTTCCAGCCCGGAAACCCAGAAGCAGATGCATTATCTAATATTTATACGTCGCAATTCTAAAGTTAATTTCATATTCCATATATTTCGGTAATCAATTATCATATAAGTTTTCGTTAAATAATTTCAAAACATGAATATAAAAAACGGCGACGTAATATTTTATCTGAATGAATGATTTATCTCATACTACAAGCGATTCGTCCTTTTTTTACTTGACTTCAGCAGGACGAATTTCACCTTAAATGCAATCAATTAATAACAGGAATTCTTGAAGTACCTTAAGATTAGGTAATCCTTTGGTGAATCGATGGGGTTGTATAAATTGGTTCCCTTTAATCGAAATTAGATTAATTTCACGAGTGAGTTGGCGTGAAATATCATCCAGGAATAAGGCAGCGCGAAGTTAATTATCGACGAACGTCTCCATTGTTATCCGCTTGTCGAGTCGAAAAAAAGGTATACGAAAGGTGACGCCAATATTTTTTCGGATCTAATAAAATATTTTTCCATTTGCTAAAATATATGTATATGAGAAATCTAGGTTTTCGGATTTCTTCCATGTAGTAGTTCTTTGCTTCTGATACTAACTGTTACCTGCTTGACTTTCCTATGTCTTCATTGGTATACATATTCTTCTGGAGTGAGAATGTTGATCGAACTTTATTGCACTATCGAACGCGATTTTGTATACGTCCTGGTTGCTACAGCGGTAGGGTGGGGGCCGTCGCTCTCGCTATTTGCTGTTCGGGAGTTCAAAATTCGGTATGTATGGTCTAGCTCTTGTGTGTGGTTACGATTCATTTTTATATTTTTAAGTAACGGACACCAAACAGATGGAAGTCCTTAATCTTCGTGTCGTTTGTTATAGATTATTCAGATGCCTTTTTATTTCTATAGCCTCCATCACGATTCTCGCTAGTAAATGTGTCTTCGTATTTTCGAAATATATCTTGTATCCTCTCGTAACAAAACGTTATGCTAGAGATGAATTGGATTCTCGTTTTCGTACCGTTAATTTATGTTCTTTTTTTCCGACACTAATTCTCCTGTTCGTTTAGCCTATTGGAATTTCGTATCGTCCGTGGTCCTCCAATAGCAATCTGCCTTTATAATTTCATAGTAAGCTGTCTAGTTTATTTTCAGTATTCAGACATTATATCTATTAAGAGCTCTACTGATACGGTCTGCGATGCTTTTTATGTATGGTGAAAGTCAATTCGGTTCTTCCGGTTTTGTTCTTTAACGCCTAAATGGTGTTTTGTTTACTGATGGTGTACTGTATCCATTTTATATTAGAGTTTGTTGTATTGTCTGAGTTTCTTCTTGTCTGTTGTCTTGGTTGGGTTGGTTATCTTTATGGAGGATTTCGAGAAGAAAGCTTTTCCAGCAGCAAATTAGTCAAAGCTTTGATTGCGTTACTTAGACGACACGTTCGTAATATAGCCGCATGATAAAGTAAATCTTAAACAGTTTCTAGAACATCTAAACTCAATACACCCTATGACACAATTCATTATGGAAACAGAAGGCAAGAAAACAGAAGTCGTTCTTGGATGTTTTAGTGATAAAGCAATGAAACGAAACTTTAGGACATTTAGTAAACAGAAAACCTACTCACTTGAAACTGTATGTGAATGTGATATCACACACATACATAGGTCGACACATATTATGTGAAATTGATTTTTCAGTTTCTCCGCCTAGGTTGTTTATCTTGACGAATGTTGCGTTGACGTTTCAATAGCACTGCAACCATCTCCTTTCAGAACCTCTCGTGCTAATAGGCGAATGAGTAATGGTCTGATTACGCAGATGTTCCACAATTTGTTGTCCACATCTGTCCACATAACAGCTTTGTGGTTGTCTCCTGCGCTAATAAGCGTGCAGTCTGCGCCAAGCTAATATCTGTTATCCTAGTGCTAATGTATTTGTTATTTCTATTGATCAGACCTGTATTTCGCTCTTATTTCAGCTGCAACATATTTTTCCACGTATTCGGGAGGTGTAAGGAGTCATCGTGCTTTAAGTTTTCGAGGTATTTCTCGATTTCTATTTCTCCTTTCATTGTTATTAATTTCTGGTTCTCTATGTGGGTTATTGTTTTTGTTTTATTGAAGTTGATACTCGTAATATGTCCTATTTGTACAACGTGTTATACCCAGAAGCAATTTAACGCTTTTTCTTCACTGCGTTTCTGCATTCTTCTCATCGTACACTAATCCATCGGTCGGTTTGTCTCACATATGACAATCAAACACATGGAATTTCGTAACACCTAGAGTCTGTAAGGGGAACAAATCTTTCGGTAATCTTAAAAATTGACCAATTTTATTTTCTGTAAATACCGTTTCTATATAGTATTCAAACTTTCTATTTTGATGAAAATCTCAGCTTCTTCAAAGCAAAAATTAATATTTTTTGAAAGTTGTTACACATTTATTATATTATTATATTAGTTATTTTTAAGCTTGGTTGATTTTGCTATATACAATGAGAATTAATACAACAATGAGAGTTAATATTTTACTAATTGAGAACTGCTGTTATACATACTAGAAGGCTAACTTCAAATTTTTATTATAACCGAAATCGCAGTTTTTAAAAAGTACTGGTTTCTTTTAAAAATTGTTATACATTAGCAAATACCCAGATGTTAACACTTTTGAAGATACTGAAGGATTTAACTAAGCATTTTGACTTAATTCTTTTGGAGATGTGTAAATGAATTATCTTTAGTTTAGTTTAAATGATTTTGGCATAAAAAATGGTGAGTTTTTATTCTTCTATCTCAGAACTGCTGTTTCAACTAGCAAGGCTAAATTCAAAACTTTCTTTTCATTAACACCTCAGTTTTTTTAAATTAATTTATTTATTAATGAGATACCTGTTCTTTGCCCTTTCCTTTCCTTCATTTCAATTCGCTTTCTGTTCTCGCAGGTTTTCAGCTACTTCAGTGTCACAGGTTTTGGCCGGTCTGCTCCTCTATCTTCTCTGCATCGTTCTTGCTACTTTTGCTTGTTGGTTACCTTCCATTCTCACTAAATAGCCAAAACATCTCAGTTGGAACCTTCTATCGCTGTTGTTAGCGGTTCTACTCGAAATTATTCTCTCACCTTGGTATTTCTAATTCTGTCTCTCTTTGTAATGCCTATTACTGATCTAAGGTACTTCATCTCAACTGCCTGAAGTTTGCTGCTCGTTCTTTTTGCGAGTACTCAACTCTCACTGCCATGTATTAAGATAGATCTAAATATAGTTTTGTAGACCATCATTTTTGTATTTGTGGAGACTTGTTTTTAATGTATAAAAGTATTGTTGACACTAGACTTATATATCTTCATTCCTAGATATTTGTAAGATCCTACTTGTTCTATTTCTCAGCCATGAATTTTTATTGTTATCTTTAGTTAGGTGGAGACGAGGGCCCACCTATTATCATTGTCTTATCTGCATTTATTCTTAGATTCCTTTTCTGTAGTACTGTTTTCCATCTAGAAATGCGACATATCTAGTTATTATTACTTTTTCTATTATAATTCTTAATCTTAAAAATATTATCCTGTACCCTTCTTCCCTTCCTGAATGCGCTTTGGGATTCCTCTAATTGAGATTCCGTAGTTCTTTGGACACTTCTTTCTAGGATTTACTAATACGTTTTGACTACTGTATTTAGTATCGATGCTCCCCGGTAGTTGGCACAATCCTTACATCTCCTTTCTTAAAGATATGACTATTCACAGTTCACAATCTTCCGATATTTTTCTTTCTGTCGTTATCTCATTAAATAGTTTTGTTAAGATTTCTCATCTCTTGTCGCCAGTGTTCTGAGTTTTTTAAAGAAACTGGAATCAATCATAATTACCCCAATCCTCTGGTAAAACAGTATACTGACAGAAATCTTATTATAATAAGCTTTTATTGTTAGAAGGAAAAGTAGGACTTTTTCATGGTTATTTAGCAAATTCGAACTCGGGGTTAATTTGTTATTTAGATAGCGTCACACGAAAAACGATTGCAGTACAACTAATACACGAAAAACATAAATACAATAGCAGGAAAAAGCAGAGAAGATAGCGTTGACATCACTTTATATATGTATATGTATACAGCCACTACAGAAGCAAATATGAGGCGAGTTGAATGCACTGGAAATCTAGCACAAAAACTTACACAATCTTATACAAAACACACACAAGCACACTCACTCATACAATACAAACCCCCATTTCAGCATACAACAACAGTATTCGCTAAACTTTGGCGAGTGAGGGTAATAAATTACGTTTTATAAACTGGAACACTCATCTGGAGAGCTCTTACATTTTTAGGAACCCGAGTCTCTGTAACATTTAAGATTTTCTTATGCATTCAAAATTCAAATAAATTCTCAGACAAACTATTCACCGATATTCATCTTCTAATAGTTTATTGGACGGCCTTTGTTCCCCACATTTCTAAATCGAATATTACCCGTTGTAAAACGGGTGTCGACGTACGCGAAACGGCGTACGTTTCAACGACGTTCACGATTCTCATTTTATGTGCATCTGTGTTGTACGTGCACTGTTTGTCCCTGGAGAATACGCGAATCTCGCGGAAATTGGAATTTGTAATCTGCATTTGTCGACGTGCACCACGCTTGCAATGGATACTAGCTTTGTTTCTTATTTGTCGGTCGGGTTTCGAAACGTTTCGCTGCGGTACTTATAACAATTAAAAGAGCTCAACAGATAATTCTTTGAATGACTGAATTTTTACAACCATGTATGTTTTGTAATAATGCTTTGTTTAATTTAAATTTAATAATTTTGGCTAGTTATGCCATTGGGATTAACTTTGATATATGCTTGTGTATGTAACCCTTATACTATTGGATTGTTAGAAAAATAGTTTCGTTTTGTACGTATAAACATCGCCAGTTACATTTTTTAATATTTAACCTTACTCTACTCTTTAACAATTAACATTTTAAACATGATTTAATAGCATACCCAGCGCGAAATAAGTATTTTCATTATATTTTGCATTTATTATTGAACAAATATTAAACGGGTAATGAACCTTTTCTAAACTGGTATTAAACGGGTAATGAACAGCGTCTGAACAGGTATTAAACAATTAATGACAACAGCTTCAACAGCTTCTGAACAATTATTAAGTAGGTGAAGAACACCACCAGCCAAAGTTATGCCTACATAAGGTGGTGTTTCTCAGACCCGCGAATTCCCTCTTCCAGTAAAAATTCATCGAAATAACGTACTCGGTATCGTAGCATTAACAGGGAGTTTAATTTTTCGAGCTGCTATCAAACTACTATACGTTTGATCTAGTGTTATCATAATTATAAATTTGATACTGCTATCAAAAGATTTTCGAAAAAAATTTGTAAATAGGAATGCTGTTGTACTATGACAGGATAATGCAAGACGACACACGAAAACTTATCAAAATTTATCAAAAGCTTTAAAAACTTAGATGATATGTACTTTTAAACTTTCTAGTACACTTCAATTACGACGAAAGTTTAAAAAATATATAAATACATTATTCTTTTACATCTTTTGGAGCCACTCAACTAATTCAAGGAGAGCTCCAAAAGTTTTGCAATACGGATTTAATTTTCAAAATCTTTCAATATAATTTCTACCACATTATATACATTTAGTTATTTATCGAAACCAGTCATCAAACTGACTTTCCTATGTTTCTTCTGAAAACTGGAAAAATTTGTCCTACCATGTCCTAAGAAGAACCTCGTTTTTGAAATACTTCCTCCCTTTCAAGAGCTTAGCTGTAAGTTGGATGCTCCAACAGTTTCAAGTTCTTGCTAAATACTTGGTACAGATGCTAGAATGATGGGACGGTATGCTATCGTGGTAGAAAAACAAGATACATTTCTTGGTGTATCATTTTGTGGTAATCGTCTCTTATGCCTCCAATACCACGCATTCTACAACACTTCCTATGGTGAAAAAGACGGCAATCGTTTTCCTTTTGATAGATCATTATTTTCATGTAGACATAATTCAGTCACGGTGCCCAACATTTGTTCTATGCTATAATGGGCGCGTTATAATGGAACCAGATTTCATCACATGTTAGGACATTATCAACATAACGAGATGTAAAGCTCTCAACCCTATCAAAATTTAGGGGAATTAAAACCAATATAGGATACTTCTTTTAAATACAGAAAAATTGAGAAGATTAGTCTTCATAAAATCATACTGATAACCTTAGGTATATTTCTCAATCTTCGAGTTTTAAGTCAAAACTGTAATGACCATGTGACAAGTGCCGACAGTTTTCCTATAAATAACTCATGTCTGTTTGACCTAATAGAAAAGTATTATATTATCGACAAAATTTTTTGTATGTATATGAAAGCACGTATCTTAGAATAAGTGTTAATTTAAGACTAGAATAAAATTTAAATTATGTTAAACGATTCTACAATTGTCTTTCGACGGTATAAGTCTAGTAGAGATTTTGTCTTCGTGAGGATTTTGCCGTGGTTCCAGGTACGGCACTGTAATTAATTATCTGTTGATGATAGCAATATAGTTGTCGAAATGTGTATACAGAATACGAATATGATTGTGGAAAGGGGATATATTAACCTTAATTGATTAACATAACTGTAATAATAATTCATATTATTAAATTAAAATATTTTCTGTATTATATTTGTTAATACTCGTAGTTTGCGTGTATATAACCTACCTTGTGGTTTCCCTATTTTTATTTACATTTACTGACATATTACCAAAAAAGATTTTTCTTATTGTAACACATTTGCCATTATGTTCCCATGTAGAACAATTGTTTAAACGACGCTAGTTTGTCTGGTAAATTTTTGTGAGACACAATAAAGATGACAAAATATGCTATCTTCTTACAAACATTACATATTTAATGCTATCTGCTTCTGGGCTTCCAGGCGGGAACCGCGTCACTTGTATATCTGCCGACGTTTCGTACCCATTTGTATGGGACATCTTGATGGCTGAACTACTGCACTGAAACTGGTATAAGTCGATGGTGGACGGGTTTATATATGGGTAATGGGTCAAAAGTCAATGGAGTGTTACGGTTGCGGTTGGGTAGTTTGGAGATGCAGGATTGCCAGGCGTTGTGTAGGGGATAGCCATCATCGCGGTTAAGGTTATTGGGGTGCTTAGAGATCTCTACATACATTATTAAATCACTTGTGCTTTGTTTTTTCAAGAACGTTTAAATTAGAATATTTTTTCGATTATTTCACGTTTATGTGTTACTTATTTGTTGCCAATAAGCATCGTTTAATTATACAAACTTCTAAATTGAACATACAATTTTGAGAATTAAATTTAGGGTAAATATTTCCAAACTAGGCAAATTTTAGTTCTTTATTGGCAAGAAAAGTGGGCAACGCTGGTGAGATACTCCCTTTTTTAAATTTCTCAAGTATCTCGCTGTACCATAAGACACATCACTTCATCTCCTCATCGCCAAAACATCATGGACTCAAAGAAAACAAACTTTCCTTACTAGAAGATATCCATGCAGATTGATACAAATTAATAATGCATAAATGTACAGATATTCTTCTACCTTCCGATACATGACGAAGCACTTTCCAAGCCGAAATTGATTTTCTGGAGCTATTTATATATCCGTATATAATTGCACAATGTGATCTATACTAAATCAATGGGCAAAACTGTAACTTGTAAAATAGCTAAGCTCTCCGTTATTAATCAAGATAATGAGCTGTGCACACTGTCACAATTTTGAAACAACTAACACAGAGAAACCAAGCAGATGAATGCAGACTTGAGCAAGTCTCAAAAATAAATTAACACTTATCCTTTTGTAGAACCTTTTCCACAACTTTTATTATTAAAATTCACTTTATTCTATGTGTTACCTTCACAATATATAATTTAAATATATAAATGACAATAAATATCCTAGGCAAATGTTTTAAATGCATGTGGATACTTTAACACTGCACTTTATACGAAATATTAATTTTGAACAGATTTTCATCCAATTTGAAGCAAAGCAACACACCAGTTTCAAAAGAATCGCTTCAAATGATAAATAGTTTGAAGAGTCGAAGTGATGTAACGATACAGACTCCGCATCGTTTCACTTTGAAAACATGCCGGGGACGCTTTAGTAATAAAACAATGTAAAATATTCCTGCAACATCAGCTCGAATGTGGGAAATATAAAAATATTCTCCATATATCGAATGCCATAGGTACGCGTGCACCTTTGACATGAGTTCAAAAAGGACACCTGCATACATACGTACATACATACTGCCTGTATTTTATAAAATGGCATTTGCGGCCGCAAGATCAAATTATTTCCCTTGAATTCAAAATACCAGGTATAGGAAGCTCTCTCGCTTACAAATTAATTAAATACTACCGAATTAATATGGAACAAAAACCTATACAAAAACTCAAAAAGGGAAATATTATTGTTCTTTTGACATTCCACTCGTTGAAATCGAGTGCTCTGGGCAACGGATCAAATTAAATTTGTTGTACTAGCATATAAATATTTAAAAAAAAGCATAAAATTGTATAATAGTGCTAATATTTTTGAAAACAATTCGGATATTTTGTATAAACATATTTTTTATAATATTTTTAGTTACTTAACTGCGTTAATTTAAAATATAAGTAGCCAAAAGCTGAATAGCAAATTTTTTAGTAAGAAAAACTATCGACAGGAAAGAAATACATTTGTTTAAACATATGGTAATATGCGTAAGTTCGTCGTCTTTGGTTTCTAGAATGAGAGTCCTTTAAAAAAAAATGATAGGCGTAAGTATGTCAACGTTATTTCAATATTTGATTGTTGCTTAATTAAATAGTTTTGGAACATGTGAATTTGTGTAGAAATTGTTTTATCTATTGTCGAAAGAAAATGGAGTGTCAAGTAGAAACAAACGAGTATTTCCGGCATATTCTTTTGTTCAGGTTCAATAGAGGAGTCAAGTTCTGTTACGTACCTAAATATTTGAATTTCTGTACTTACTGCAGATTTCTTCTTTTTGATTTTATATCATGTATTGTTGTTTTCCTACAATCATTGTTTCTGTTTTCCTTTCAATTATCGCCATTCTAAATTTACCCGTAACTGTTCTATACATTTCGATGTTTCTATTAAGAGTTCTATCATCCCTAACAAATATCACAATATCATTCATGTAGCATATGTCCGAGACAGTCATTTTTTGCATATTCCAGTATTTGGCTTCGTAGACTCTAACGCCCTTTTTCAGTTCCTTCATGCACCCTTGCTTGAAATGGTCCACGAGGTAGGACCATTTCAAACAGTCTTGATTGCCTGCGACTTGATCTCATGTAATTTTTGGTTTTTAGATACGGAAATTCTATTCCACTAATTAGACCCTTTGAGAATTATGGACGTTAACGAAAAAATCGAAGATAAAACGTAAACAACAGATACATATGAAAATAATATGTAAAATAGGTGTGACCAAGGCGGATAAAATTAGAAGAAATTAAGAAAAAGAAATTTTATCACTAAAGTAGAGACACAACAACTAGACGGTGTAGATACATCATGAGAATAATGGTGGACAGGACTGTAAAAAGCATGTAAGAAGTGAAATTTGAGGAAAGAATAGGTAGAGTAAGTAATACATTCAACGCAGATGTTACGAAAGTATTGTCGAGAAAAGAATACTCCTGCATTGTAGAAAAAAACGGGATAAGTAAGTATAACTGTAAAAAAATATTACGTACTTTTAAAGTAAGTAACTTTTATTAAACAATAATAACAGTTATTGTAACATAATAAAAAAATTGTAACACTTGAAAATGTAGTAAACATACTACGAACCGTTGAAGAAACTGTTTTTATTTTTTAATGATACGAGGGTAGTTTTACAAGTAGTGAGAATGGAAAAGAAAAACGAATTTTTTAAATACAAAATAATTTTTATTTTTCAATATATTTTCCTAAAAGAGCAATACATTTATTCCAACGGTGCTCCAATGCCCTTATGCCATCTCTAAAATGCGATTACGGAAGGCTTGTATAATACTCATTTACGAAGATGATAAGCTCGTCGTTAGATAAAAATTTCTTTCCACCTAGTGCCGTTTTCAATTTTGGAAAAAGGTGAAAGTCGGAAGGGGCCAGATCCGGCGAATAATGCGCATGCGGTACTAATTGGAAATGCAGCTCGTGGATTTTGGACATCGCAACTGTGCTGGTATGCGTTGTCTTGGTGAAACAGAATCTTTTTCTTTGCCATTCCTGGCCATTTAGCATGAATCTCAACATTTAATTTTTGTAGAAGTTCTGCATAATATTGTCCGTTTATTGTCGCACCTTTCTCAAGGTAATCAATGAGCAAAATGCCCTTTGAATCCCAAAAAATTGATGCCATCACCTTGTTTGCCGATAAAGTGGTTTTCACTTTCTGTGGAGGTGCAGAACCACGTTCTAACTATTGTTTCGACTATTGTTTAGTTTCGGGTGTACTGTACAGTATCCAAGTTTCATCGCAAGTAACAAATCGCCTACAAAAATCAACCGGATTCCGCTTATAAAGGTCCAAACACTCATTGGAAATGCGAAAACGAGTGAATTTTTGATCAGTCGTAAGCAATCGCGCCACTCATCTTGCCGAAAGCTTGGAAAGGCCCAATTCTTTCATTAAAATGTGGTGTGCGCATTCTGTTGAAATGTTTACCATGTCTGCTATCTCTCTCACTTTGAGTCGTCGATCTTGCGTAATAATATTATAGATTTTTATAATCATTTCCTTAGAAGTCACGATTTTGGGTGCTCCAAAGCGCTCTTCATCAACACAGCTTGTTCTACCACGTTTAAATTCATTTACCCATCTACTTATTGTGGCGTATGATAGAGCAGATTCACCTAATGTTTCCCGTAACTCATCTTTTATTTCGATAGCTTTCATACCCTTAATTACGAAGTATATAATCACGGCATGAGACTGCTTTTTCCATTTTAACATAACGACGTGTTGCTCCTTTTTCAATCAGCCGTCAAAAATAAAATAATCAACCCATTTATCTAAATACCGAAATGTAAACATATAAATAGGCAACCTAAATGACAGTGCATTTCTTTTACAAATTAGAACGCCACCTATGTGTCATTCTCACTACTTGTCAAACTATCCTCGTAAGTTACGAAATGAAACTACTGAAACCCTCGAAAAACAGTAAACCAAGAACTAATCATTAAACAGTCAAAAAAATAATAAATTAACTTAGTATTTATCCTCCTAAAAATGCAGCCGTATTCGAAATATTAGTTGTCGCAAAAGAGCGAAAGTTTTCATTATGTTTAATAAATTAAAATAATCGTTGGCTTTCGCTTGACCTTGTACTTATCAAAAATAGACGGTCCACACCGTTCAATGCGATTTATCCTTGTTTGAGTAAACAACAATTTTAGAACTATTAAGCTAATATTATGGCAGACGCACAAAGAACCCTTAACTATATTAACATGTAACCTTTGACTTTTAGGGCTTTAGTTTAATAATAAATCGACCTCAACCGTGCTTACAGCACCACGCCAAAATTATGTATAAAATACATGCATCTCACTTGTTTCAGGATATTTATTTTGTACCTCTTCCACCCTTATTTAGACTAATATAAAGTATAAATTGCGGACTTCGATAGATGTAATGAAAAGGTTAATGAGTACGGGACTTCAAATCATCTAATATCGATAACTTCAAAATATCTTTGCATAGAATAACTTGTACGAGAGAAAATCAGTTATATAACAACCTACACTTTACCAAACGCTCCGAAGATAAGAACTCTCCAATGCAGACAGGCTTACAATAACCCATGTTAACTGGAACAAATACCTTGAAATGGAATTCAAGGAATATAGTCCACAACAGTTTAATGTGAATTGGAAATTATATTTAAGGGAGCCTCTGTAAATGAAACCTGCATCTCGTATCTCGTAAATTAATTACTATTAACCATGAAATTTCTAAATTAGGTTATAAATTTGAGCATATTTGGAAAAGAATTATTTTTATGAAAAAACAAAAATTCAAATTTAAAATTAAACTATTTTAAATTGCATAAAATTCTGGGTTATTAATTCTGTAATAATAATAATAATAATAGTTTATTTCCAAAAAAAAAGAAAGAAATATACAAATTTATCTATACAATATAATCAATCTACAATCTTCCTTATTTTTTCCCCTCTTCACCCTCTGGAAATCACAGGGTGCATATCAACTTCAAGCAAAGTTGTTGTTCCTATGCACCCTGAGACTAACAATCAAATTAACAAAAAAAGAAAATGCCTAAAAGCTAACTTAACCTAAAATTCTCCGTCCGTATATCAGAGAGAGAAAAAAAAACTTTTTCATTCATAGACAAACAAGCTAAAATTAAATGATCAGGTAAGATGCAGAGAAGGTCACACACAGCTATCTGGACAACAACTCCTGCCTCAAGAGAACTCTAAAACGTATCACAGAGAAGGGCTTAAATTCACTAGGTATCGATAGATAAGTTTAATTGATACTTCGCAACGTTAAGACTCATTATTTAAATCGTCTTCAGTCTTATAGCATAGAATTAAAATTCAATATTAGAGATGTTTAAATTACAATACAAAAGATAAAGTTTATAGTTACATAAACGTTTGCTTTATTTCAATTACTTTCGGATATGAGCGGCGACGATCACGGTAATGACCGCTTTCAATTACATTCTTAATCTTCAACCAAATTTTTCCGGAAGATAATACTAGCAATTGAGTCTTATTTTTGGTTAAATCGTGCTTGTAAAAGTCAGAATGAAAATCTACAGATTGTTCGTATTTAGAGAGTCTGGTAATCATATCTCATATCTTTGTATATGGACGCAAAATGCTAACTGAAAATTCTCAAAATAATAGAAAAAAGTAAAAAACGTCATCTTGATACTTTCAAAAAGAAATAGAAGAATTTCGTGGAATAACAAATGTGATAGAATTAGAAGAAGATTTTCCATTATTGTAAAATGTAGAACAATAAGATTAAAGTTCACACTGAAATATCTAAATATTTTTTTATTAATATAAACTAATATATTTCTTCCATAACCTTTTGTCATCTTTCGGTGAGTTCCTTTATAGAAGGATCTATCTTTATCAACGGAATACTGTACAGGGTACTCATTCACAATCTTATCTATTTGGATGAGGGACAGCGCTATGAATTTTGAAAAGCGGAAGATTCGGGCAGTATTTTTTAACCGATAATCAACGCGTTGTCCTGATGAAATACTATTCTTTTGCGACAATTTCAACATATTTCTGGGTAATGGATTCGTTAAAGATGTCGAATTTTGAAGAATCCACACTTGAATGAATGATTTCATTCCTTGGTAGAATCTCTAAAACACATCTTTAAAATTCTAAAAACCGAGAACATAGTCTTCCTCTGATAGATATCTACTTTCGATGATGTTCGAGACGAATCTTCAGGTCGGGACTGAGATCCTTTTGACATCATATTATTGTTAGCAATCCACTTCTCATCGCCAGTTAAGGATTGTTTTAAATTACGATCACTTTCCTCAAATTTTTGGTGCGCCGTTAAGCGAACTTTTTTAAATTTATGAAGTACCTACACATCTAGTTTGCTGACGTATCTTAACTTTTTTTATGTGATCATGAACGCATAAATGACGGATGTTTAACGTTTCTTTTATCTCCTCTATCGTGTGCCTTGGGTTTGAGACGATTGTCTCAAACGCCTTTATTTTGTCATCAAACTCAATAGGCCCCGCTGAACATGGGGTCGTTAAGATTAAAGCCACCATCCCAGTATTTCGTCATCGTCACTGTAAACTTTACGCAACTCTTCACAAGCTTTTTGCGCGTACTTCCCTTTATGGAAGTGGAAAAGTAGAATATTATGAAAAAGTATACTTTGATTTTTCAACTTTTTAGAATTTCAAATACTAAACCAAGTCATACATTTTGTTTTAAATTGCGTAAATGTATATCAATGTTAAAACGAAGACCTGTCATTTTATTATTGCTAGGTCATTCTATCCTATTCTTAATTTTATGGTGAAAGTACCACTTTTCATCACCAGTAACAGTGTGAGACAAAAACGGTCGATGTTGTTGCCGAGCTAACGAGCTAAGGTTTTAAATTTTTCAGTTAAGAGTTAATTCAGACGATTTTCATCAAAATCAGATGACCTAAATGTTAAGAATTGTTTACGTCAAAATGTCTCTCTTTAAATAGAGAAAACTTTTGCCGTGCTGTACTCTCCCCAATTACGTTTTCTCCGTGAATAGTACAAACGGGTCCAGCAGGATCCAATGTATTAATTCCTCTGTTGAACTCAAAAAAAATAATATGCCGGAAATTCTCACTTTTTTCTACTGATATTCCATCTTTTTTTAATAAATAAAACAATTTTTGCACGAATAACATAATAATAATTCATAACACATTTATATATTTGCTTACAAGTGATTAGTGGTGATCAAATGAGAAAATGTCATCATATTTATAGGAAACAATATGAAACTATATATAAAGGAAATAAAAAATATTGCCATTAAATAAAATGGAAAATGACATTAAAGAGAAGTGAGTAGAACGTACAGGATTGGAAGAAAAGTAGAAAACTACTAACTGCCAAAAAGATTCATCCTTATTGAAGATTGGTAATTTATTTAGACGACAGATAAAATTAGCAAGGAAAAAAATAATTAGAGAAGAAGAAAAAATAAAAAAAGCGTAAGATAAGAATGAATACAGTGTCAGGAACGCCGTAATAAAAACCTTTTAGTTGATATTCTATAGTAATCTTCTAGGTTTAGCAAAACCACTTCTAAGAAGATTAACACCAGTAAATAAATAAACTTCGAAAGCTTCGAAACGTAAGTATATCTTATAGAAAGATAAAAATAAACGTTTTGGTAAATACAATAAGAAACGGTAAATTCGTAATAAAAAGTTTTATTAGAAAAAAAGTAAGAAAAACAAGACATCCCAAAAAGAGATGATTGGAAGTGCTTAAAATGGATCTATTGGAGGGAGGAATAATAAACTTGATAAAAAAGACCAATCGATAAAAAATGTTTGGCTTCATTTGACAAAAATTTTAACCAGAACCAAACTGATTTTTCGTAAAGATTCTCTGCTGTTGATTGCACCTGGCTTCACCACTCTGCCCCTAAATCCAGCCGACAATATTGACAGTGGACATATTATGTAGCCCTCTCCCAAAGAAAATTATTGCCATATTTTTCAGAAACTGTCTTGCAAAAGAACCAATCCGCGTTTTGTCGTTGTACCAAACAAATTACAAGAACGGTTTCTAAAAACCTACCCCAAATAATATACGGAAAAGTTCTTTTCCATGGCAACAACATGCTCTCTAATACCAGTCAAGCATATCGACCTTATTTGTATGAATGGATACTTCAGGTTGTACCTCACCTACCCTGTTTGCTACATCTAACCCCAAATAAACTTCTATTTATTCTCCAAACTCAAACATTTCTTTGGGGGTAAGAAGTTTCGGTCGGATGAAAAAAGATGACACTTCAGCATCGTTGGACCAAGTACATTGGAGTTAAAGGGAACTATATTGAAAAATAATAGACATAGTATCCTAATTCATTTGGTTCGTTTCAAGTCACACTTCCCACTAAATCATCCTGTTATATTTACATGCCTTATTGTGCCTGTTGCAACTGCATGATTGAATCGAACAACTGAAGTGAAGTAATTTGTATGACTGAAATTGAGTGTGCATAATGTAATGTGTATTATTGGTAAAAAAAATCAAAAAATGAATCAAAACCAAAAGTTTATTTGCATTTATTTGGTTAATAAGCTAGTCAATCTAGGTGTTACTTTTGCAGCGTATTATAAAATTAGATTTGTTATTATTATAAATATTATTTGCATTATAACCACGAATAATAATATTTAATGACCAGAAGTTATTCGATTAAATCGGGATAATTATCGCTTCCTTCTTTTCATCATATTCAGGCTCGAAAATTGAGTTAAATATTTGACGGAGGCGCCGGAATAATTGCCTTATTTTTTTTCAGTTTACAATCCCTCTTATTAAACATACCATGCAAATGAAGCTATTCGACGTGTTTTTCTTAACACCTTCGTCGATTTATTACGATAATAAATTCAATAGACGCGTGATATGTATAGTACAAAGCACTCGGTAATGTGAAAATCCTTGTGAATGTTCTCACTTGTTCCTAGCCTAAGAGAATTCTCTCTAATAAAGAGCAACCAGGCGTATACTTGCCGAGTAACAAAAAGACTACATCAGTTACTCTCGAACTATAAACATGATATGCATCACTGTAGTGTTAATCATGGGAGTAAGTTCGTTAGTTTCCGCAAATACGGCATGGTCTTAACTTCTGTATTTCGTCTTCTCTCTTTCTCTTAATTCCTTTACGTAGTATGGAAATTATTCCTCCAAGCGTTTCGTAGATTGACAAAAGCGATGAACTAACGTTGAATGTTAGTAGTAACTTAGAGCTCGGCTCAGTTTCGCCTAGGTAATTTGCGACGCCTGCTGTTTATGTCGGAACGATAACCTCGTCTGTTTCGTGGAGGTCTTGTTTAATTCCCCGACGATGGTATTCCTGATGGCCACGGATCGATGAAGTACTTACTTTTATCGGACAATACTTCTTGCGAGAAAGCAAGGGATGTGCAAATGAAGAGAAGTCGGGAAGAGAGTATACAGTCAATTTTCTCGGAGTGTTAGACTAACAACCGGTAGAATTGGTTTATTTGCGTTGGAGACGAGAGAAACTGAGAGGAAGAATCCTCGTCTTATCACTGGCATATTTCCCACCGGATTCTGCAGGAATAAAATTATACGGTCAAAGCATAATTTGAAGTTTTACTTATAAGAAAGGATTTAATTATGAAAATTTGTTGGAAAATTAAATATTGCTTGTACAACTAGAAGGAATTTAACAAGTCAACATAAGGCATAATTTAAAAAAAATAATTTTAAAGATAGTGTTATTTGAACTATATTTCATCAAAAAAGCTTTTTTCCTTGTAATCCGTATATATTATTATTACGGATAGAAATTACAAGTAGCAGATTAGATAAATGTTGAAATATATATATATATATATATATATATATATATAGATGAGATATGTTAATTAAATAACGAGACTACGCTTCTATATAGCTGCAAATGAAATGTTGTTGATCTTGATACTTTCCGAACAACAACTCGAAGTTTCGTCTCTCTATCTGCTTTAGTTTACTTTCGAGTTTTAATTGTAGAGGACACTATTACTTAGTAGTGCCGTCATAATGGTTGACATAAAAATCTAGTAGCGAATTAACCTCAAATTTCTTGTTAAGTTTTCACAAATCTTAAAGGAGGTCTTTGATAATAATGTTATGTCACATGCGTGAGTTTTTGAATGGAATAAATGATTTTCTGAAGGTCGGGAAGTGGTCGAAGATGATGACCTGTAAACTGAAGGGAACGTTCGAAAAATTGATGAAGTTGTGAAGAAAGACCAACGCCTGAGCATTCGGATGATTGCCATTATGGCAAACATTAACGAGGAAACAGTAAGATACATTTTGCATGATGAATTAAACATGACCAAAAATTTGTGCAAAATGGAGCCGAAAAACCTCACTCAGGAACAGAAAGACAAGTGGATGAACATTTGCTCTAACGTCATGAAACGGTTCACAGAAGAACCAAACCTGATCACAAAAATCGTCGCGTGTGATGAAACTTGGATTTTCCAGTATGACTCGGAAACATAGCGTCAATCGATGCACTGAACGGCCGCTGGATCGCCAATGCAGAAAAAAGCACGAATGAGCAGTCGAAATTGAAAGCAATGCTGGTCATTTTTCTCGATATCAAAGGTGTTGATATGACTGCCTGGGTGTCTGAGAGTTAAACTATTAATCAAAAATACTACAAAGAAGTCCTAATCAAGCTGAGGGCAGAAATGAGGAAAAAAAGACCAAATTTGTGGAACAATGACTAGTGGATTCTGTACCAAGACAACGCACAAACTCACAATGCCCTATCTGTGAAGCAGTTTTTAGCGGACAAACGCTTGATCATCCTCCGTATTCACCAGACCTCGCACCATGTGAGTTTACCTGTTCCCAAAAGTGCAAAGTGCATTAAAGACAACACATTTTCAGTATGTCGAACATGTAAAGGCAAAAACGGCAGAATTGTTAAGAGACTAATAACTGATGAACTGCAGCATTATTTTGAACAGTGGAAGACGTATACAGTGGTGTATGGATAGGGGAGAAGAATACGCTGAAGGGGATAAAAGTTAAATATAAGTTTGTTTACAATAAATAACATTTCTCACACTAGTTGTTGTTACTTAATTGCCATACCTCGTATACTACTGTGGGCAAAAGACTTTGTTAATAATTATTAAATTCTTAATCTATTCTTCCAAATCTATTTCGCCCCCCCTCAAAGTAATCTCCCCTGGCCCAAATACACTTGTGCCAACGTTTCTTCCAATTCTCGAAACGTTTAATGTCTTCAATTGATTTAAAACGGTTTCCCCGGAGCGGTCGTTTGAGTTTGCTGAATAGCCAGAAGACACACGGAACTAAATCAGGCGAATGCGGTGGTTGCGGCACGATATTGATTGAAAATTTGGCGAAAAACTCACGAACAATTAATGCAGTATGCGACGGTGCATTATCGTGGTGCAAAAACCAAGAGTTGTAGGCCCATAATTCTGACCTCTTTTTACGAATAGCATTGCGCAAACCACGCATAACACTCAAATAGTATATTGACAGTTTGGCCGGTCGGAAGGAATTCGGAGTGCACCACACCTTGATAATCGAAGAAAACTGTCAACATAACCTTGATTTTTGACTTGCTTTCACGTGGTTTTTTGGGCTTTGGCTCACCTTTGATACGGTATTCGGCCGATTCAACGCGACACTGTTTTTCGAAAAAATTGAGTGATTTTGGAACAAATCGTGCTTTCACTTTTCTTAGGCCCAAATGATCTTTCAAAATGGTTTTCACTGATCCTTCCGATATTCCAACGATGCCAGTAAGGTCTCTAACTGTTAATCGTCGATTCTCAAGCACCAATTCCTTGATTCTATTGACGTGTTGATCATCAGTTGATGTTGATGGCCGTCCTGGACGTGGTTCGTCATCAACGCGTTCTCGATCCTCTTCGAATAATTTGTACCAATCAAAAACACTTGCTCGCGACAAACAATTATCACCGAAGGCCTTTTGCAACATTCTGAACGTTTCGGCTCCAGAAATTTGATTCCCTACACAAAATTTAATGGAACTTCTTTGTTGAATAATTTCACTCATTGTAAAAATCGTCGAATGCACTTTTTGTACTTCAGAAAGACAAGCGTATACTAAACACTAATGATTATTTTGATGTGACATTTGGCATAGATGTCACTGACAGTCATACCAACATAGAAAAAAAATATTTCGACGAATGGGTTTTCGCACGAAATTTAACTTAAAAAGTCTTACTATTTTTTGCCCACAGTAGTACATATATGTATATATATATATATATATATATATATATATATATATATGTATATATACATATATTACAATGGTTTGGTCAATAAACCTAATCAAAAGTATGTAATAATAAACATAATAATTTCATTTTAAAAATGTAAAGTGTCAGCGGCTTCTCAAGCCGGTAATGCAGAGAAATATACCTTTTTCGATCAAATAGATTACCTATTTATAGTGGATAGACCTTAATTAGTTTCTAATTTTAATTGACATAACACAAATTTGATAAGGACTATATTGAAGTGAACATCATTCATTGTCGAAAACAAATTGTTTTAGTGATTAACCCACTTGAATTGTAAGTATTACCAATTTTAAATACTTCTTTTAGAATAAAAAAAAGGAAAATTTAAGATAAATTTTAATGGAAACTCTGGTTGAGTGAATAAATCAAAAAAAGTGAACAAAACCCCATTTCACAATAATGTTCGTATTCTTATATGCATTTCGACAACTATGTTGTCATCATCAGCAGATAAGTAATCACAGTGTCGCATCTGGATCCGCAGTAAAACTCGCTCAGAATCCGTAGCAGACATTAACCTTCAAAAAACGGTTAATGTCTGGTACGGATTTCATGATAATGTACACAGTAAACTTGATATTAATTTAATATGAGAGAATAATTTATAAAATAACTTAAATAAGAAGAATCTAAAATTAATCGTGTATATGTTATCTAAATATAAGTTAGAATTAGGGTTAAGCTTATAATAATTTGGGATAATAATTCAAAAATTTTATTACAATATTTTTAGAAATAGAAAATGGTTAAAGAAGTAATTCGCGAATTAATAAATTAGAAATTATAGTAAAAAGGTTTGTTCCAAAATAAAATTAATAATAATATAGTTAGAGATCAAAACGATTCATTTTAGTCTTTCTGCAAAGGATACAAATACACCGAAGGAAAAAACAGCTGAATTTTTCGTATTTAGAGATATAAGAGATCAGGCATATTAAATTTACATTTAAAGTTCATCTAAAGTGAAAATTATTAAAAGTAATACATGCCAGTATAAAACAATAGTGATTTAAACAACCATTATAAAAGTTTATAAATAATCAGAGAGATATTTCTTATAAAAATTAGTGATAAGAATAGTAATCTAAGGCGCCATCTGGTACGTAGACTTCCACAATCGTGGTCTATACTATATTCTTCGGGGCTTTCGGGCTAGAACCGCGTCACTGGTATAACTGCCGACGTTTCGTACCCACTCGTATGGGTACGAAACGTCGGCAGTTATACCAGCGACTCGGTTCCAACAATGAGATGAAAACTCAAACAAACTAACTATATGATGCTAGTAGTGGTAGATACTCAATTTTTAAATCAGCACATTGGCAATTTACAAAAAAATGTAGGAGTATATTGAAACATGATATTTGTAAATAAATATATTATATTTTAATATTATAAACTGAAAGTATTGAAATGATTAGTGTTTGTAAGGGATTACGTACATATTTATCCAAATTACGTGCTCACCACTGCAATCTCTGTTTTTACCAGAGCTACGAATGCTCAAATTAACAAAACAATAGTGTTTTTGACGCTAATTAATAAGCAATTAACAATAAAAAATTTGCTATCCTTTAATAAAATATTTTGTATATTTTACCGGTTGTTTTTTATTATTGTTGTAACTATTACATTAAACAAGTCGTGTGACATATCATTTTAAAGAACTTTTCGTAGCTAAGCGTTTTATTATCTTTAATATTATCATTATCCCTTTAATTATATCGTGTATTTAATTATTTATTAGTCTTGGGGTGCCTATTCTATACCGTGATAATCAATCTCTCTCTGAGTACTCAAATTACGCTTTATCTAATCGGTTTCTTTAAAAACCTAATTTTTAAAATCACCCCACAACCTAGAATCGTCGGGCACAGTTCCTGATTTACGCTAGTTAGGCAACATTTTACTGTATCCCCGTACTTAGTATTCCTATGGTTCGCCGTGTATTGCGTTCGTGACATACAATCAGGGATACACAGAGACAAGTATACGTCTCATTCGATACCTACCTTTCTTGATCAAACCTTAAATATTGTATTCCTGCATCTTAATTACATGCTTTATTAATGTTATTATTTTTCTATTCATATGGCTTTTATTGATTATTTTTTATTATATCCAAAGCTATAAGATTTTTTAAATTAATTTACTTAAATAAAATTGTAAGGATAACCTTGTTATTTTCTTTCTGCTTTTATTTTTATTTCGGCACGATAACACCCGGAACTTATCTACAATAGACAACGATTGTAAAAGCCTACACTCATCTATTTGCTTCATTAAAAGCATTTCGAAAATTATGAAGAATATTGGAATCGATTGTTCCACGTCATTACAAGTTCAGTGAAGATCAACATCTTTTCAAGTCTACACTGTATTTGGCGATTCGATTTCTCCGGCAGTTGCCTTCAAACTGTGAGAACGTATGTATACAACACGCATGTCATCTTTGTCAAAAACATAACACTAGCTAATATTGCGCTACAACTTGACCCCTGTGCTAGAGCGTGTTCATACTACAATCTCGAACTGTTAAGAAGTGGACTGCGTGGTGTTGGAAACAGAAAAGACAGTCTCCGCAAAGTAATACATCAAGGAATGTCTATCCTGTGTTATCGAAACACTCAAAATATAAATTGTAGCTCATTTGTCCAAAACGACAAGGCTGTGACCCATCAGCCTAACATCTACACCGGGAAGAACCAAAAAACCAGACTGAAAATACTAGAGTATTTACTTTACAGCTCATGTCTTGTTGCTCACATGAAAAACAGGCTGGAAAGAGGAAAGTTTTTCAACTATAAAAATCATCTTAGATCGTGGTATGACAAGTTCTTCCAATTTTCAGAAAAATTTTGGAAGAATTAGTTTGATAATTGGTTTCAAAGAATAGCTAAGTGCATAAAATGTGATGAAAATTATTTTGAACAATTTCGAAAATCGAAGCTCCACTGCAAAATTTTGGAGTTTTCTTTGAAATTTAAATACAAGAATTTACGACGACTAAGCAATTGTTATCTCATATCAAATTAATAAGCTTAAAATACAATATATTCTATTCGTTCCATAAACTAAAAAACATTAAACTATAAAACAACGAATATTATTTCACGTTACTTAATGAATACATTTTCACTGGTTAATCATTTCATAGAGATATGCTAGCTTGCATATTACATTTATTATACCGTTTCTGTATGTGCAATCTACATTTTTGCAATTCTTTTTTCCCGGTACTGTATACCAAATATTTATTGCAATCTCACTGCGATTCTGCAGAAAGATAAAAAAAAGCAAAAAAAAATAAACTCTCCAACAGTTACGATTATACTAATGGTACGGCCCAAATAAAAATATAAACGGGAATATATTTTTTCTATATGTGTCACGCAGGCGGCATTTGACCAACGTGTGCTGTGCCCGTAATATAAATGTTTGTTAGCCGTTTTAATGCCACTATAGTTCGCAAATTTATTACTCATTTCGATTACATAAATTTAATTGAAAACATAAAATTTTACGCCTCGAATACTTTCTTCAGAGACAGAATGTATTTAAAATTTGTGCTACTATACTGATTTAGATAAACCATTTCATATGAATTAATATTGCAATATTACCTTAGCGTTTAAGTGTTAAAGTTAATTATTAATTCGGAGAAAGTTGGATCTTGATGTTGAAAGAAACGAAGTTCCATACGTCGATGTGAAATATTATTATGTGCTTCTGACTTTCTTCGAAGTAGTAATATTGATCTACTACTATACTTACTTTTTATTAATACGAGGATGGTCTGAAAAGTTTCCGACCGCAACGTGAAGATGGCAGCACTCATCAATAAAAGCTGGGGATTGTAGTTATGTATCTATTGTCAGGTACTCACCAAACTTTCAGCCATTTTGGACGCGCTGTTGTTATTTGACAGTCGTTTGAGTGAGTTCTGTGAGTGTCGAGTATCGAGCTGTCATTAAATATTTGTTTTTGAAAGGAAATGGGCCTACGCAAATCAAAGATGAGTTGGACTCTGTGTACGAGGGCTCTGTATTTACCACAGTGAAATTTTAGGCACCTGAATTTAAACGTGGCCGTAAGAGCTTGGGAGACGATGAACGTTCGGGACATCCAAAAACTGCAACTATTGACGATAACATTGCTAAAGTTCACCAATTGGTGCTAGACGACCGTCGAATTAAAGTGGGAGAGATAGCAAAAAGCTATGAATATGTCCAAAGAACGTGTTTGTCACATGTTAAATCAAGATTTAGGCAGGAGAAAGCTGTCCGTGTGTTGGGTGCCGTATTTGCTAACATTAGACGAAAAACGTGTTCGAATGAACATTTCCAACGCAGTTTAGGCGCAATAAATCCGAGTTTTGGCGCCAATTAATTATTGTAGATGAAATTTGGATACACCATTATACGTCAGACACAAAAATACAGTCAAAAAAGTGGACTGCAAAGGGAGAACCGGCTCCAAAAAAAAGCAAAAACTGTTTTTTCGGCTGGGAAAGTGATGGCGACTGTTTTTTGGGATAGTCGTGAAATTATCTAAATAGATTATCTTCAAAAAGGAAAAACTATTACAGGAGCATACTTCGCATCATTACCTAACAAGCTGACGGCAGAAATTGTGGAAAAATGACCACATTTGCAGAAAAAGGAAAGCACGTTTCACCAAGAAAACGCGCCGTCTCACGCGTCAGCAGATGCCATGGCGAAAATCCACGAATTACGGTTTGAACTGCTTGACAATCACCAGATCTAGCCCCAAGCGACTTCCTTTTATTCCCTCATCTAAAGATTGCGCTCGGAGGACAGAGATTTTTGTCAAATGTGGAGGCAATCACCTTCGCCTTCGTCACCAACTATTTTGCAGAGAAAAACGCCGAGTACTATTAGGACGGGTTAAAGAGTCGGGAGGATGGTTGGGAGAAGTGTGTAGAGTTACAAGGTGAGTAGGTAGAAAAATAAATATAAATTTTAAGAAAAAATGTCTTGTATCTTTGTTAGGTCGGAAAGTTTTCAAACCACCCTCGTAATTCTCTGTAAAAAACTGTCTAACGATATTTTTTTTTTCAATTATATACCAAATTATTAAAACAAAGAAGACGATAACAGCTACAAGAGTAGTAATATTGCACAAGTAAAAATTATCCAGAGAATTCCAAATATAAAGTTCGTAATGGTTGTATTCGATCACCTTTACCAGTTTGATCAGCGATCATACTTTGGCTATTACCATCTCAAACTAACTCACGGTAAAAATTATTGGCGATGAATAGTAGGTCGTTAATAAACGTATAAACAAATAACGACGCAAACTAAAGTAGAACTTTTGGAATTTGGAAATATAATGATCATTTATGGAAAATGTAGATTTAGTCGATGATGTATGTTTACTACTTTATTAAAGCTTTACATTTGAAAATAATATATTGCCTTCGTTTTTTAATTTGCAGTTAGTTTATACGCTCAGACAGTTAATTTATAAGCTCTGCCAATTGGTTTATACGTTGATCGAATCTGACAGCCCGCGTTCCGGTGGTTTTTCGAGATTTTCCTTCTCGAAATTGGCATTGGACGTTAAAAGCGTAAATTATTATTATTAATCAGTTATATTAAGACAGTTAAGATTTTCATTAAATGTATTAAAAATTAAATTGTCTTAGTTGAAAGCCATTTCTGATAGGTAATTTATTTAAAATACTTTTAGGTAATTTTTCCTTCATTGTGCATAACTATCAATTAGTTAAATAGTAGTAACTTCATTTTAGTTATTTATTTTATAAGAATTTTAGTACAAGATATTCAGCATATTTTCAGTATGTGCAAGTATCTCCGTATTTTCATACACGTTTGCCTTATGATTGAGCTAATTGGCGATCAGTTTAATGCGGAATCAGTCTTACTCATAAACGTAGCGATATATCGGGTTCTCCATAAGGACATAACAATTTTGTATTTAAATAAAACGCAGAATAATTGAGACATTGGGCTGAAATTCATTCCGTAGTTAAATGTAACATGTGCACTGCATGTTATATTTAACCATGAAATTCTATAGCTAAATGTAACCGCTAGCACGTTTGCAGCGATCGATCCTTTGGAACCAATTTTCCACCACTCTTTCACACATATTGACCGAAGCGTTGACAATTTCGTATTTGATATTGTCCCTGAGCTCCTCTAACGTTGTTGGTTTGTTTGCACAAGCCAACGACTTAACCTAGCCCCATAAAAAGAAATTCAACGGCGTTAAACCGCTTGAGCGAGGTGACCACTCGTCCGGACCATTTCTCGGGATTACACGGTTATCGAACTTCCTCGTCAAAAGATCAATTGTTTGACCAGGTCTGTAGCATATGGCACCATCTTGTTGGAACCACATGTCACTGATGTTAAGTCCATTCAATTCTGACCAAAAATAGTCTTTCAACATGGCATGATAGTGAACTCCATTAACCGTAGCTTGGCAATTATTTTCATAGACGAAAAAATGTGGTCCAATCACACCTCCAGATGAAATCCATACCACGCGGTCTTTTTTTGTGGTTGTAATGAAGTCTTTTGAAACATATGTGGGTTTGCCGCTACCTATTAATGCATATTTTGTTTATTGATAAAGCCAGCAAGCTAAAAATGAGCTTCATCGCTGAAGATGATTTTTCGATGAAATTCAGGATTTTTTTCAAACTTTAGCAAAGGCCAATCGGAAAAGTTTCGGCGCTTCAAACGATCAAGAGGCTTCTGTTCTTGAGTTAATTCGATCTTATAAGATTATAAGCTAAAACATTTACACAAAACTCGCCACAATGTAGTTTGAGAGATTCCCAATTCCTGTGAACGGCTTGGAATCGACTAATTTGATTTTTTGAAATAAAACACTTACGGCTGCGATATTTTCGGTACTTCGACCGGTGTGTTATTTTACCGGCACAGGAGCATTCAATAGTGAATATTTTGACACGAATTTATCCACTTTGGGAAGCTCTCTGATGGAGCGATTATGATGATCGAAAATTGGAGTATGTGCTCTTAAAATTGCAATCACCGACACAAAATTACGGTAGTAGTTTTTAATAACTTCCAAACGCCGCTCGTTCGTGAATTTCACCATGACGAAAATGTTAACCTTAACTGACGTTTTGATGTTAACAGATCATGAAAAACGTTCGAGGGTGCATTCATATTAAAAGACAAAGTTGTTATGTCCTTAGTATAAAACTTGTTATACGTGGAGTTACAACCATTATGCAGCCAGTATTGATAATAACTTAGATCTACAGTAACAATTATTACTACATTGTATAAAACCAATACATTGAGGTAACACAATGTATTAATAATAAAATTATAGTACCAGAATTCTGCTCTTCATTTAATATTAATCGGTAATGGAAAATATAAAGATAGAACTTGGCTATGGATAATAGACTCTTCTCCATAGATAACTGTTTCTTTGCCTGTAAATACAAAAAATATATAAAGCGAGATACTCGTTCTAGGTTGTACTTTCGCAGCGCGAAAGTTAAAACTGCTAATGCGAAGTTAAATTCTCACGGTGTTGAAGTAGGGTGTAGAATTTCCAGAGACTCGAAAAGTTTTGTAGTACGTGCAAAATGCTCTAGAGTACGTTTTAACACAAGTATATGTAAACTTCACTTTTGCTACAGTATTCATATTTATGTGTATGGTGGCAAAAGCAAATTGTCAACGCTTTGTATACATTAATAAATCAGCTTACTATGATTCAAAGATATATCGAAAAAATAAAATACAAATATACAAAACTGTTGAAAAACCAAAGGTTATGCATGAGGAACAGAAACGATTTATAAAAAATAAAATTACGAATTAGAAGTGTAGAAGAGAAAAGTTCCTAAAAGAATATTTGGAAGAAAACAAAAAAACGAAAACTTGCAAAAACACTATAAGCACACAGAATAAGATGAATAAGACAGAAGTATGTAGGAGAAAAATACAGCAGTTTAAAATCATGACCAACCTAAATTGCTTGTTGGCTACATTCTTCTATTAAGAGAACTTTGGGAATCCATCCAAGGAAATTCAATTGGAATCCGCATAAGAAAATCCAACTAGAATTCACCTAAGAAAATTCAATACCAAACATTCAAAGAAGTCGGAAGACTCCGCTGAATTACAAAAATCTTCCTGGGCATTACTCTGTGGCCTCTTAATATCTCTCTCTACTTTCTACTTTGGAGATATTGTCGACACCAGATCAGATACTCCTGCCAGAAACAGTAGAACTAGACATGCGTACAGAAATTGCCAACCAGTTATTCCACTAATTTTGTGGTAAAAACCAAGAAGTCAAACCATAGGCATGTCCATTCAAACGTCAGAAGAGCAATTTGTAGCCTTACTAGAAAAAATTTCAGAGTTGGAGCAAAAACAAACTCACGAGTGTGAGACACCCCCCTTGGCGCCCCTTCAAAAACAAAGAGCGTCCCTTGCTTCCATAATGGAAGATTTCATAAGAAAAAAAAGAATCATTTACAGAAGGGTAATCAACATAGACGACGCCAGCTTCTCCACTATTATTGCAAAGTGAAGGTACCACTAGGTGCGAGAGAGTATGAGACCAAATTCTTACACGAAGCAATGAATTTGAACAAAGCCGTATTCCTCCTGGATCTGCTCATTGATTGTACATAAATCTGTTTGAGGAACGTCTACGTCACTAATACTGATTGCTTCAGAAAGAAAAGAACCTGGTTCGCCCATCTAACAAACAAACAAATCATGTAATCGACATGGTACACAGTCAGTGTCGGAGAGGGATCGATGAACACAATCTCCGCTATGAAATAATTTGCTTCTCTCAGTTGTTACAAAACCTGGCTCATTAAAGAAAACGTTCGAGAAGCCCCTACAACATCGACCACCCAACAACTTCATTACAAACTTTAACAAGTATCTTATAAAAAATGATTTTGCATTTAATTAAGCACTCAAAGAAATTATTATTTGTTTTTGTAGGCGTGGAAACTGGAAAAAGATGTATTAATGTTTTTTTTTAGTTTTATGTAGAAAAATTGATGTTGCTAATGCGATATGTTTTTGTTTTTGTAATGGCTAGGAGTGTAAAATAAAAATATTCCTTTCTATTACATATGCAATTATAACCCTTCTAAAACATAATTTTGAAATCATATTTTTTAAATAATATCTAACAAAGCTTATGCTCTTCAACCCATCGTTAAATCTAAACCAATACTATCAATCACTAATTATTTGGGAAACTATCACGCCGCTGGGAAATACGGAGTTTGAAAGTTTCGTACATCGAAGAGCGTAGCTATTTATTCAAAACACGTCTTCGCAGCAGCAGAGAATAGGTTACTATACGTTCGTCCCCTGCCTGGAATATAACTTTTGGGTGTCGAGTTTCTTGTTCCCGTAATATTGATTTGATAAACTCCCCATTAGTAGATTTAGAGTTAATTAATTTTAACTAATTAAATATACGGGTAGACAACTGCGTCACTTGAACAACTTTTCGCATTAGCATACTGGCGAAGTTGTAAAAGTTGCGACAGATTAGTTTTAAAATACGAAATCTTTCAACGAAATACATCCAGTTTTGTGTAAATTAACCTTTGTTAAATAAAAAGCAAGAAAGTACTTCAAAACCTCCTAAGTATTACAGTAAATACCCCGAACATCAAAGGAGTCAAAAAATATTATTCGGTTGTAACCGAAGTTCATTTAATCGTTCACGTTAATTCGTTCGGGCTTAATATTTTTCCGTAAGTTAATAACTCTATCTTTGACGTGTGCACAAAATTTCATCATTGTTCTTGTTAGTGAGTAAACAAATGATGTTTTTCTTCTTCGCATATATGTTTTCTATAATTTTCATAATTTCTGGTTTTGTTGGGCAAAGTGCTTGCATAACACTTTATTTGTGGAATAAAATTTCTACCACGGATATATAGAGGTTTTATTGGCAAATGTATATCAAGAATAAGAGTGATTTCAAAATATTCAAAGAGAGAAGACGTGCGTTGGAGAAGAAGAGCGAATTGAACCACCTTCAACATCAACTGACGAAAACTACCTCAAGGAAATAAAAGATCTCTTGCTCGAAAATCGATAGTTTGCAACTAGAGACCAAGTTCCAGAAATAGAAGACCGTTTAGTCTTACCTAACGTGAAAACTCAAAAACTTCAGCAGCGATTAAGACTATTTATACCAAAAGAAATCAAGAAAAATAACAAATTAAACAAGAAAACCGTGGTATCAATCTTATTACAAACACAATGCTAAAAGAACTCTCAAAAAAGACTTACTGAAATTACAAGATATATTCAAAGTTATTCAAAGATATACTATTTGCCAAAATCATTAAAAATTGTCCAAGTAATAATGGTATTAAAGCCAGGAAAGAATCCAATAGACATTTCGTCATGACGGCCTATTAACCTACTTCCCTTAATGTCAAAACTATTCAAAAAACTTTTGCTCAAAAAATAGACCAAGACCATGATCTCCATGACTGAATCCAAGAGTTTTAACTTAGTTTTCGATAGAGCTACCTTACTGTGCAACAGCGTTATATAGCAAACTTAGCACTGAAATAAAAATAGCACTGCTGTTCCACATTGTAAGAGAAGTAGTCATAATTAGTAAAGTTTGTGATACGGCAAGGGCTCTAGCATTATGTGTAACACATGGCGAACCTTTTGCGCATCCGTCCCATAATTTGGCAGACAGGCGTCAAACAAATACATTCTAGTAAACGAACACTTGTAAGCATTGCTTGAAATAAATTATAAAGGATATAATTATAAATGTCGCATTTTAGCCGGTTTGTAGAAATAGTCTACGAGTGCCCTACAACGGCGTAGAATTCATATAGAAAGCGCAGAGGTCATTTTCGGATGACAATACTTTACGATTTTCTTACTAGAGACTATAAGCTTTATATTCATATATATTATCGTATAAAAGGGGAATCACGCGGGAAAGTAGTTAAAAGTCTCGGAAAAGAAAAATACATGAAAAATTAAAATTTTATTACACATGTTCGTAGCAGTCAAATTACTTAAATATTATGGAATATTATCTTTAAAAAAGAAAATAAGAATAGAGTACATACCTCCTTCCTGGAATTCCATAGCACAACAATCACCAAAACACAGACCATTCCGAGAAATGCAGAGGGTAATTAGAATTGTTAATGAGTCACAAAGATAACACAATTGCATTCTACTGATATGTGGTCACACAACAAATGCAAATGTTGGACTCCTACATTTAGTAGGGATAGTAGTAAGGTATCAGGTATAATTACACGCAAGAATATTAACATAAATATTTTGAGGTTATGACCTACGAGGAGCCCAAGTGCACTGTACAGTAGCCTGTTATACAAAGTTAAAGAAACTTTTCCTATCAAATATTTTAACTTGTTGAAATCATACTTAAGTCAACCAGCTTTTGAGACTAAACTAAATGGTGGAACAGCTAATTGCTATCAAATCCAGTCAGGGCTGCCTCAGGACAGTTTCACCAGTGCTTTCCTCTATATTTTTTACATGCCAAACACACAAACTTCTAGAGAAACAATCGACAACGATCCAATAGCTGAATGTTATCTCTAAGAACATCCAAACCAAATTGGTCGATGGCTAAAAATGAAAAAAAAAGGCAAACGTATCAAAATGAACCCATACAACATTTAGTCTCCAAAAATCCATTATCAAACTGTTAATCTAAAATCAAATCGAAATACCATAGCAAGGAATAGTCAAAATTTCACTAATTTAAACTGAAATGGTACATTTTAAAAAAGAAATGGAAATGAAAGTAAAAATACTTAATTGGCTAAAAGTAAATCAAAGCTATCAACTGACAACAAACAGCTAATCTATAAACAATCATTGAACTTGTATGGACATATAGAATCGAACTTTGGAATTGTACCAGTAAATTTAATACGATAATTATATAAAGATGTCAATCAACAATTTTTCATATCATTGAAGAAGCATGCACCTTAGTATGTGCCCAATCGTAGTGTCTGATTTAACACATGCCAAGATGCATCTTGACAGATGTTAACATTCCATATGACAACACCATGACACATAAGAAAGCCATCGAACATCATGGAAAACTAGAAGCCCATTCCAATCAACCATTAATGTCTCTATTACAACCAATAAACAACAAAACATTGCAAAGACATTAGCCAATAGACTTTTAATGGAATCAAGTCGAATCGCTGAATGATGTTCTTCACAGCGCGATTTTTATTGTACAATAATTTTTTTCGTTAATTTGTATTTAATTATAAAATCAGTTTATAGATTATTTATTTGTGATAATAAATGATGGAATTTCATTTGAATCAATTCATATAATTTTCAAAGATATTTGGGTTCAGAACGGCCTCATCTCGATTGGCTCCAAAGTCGTTCATTTTTTTAGAAAAAGGTCTGTACAGAGATGATTTCTAATCATCAATCTCACAAAATATCATTAGAGACGATGAGACAGGTATCTATCTTATATTCCAAAACAGTAAATATTGTGTCAAAATTGAAACCAGACCGAAAAAAGCAAGTTAAATCGTTCAAAAAGTGATGCTAACGGTTTTTCTTTGATGATCATTGTGCACTATGAATTTCTTCCAACCTACAGACGATGAGACAGGTATCTATCTTATGATTCCAAAACTGTAAATATTGTGCCAAAATTGAAACCAGATCGAAAAAAGCAAGTTAAATCGTTCAAAAAGTGATGCTAACGGTTTTTCTTTGATGATCATGGTGCACTATGAATTTCTTCCAACCAACAAATTATGTTGGTGGGAAGAAATTTTTACACGAACGTTTACATGAAATATGAAAAAATAACTTTTAGATCCCGAAAATACACCATTTCACATTTTATTCACCTGATTTAACACCGTGTGACGTTTTGCTACTTTCATAGCTCAGAAGGCCAACCCGTGAGCACCACATCAACCGAAGACACAAAACAACAATTGAAATGCGTCCTGAAGTCTACTAGAAATCGATATTAAAAATTACTACGAAGATTGAGAAAGACGTTGTAATAAGTGTATTATTATGAAAGAGAACTAATTTGAAATATATTTGAAAGAAGAATAAATACGTTTCTATTTAACCCGACCCGATACTTTTTGATCACAGTAATATATAACAAAATTTCAGTTTCTATCTTTAAATCCTATAACTAACATGATATTTTCCGAATAGTTTTCACAAATAAATTACATCAATTTATGCACTAAAATTTACTTTCACGCAATTTTGTAAGAGGTGACCCCAAATGCATATAATACCTTAAAAATACATTCTCATCTAATATATGTCTCCAAGGCATGTAGTTCTTACGGAAACTTCACATTCATCCCCCGTGATAAAATCAGCAATTCTCGTGAGAGAAATACAGCAAGGTTGAAAGTTTACTGATTGAACTTTGCGATGTTACCTAGTGAAATTTGCTAGATTATTGCGAGAATTTTTCGTTTAAATTTCAGTTAAACACAAAATTTCATGACAAAAATATTTTCGATTATTATATGAGATATCTCCGGTAGAAAAAAAGGAATTTTTTAATTAATTTGGAACACATGCTATTACATGTTTTGGCATTTAGTTGAGACAAAAATAATCAGTGCGTATCAAATTTATTAATTAGGAAAATTCAATATTTAATTTCGGGTTAAAGGAAAATTCAAAATGGAACAACACAAGTACTTGCTGGACGTACGAAAAGAGTTGAATTAAAAATAAAATTGTTTTTAACACTTTCTAAGCCTTCGTATTCAACGAAATTTTTCGTCAAAGAACAATATTTTAATGTCCGATGAAGCGGAACACGTTATTCTATAAGAAAATTGTGTTGTTTCTTACATTATGTGCAAAATTTGAATTATAATTTATATTTGAATATTCTGCAATTTAGATTTATCCAGACACTTCGTAACTTCAACCAACTATTTCTTCTTCATACCCTAATATTTCCTGAACTGCCTTTTAATGCTTTCTTTGTCGTTTTTTCTTATGTTAGCTTTTAGTTATGGCCCTGTGCACTTCGCAATCCATAAGTTCCTCATTACTTCGTATCTTCCAGAAATTTTACCTATTAATTTCTTTTAAAGTCTTACAAAATTATTGGCTCTATTATCGTTTTGAATAGTCTAGTTTTAGTATTTTAAGTCATCTCTTCTGATTTAAGACTTATTTTGCGAAGTATCTATACTGAAGAAGCACACCTCGTTTTGTTAAAATGAAAAAAGCAGAGTGTCGTGCGGTGATTAAATACTTCGTAATTAAGGGTATGAAAGCTACCGAAATAAAAGATGAGTTACGGGAAACATTAGGTGAATCTGCTCCATCATCCGCCACAATAAGTAGATGGGTAAATGAATTTAAACGTGGTAGAATAAGCTGTGTTGATGAAGAGCGCTCTGGAGCACCCGAAATCGTGACTTCTAAGGAAATGATTATAAAAATCTATAATATTTATTAGGCAAGATGGTAAACATTTCAACAGAACCCGTACACCACATTTTAACGAAAGAATTGGGCCTTTCCAAGCTTTCGGCAAGATGGGTGCCGCGATTGCTTACGACCGATCAAAAGTTCACTCGTTTGCGCATTTCCAATGAGTGTTTGGACCTTTATAAGCGAAATCCGGTTGATTTTTGTAGGCGATTTGTTACTGTTACTGTCTGTTTCACCAAGACAACGCTCCCTCGCATACCAGCACAGTTGCGATGTCCAAAATCCACGAGTTGCATTTCCAATTAGTACCGCATGCGCCTTATTCGCTGGATCCAGCCCCTTCCGACTTCCACCTTTTTCCAAAATTGAAAACATCACTAGGGGGAAAGATATTTTCGTCTAACAACGAACTTATCATCTTCGTAAATGAGTATTTTGCAAGCCTTCCGGAATCGCATTTTAGAGTTGGCATAAGAGCTTTGGAGCACCATTGGAATAAATGTATTGCTCTTTTAGGAGAATATATTGAAAAATAAAAATTATTTTATATTTAAAAAATTCGTTTTTCTTTTCCATTGTCACTACTTATCAAACTACCCTCGTAAGTAAATATATTTTTGTTGTAATAGCAATAATTATTATTATTATTATGACGAGGATTTTTCTCTCACTTCCTCAGACTAACACGGGATATATTTCACTCAATCCACATATTTCTGGGCTTGAGCTCGCACTGTACACACTTGATACTGTGATGCTATTATACATCATAAAACGGTAAAGTAATAATAATTATTACTATTACCATTATTATTAACTAATTTTTATACATTATCCATGAAACACAAACTGAGGTAGTCCTACTCTGTTATTTATCCTAAGCAGTTACTATCATTATAACCGATTGTTAACTTTTAGTGGTATCACCAAATTTTTCCATGTCTCATCTAATATACGAGCGTTATGTGGGGTTTAAAATCTTAATTCTTAAATGGCAAAAACTTTCGATATCTACCCTTGATTAAACTTTTAATTAAACGAGAGAGAACGTCTCAAATTTTATACTCTCTAAGCAGGTCGAACGTTTTTCTTAATCTTAATAGCAGTTCTGAAAATCGATTTCTGATATAGCTTTCAGAGCTAGTTTCAAATGTTATTTTATCTCCACGGAGTGTTCCTTTGAGCTGTGGAAACAAAAAAGTCACATGGTGCTAACTCAAACGAATACGGTAGTTGTGGGACAACGTGTGTTGAATGTTTGGCCAAATAGTATTCACTACTGGCTCAAGACCACCGTATCGTATTATTATAATAATTATTATTTATATTATTCTGGCTTGTAGACGCAGCCTTTGTTCGTTATATCTGCTTAGGCTGAAATTCGTTGGCACTTCAGTACTGTTGTTATTTTTGACGCAGCTAGACTAAGTTTGGAGCAGGCTTATAGGGGAGAGATCCGAAACAATTGACATATATACAACTCTGTCCAAAAATGACGCATATTCAATTTAGTACAATAATGATGAGAGTAGTAGCAACTCAAAAAACGACCCCTTGTAAAAGAGAATGAAAGGTGGGCAAGTAAAGTAACAGATTCAAGGTCTAGATATCAGTCCGGAAACCAGAAAAACTGCAGTGAGACCATTTGAATTTATAATTACGGTAGGTAATGAATATTACAACCTAGCCTGAAACAGAAGGTTACATAATAAACTATACTTTCATAATTGTCAATCAAGTGTCAGACAAAATTATAACAATGTCACTTTTAGCAGATCAATATCAAGCAACATATCTTAAAACTATTTGTCAGTTTGTGAGATGCATTACCAGTAGTAACATTATTACAATTATAAATTCAATTGATCTCATTATATTGTCGAAAATTGTCAATTTACATACACACACAAACGTAAGAGTTTATATAGATAAACACACAGAAACACTGCATAATATTAAAAATTTAAAATGTTTGTAAATTGACAATTTTCTACAGAAAATGTTTAAGGCAAATAACAGTACAAATTATCAAATAAAATAACTTGAAAAGGATGGGAAAATACCCCGAAACGTCGTTAAATTTGAATTACATTTTTTAATGGTCGGTAAAAGAGTCCGAACATAAAAGAAAAATAAAGAAAAGATAGTTAAGAAAAAACGACCAATATTTTAAAAAGAAGAGAATACATTCATTATTGGGAAAAGTCACCCTGTATACTAAAAAATACATGAGAAAGATATTGTGTGGGGGTTTTAATATTTGCCCTAATCCATAAAGTCAGAACATCAGAACTGCAAAAATCGAAACTTCACTTGAAGGTTAAGACAAATCACAACATAACTCCCACAATTTTCATTCGATCGCCGTGAACTTTGCATTGAACTAAAGTACTCTTCGAAAGGATTGAAGTCAGCCTCGAAGCTACTTCAACAGATTGAATAATTAGGATCCAAATTGTTCAACTTATCGAAGCAACTTCTGCAACTCAAATTTTCATCACAAAAATGATTTTGTTTTCTGAAAAATTTCAGATTTTCGACCATAATTCCAAAACCAGTCATCGCGGTAAGTTCCCTTTTGAAACGGCCGAATAAATGCATCTATTCGCATCTGGCTGTGTCGGAATGGTTGCATAGAGCTTCGCTTAATAATAATACTTTTCGAATACACATTATATTCAATAATTTAGATTATTAGTTATAATTTATAAAATAAAAATGACATCAATGTTCCTCGCGAGTTATTTTCTTACAGCATAATGCTACGAAACATTACACCCACACTATTCCGATTATAATTTCGTTGTGCCGCGCTATTGTTCTTCTACAGCTATCATTCATACTTCTATCTACCGCACAAAACTCCTTTCAATGTTTTCCCCAAAGCCCATCAATCATCTTCAATGTATTTCCGTTACTATGGATATTGCATTATACTTTAGCAAAAATGGTAAAATGTATTATGTACACACGTCTGCGAAATTGCCCGTTTCTGTTACAATAATATCGTTTGGATAAAACAAGAAAAACAACTTATCGTAATGGAACAGTGCTGGAATAAAACTTTTATGTTAAGTTTATGACGGAATTTCTAACTACGAAAACTCAGTTATATACGCACGATGTTCCATGGACTTCATTGAAATATACTTTAGCGCAAAAGTTTCATATAAATATATTTTGGAGGTACAATTTTTTTCGCTGAAGAATCATTTATTTACCATTTTCTTCAAAAAAAATGATGCAAAAATGATTAATGCGCATTCGTTGGAAAATATATGTGTTCCAATACATTTCAAATGGAAGTATTCAACCATTAAATCTGCAGATAATGATAATAATCCACGACGTTACATTCCTCGATAACTTTACGCAAATAACACTTATAATTGGCAAGCCATGAGTTATTTTTTCAGGGCTCGTGGTACGACTTAATGTCTTTGGCTGTCGACGTTCACCTTAACTGAAAAGAAAAACCGTGAAAAACTTCTCACTATAGAAGAAGAAGTCCATAGATAGAATGAGAAATACACAGTTGAAAGATGCTGTAACAGTAATTGCTAATCAGACATCGTTGTATGGGTTCATCCAATACGATCTTCTCACAGTGATTAATGAGCTATCCTCCTCGTACTATGAGAAAGATATTAATTTAAAAAACAGAAGTCTAACTACATAACGTTAATTGAAAAATGTAAATTGAGTTACTGACATTTTCAGTTTCGAATTAACACTACCGAACAACTTCGCCGGAAAGGTTAAGTAGCTGCGAATTATTGTACACACTATACACTAAAACACAGGAAAACGATTTTTAAATTTATTTACACTCGTCGTAGTTAACGATCCATCTCTGGGAGGCATCTTCGCATCACTGACATAATGCAAACAATCGTAAATAAACGCGCGTTCGCCTCCTATTTGTTCCCGTCGTTGGTTACCCGGAGGATTGTTCACCCTTACTTGTCACCAACACTTAATAAAGAAAGTGCAGCTAATTTCTTACAATAATTAGCAAAAGAAACGAAGTAAGTAAACTAATGTAATTCTCTAAATATGTTATAGATTTCAACATATAGCTAATAGACACTGCTTCAGTGCATTGATCTTACATAACATATTAAAAATTAACCAAAATTACGAAACAAAGTAGTGATTACAATTAAAACAAATCTAACTGTGATTAAACCGTTGAGTGGGATAGTTAAATTTAAAAGAAATATAAGTCTGACAAACGATTATATATTGATATAAGGACATACTAAAACTCATCAACATCATTAACAGATGTTTACGATAAAATAAATGTCAAACTAGGATACTGTATTATTGTTATAATGTCGCCACTCAGGCTAGGTTTACCCTTCCACGTAGCGATTCAGCGAGACTGGAGTTCAATGATTTAAGGCGATTGGCGGAGGCCTACATTGACATTAGGTTTTTTGATAATACAAATTAATAAAACGAATTTAAGACTCTGAGCAACCTATTAATTTGCGCCCATATATTAATGAGATCAATGATGTACGTTAGCTGAAAAAAACTTCGTTCTTTATTTTTCGGGGTATTTGCTCAACAAATCCCACAAGGGAATAAATAAGCTTAAGCAACACGTCCGGAGTCGAGAAAGCACGTCTAACGGACTTCAGTGTTCAGCAGCAAGTAATGTCGTCTCAATAGGCTACATGTACTTTGGGAAAATCGCGATCGCAGATAGATTAACACAGTCGCATGATTGACACACGCGTTCTTATTAGTTAAACACCAGTATTGTTATAACATGGACTCCTACACACACAGAAACATATTGAATATTGAAATATATTGTATTGCATCATATAGTTGATCTAAAAGGGATGCATAGTATTCGTCTGTTATTGTTTTACATTTTGAAGATAATCCAAACGCAGAATTCCATTGCAGTCTCAAAATATAGTAGCTATAACCTTTCCGGAATATACGATCTAAGAAGACTAAGCCTTCTTCGAAGCACTTGTAGAAGCCTTAGTCCACTGCTTCGGATGCTGCTTCATTTCTGTTGTATAATGGTGTATCCAGATTTCATCAACCGATATTATTCATGGGATCATATCTTAACTTCGCTAAATAGAAGACTGAAATGCGTCTCGTTCGCGTTTGTGGTCTACAACCGACAAAGGCGACACTCATCTTGCACATATTTGTTCATACTGACTCCGTTACTGTAATGTGGAAACCACTGATCCATGTGAAATGTGTAGAACCTCTGTTACAGTATAAACTTGTTTAATAATCTCAATTTACACGTCTTTTAAGAATCAACGGCAGTGTTCATCAAAAGTACTGGTCTGGCTAGATTTCCATCTAAAACTTTATAGTTGCAATCAGTGAAGACTGGTCGCTGTAAATAGACGTCAGTGTCCAATACACATGTCTCTCATTGTTAATGAATTCTGTAATAAACAAAAAACATGTGTATATTTCTACATACCACACGGAATTTATATATCCATTAATATGTATGCGTAATAAATCATAAAAATTAATTAATTAAAACTTTTGGGTACATTTGCCTCTAATTTAATTTTATACGACAAGTTACGAAATACATACAATATATAAGCAATTATTAAAAAAAGACGGTACAGAAAAAGATTACGTTCGTGGGAATTTATTATCCGGCCATGGGGCGGACACGGACAGATACAATTCATAAAGGCAGACAAACTTTTCCTAAAACTCTAACAATTTCGCTTCGGTCTTGAAATAAATTACGCATGGCCTAATTTATTCATCACATTATGTTGTAATTTCATTAATATCTCCCTCATCAGAAACAAAGTAAAACCGCCTATTTATTTTTTCCTCTACCATTTTTTGATAAATGTTTTCTACCCGGTTTTCGCACATCATCGCTGATTCTAAACTTAAAGGAGGCTTTTGCTTTCTTTTTCTATGCGTTACGGAAGTGATTATGAATATATTTGCAAAATGGGTGTATTATGAGGGTACCAACAGAACACAGTACATTTCGAGTGTATTGATTTTACTATCCACTTATCATTTAAGGGAAACCACATCGATGGCTTACTACAACATATGTTGATGGATGTTAGAATATATTTTCTAAGTTTTTCTGCGATTTATGTAATTTATAAGCAACTTTCCATTAGAGATGATGCGTTTGTAAATTGAGATTTGTTTTAAGTGATATTGATTGCCTATGACTGCCTTTTTAAAATGGAGTCAATAGCGATTACAATGTTAAGATTTTAGTTTAGTTATTTTTAAATAAAGAAAAGATCAACTGAAATACCTTTTTAACTTTTAAACAATACATAAAACCATTTATTTGTTTATATTCTTTTTGACACTGCATTTATATATCTTTTTACTAACTTATCATTTATTTGGGATGTATTAAAAAGTACAGCTTATAATGCTACAAAAACGGTGAAGCCAGAATTACGTTAAATTGCATTAATAATGACTATATCTTAACATCCAATTTTCGAACGTTATAATCATCCAAGTCAAAGAATGATTGACCATCTCGCGCAAAAGTTAGAATTAACATATTCACTTCATAAAGTCCCCCTGTCAATGATACAATGTAGTGCTACTGGCGAAGAGAATATTATAGCTGTACGTTAGAGCATTCTTGAAAATCTAAATGTGTCAATTGGACAGACCCAATTCTAGTTTCTACCGAATTTTGTCCAACGTGTTTATGAGATTGCTTTAGCTAAGGAACTCAAACCAAAGTATTATGTGTTGTATAACAGATTCAGTAATTGGACTTTCAAGAAACTTAAAAATGGTCCCGAATTTCTTAAGAAAATTATCATCAATAACTAATCTTACTTCGGACTTAGTGGTTTTGTAATAAGCACTGCCGTACCTGGTTTGAAAATCAGCCAATACATACTCTTAAAGTCATTATCTGGTGTATGCTTTATCCTAGAAACTGCTTTAACTAAAGAACTCAAGTCAAACTATACTTGTTAGATCGCAGTTATCTCAGTAACTGAGTTTAGAGAAACTTGAAGGTGGTCCAGAATTCGATACCAAAATTATTTTTATCGAGGAGACTTCCTCCTGAATTGGTTTTGTGAATAAGCAAAACTGCCGTATCTGGACAGAAAATTAGCTATTGCATTCACTTAAACTAATATATGTTCGAACGAAGGTTCTCGCAGTTATAGGTATGAGTAATATATTCTCGGGCTCTCCGCGATGTTGGACAGAAGTTCTCGAAAGAATCGGCATCTCGACGTTTCGATGACATCTCAACCATCTTCTTCATGAGCTGTTTCGTAGTGAAGAGTCAACCTAAAACTGTTTCAACCAGTTTCATGATGAGCTATTTTGAGCTATATCATATCAGAGCGGTTCACACTCTGATGATTTTGAGATAGAATGAAAATATAAACAAATAATAAAAATTATTTATAAACAAAGCATAGTATAATTTATTAATTCATTTTAACATTAAAAACCATTTGATTATTTTAGAAATACATTTTACTACACACATATGTACACATATATGTACATATTATATATAAAATATTTGATTTGGCAAGCCAACATAAGGTTTAAATATAAACTTATTTTTATCAAACACACATACATTTATTTATAATATACATATATATATATATATATATATATATATATATATATATTGCAAAAAACTGTAATTTTTAACGTCTGCTCAATCGTCAGAAGATTTCTGGACATAAAGTGAAAAAGGAAATCTAATTTCATCTGCATTTAAGTACAGAGAGAAGCAAATACAGATATTAATAATAATAATAATACTTCTTAGTAAGGAGATACGAATTAGTATTAATTTAAACGATAATAAATTTTTGTGATTTTCTGGATGAAACCATCGTTTTATAATCATATCAAATAATTATGTAGAAGATTAAATTTCTTACAAAGTCATATGTACCTTTGAGACTAAAACCGACCTTTTCAATTGAGAATTTGTTAAATATTTATTATATTGGCATATTCTATTTGATGGAATTTGCTTCGGTTTACATATAAAACTGTAAGACTCTAAACAGAGACTACACGCTAGGTACATAGCCTTTAGGTTCAGAATCGAATTTATCTAGGGTAATTGTTTTAATTTCATTGTCTTTGTTAAATTAGTTTCTTCGAAATATTTTTCAGGATTAAAGAATTTAAAGTAGCTTGAAATCACATCATTAATAAATCTATTCGAATAAACCTATAACCTCCAATAGCAGTTTGCAAACGTATTTATTGTCAGGGAAATGTCATACACATTTAAATAAATTTCTCCGGTCGTTCTTCTCTTCCTCTAGCGTTTCGTTCTTTAAAATTCATCAGCATATATTTTCACAATCCCAAAAAAAAAAAGTTTCCGTCACTCAGTTTCCGCCGTAGACTCTATTTTCGTGAATCGATTATAATAGAATACTTTCGTTTCATCGCCAATAAACATTGCCTACGAAATATTTTCCTTATTTGCACTACAAACTTCACAGAGCGAACGGACTAAGTCAATCAACACCGCACTGACATTCAGAGGTCCACCTCACACAGCATACTTGCACCTCAGCACATTATTTCATGTTTAAGTATTTCACGTACATATCTTGACTGATTAATTAATTAAACAATAAAATTCTGTAACTAATATATTTCGTTATGAACTCAATTAAAATTTTAGATTTTATTTTCCTTCATATCAGCATGAACAATAAATTATAAATTGCGGCGACAGCTGAATATTAAAATATCTTCTGTCTATCCTCGCGATTCAACAACGAAATACCTGCCATCAATTGCATATTTCATATATTATGAACGCTCTTACGACGTGAAACCAATCTTTTGTATACTACCCATCTACAAAAGCCTTACCGACCTAAAAAGAATTCGTATAGTGCACTATCAAAGGACATTGTCCTCTGGTCGGTACAGGACTGGCAGTTGCTAGAACTAGCGCCGTAGTCACCACAATCTTCTGTCTGACTGGACTGTTGGATTTCATTTTGTTTTTATTGTCCTCGCAACAAAGAATAGTTTTCAGCAGCCGGCGATCATTGACTGTACAATATTAAGTATTGACCGTGTGCCTGGTGACCCGTGAATCTGTGCGTTTCCCTGTCCGGATGCAACTGGAGCATAAAGATGTGCCATTTACAATGTTCAGAATACGTAATGGACTGACGTACTACTCGCACAGATTGAACATATTGTTTGTTTTTTTTTTGTTTGATGGAATATTGTGAATGAATTAGTTTCTTTTTTATTAATAAAAGATAGAATTCGCAGGGCATTTGGTATTATTAATGAGTATGACGATTTTTGCCAAATTTTTATATGTAACGGTACGGCCAATGTCATCTGAAAAGTCGATGTTTAACCAAAAACAAATTGGCAAAAATGTACAGTTAGAAATATTTCTTTCCAAATTTTTATATAACGGTGTGTATCTAATATTCTGAATAATCGATATTGTCTAACTTAATAATTAGAGTGAGAAATATGGCCGGTGCATCACAGACGTGCGTTACATAGGCAAATAAAATAGTTATATAAAGCGTGTTTCAAATTGTGCGTTTTTTTTTTAAGAATAAATAAAATGTATTATAGATGGTGCACTGAATTTGTCTGGGTATGTGGCCATTTAAAAAGTGTGATGTATGACTGAAAAGATTTTTAGAAAATTGGGTGAATTTTATGGGTTACCTAATCGTCCATCTGAAAGCACTATTGGTCGAATTATTACAAAATTTCAAGAGACCAGTTCCGTGAAAGATCAGCAAAGTGAAAAATACAGTCGTAGTGGTCGTTCACAAGAAAATATTGGTTTGGTTCGTGAAAGTGTTGCCGAAGATCCTGAAATGTCCATTAGACAACATTCACAACAACTTGGACTTAGTGGATCAACAGCATGGCGTATTTTACACAAGGATTTAGCTCTGAAGGCATATAAGGTTCATATATCACTAGAACTGAAGCCGTTAGATCATTTAAAACGTCGTTCATTTGTCAATTTCATCAATGAACAACCAGCTGATTTTTCTCAAAAAAATAATGTTTTCCGATGAGGTACATTTTGAACTTGGTGCCTATGTTAATAAACAAAATTGCCGTATCTGAGGTGAGGAAAATCCACGAATTATTCATGAGCCGCGTGGGACTCGAACATACCATCTCATTCTCTCCAGGAATGTGACAGTGAATTCGAGTCCTTCTAGTGTGGTATAAATAACATAGAGACAGTTATTGAATGAAAGCCCAGGGTAGGTTATTAATTGCATATAATTATGAGCTTTTAAGATGCCAATCTGAAAAATTATAATTTTAAACCTTTTTACATCGCATATGTAATGCATAAATTATTGAAAAAAATTCTGTTTTCGAACCCTAAATCGGGCGTCTGATAATTGACGAGATCTGGTTCATGTAAAACAAACTACTGTGATGAGACTTAAATCTACCATCAATTGAACGGTTCCTACATCATCTTTCTGTAGGAACCTAGTCGGGGGCTGAGATTTGGATAACCCCTAGTGAATGAACTAATCGATCCTCAGGATTGTCCTCCGCCTTGCGGTCAGCTCGTGGTAAGATCTGGGAATCTGGTAAGTCAGTACAGGCACACTGACTGACGGTGGTTGGTGCTCCCCGAGTTTTTTGATTGATTTTATTTTTTCCTCAAATTCCACAGACTAACCTGCGGATCGTTTTTATCTAATTTACAGTTTTATCTACATATTTTTATATTCAGTCCTGTGTACAAATTTATTCGTTTTTTTGCTTTTCTTTTATTATACGAGTATGCGATGTTCGACTTGGAACTGTAAATGGTGTGTGTATGGACGACTTGGCTTTAATTTATACTTGGTTGCGTTTGCGTAATTCTTGAAATTGCGCGTTTTTTTACTCTATTTAGGGGGTCTGATGGCTTTGTTGGTTTCTGGAGCTCGATTTAATTCTCCTTCTTCAGATCTTCTGTTTCGCTTGTCTGAGATGTGTCAAAGGAAGACAAAGTCCCATAACCAAGAAGAACAAAAAAGACTAAAGAGAATTACATGCCCAACCTTAGACAATTGACGGGCCATAGAAGGCTTGTTATAAATTCCGAAAAAACCCTATGAGTACTAAGTTACTTAGTGATAGAGCACCTGCCCGATAAGCAATGTAGAGTGGTTCGAATGATTTTGCATTAATTTTTGCCTTCATTAAACAGTGTACAAGCAGAAAATTTCGAGTTTTTTTATGAGTATAGTTTTAAAAAAATTTTTTCGCTTTAGAATAGGCGTATTCAATTAAATAGTGATTATTTTGAAAAACTGTATTGTAATTTTAATGAAAACTTACGAAATAAAAATTTTTTGCCGATTCCTAGAACTTTGGAACATCCCTCGTACAAAGGGACTGCAGTTATTTTTAACAAAAGAAAGATTGGTGATTTCAAAAGGTATTCATCTAGTTCGTTAGTACTATGTTCAAAGAGCTCTGGAATTTCTCCGGGTCCTAAAGATCCGACGAAATAAAGCAAAAAATCTCTTATATCAGCCGAAAAGATCTACAAATCCACAAGTTTCGATAAAGTCTACATTTTCAGATCTCATTAGAATTGAATATTTTACTTTAATAAACTTCCACACAAACTAATATTATTTAAGATTACTTATTATGTTAATACATGCACGTCTTATATGTGTATACTAATATAGTTTCTGTAAATGGAAGTCGGCGAAAATCCATCCAAGTAATACGATAGTCTATCTCATTTCATACACAAAATTTGACGAACTTCAATTAACGGGTTGACACAATCATATCGTAACCGCGCATACATGCATTAACCAATTATCTCTTGCAGAACGCTGACGTGATATGGACTCATATAAACAGAAGCTACGTTATACTTTGCAGTTTGGAACATTTGCTCAATTAATTCAGTGCAATACATGCAAACAAACACAAGTCCACACATGAATTTGTAACAGGAAACGTGTGTTCATACTATGTAGGTATATACACGCATGTACATATGTATTCCCGTGGTCCACAGTGTTGACTCGCCGACCGAAAAGAATGAAAATGTGAAAATTAAACCCAGTCGGATATTAAATAGTGTGAAAAGTGGATTATAAAAATTTAATTTATATATACTGGTCTCCATTGGCAATGTATCGCACTTACAAAAATAAAAACTTGCTCTTTATTTAAAACTATAATACGGAAGCTTATCCCCAAACTTGTCACAACAGCAACAAATATAATAATAAAATACAAAATTTTTAATTTATTTCTAGTAGCTACTAAACTTCCGTGCATTAAAGTTAATACTATCCACATATACTTAATTACATTCCACACAACAGTTTCTATTTTACTTTCAACAGACTGTCGTTTCACTCTACATGCGCGTATTTACTGAAAATTTCGTGTTTATGAAATATTCTGTACCAAACGTCTACAGGAATTAGTCGACTTATTCAAACGTACTTTAATTAGTTTCATAGAAACTTCTGAAAGCTTATTAACTGACCTACATCTAGGTACATTATAAAACAGCATTTTCCTACTTCATAAATATATGACGATATTTTTGTTCTTTTGAATTGTGAGATATTTGTATTTTTATTTTACTGCTGTATACATGCATATATAAAGTTAAGTAAATGTATGGATCCATTCGAATACCTTTGAAGTGGCTACTTAAATTTTAATAAAATTTTACACATTTAAGTAAATGCAAATAGAGGATTCCATAAGAACATTTATATTCGATTAGATTTCTATTTTAGCTGAAAATAATATTGACTGTTCTATTTGAAAATACATTTTTGAGAAAGTTTTTAAGTTCTCATGTTCGGAAATCAAATTTAATATACTGTACATATTAGACTACAGTAATGTGCACAACGGTGCCAAATTAATGTAATGTACTGGATTCAATATATAATGTAAAACATTTGCGATTATAAAAAAAAGGATAAAAGAAAATAAAGAAAAAAAACAAGATTTAAATCAACGGAGGCTTGTAATCCTGCTGACCTCAAAACTTACTTTTTGCCGCATTCGAAGACCCTATCCCGACTAGAGACTCGCTAGGGGTGGATGCAGCAATTAAGGGACGCCACAGTATTAAAAATAACCTCCAAACGTAGCCTAATACTGAAGACGTCGGCGGTTGGTAAAACGAGAAATACTAATTTGTAGGTTGCAAATGAGTATATAAACGCTGACCACGACAACAAAGCAAATCAGTCTCGATTGGATATATTACAACAAAATTCGTAAATTAAGGGTACAAGGGTGGACAAAATATGATAGCTAAGAAAAGAAAGAAAAACGAAACATTAATATTCTCTTCAGTGTGTTTCATCTAATTGTTTATAAGCCAAGAACTAACTATTGAATTATTACTGTTCTATTAAAAGTCAAAAATATACATATATGTATAATATACAAATAAGTAACCCTAGAAAACCGCAGAAAAAAATTAATCACACCACTCAAAACTAAATCACGAATGTATAATTACTTGGTAAATATTTGTATTCACATGCACATGTTGCATAGATAAATGTTAAAGAGTCTAATACATAAGAAAATCTACAATAAGGATTACTAGTGCCAGTACCAGATGGCTATGGAAACAAAAAATGCATGCAATTAACGCCAGAAATTACTAAACTATAATGTCGATCAAAGAAATTAAGCCTTAAAGTAAAAATAATGAGGTGTATTATAATGAAACAACAGGGCAAATAATCTGATAATAACAAGATCTTTTTTGAAACTTCTTCATCTGGAGCCCATTGTTCAGTACTTTGAGACCTTCGCCTCTGAATTTGTTAAAAGTACTTGGTTTCATCATCAGTTACAATTGTTTTTAAGAAATTCTTTGAACTTCTCTAATAATGTCTTTGCAATGTTCAATTAACTTTCGGTCCTATCCGAAAGATAAGTGTATATTTATCTCTCAATTATTTTATCTTGTTGGTACTGATATCCACATGTTTACAAATGTGAACAAGCTTTAGATTACCTGATGCGTCCTAGATTGAGCGAAAGGCATCACATTAATAACTTTTTTGATAAATAGTTGTTATTATTACGTTATAACTGATAAGATCGCTGCTGGTTGCTTTGGTAGCAGATGGATTCTGCACATAATAGCTAAAATGCTACGTTAGTGCTTTTACGTCGTTTCGAGAGACGTGTACTTCTCCCTCGTTTATGCTATTTTATCTTTTAAAATAACATTGTTTCGAAGGGTCGAAAAATTGACACCAATTGAATAACGTAAACTGATAGCGATTGAACGCGTGCATACATCACATTTTACCATACGTCGAATATGGTTTGTCCATGTCGTCAGTAAGATCGGTGCGGCGAATTTTGAACAACTATCAAAAGCGTGAAAGAATGTGCACTTCAAGCGATAACGTTATGCTGTTTAAAAAGAATCAAGCTGATTTTTGCGAAGACTTTTTATGGTTGTTGAAACTTGGCTTCGCCGTTATGTTCCTGAATCTAAACGGCCATTTCTTTTTCATACAATGAACATATCATAACAGCTCTATCTAAAAAAGGACTGACATTTTCATCGAGGCAATAATGCTCTGATTTTTTTAGATTCGACAAGGATAGAGAATCATTTCCATACGCTGTCTTTTAAAAGACCAAACCATTAATAAACTGTATTATGTCGCTCTACTAGACAAATCAAAGAAACTAATTTTTGAAAAGGAATCTAAAACGCTCGTAAAAAGGTTCTCTTTCACCATGACAACACACTTTCTCACACTAAAAAAGTTGCTTGGAAAAAATTGGATGAATTAACATTTCAAGTTATGCCCCACCTGTTCGTTAGATCTACTCTCCATTCTTTCTTGTTGGAAAAAATTTTTGATTGAGCGAAGAACTTATTGCAGCAACTGAGCAGTATCTTAAAGATCTTTACGAAAATGGTATTCACTTGATGTAAATTCGTAGAATTTCAGGGAGAATATACAAATAATAAAAACTTAATGTCTTAACACATTTCTTTCATTTCGAGTCTCGAATTACGTCGAATCATTCACGAAATATAAAGTCCACATTTAATGCAATCAACAAAGTATCGTATAATGTGTTAGGAAAGAAAGTCAAATATTGATCAATGGTAGAATAAATTTTAAGATAACACTAAATTGCTGAGTGTTTTGTTATCAAAATGATTCAAGTTCATAACAATGTTATTCAACTAAAAGCTTATTATTTTTTTATTTTTTCACAATCTATAATAATATTATATTAATAATAACTTGCCTAATAGGTCAAATCCACTCAGAGGACAAAATAAAAGAAACTAAAAATAATAAAAAAACAATAAAAACAAAAGCCAAATATACTCCAATGCAAGTTCGACATCTCAACGAATACGTCAGTGTATACAGCATCAGTGTTCTTTTTCACATGGAATAATAGGGATCTCCAAAAAACGTTTGCCCTTGGAGTCCAATGAATAAATATAGAACACTGTCGAGAGGTAAAAATTAATTGCAAAAAGCAATTCGGGACAGACATGACTGATAAATTTATGCAAAAAGCATGCGCTATGTTACTTTCTTCGATCCAACAAAGACTGAATGTTGTTCCAGTAAAGCGATGTACTCAGTTCCTCTATAATATAAATTTTAACATAAGATTAAATATCAGAAGTTTTGTGCCACAAAAATTTTAAAAGTTATTGCGAACTTTTATACAAATTTTTGACTATCGAAAGAAGGGTACCAAATAGGAAATTCATATTCAAGTTTGCTTCGAACAAAGGCAAAATATAATGCTTTGAGTAGATCAACGTTATTGAAGAATTTGCTACACCATAGAATAAATCCTAATGCTTTAACCGTTCAGAGACACATATGTTGAACATGTAAATTGAAATTCAAGCAGTTATCAAATAATATTCCTAGATCATGCGCTGAATTAGTTTTCAAAAGTATATGTCCATTTATAGAATAAGAGAAAAAAAATGTGTTAAGTTTCTAGTAAGCGACATAACAAAACATTTATTAATATTCAAAGACAAACGATTAATAACAGACCAGACATTCGTATTACATGAAACCACATTAAAAATTTTAATCTCATCAACATAACCCAAGACATTAGAAGATAAACTTGTGAGTAAGTCATTTATAACAATGAATAATAGTGTACCCAAGATACGAACCTTGTGGAACACGAGAGGTAGATATAAAAACATTGAACGAGTTGCCATTATAAAAAACATAGTTGATCCTATTACTCAGGTACGATCCCGAAAGACTCAGAAGGGAAAGGGAAAAATCCAACTAAGAAAGTTTATTTAATTAATTTATCAAATGCACGAGAAAAATCAAAGTAAATACAATCGACCTGACTCTTAGAATCAATATCACTAACATATTGTGTGAAAGTCACTAGATTTATTACAGTAGATTTTTTTGGAGAAAAAATCATGCTGTCGCGGAGAAATATAGGAACGAATATTATGAAATATGTAACTGCTTTTGCTACTTTAGCAAAATTAGAAATAATAGCAATGGAACGATAGGTTATTTTCGATGTGTCACCTTTCTTGAAAACAGGAACAATTCTAGCACATTTCCACAATTTCGGAAGACAGACGTAAGAATGAAGTGTTAATAATTTTCAGAAAGGGCGCAAGAATATTTCGAACATTTTTAGTTAGCAAACTAGGGATCAAATCATCACCAGATGTATATTTAATCGAGAAGGAAAACATAATATTCATGTCTCATGAATCAGATATTAAAGGAATCAAAAAAAAGGAAACTTGTATACATACGAAATGATTAGCATGGATCATTATAAATTAAAGCGTTCAAATGGTCATCGTGAACGTTGGAAATCATTTATGTCAAACTTTCCTTCTTTAAATCGAGAAAACTATTTCCGTGCCGTACTTTGCCCAACTTTGTTTTCTCCGTAAATGGCACGAATGGTTCTAGTTTCATTAGCTCTTCTATTGAGTAGACCAAAAAATATGCCGAAAATGCTCGGTTCTTGTTTTCTATTCGTCATTTTCTTTTGTCGATACATGAAACAATCTTTGCACAAATTCAAAAACTATTCAATTAAACAATAAAACGGCAATGAAATATCTTTGATATAAGCCTAACAATTTTTGCTTTAAGGCATTCTATGCATCAACCTGATATACAATTAGCTTTACAGATCTAATGGAATAATAAAAAGTACTGTTTGCAGCCTAAAAAACAAATTATTATTTCTTGAAAAACATCATAACGAATACATTTAATATTTGAACCGAATAAACTTCATTGCTTGAAAGTATAAACGTGTTTCCTTTGCTTTGCCATTTAAATTTTAAAGCGATCCTGGCAATTTTAAGACACCGTTTCCTTCTTGGCGCTTCTATATTTCTTTTTCTTCTAACTCAATTACTTATAATTGTATGTTATTGTCTATCTCGCTCTCCATTGTTATTCTGAACCTTTGTAAATACGTTCCGCAAATTTACAAAGATTGATTATTGGCCGGTAATCCAAGGTAATGTTTGTATTGTGGCTTGTTAATGGGTTGTATGTTACCACCGGATAGTAGTAAATAATGCCTACAGGGAATAATAGAACATTAATATTCCCAATAGTACTATTTTTGTAATCTACACGTAACTAGGCTCATGGAGAATATAAACATTCGGACCTAAATAGAATAGGTGAATTAAGTTCCTTTTTTCCCGTCTTTGAAGAGCAAAGTTACTAGGAAAGAAATAAAGAATTATACATTTCCTTCTATTCTTGGTAAACAAAAAATCTTAAATTGATTAATTTATATAATGCTTCCGTTATTCTGAAAGATGGTGTTACTAATCGAATCTCAGTTACAGAAAGAAGGTATTAAATATCTTAGCTGACGAATTTTAAAAATATTTGTCACATTGTAGGTAAAGTCCTTTCATTTCTTTATCTGAGAATCGACTTAAATTTGCATTTTGGCAAGTACATATTCGGACTGCAGTACTTCCGGTAATTCCGGAAGTGATGTCAATTTTAAATATTTAAATAAAGTGCCCTAATTATCTTCACATAATTCGAATCAACCTGAAATTTTGCATGTAAAACTCAATTTCAATTTTCATTACTACGGTTACGACAGAATGAATTTTTTATGTTTGAATCTAGAAAGCTTCGATCTATCTAGAATTGTCTAAAAGCGATCAAAAGTAAACTAAGAAAAGATGTATGTGTCAACTGTGTTATTTCTCAAAATTGATTAAAGTGTGCGATGACAGTTATGTCAAAAATAACTAAATGAAACGTCGTGAGTAACTTTGTATATACCTTTATAGAGAATTACTGTTTAAATACATTTATAAATAATATTTCCATTCTTTGTTTAAATTGGATAAAGGAATTCTGTTTTCTCTTTCAAAAAATTTTATTTAATTTGTTTAAGACAAAATATGGTTAGCCGTGGCTTCAAATAATTTGAACTGGTGTCAAAAGTACACTTGTCAACTTGATAATAAAGTAGAAAAAATTTAGAATTTGATGTCTAAAACTTTCATCCTTTGTTTACATTGAACAAAGAATTTCTGCTTTTTTTTAAGATATATTTTATTTACTTTCATTTTTTGAAAGAAAAAATATGGTTAGCCGTCGATTCAAAAAATAGTTCGATAATGTAGACTTGATAATAAGTGAATTTAAAAAAAATGGAAAACATTATTTTATTAAAAAAACACAAATAAAACTTTAAAACAGAAAAATAATAAATTGCCTGAAGATGAGTGATTCTCTGAAACATATGTAGTAGACAGGGTGTTATTAACATTTGAATGATTCCTTTCAACATTCTTTTATTCGGCAAATCGCCGTGATGCAAGCATCTGTCTATAATACGCTCTGGAAACTTTGTTACCAACATGCTAGATAGACGCGTTCTCGCTTTGTCGTTCAATACATTTTTGTATTGGACGAGAGAGGGAGGCAATGATTATTCATTATTTTTCTGTATCGAAATGATATGATAAACTCTACGAAGGAATCGTTCGTCAATAACACAAGTCTGCCTGAAGATGAGTGATTCTCTGAAACATATGTAGTAGAGAGGGTGTTATTAATATTTGAATGATTCCTTTTAACAAAAGTTTGCTTAATTAACAATAAAATATGATGACATATAAACTACTGTTTAGTAACTATAGTATTACTTAAGTTACAAATTTGACAAATATATTATCTTCCATTGTTTAAATCTAAGGCTCATCATAAGTATTACTACTGTAGGCAAAAAATAGTAAGACTTTGTTCATAATTTTTAAATTCTTAATTTATTCTTCCAAATCTATTTCGTCTTCCTCAAAGTAATCCCCCCCGGCCCCAATACATTTGTGCCAACGTTTCTTCCAATTCCCGAAACAGTTGTTAAAGTCAATTTCAGGAATAGCCTTCAATGCGCGTAGCGATTCACGTTTAATGTCATAAATTGACTTAAAATGGTTTCCCCGGAGCGGTCGTTTGAGTTTGCTGAATAGGCAGAAGTCACACGGAGCGAAAAAAGGCGAATACGGTGGTTGCGGCACGATATTGGTTGAAAATTTGGCGGAAAAACTCACGAAGAATTAATGCAGTATGCGACGGTGCATTATCGTGGTGCAAAAATCAAGAGTTGTCGGCCCATAATTCTGACCTCTTTCTTCGAATAGCATTGCGCAAACGACGCATAACACTCAAATAGTATTCTTTGTTGACAGTTTGGCCGGTCGGAAAGAATTCGGAGTGCACCACACCTCGATAATCGAAGAAAACTGTCAACATAACCTTGATTTTTGACTTGCTTTGACGTGGTTTTTTGGGCTTCGGCTCACCTTTGATACGATATTCGGCCGATTAATCGTCTGTTTCCGTGTCATAAGCGTAGATCCAAGTCTCATCTCCAGTTATGATGCCTTTCATTTTGTCTTGATAGTCGGAAAGCATTGTTTCACAGACGTCAACTGTTTTTCGAAAAAATTGAGTGATTTTGGAACAAATCGTGCTTTCACGTTTCTTAGGCCCAAATGATCTTTCAAAATGGTTTTCACTGATACTTCCGATATTCCAACGATGCCAGTAAGGTCTCTGACTGTTAATCGTCGATTCTCAAGCACCAATTCCTTGATTCTATTGACGTGACGTCCTGGACGTGGTTCGTCATCAACGCGTTCTCGACCGCCTTTGAATAATTTGTACCAATCAAAAACACTTGCTCGCGACAAACAATTATCACCGAAGACCTTGTGCAACATTCTGAATGTTTCGGCACCAGAAATTTGATTCCGTACATAAAATTTAATGGAACTTCTTTGTTAAATAATTTCACTCATTGTAAAAATCGCCGAATGCACTTTTTGTACTTCAGAAAGATAAGCGTATACTAAACACTAATGATTATTTTGATGTGACATTCGGCACAAATGTCACTGACAGTCATACCAACCTAGAAAAAAAATATTTCGACGAATGGGTTTTCGCGCGAAATTTAAATTAAAAAGTCTTACTATTTTTTGCCCACAGTAGTATTTCCACACAAATTAAATTAAATAAAATACCTCCTTTTCAGATAAACTGAATTTTTTCATTCAATTTAAATTAAAAATGAAGGTATAGGATCATTCAAAAGCGGTGTCCTATCTTTGAAATTCAATAGCGTTCACATGGTTAAATATTTTGACGTCGGGTTTTGACATTTGTAATCAGTGAGTCCTGATTAATTTAACATGGAGCACAACTCAGCAACGCGTCGATATTATTCAAATTTATTATGAAAATGGTCCTTCAATTCGCTGTTGAGTGAATTTTATGGTCAACACAATCCTCCTAGTGAAAGAAGAAAAGCGTTTTGGGTATAAATTCAGTAGCTGATCTTCCAATACGCATACGTCATCGAAACGCACCTTCTGCTAAGAATATTGCTGGAATACGCGAAAATGTCACTTAATCTGCCAGTTTGTCGATTTCTCGGCTATCACAAAAAGTTAGCATTTTCGAGGTTTCAACATGGCGAACTTTATATAAGATTCAACTCGTACATGAACTCCAGACGAATGATCACGCAACGCGTAGAAATTTTACAGATTAGGTGCTGGAGAATTTGGAAGTGAACGATAATTTACATGAAAAATCTTTACTAATGAGACTGACGGCATTATCAGACCCTATTTTTTAAACACGAACCCGGTTTTACTAAAACTGTCAAAGATACTGGTTGATAATAAGTAATTTTTTGTGGCATGAGTTAGAAGGTATGGATCTTGCAGACATGATTTCAGCAGGACAGCGCCACTTGCTACGCAGCATATTTAATAATCCATTTGCTGAAAGAGAAATCCAATGGGTTCATTCTGTAAAATGTCGAGGTCGATGACTAATGTCTTGCACCTTAACGCCATTGTGTTATTTTTTGTGGAGCTACGTCAAGTCAACAGAAATACACTGCGGTCAATTGTCGACTAGAAAGATGATATTCCACGAGTTATTCAAGAAATTAAGCTCAATTGAAATGTTATTAAATGAAAGTAAAATTAAATCTGACATTTTACTGCAAATTGTTATATTTACTTTTAAAGATGTGACGTACTTGTCAACATACCCTTTATTAGACGTCAATGGATTCACAAAATAATTCTCAGTGAATGTATAATAAGTTACCAAAGACGTTTCATCAAAAAGAGTTTTCGTAAAAAAACTGTCATCGCACACTTTAACCAATTCTGGTAGTTATAGAAAACATACTAGTTTCATGCTTATATTTCTTAAATATAATTTGATAATATTTAGATAATTTTAAATGGTACACAGTTTTCTATATTCTAATATCCGAGGGTGGTCCCATAAGTTCCCGGCCTGACCTAGAGATGGCGGTAGTTTTTTGAAAAATGTCACTATTAAAAAACACACAATCTATAAAGCATATGTTTCAAGTTTGAAGACGCCACATTGTTTAGTATTTGTTTGGCAGCCATCAATAGTGAACGTTTTCAGTGAATTTGTAAAAATGGAGAAAATTGGTCATTGTTACGTGATACAATACTTTTATTTGAAAGCTGAACTGGATTCTACTCTGGGCGAGTCTGCCTTCGTTTACAGCAGTGAAATATTGGGTAGCAGAGTTTAAACGAGGCCGTACGAGCTGCCAAGACGACCAAATGAGGTGAGGACTCCAGAAGTGGTGAAGAAAATCTACAAAGCGTTTCTGGATGATCGTCGACTGAAAGTGTGTGAGGTAGCAGACATAGTAGGCATTTCAAAAAGTTCGGTACATCGCACATTAAATTTGAAAATTTGGACATGAAGAAGCGGTGTGCAAGATGGGTGCCGCGTTTGCTCACACTCGAGCAAAAACAGTGTCGTGAAGATGTTTAAACTGAGTACTTACCGAAGTTTCACAGCAACAAAGCAGAATTTTTATGTCAAAACAATGGTCTCAAAGGGGAGAACCGGTGCCAAAGAAGGCGAAGACCGTTTCATCTGCAGGCAAGAAAAAAGTGTTGTTTCATCAAGACAATGCACCACCTCACAAATCCGTTATTACAATGGCCAACATTAATGAATTAAGGTTCGAATTGCTACCTCCTGCACCCTATTCGCCAGATTTAGCCCCCTCGGATTATTTTCTATTCCCAAACTTAAAAAAATGGCTCAATAGTCAAGGATTTCCTACGATAAATAAGTGATGTCGGCAATTAATGGCTATTTTGAGGAGCAAAACAGTTCTTATTATAAAAAGGGATCGAACTTATTGAACATCTCCGAGAAAAGTGTATAGATCTGAAAGGAGATTATGTTGAAAAATAAGAATACTTCTTTCCAAAATTTTTGTGTTTTCTTTGTTGAGTCGGGTACTTCTGGGACCACCCTCGTAAAACATTAATTTTTCGCAACTATGATAACGAAAATTAAAAGCTATGTAAAATGTCACGTAAATTCAAATTATACAAAAATAATTAGAGCATTTTATTTGAATTTTCAAAACTAACGTCACTTCCGGAACTACCGGAAGCACTGTAATCTTGACATGTACTTGCAAAAATTGAATTTTGCTGACATTATTCAATCGCCAAATTTAATATAAATTTATTCAAAAATAGAGACTATACGTAGAGCACACACACCTACAATAACACATATTACGTTTTTACTTGTTAAATTAACTATAAAAATTTTAGTTTAAGTCGACTTATGTATAACATGCGATAACATTGGAGAAACGTGATAGAAGAACATCAAATAGAATACATAATCCAAATCGGAATCCTGATTCGATAAAGGAATTTTCCCCGTTTCCGTTCTCAAAGAATATTACGTATATCTACTTTCGTAAAAGAAAGATGTCGAAAGTAGAGTTGACGGTTAAATGTTTTGCTCTTTTTGAGTGCTATCGATTTAGATAGTTTCAGAGAGAAAACTGAAGTAGTATTTTTCATAAATGGGTATAACTTAAGAGGTAAAATGTCGCGCTTTGTCACAGTGAGCACTAGTAAATATATACAAGATAGAATAAAAAAGAAGACACACCTTCAAGATCAAAAGAAATTTTTTTTGTCAGCGATATACCCGGGAGATGTGACAAATACATAATTTTAATGTAGTAGTTCAAAGAAGCTATGTTTTAGCATACTAGACACAAAAAACTTTTACAAGAAGATATTCTAGAAAAGTTTATACTTCAAGATGAATACCCTACAATATTATTTAAAATGTTACAGCAGATAAACCGACAGAATATTTAGATTTTGTTACTGCTGCTGTCTAACTTGAGAAGATTGAGAAGGTTATATAAAAAATTAAACTGAAACAAGAAAATGCCATGTTAATAAGAAAGCCTACAATATGTAAATAGTTTAATTATAAATTATTTACATACTTTTGAACGTCGTCAAAGGATTTTCAATTTAAATTATTATACTTGAAATCCTTTGACGACTTCCAAATACAATAGAATCGAAAAATGCGTCTGGAAGGGAGTAAAATATAAAAGAATATCAAAAACTTCTGGTCCTAGTACATATACATATGTACATATATATTGGGTTGGCAACTAAGTACTTTCGGTTTTGTAGTATAAAATAAAACACTTTTTTTTAAACAAAGAATAGTTTTTAATCAATTATATATTTTCCATTTTGCTCAATGACCTTTTGCCATCTTTCTTTCAGCTGCATGATTCCGCGCTCATAAAATTTCTGGTCCTTATCAGCAAAAAACTGAACCAGGTGCGAGTGAAGGTCATCGTCATTTGTGAAAGTTTTACCATTCAAAGAATTCCGCAAACTTCGAAATAAATGGTAATCAGATGGTGCTAGATCAGGGCTGTATGGGGGATGTGGTATCACTTCCCAGCCAAGCTCCAATAGTTTCCCACGAGTTGCCAAAGATGTGATGCCTTGCATTATCTTGGTGGAAAACTACACCTTTCCGATTTAACAATTCTGGCCGTTTTTCTTTGATTGCTTCATCCAGTTTTATTAGTTGTTGACAGTAAACATCAGAATTGATCGTTTGGTTCCTTGGAAGCAGCTCAAAAAACACAACACCTTTGTAATCCCACCAAACTGACAGCATGATCTTTTTTGGATGCAATTCAGCTTGCGATGTGGTTTGAGCTGGTTTATCGTGTTTGCTCCGTGATCGTTTTCGAACTATGTTACTGTACAGGACCCATTTTTCATCACCAGTGATGATTCTTTTTAAGAAAGGGTCGGTTTCATTTCGTCTAAGGTGCATATCGCAAAAGTTGATTCTTTGTGTTAAATGAATTTCTTTCAATTCGTGAGGTACCCAAATATCAAGCTTCTTAATTAGCCCAAGACATTTTAAATGTTTTTCAATTGTTGTGTGCGATACATGTAGCCTCTCCGCAATCTCTCGAACAGTTATACGACGATCTTCTTCAATTATAACTTTGATTTGGTCATCATCAACTTCAGTAGGCCGACCAGAACGTTGCTCATCTTTGAGGGAAAAATTTCCAGAACGGAATTTTTTATACCAATTCTGACACATGCGCTCTGTTAAGCAATTAGCACCATAAACTTCACATATCTTTTTGTGAGCCGCAGCAGCTTTCTTTCCTTTACGGAAATAAAATAGTAAAATATATCGAAAATGTTCGTTTCTGCACTCCATTTAAAATTAACTAATAGCTTTAATAAAAATCATTCACTACTTGCTTCTGAAGTTACGTCAATGTGACTAGTATCACGCGACAAACGGTAAAGTACAGCACTAACATACGTTATACAAAAAATAAAGCAACGCTCTCTATCAGTAAAAACCGAAAGTACTTAGTTGCCAACCCAATACTATGGCCAAAAAAACGAATCACTACGTAAAAGGATATATTTTTTAACCAAATTTTGTACAAATATTGAAAATAATAAATGATATTTTCATTGAAAAATTCATACCCTTTATACAAGAAATTTCCTAATAAATTACCACTTCACGGAAACAAATGCATTCTGCTATTCTGCCAAGGCATGCGTCTAATAAGTCTATGCATTTCTGCGGAAAGTTATTCCAAGCAATTGGTGAAGCATCATATAACTGTTGTAAATTCATTGGAAGATTAGAAAGCATACTAACCCTTCGACCTAATATATTCTATGGGTGATAAGTCTGGCGACCTCGTAAACCAATTCAGAATATTGATGTTGACATCTTGCAGAAATTGTAATGTAAAAACTATAACATGAAGACGGTCATAATCTAAGTTGGAATGTGGTGAGCATTTAAATGTCCTCAAAGAATAGCAAAAGTCTTACTTCCTATATAACATAATAATATTTTATAAAATATAATAATATTTAATATATTCCATAATGTCAAAAAACATAGAATATGTCATACATGCATGTATATAAAAAAATGCAACGAAACAACAAAACATATATGTTAAAACAGTTAAACACTTGACGTATGCTATACCCTAATGTCCACCAATGCTTTAAGAAAATTGTCCACATCGTAGAACTCTTGCTCTATTAGCTAAAACTTATAAATTCTCTTCGGACCAACGGCAAGCTCTTGACCTGAAGCGATATATAATTGTTTATTTTCACACAATGATATACAATATGTTTTTAAATTTTATTTAAATACGTTTATGGATGCACAAGATGTATATTTAAAAGGTCTCGCGTCGCATGTTTTTCATATTTTTTAAAAATTCTTTGTAGTTTACTGTCACGTATAACTCACATTGAAGTATGTATATAAACTGAGGGCATTGTTAGTATTTTGGCAGATCGAAACACACCCACACAGCTCTCTGTTGGTGTCATACCATCAATGAGAGCGATTGATGGTATGAAACATGACTTTTGGATGATACCTCAGAATACCACAACATACTGGAGCCTTGAACGTGCATAGGCGACGTAAGACAAATGTCCCGGGTCCACACTAACGCTACGAGGAACAACACGCAAGCAGTATCAGAACGAGACAGTTTTCCGGATAGTTCATTGATGTAAGGTTCCCAGGAAAACTTAGAGTCAACCCTAAGACCAAGAAATGGAGCGTCATTCTTGAGGCACGCATTTCATCACCCAGCACTGCATCTATCGATACTGTTACAATCAATTGTAGGATATTTACCACAAGCCCTTTCATTAACACATAATTTTCGAACAAACCTGAGTGTTATATATGTTGAATAAATATGTCAATTATTGTTATATTTAATTCTAAACACTAACTTGTAGTAATAAGACAAAGGATACATAGACTTAAACAAATATGACAAAAATAACATAATATATATGTTTGTATATTATATACTGTATAGTTTCTTTATCCTAATGTTGTCATTACTATATCATATATACCATATGACAGAAAAGTATTTTTATCTTGATTTCATTAACTTGATCAAAATAGGTGAAAGAATGATTTTTGTCTATGACACGAAAACAATATTCCTTAATGCTTAACTGTAGCTTGTATGGAGAAAACCACGATATAATTATATCGAGATATTGTAAATGAAAGACATCGACTCAGGTCTTGTTAGAATCATTCGCATAAACTAGTACAAAACATAACTTTACTGTATATCTTGTGAAACGTGTTGTACCGCTTTGACCGGGAAGTCATCTTGACGGTAATTTTAATGGAGCCTGTGGTTGATTAACTTGATCACTGAAGGTTGATATATAACCCCTTGCCACATTAATTTTCGTATTCTGTATACGTATTTCGACAACTAAGTTGTCATCATCAGCAGATAATTGAACGGTGTCGCACATGGAAAACTACGGTAAAAATACCTGCACGAAAACAAATTCCGCACGCGATTCGTACCGCTGAAAGCCAAAACGTACACTGTGTGTAGTACAAAACATGATAAAAATGATAATATGTCATTTTTAAAAAATCGCAATCAGTGACCTCCCCACCCAGGTGAAGGACTCTAGCACTACTAAAGTAAATAAACTATTTACTAATAAATTGCTCAGAAGATTTGTTACAGAAGATGTTCCGTAACAAGTCCATGTTGAATAAAATACTTGATTTGATAAATCGGATTAAAATTTTAGTGCGTCACCAACTCTATTCTCCAAATAACACGCAAACCTTTCTCTGTTGAAAAAATTTTCCTTCGGATGAGGAACTTATTTCAGTAATTTGAGCAGTATTTTAAGGACCTTGAGGAATATAATTACAGAAATTATATAATAAACCTCAGTATAGACATAGAGTGTATAAGTTGAGGTCGAATATGCTGAGAAACAGTAAAAAACTTAATGCCTTAATTCATTTGTTTCATTTAAAGTCTCACTTCCCGTCAACTTATCCTAAATAATGCAGGAATGAACCTAGGCCTCTTTCCTTTTAAATTTCTTACATGAACAGTAGATATAAACAATTTATATTTGGCTTTGATTTATAGAAAATCTTTTTGTAAATTTAACGTTAATATTGATACAAACACCTGCTACAGAAATGACCTATAACTTGAGAATTTTAAATTATTAAACTATTCAAAGTTTGACAATTTTACTACATGATCACTCACAAATCAACGCCAGTTTCAAAATTTACCAACCACACCTGCAAATATTTATAAGAGAATTTGAAACGAGAAATATCCTTTTTGCCTGTGACCGTTCTTTCGATTTCAACATTCATTGACATCTTAAAAAAAAAAGGTCCTCGAATAAAATTTTAGCATATATCATTCCCATTAAAGACCGTATAATACTGTCGAAACCTGTCGTCTTTCGGTGTCACATGAAAAGTGCGCAAAAAAGCGTCCGAAGAGAAAATTCAATTTCGAGTTTTCCCGGTTGCGAACATTAATATATATCCGAATTAACATAAATATAAATTCGCGGCAAAGCGAAATGAAAATTTTGATTTATTTAGACCATTTCTCGTAGTACATGCTATGTTAGCTAGCATGGAAATTTCAGATTCGAAAATAAGCTGAGTATGAAAGATTAATCGCTAAAATCGAGGCTAAAGGTGAGTTGTAACTGTTCATAATTTTCATCCGAGATAACCAGAATGTGATGTACGATGTATACGAAGCATATACAGTGTGGCCGTTATATAATGTACAATAGGTACCATAAAAAGGTTTACGATGTACACGAATATATCTGCCGAATTCATTTAGGATGGTCTGTATTTGGTATGCAAATAAAACTTTGCAATCGGAGATCTGGGCGTGTCTATAATTCATAACATATCCTCATACGTAATAGTACAAAAGCTATATTATTTTTAGAAAGTAGTTGTTAATATTTGTATTCGAGTAGATATGTGCGCAAAATATGAATAATTCTTTCCTTTGATTATAATACAAAGGGTACTAGAAAAGTTTTGCAATATGACGCAACAATGAATCGTAGGAAACTGCTTGTTGCTGCATGTTAAGACATGTTCATACGTGCATAGTAGCCGCCGCGCCATGTCAATGGGCTCAGTTATTCATTAGCAGTGACAGTGTAAAGTACTTGCGATGGCTTCGTGGTCACGAAATGAGATAAGGGCAGTTTTGCGTTATAATTTCGTCCGTGGTTTAAACATAGGTCAGTGCTTCGAAGAAATGAGTCTAGGTGATATTTGTCCACATCGCACGATATTCAGGTGGTATGGTGAATTGCAAAGGGGAAATTTTACTGTGGAGGATGCTGAGAGACCGGGAAGGCCATGAACGTCAGTTGCGGAAGAAAACGTTACTACAGTGAGGAAAATGTTTGGCGAGGACAGCTGACTGACCTACCAACAGATAGGGGGCACTTCAGGCCTAAACGCACCAGCAATTCGTTCGATTCTGCATAATCATTTCCACCAGAAGAAACTTTGTTCTCTCTGGGTACCGCATCGACTGACTGAAGAACAGATGACACGACGTATGACTTGGTTCCGGGAGATGCTAAAAAAGTTTAATAAGGGACAATCTCGGTATGTGAACAACATCGTGACATGTGACGAGACTTGGCTGTACTATTACGATGTGCCGATCAATGCTCAAAACAAAGTTTGGGTCTTTGATGATGAGGACGCACACGTAGTTGTCAGTAAAGAAGAAAATGATAGCTGTATTTTTCAAATCGAGTGGAATTGTGGAACGTGTCGTTTTGGACACACAGACGACAATCACAGACAGCTAAGTGGATACTGAACAGTGCCTGCCTAAAGTCATTGGATCTATAAAGAACCTGCGGTCAATGGCAAAAATGGACACCAGATTCTTCCATCACGATAATGCTCCAGCTCACCGCGCCAAAGCCTGCACCGAATATTTGACCACAACAGGATTGAAACTTCTCGAACACCCTCCCTACAGTCCAGATCTTGCCTCCTGCGGCTTTGCACTGTTCCCGGATGTGAAAATGAAGCTGAAAGGGAGGCGGTTTTCCAGTGATGAGGGCCTTATGTGGGCTTGTGACAACGAATGTGCTATACTCCCTAGTGAAACGTGGCAGAACTGGTTTAAAGATTGGTTTCGGAGGATGAAGAGGTGTATTGAGTGTAGAGGAAATTTCTTTGAAAAAATTAAATAAACAAAGCTGTATTGCAAAACTTTCCTAGTACCCTTTATAGTAATAATATATATATATATATATATATATATATATATATATATATATATATAAAAGGGAGGTAACGTTCAGATAATATTGAAGTATTTCTTTGGCTATCAAACAGTCCGGAATAAGGACTTAAGTCCAATTGAAAACGTTTGGACAATATTCAAAAAAATGTACATGTTGACTTCACTCGACAAAATTGTGAAGAAGGTGGAGAATGTGTGGAATGATCTTTCAACAGATTTGTGTAAAAAGCTTCTGCTGTTAATGTTATAGGAAGTAATCGAGACGAATGGGGATGAACACATTATTAAATATTATGTTAAATATTATTCAAATAAATTGACAATGCATTTTTACTATATCCTGTAACATATTCAGTTTTGTCAATGAAATAGTAAAAGCGATGATGGGTACATACGTTTCGTTTAATTCAGTCGTCAGTCTATCTGGCTCTGTCTACAAACACTTTCAATAACTCCATTATTGAGCGAAATAATATACCAAATAACAGTGATCAGTACTTCAAATGATTCTTTTATTGTTACACTATTTAATATTTTAAGTAAACGTTTCGACGACATACCTTTCAATTTTTTTAAGGAAATGCCACTCTAGAATGCTTGATGATAATGATGGTGATGGAAGATGAACTTATTAAATTTATGTGACAAATTAAGGTCTAAACAATTACATTATTACATTTACACTAAAACATATATTTATACATATATCACTCAAAAAAATCGTATTATCAGAATAGTTTAATTCCAAATTCTATTTCATTATGGCTATGGAATATTATATAAACATAATATTCCATAGAACACAAAATTCCCATATATTTATCAAAAATCAAGTGGCGGAGAGAGAAAGCGGTAAAGCTTTTTGTTATCAGATCGAAAATATAAACTCTTGCGCTATTTGAATTTCATAAGACGCACACCGTTGTTCGTTTGTTTCTTTTAATGAAACATACAATAGCTCCTTCCAGTATCATATTATTACGGCTCGACGTAAAAATATCTAGCAAAAATTGAAATATAGATCGTCTTCCTTTTGTGATTATGATTGTACATCGAAAATAATTCTTTATTCTTCAAAGGAAAATCGTTTTCATAGCTTTGAATTTTTCGATATTTTAACATTTTTTGTATTGTGACATCATTGAACTTTTGTGATGTGACGATATGACTTTTACTTTTTACTTTAAGATAATATTCGTCAATTTTGACAGTTCTGTCACAGTATCCAAAGCTAAAGCAGCTCCATACATTATAACACCTACAAACTTTTGTTTGCTAAGTAAATATTGTACTTGAGTAAATAATTTCTTGTCGTATAAAATGATTTATGTATTTGGTTTTTAGCAGAAAGAGTGGACAGAGTTATTCTGTGCGACCTTTAACACAGATCGAGGTGCGACACTGTGACTCATTAGGCTCATAAAAATACTAGAGAAACATAAGTAATTGACGTTTCTATGCCTAACACCCATAACCTTTTATAAAAACTTACAGAGAAAAGCAACCAATATACTCTTCTGGCAAAGGAGATACAAGTCAAAATTATTTCAATTATAATTTCTACTACTGTAATAATTCCCAAACAACTCACCAAAAGCCTTAAAGAACTTAATCTCAATTCATATATATATATATATATATATATATATATATATATATATATATATATAGCAAGAAACTATTGTTTTAAATTCTTGCTGAATCATCAGAAAATTTCTAAATACACGCATGCAATAGACAATATGCATATTGCAAATGGGAATTTACAAAAAGAAATGCAAAAGAAAATAATAGTGAGTAAATTCAAACTAAAGAAACGAGTCAGATACAGACCATAACATAATAATAATAAAAGGAACCTAATTTCATCTGCATTTAAATACACTGATACTACTACCAATTAAGTATCAGCCACGTACAACCCGATCTTAAACCCACAGATAATGAGAGTTTAGTGAAAAATTTCCCAGTGTTAAGCTGAGGAAGTGAGTGAAATCTGTGCTATAATAATAATAATATATTTCAACTTAAAAATATACATATACTTGTTTCTTATGATGAGATATCAGTATAAATTAAAATATTGCAATATAGGAATAAAAAATACTTTAAGTACTTCAATAAAGCCCTGAACGTTATATGCAGAGTTTTCTTTACCAATTTGAATAATAATTTATATTTTTTAACACGTTCCTTCCAAATTTCAGCGGTAGGAAGAAGTTCGTCATTTATCTCTCCAAAAGCTGGTCTACACCTAAAGAAGATTATGCTTTAGTTTTGGTAGGGTTGGAAGGAAATTTTATACTGTGAGTTTCTCAAGCTTAATGAAACCATTAAGTCAGTTTGGTTTTGCGAACAACTTAATCTTTTAGAAGTGAAAGTTTGGAAAAATATTACAAAAACTTAACAAAGAACAAACATTATCCTCCATTATGACATGTTACTTACTAGCTTTACGTTACTTTGAAGAAAATCAAAATTGCTTCACCCTAGGATATTTTACCTCATCCACCTTATTGCGCAGATATTGCACCTTCTAATTACCATTCATTCCATTCTTTATAAAATTAACTTAATGGAAAACGTTTAGATAATTTCGAGGTGATCAAAATGTATTTCGCGAATTTTTGAAGGGCACGATATAACAACTTTTGGGAAAAGAAAACCATCAAGCTTCCTCACACAAGATTGAATGTTATGAAGAATAGTAGTGCGTATATTATTGATTAACTGTATTAATAAATCGTCCAAGCTACTCCTATTTTTTGATGTAAAAATCATTAAAACTCTTCCAACAGCTTAATACTTTTAAATTTGAATATAAATTGAATTTTCCTGGTATAACTCCTTCACGCATGTAAAATTTCAAAGAAAGAATGCATTCGCTTTCATTTTTTATTTTCTTGGCCTTTCCGAACAAAAAAAAAAGAATCTCTTTCAACCGTAACAAAGCAAAAATCAATGGGAAGCATTAACATGGCTAAATCCGCAATCATCATGTTGATGAGTTCCCGCCGAAGATAAGAGCGTACGAAAGGTGCAAATAAACTGGAAAGCGCTCCACTGACAATCGAAAAGAACGTATAAAATGGTGAGAATAAAAAAAAATTCACCGGCGGTTGATGCAAGCACAAAAAAATATGAAAAACCGCCTCATTCTGTAGGGTAGAGAATACGCCACTGTGTGAGCGAGCAAGAATAAGTAACGCGAATTCCAATCCCCTGTCGGCCTCCTCTGCAAGGCGAGTCAGGAGAAACTGGCGCGAATATTAGATTATAAAGGAAACGGGCGATTTTTTTTTTGATCTCTTGGAACATCGTGTGCATTGTTAGAGACGAAATCAATAGGGGAAAGCGTCGTTTTTTTCCCGAGACGGGTCACACCAAGCCGAAAACCTAACTCTAATTGTCTCTAATAGAATGAGAGGCAAAAACAAATCGGTAATCTATCTATGTCGTCCCGTTTTGTATAGTGAGTAAAGTTTGATACAGTGCCATTGTTATACAGTGTCGTATTATTGCATAAAAAACTCTGTGGAAATCAAGTAGTTTATGTACACCGTTACAAGTCAATGTATATTACGTTGTTTAACTCCAAAGAATACAGTTGTGAATATTTCCAAATTAACGCCGCTAATGAGGTTTTAGAGTTATAATAACTAACATATGGTATATAAAATGGAAGCAAAACGTACAATAAATCAAAATTATTAACATTTAATGAAATATTTACAAAATAATTCTTATAAGTTAAAGTTAAATAAATTAATACAAATAAGTCTGAATTCTAAAATTAATGAATGAAATTAATATTTTGTGTTTTCTCCTATGTTCTCAATTACAACATGAAACTGTTAACCATATTTTCCAAAATACTATGTGATAACAACTCTTTGATTTTTTATCTCATTAAAAAAAGTATTTAGGTTTTCCCAGCAGTGTATGATTTCCTGGCGAATTCTTGCCTAAAGATATTCTCTTGGGTTCAAGTCCGGTGACTGGGGCGGCAAATATAACAATTAACCTCAAATCTTTTCAAAATATCGGACAGCGATCCTGCTATTACACTTAAGAGTATTACCTTGCATAAATGTAAATCCTTCCAGACCTATCTTTTCTACACATGCGCATAAAACACCACACTTTCTCCATCATGCTTTACCATTTATTGAAAAAAACGTTCTTCCAATCGTTCAGGTTTGCGGCACCACACTCTTTTCAACTTTTTACTAGTGAAAATCTCGAATCTTGTTTCGTCTATACGAACAGTCTGGTTGCTTATTGTGCTTATTTATGTGCTCTATTGTAAATTCCACTCGTCAAGCTTTGATCTTATTGCTGATAAAAGATCTGGTCCATTCTATTCCTTTTATTGGCTAAGTTAGCTTTTTAATGTTTCCGCCTAAAAGTTCTTACGAAAACCGGTAGACTAAGAATATCTTCAATTGCTCTAGATGTTACAATGGCATTTCGATGTACGAGATAAATCGGTGAGTGTTTGATAATTATTGTTTTATCACAAACCCTTTTTGCAGCTAGTTTTGAAATTTTATATTTTTCTGCTAATCATGTATAACTAATACATTTCTTTTGCTTGAATATATCTTCGCCTATAATTTAACATCTATAAAACTGGTAATTGAGTAAAACAAATATTATTTAACCATTCCACTGCAAGAAGGCACACATAAGAGATAAGAGATTGTGTAATATTATGTAGCATATCATGTAACTCAGTTCATGTACCAAGGGATATATCCCAAAAACTATAGAACTATGAGGATTTTTTTCTTGATAAATAACTTTTATTTGTTTCAAATTCCGTATATTTGAGAAGCCGTTAACTTGAAAACGCGCAATGTATTATATTATGAAACAACATTTACTAGTTTGTAGTTTTTTTTGCTATTTCATTGACCTACACATCTTTTACTATAATTTTTATAAAAGCAATGCTTGTATATATGATGTCATAAATTTCCAACCTAATTAATAGGAAGAAGAAGTATAAAAACAACTAACTGCTATTTTCCAGTAAAATCTTAACTTTAAATGCGCACTTAGAAAGTCAGCCCCCGAAAACGGTCCAGGACTTCATGGTCAACATGATTACCATAACTGAGAATATGTTACTGAAGCAATTTCAAGTTAAAAATATCTAATAAACATATGCACAAAACTTTATGGTAATTGAGCCACAAGCATTTGAAGATTTAAATAACCCTACTAATGCAAGTGAATGTTTGGTGTGGTATTATTGACAACCGTCTCATTGATCCGTTTATAATAGAAAAATGTCTCACGGAAGTTCGTTATTTACGTTTCCTAGAAAACGATCTTACAACATTACTGGATAACGTTCCTCTTAATAGTAATTTTGATGGAGTCCGTGGTTGATTAATTTAATCACTTAAGGTTGATATATAACCCCTTTCCACATTAATTTTCATTATTGTCATCATCAGCAGATACTTAAACAGCATCGCACTTGGAAAACTACGGCAAAAACCCGCACGGAGCAGTTTCCGTAAGCGATCTGTACCGTAGAAAACCAAAACGCGCAGTGTGCGTTTTGTTAGTTGTCGAAGTACTTATACAGAATATAAAAATGAATGTGGAAAGGGGTTATATATGAACCTTAAATGATTAAGTTCCTTAATGTAAGACGACGAATGTAGATAGAAGACGATGGCATATCTCAACTAACAAACTTTCTTAATTAAAATTATACAAACCGGTGGATTGGAAGAGGTACAGTAGTTGCTTGAAGTCAGCAAAATTAAATCCAGTAAATTATTTTTCATGGGGACTGTTGAAAAATTTGGTATGCACAAACCAAATTTAAAATAGAAGATGACGTATTGCGAGGATTATGGATGACGCAGACACTATTTGATGATACTGAAACTGCAGAGCTCTTCGATTCTAAGAAGAACTAAATTATGTATACAGCAACTGGGTGGACACTCAGTGCATTAGAAAAGTTTCATTTTAACAAAATGGTTAAAAAGATTTACGCTAAGCTGCTTAAGAGACGTTTCAATAGATTATGATATAGTTATTTATTTCAAAACATAGAAACCAATTAAGTATTACGTGGGCAGAGTGAAAAGTTCTCGGCCTGACACAGAGATGGCGTTACAATTAACAGAAATTTATGTTTCCTGCGTGGCTGCATGTGTCTTTAGTTCATATGAAAACTTTCAACTTGTTCTCTCAAGTAGTTTGTTTGCAAGAATTTTTGTAGTAGACGCCATGCGTGTTATTTTTTTAAATGGATGAACTTGATTATCGTGCTTATAAAATTCTTTGTTTTGGATGGTTTAACACCTATGCAAATTCATCCAAAGTTGACAAAAGTGTACGGGGACTCTGCTCCTTCGATGTCAACCGTTAAAAAGTGGGCAGCTGAATTTAAACGTGGTCGTACATCCCTCGAAGGTGACCCACGTGAAGGACGGCCAAAAACCGCAACCACACCAGAAATCATCGAAAGCTCGAGATAGCTGAGGCTGTGGGGATATCGGAAGAAAGAGTACGAAACATTCTGCACAAAGAATTAGAGATGAGAAAGCTCTGCGCAAGATGGGTGCCGCATTTGCTGAATGTCGATCAAAAGCAAATGCGCCAACGATTTTCGGAGCATTCTTTGGACCGATTTAACAGGAATCCGACCGATTTTGTGCGGCGATTTGTCACCATTGATGAGACATGGGTCGACCACTATACGCCAGAAACGAAACAGCAGTCGAAGCAGTGGGTGGAAGCCGGTGGTTCAGCGCCAAAGAAAGCGAAGTCTAGCGTGTTTTGGGATGCAAAAGGAATCTTCTTAATTGATTACCTTGAAAACGTCAGAACAATTACAGGCGCATATTACTCTAACCTTCTTGACCAGCTGGATGCCAAAATTGGCAAAAAGAGGCCTGGTTTGAAGAAGAAAAAAATCATTTTTCATCAGAACAACGCACCCGCACACAAGGGTGCATTGGTGATGGGTGAATTGCAGGATTTGGGGTACGATTTTCTCGTCCATCCTCCCTATTCTCCTGATTTGGCACCCTCAGACTTCCATCTATTTCCAAATTTGAAAAAATATGTTTCTGGAAAACGATTCACATCCAACGAAGAAATTGAAAGGACCGTAAAAGAATATTTTGACAGCCTTCCAGACTTTCACTTCCGGGAAGGAATATTGATGTTAGAAAAACGCTGGACCAAATGTGTTGAACTCAAAGGAGATTATGTAGAAAAATAAAATCATTTTTGAAATTTAAATCGCAGTCTTTCATTGTCAGGCCGAGAACTTTTCACCTTGCCCACGTAGGAGTGTAGACTCGTAGAAGTCAACTCATACATTTTCAAAGAGGAAGTTTATTGAACTTGGACAGATTGCTGAATAAAAGAAATTAAAAAGAAATTGTTATTCATTAATCTTACCTATGACTGACTGCTATAATAAATATATATAAAATATCAATCAGTAACTCAATTCGTTTGCGCAAATAAAATTTATAACTAATTTTGTACTGCGCAAGTATTTTGAATTTTCACAAAATACACATCCAAAATGGTTTTGTTTATTTTCGATTCGAATAACGAAGTTTGGATATTAATTTTTGCCCGTTTGTAGCTACGTACATATTCCCCGATCATCACAGTCAATAATGTTACCCTTGCTGCCCTCTACCGGCTATTTCAACAAACTCTAAAACTACTCCTCCCCAAAATCGAAGACGAACGTTTCATAAATTCATATTTACTCGTCAAACTTTTCAGTATGTGCTCCATCCGTAAAGTTATTCAGGGACGTTTCTGCATATTTCCGTTTAAATATCCCCTCCTTTCATCGTTTTCTTCAAAACGAAGAGGATGAAAGAAAAGCATGAAAAGAGCAGAAAAAAATTCTAAGAAAATTCTCTTTTTTTAATATCAAAACATACAGAAATACTTCTTTTTATTTCAGTTGGTAGTATAATCGGCCTTACGTTTGTAACGGAGACTGACATTTTTTGTATGAAATCCCACTTGATTAGATTCATTTTAAAATTTTTGGGATAAGGCCTATTTATTTTGCCTTCTTCCTTCATTTACACAAATGCATCTTCTGTTTAGTAGATATATTTGCAAAATTTAATTTTAAGAAAATAGTTTCCAAGAAACACCTTTCAGTAAACTGAAACCAAAATAATAAGAGAAGAAATTATAGGTATAACTCGTTTAGAATACATCCAGCATTTCATTTCCATATTGTTTGAATATTTTCATCAACCTCAGTGCTATGAACAAACATGAACCTCAATCAAACTTCAAAACATGTGTGGAAGCTTCTTCAAATGTGTTGTTCAAAACCACGAATTATTTGAAATGTACAATACCTAAATTATCATCAAACTTCAGCTGTATTTCTTCATTATTCTGTTCGTGACAGTCATTTAAGTATATCAAGAATTTTGGTTTGCATAAAATATATGCAAATTAGAAAAGAGCCCGACCACAATATTTATACCCAAGATATGTATTTCATCAACTCTATTGTTATCTTCAGTAGAGAAAATAAACACAACGTCGAAACATGGATTCGTCATAAAGCTACACATAAAGACTGTTAAGCATTTACTCAATGGCCACACAAACACGAAATTTCTCAAGAATAAAAATAAATCTTTCTTCTTTTTCAAAAACTAACGCTCACCTCCCTAACCGCCTACCAGCACTGCCGCGTTCACCGCTAGACTTTTTTAATAATATAACTTCTTCAGGAATTCGTAAAAACACCCATACTTGTGTTTGTACGAACTCCTAAAGAAGTCAGGTTTTGTCTCCATTGAACACATTATTTTTGTATTTCACTACTATCAACATTTTCAATTAGTTTTAAGCAATCTGCAGTTAGTTTATAATTCGTTTCTAAAATATGCCTGGAAACACTAGATTTTTCGGGCCTATTGAATTTAATATGTGATATAATTCTTTAAAACGAGTTCTTCGTCGAGCGTTTTGAAGAAAAATGCCAAAGGAGACAAATCAAGAAGAGAACATTAACAGATATAATAGAAACAATAACTAAATCGAAAAATGGTAGAGCGCCTGAATGAAATGTAAGAAGCACTACTGGAGAAGACCATAACCGAACTTAAGCAACTAATGACTAAAATTATCGAAAAGGAAATACTCCTCGAGGACTGAAAAAACCAAAATTATCTCACATATATACAAAAATGGAAATAGCCAAGAACGCAAAAATTATACAGCCATTACGCCTCCAGAAAAAAACCCTGAAGATGCCCCATACAAATGGGTACGAAACGTCGGCAGATATACAAGTGACGAGGTTCCAGCCCGCAAGCCCAGAAGCAGAGAGCTAGATAGAATCATTTCGAAAGACGAAAAAATGTACAATAAAATCACGGTAAGGGCATCTAACACAGGAAGGCTCTTCAATAGCATAAAAGCAACCATTCTAGCAAACAAAGACATACCAAAAGAAACGAGAGTACTAATATTCAAGAAGGTGGTCGTTCCGATACTGATCGTACAATCATGGACAATAACGGAAATCCACAGAAATAAAATCCAAGCACTGGAAATGATATTTCTAAGAAAAAAATTGCAATAACACATATTAAAGAATAACCACTAAACTAGTAGAACAATATACAGGACAAAATCAATTAAGGATAACAAAAAGAATATCCGAAACAGAAACAATAAAGAAAATAAATGAATGCCAAGAAAAATGTGGTTTGATGAAATCGACAAAGCAGTAGAGAAGAGAGGAAAGAAATATAAAGCGTTGCTACCACAAATAAAAGACCAGAAGAAATGGAGAGAATTCTGGAACAGAGACCTAAAGGAAAGCTTAACTCCCCATGGCCTACATGGTCTACGCCCACAGGATAGAGGGCGACAGGAATAACGAAGCAAACACATTACAATTAGATAGGAAAATTAAAATTATATCAATCTCTCCCTTACATTTTTAGCAGTCTCTACTTAATAAATACCTAATAGGGTAAATGAAGCACATCTAAAATATGCAAAACATTAATCTTATTTGCGAGTCTACTCTTTTATATTTAAAGTTCGTTAATGATTTGATTCACTAAAGAGACATTTTTCTCGTAAAATACGTTATAAGAAAGCTTCTTTTTATCTATTCAAAATAATACGTTCATTATAGTTCATACGCTTTGAGTTTCCTGTTTAAAAATCGCAAGCAACATTATTTTCCGATGTACAAAATTAAAAGGAAGCAAACAGATTTTTCCCCGAGTAAACAGTACATTAAGTTCTTCTTTTTAATATGTCGCAACGTTTTACACTCCTGAAAATACCTCTGGTAATAACCCTGCATCATTTTAATTACCCGACGACACTGTAATATTTCATATCTAAAGCTCTTCGTGAAGCATTTCGACGCTTTCACGGTAGCATTTACGTTAGACGGGAATAAATTTAACATGCATCATTTATTATGCCACTCATCCGCCCCGCTCTGCATGACCCCATCCGCCTCTGTCTTTCGGGTAAGACAGGAGAGTAGCATCATTCGGAAAGGTGATAAAAAGATTTACTTATGTTGCTCGTGAAAAGAATTACGATCGCGCGTCTGGAGAAGACAAGGGACTGCCACCACTATAAGAGGTTTAATTTTAGTTCCGGACCGTGGTAGTATTGATTCGAACTAGAAGAATGATAAAGTTACAAGATTTCGTTTACACAGAAATTGCATTATATACTCAATAGCATATAATAAAATGTGAAAAATTACAGTGCTTCACGTTTCGTGTGAAATTCAATAAGATGTTTCTTTGTCAGGCACGAAGTTTCTGAAAACGGATAAAGTGATGTTTCAATCGTCTCAAATACCTTAGCTAAATAAAGAACGAAGTTCTATTGGTTTGACAGATAAGTAATTGTAGATTTGTAAAGAAAATGAAAAACATTCTTTTGTTTATTCAGTGATATAGTTCATTATTATCGATAATCTTTTGCCATTTTTAGCACATCGTGATACCATCTTTACGAAAGTCCCAGCTTTTATGGGCAAAAAGCTCAATAAAGTCTTCCATTAGTGAAGGCATCCAGATAACATCCTTTTTCAATATCTTGGGCTCCATTGCTATTATATTCTAATTACATTGCCACGCCTATGGTTCTAATTCTTCCTTATACTGGTCTTAAATAGCATGTCAACTCCAGTTATTTTTTGAACAGACGGGTCTACATCTTCTAGAAGTTGTGTTGTTTGTAATCCATCTATTAATTATTGCAGTAAATTTAAATTACATAGCTATTACAGAAACAATAGCTATCCTGTAGATAACTGTGTATTCAAAAGGGAATAACTGGAATAACAATACAACGATGAATGTTTTCTAGAGTACACTGCAATCAATCATAGTGCGAAAGCATTTTGCAAAATATTATCCGGTTATAATGGAAATATTACATCAATAGACATCGTTGGCACATGATCAAGAAAATGTAGAACTTTACTGGATTAAAGGTCATACAAATATTAAATCATACAAAATCACGACGCATTGACATAATCAGTGAATGTTGAAGATGTGATCAAGGGTTTTAAAATTGACAGAAGCGTTATGTTGAATTTTTCAAAATATAAGTTGCTTAAACTTTAATGGAGGAAAACTATATCATCAAATTCACCCAATAGCTTAATACACCCCCACGGTGATACTCATTCCCAGCATGCCAAAGCTATCAATACTTTTATACAACTATCACAAAGATATAATTCCCCAATTTTTCGCATACCTGTCTAAATTAACATCTCCAGTATATAAATGTGATGAGATAATATAGACCACACGTGCTCTCATGGCACCAACTTCGATCCTCGTTTCAAACATAAACAAAGAGGTTCATATTATTGAAAGTAGATACAAATATAAACTGGCCGTACTAAAAATATCGATCGGATCATGTGAAAATTATTCAAATTATAGAATGAGAAAAAATTGTTTGTTGATTATCTGTTGCATTTTGTATATACTGCCTTGTCAATTTTTTTATTATATTCGTATTTTATTTCTATTTATCCGCTTTTTTCAAAACTACAGGATTCATATAGTAAAATGTCATGTATTTGGATAATACAGATTTTATTTTCAAGTTATAATGATGGACCCATCCGAGCCATCGAAGTGATTATCTCTAACGAAGACCCTGCAACTATTGTATAAGCAAGAGAAGAAGATATTTCTGCCAGAATAGTCTACATATAGTCTGGAGAGTGTATAATTATTTTAAAAACTAGCCTTCATCAGGTACTATCTAACCTAGCATTTATATTTAATGTTTTAATATTCTCAGCACCTCTAGTCAACGTTCTCTGAAACAATTACTGAAGGAACTGGTATTTCAAAGCGAGGACGCTTAAGACAATTCTTCGAAATCAACAGTAGATGAATGTGGAGAGCAGGTTTTTCGATGTGTCATAGACAATTTTCATTTGACAAAAAAGTAGTCCTACAGTTTTATAATTTTAAATACAATTAAAGACGATGAGGGAATTAACTTTTCTGAAAAAGTGCTTTTTTCAGAAAGGTAAATTTCCTCATCGTCTTTAATTTTATTTAAAAATATAGCATTTATATTTAATGTTCATAATAACCTCAGAAGCTCTAGGCAACGTTCTTTGAAACGGTTTTTTGAAACAGTGATGAAACTAATGCAACTGATGCAACTAGAGTTTCAAAGCGTACTAATTGAAACCGGAAAAAGAAATATTTGCTTCTCGAGGGGTATAAAAAATTTCTTCGAAATCAACAGAAGATGAATGTGGAGAACAGGTCTTTCGACCAGTCATAGACAATTTCTATTTGACAGAAAACTGCACCTACAGTTTTATAATTTTAAATAAAATTAAAGACGATGAGGGTATTAACTTTTTTGAAAAAACCCACTTCATTTAGAAAATTACAAAAGAAGTTAGACTTCAGGTATGTATGCTGAAACGTAATATAAATGTAGTACAAATTATGTTTGTATATGGAAAAAGGTAACTAGTAATCGTGCTATTTTAATGGAAAGTAATGAAATTCGAGAACTACAATATGCATATATAAAAGCAATTACAAGAATTCGATTAGAGAATCGAGCAATCTTTTATACATCTTAGTGAATATATATATATATATATATATATATATATATATATATATATATATATACATATATCTAAGTATGCAACTGTATTTTTATATGATTTATATGAGACTTGCATTTCTTCAGGACAGGAGGTGATTAATGATTTAAATCAGAATTTAAAATGTTCTATTTCAAAAGATTAATCATAGTACATGCTGGTATATATATATATATATATATATATATATATATATATATATATATTGTGTGTGTGTGTGTGTGTGTTCATATTTATATTATTTTCATTGCGCATTATTAGTTTTCGAATCGGGGCAAAGAAATGGGGATTACCATGATGATATGAATTATAAAAATTGTGCTCGATGGTTAACTAAACATGTAATACCAAATTGGCCTACACAATCAGTAATTGTGGTGAATAATACCAGTTATCATAAAGTTTTGGATGTAGAGCTTCCCATCCTAATAGAAATAGTAAAAGAGAAGAAAAAGAAGACTTAGCTAAATCAACGTGGGATAAGGTATGAAACAGATTCAACAAAATCCGAATTATATAAAATAATAAAACTACATAAACTATGGTACTGTGAATATAGTATTGATAAGATATTTGTAGAGAATATACTATGAGGATATACTATGTGCCGCCTTCCTCCACACCATTTTGAATTGAACCCAACCAAAAAAATTTGGGTGTATTAAAAATAGGGTAGCTACAATATATACTACATTTTTAAGTAAACGATGTAGAAGTTTTAGTGAGGGAAGGCTTTTCCCAAATAAGACAGAATGAATAGCAAAATATTTGTTATGTTATTGACATAGAAAATGAATGCATTGAAAAAAAATATATGTACGTACAGCGATCAGTTTATACTAAACTTAGAGAATGAATCTGACGACGATTTTAATTTTGCGAACTATGATGACATGGAATAAATTATATTTCAAAATGAAATTTCATTCAAATTAGCAATATATCTACCCAATAGATTGAAAATAATTTATTAATGTTGTTCGGTCACGTATTTGAGGCACTGCTTATGTAGTACTTATTAAATTTGTATTTAAATATATTTAGACACAATAAGAACTAAGGTTCGTATAATTTTATTATATAAAAATTATCTTTATACTCTAAATTCACAAAGCAACATCTAAAACTTATACACTATAGTCAGTTCATTAGTTTAATATTCTCTTTAATACAGATATAAACTTTCATTTAATTAATAGCAAATAAAGAATTTATATTAACAAATTAACTAAAATTGTGAATCTTCTCTAAAACTACACTTAATATATTTACAAAATATCTTAGCAGAAATATATTGCAAAAATTATTTTCTAATTAAGTAAAAGCTGTATACTTAAATTTAGAAAATTAATAATTTCCATTAAGAATGTACACATTACAAATTACTTCTGAATGTAGTCTAGCTCTATGTTCTCGAATTGATCTATGGCTTGAGACGTCATTTTTGTCTGGCAGTTTGGTGCCATGAGAAAACGCGTGGACTAAAATCGATTTCAACTACTTTTTTTTCTGTGTTCTGAACATGCAATTTTCGTGGAGGAAGTATTAAAATGTAGTATATTTCTCCCTAGAAATCTATATCACTGTTACATCAAAACAATCAAGCCATTGTCTAACATACTATGTGAAAAAGAATACGAATTGTCCAGTAAGAGTACATATATATATATATACATTTTTAAACCAAATTTTGAACAAATATTTATTGTATTGAAAATAATAAATAATTAAATTCTCATTCCTATTCTTTAGAGAAAAAATTTGATGATGAGTCGTTGATCCACATAAACTATTATAAGATGTTCTTCTAATACGATGTTCTGTGGACTCCTATGAAAGCTGATTTCAAGAAACTTGTAGAGTATCACATAGCTATTGTAAGATCATTGTAAGCATACCAACTCCTCGAACTATTGTATCCCAAACATACTCTATTAGCGATAGATTTGACGACCGCGCAGGCCAATTGAGAATATCGATGTTGCGACTTTGTAGAAATCGTAATGTATCAGCTGCAACATGAAAATCAGCATTGTCTTAGTGGATTGTGGCGTAATTTAGCACTTAAATATGTGATAAAACGAACGATTCCAGAATTTCGTAAATGTACCTTTGAGCAGTTGGCTGGAATGAATATCAAAGAAGCCCTATTTCCTACGATAGTTCCACCTCAAACCATTAAACCTTCACTAGTACAGTCTCACCTTCTACAGAAAAATTCAGAAACTGCCTTTTTCCTCTTCGTCGTCGGTCACGTTTACGATCATCACGTATGAACAAAAGAGATTCGTCTAAGAAAATGATACTATGCCACTCTTTATCCCAATCTGGTTCGAACGCCATTCTAACTTCTGAACATGATGCCGACTACGCATTAGTCGTGGATGATGAGAAATCAATTTTGTTATTTTATGGACTATCTCTGCCAAAAAAACATTTCAAAAAACATTTATAGTAAAAAACCTACAACTTCAACTCAAAGAGAAATCAAGTCTATATCTATACAAACTTGAGTAAAGCTTTCGGTTAAATAAATCACAATATTAAACAATAGTACTAAATTTGGGTCTCAAACTATTTGACACAATATTTGCAATGATAAATATTTTTAAAGTAAAAGCTTTCAACAGCTGCTTTAACTATATAATAGTAATTTGTATAGTCATGCTCCCTCCATTTTATTTTATAATTATAAACAGTGATTTTATTAATGCCATTTTACAATTTTCGTCTACTTGTAAAACTGTATACTGTTGCATACATTTAAAATGAAAGCTTTATATAATGTGTGTGCAACTTAATTCGATGACTTTTCAATGGAGGTCGTTAGTTGTTATATATAGTTGAGTATGACAGCTGTTTTTTTTTGTTGGTAAGGTTTGACATTTTTCAACCATATTTAGTTACATTGTTTTGAATTTTGTACAACATTATCTTTGAGCTCATTGAAAATATCTGGATGTGTGTTAAATAAACAACATTTGCGGGAAGTTTTAATTTTCTGCTTTAATTGGAAGAAAAGTGCAACTGATGCTCAACGATTGCTTGCAGAAGTGTATGGTGAATCTGCTCCAACAAAAAAATCATGTGAATGGTATCGACGCTTTAAAAACGGTAATTTCAGCGTTGAAGACAGACCGCGTCCAGGTCAACCAAAAAAGTTTGAAAACGAGGAACTGGAGACATTACTGGAAGATCCATGTCAAATGCAAGAAGAACATGCAAAAACGTTGGGAGTAACTCATCAAGCTATTTCAAAACGTTTAAAAGTATTGGGATTCATCCAAAAGCAAAGAAGAAATTGGGTACCACACGAATTGAAGCCAAGAGACGTTGAAAGACTATTTTGCATGTCGCAAATGCTGCGTGAACGCCATAAAAATAAGTCTCTTTTTGATTTGGATTAAGTTGCACACCCATTATATTCTTTTGTTTGTTCTCATACATAAATTATTGTTTGTTTACCCAAGAATTCCAAATAAATAAAATTTCTAGTAAATAACAAAAACATAAGAAATCGAGCAAATACTATTTTAAAATATTTGTGTCCTTGAAATTGCTACTAAAGCAATAATACCTTCATCAAGGGTTTTCAAATAATACTTGTTTTCTAAATGTATGTTTCCTAGTATAATAAATTTAAGAATTATGAACATTTATGATAATAAACAAAATATGAAAATGTATTTATTTGGTAGAATTTTGTTTATTTCCACTGGTATAAGTGGAAATAAACGAACTGTTGTGTCTGACGTCATATCGTTTCGCGAATGCAGGCATACATTTCGATGAAATTTTGTTAAAATCTGTTATAAAACAAGTTGAACTATCTACAATTGAATGAAATGAATTTATAGTATATACAGATATATATATAGTTACGATCATTTTTGTGATAAAAGTAGAATAAATTGGAAAAGAGATTGATTTCAGAACTAGCATTTGAATCAAATGTCTATACCAAATTAAGACACATACTGTATATACCATATAGTAGGTAACCGAACAAGTGATATCAAAATATAGATATACGAGGGTAGTTTGACAAGTAGTGAGAATGGAAAAGAAAAACGAATTTTATAAATACAAAATAATTTTTATTTTTATTTCAATATATTCTCCTAAAAGAGCAATACATTTATTCCAACGGTGCTCCAATGCCCTTATGCCATCTCTACAATGCGATTCCGGAAGGCTTGCAAAATACTCATTTACGAAGATGATAAGCTCGTCGTTAGACGAAAATTTCTTTCCACCTAGTGCCGTTTTCAATTTTGGAAAAAGGTGGAAGTCGGAAGGGGCTAGATCCGGCGAATAAGGCGCATGCGTTACTAATTGGAAATGCAACTCGTGGATTTTGAATATCGCAACTATGCTGGTATGCGACGGAGCGTTGTCTTGGTGAAATAGAATGCTTTTCTTTGCCATCCCTGGCCGTTTAGCACGAATCTCAACATTTAATTTTTGTAGAAGTTCCGCATAATATTGTCCGTTTATTGTGGCACCATTCTGAAGGTAATCAATGAGCAAAATGCCATTTGAATCCCAACCTTGTTTGCCGATAAAGTGGTTTTCGCTTTCTTTGGAGGTGCAGAACCACGTTCTAACCATTGTTTCGACTGTTGTTTAGTTTCGGGTATACTGTAGTGTATCCAAGTTTCATCGCAAGTAACAAATCGCCTACAAAAATCAACCGTATTCCGCTTATAGAGGTCCAAACACTCATTAGAAATGCGCAAACGAGTGAACTTTTGATCAGACGTAAGCAATAGCGGCACCCATCTTGCCGAAAGCTTGGAAAAGCCCAATTCTTTCGTTAAAATGTGGTGTACGCGTTCTGTTGAAATGTTTACCATGTCTGCTATCTCTCTCACTTTGAGTCGTCGATCTTGCGTAATAATATTATGGATTTTTATAATCATTTCCTTAGAAGTCACGATTTTGGGTGCTCCGAAGCGCGCTTCAGAAACACAGCTTGTTCTACCACGTTTAAATTCATTTACCCATCTACTTATTGTGACGGATGATGGAGCAGATTCACCTAATGTTTCCCTTAACTCATCTTTTATTTCGGTAGCTTTCACACCCTTAATTACGAAGTATTTAATCAGCGCACGATACTCTGCTTTTTCCATTTTAACAAAACGACGTGTTGCTTCTTTTTCAATCAGCTGTCAAAAATAAACTAATCATCCGATTTATCTAAATATCGGAATGTAAACATATAAATAGGCAACCTAAATTACAGTGCATTTTTTTTACCAATTAGAGCGCCACCTATGTGCCATTTTTACTACTTGTCAAACTATCCTCGAATATATTTAAGGTCATTAAAGGTAAGTTCATGATTGTGTTATGATAATATGTAAAATAAAGATGTAAGTATTCAAGAGCAACAATTTATATTTTTTGTAGAACATAAAATTTTATGTCATTAAATATGATATGTTGTTTTACGGTAATATTACTGTGTTATTGTGGAAAAGGGTGAATATAGTATGAAATATGTAGAAAATGCACAAGTTAAAGGGATTTCTTGTACAGAACAGTTAAGGTGAAGGAAATGTGTAAATTTTAGGAAAATTAGTATTAGGAGAGGAATGATAATTTTAATAAAAATAAAAGGCAAAATAAATGGTTTAGATTTTATTTTTTTTTTTATGAAACTGTTTCGTTAAAAGTTTTCATCATTTTTATTTATTTCATTTCCTTCAAAATTAATATGAAGTTGAATTACAAAACCAGAAATTTATATAATATATCAAAATTTTGGTTCGAACAATATGACGATAAGTTAATTTATTCAAAGAATACACTTAAGAATCAGATACAACATTCAATCTTATAAAAACAAAGAAAAGTACAATTAAATACAAAAAGAATACAATAAGCAAAAGATACAAATGTCAAGTCTATATTTCGATTTCCACCACACATGGATTTGTCAGCTAAATAAAGAGCAGTACTCGAATTCACGAAGTTTTCTTCTCATGAAGGCGAAGAAAAAAATATTTTAATAAACTTGGCGAAATGTTAAAGTTTTCTCTTTATTGTTTTTTAACTAAAGGAATTCCAAGAATATTAAATTCAAAACTTAAAATTAAAGAAAATTCGGCTAAGAAAAAACCTTAATATAAGTTATATATATATATATATATATACTATATAAAGGGTTTTCCAATAGGGACTTGACAACTTTTAATTTAATTTGTGAACGCACCCTTGCACTAATCATCGAACTGTCAATTTATTCAGTAAACTTAACATTTTCATCATGGTAAAGTACACGAACGAACAACGTCTGCAAATTATAAAAATTTACTACAGAAATTCGGAGTCGGTGACCGCTACTTTAAGAGCGTTAACTCCGATTTTCGGTCGTAATTCTCGCCCTAGTAGACAGGCAGTAACAAGTTTAGTGCAAAAATTTGAGTCTACATATTCGTTGTGTGATGTTGCCGTGCCAGTGAGACAACGGGTTGGTCGAAGTGTCGCAAATATCGCTGCCGTTGAAACGTCCGTAGCAAATGATCCAAATCAGTAAATTCCACGGCGTTGTCAAGAGTTGGGCATCGCCCAGACCACTTTATGGCAAATTTTGCGTAAGGATTTTGGTTTACACCCATACAAGATCAAACTAACTCAAGAATTGAAGCCGATGGACCATTTGAAGCGACATACGTTCTCCGATTGGGCTCTGAAAAAGATGCGCCAAGATGATCAATTTCATCGCAAAATCATTTTGAGTGACGAAGCTCATTTTTGGCTCAATGAGTTCGTCAATAAGCAACATATGCGTTATTGGTCGGGTGAAAATCCACATGTGCTTCACGAAACACCACTTCATCCACAAAAAATAACTGTTTGGTGCGGTTTGCACGCCGGCGGCGTCACAGGGCCATATTTTTTCGTCGACTGTGAATGGTAATTGTTATCGCGCCATGATTACCGATTATTTTTGGCCCGAATTGGAAGATATGGACTTAGACAACATGTGGTTTCAGCAGGACGGTGCCACAAGCCACACAGCACACGTTACAATCGATTTATTGAAGAGTAAGTTTGATGAGCGTGTTATCTCAAGATATGGACCAGTCGATAGGCCGCCTCGTTCATGCGATTTAACACCTCTAGACTTTTTTCTTTGGGGCTACGTCAAGTCATTGGTCTATGCCAACAAGCCGACAACGTTGGAAGAGCTCAGAGCCAACACTGAACGCGAAATATAATAGCAGCCGTTTAAATTGTGAATTGTGTGACCGAGACATCGAAAATTGGGTCCAACGAATCGACCGCTGCAAACGTGCCCGCGGTGGCCATATGAACGAAGTCGAGTTCCATTCATAAATGTTTTGATTGTACTTCAATCCGATAATAAAGTTTTTGAAATATCTCAAATGGTCTGCATTTTATTTTGAAAAAAATTTGTCAAGTCCTTATTGGAAAACCCTTTTATATATATATATATATATATATATATATATATATATATATATATATATATACAGACTTGTTCATACTAGAATTAGATATGCGCTGTCCACAAGTGGAAAGAGTGCAGTTAGGTTAAAGCGCGCGAGAAAGGAGGATAGAATATCTCTCACTGGCAGTTTCGTTTTCTCCCACTTTTGTATTGCAAACAACTTCCCCTACTTTCTCGCGTGCATTGACAATACGTACCTACATTTTTGAATTGTATAAATTATTTGATGCATTTTATTTGAATCTTTTAATAAAATGCAACATGACTATTTTCTTGAAATGTTTTGCCGTTTGGCGTGAAACTAATAAAATATTCTTGAAATAAATGAAATAGAAAATTCTAAAAATTAAAAAGATTTTCAAACATGGTGAAATGTTTTGCCGTTTGGCGTGAAACTAATAAAATATTCTTGAAATAAATGAAATAGAAAATTCAAAAAATTAAAAAGATTTTCAAACATGGCTATTTTCTTGAAATGTTTTGCCGTTTGGCGTGAAACTAATAAAATATTCTTGAAATAAATGAAATAGAAAATTCTAAAAATTAAAAAGATTTTCAAACATGGCTATTTTCTTGAAATGTTTTGCCGTTTGGCGTGAAACTAATAAAATATTCTTGAAATAAATGAAATAGAAAATTCAGAAAATTAAAAAGATTTTCAAACATGGCTATTTTCTTGAAATGTTTTGCCGTTTGGCGTGAAACTAATAAAATATTCTTGAAATAAACGCGAGAAAGTAGGGGAAGTTGTTTGCAATACAAAAGTGGGAGAAAACGAAACTGCCAGTGAGAGATATTCTATCCTCCTTTCTCGCGCGCTTTAACCTAACTGCACTCTTTCCACTTGTGGACAGCGCATATCTAATTCTAGAATGAACAAGTCTGTATAATACAGGACTACGTATGATATAATCTAATGATAATTTAATGCTCAAACTCTCATAACGAGCGATAAGTAATTGAACATATTCTACGCACAATTTTAAATTTATGCTTATTCAAGTTCTTCTTCTTATTCAAGGGTTCGATGTCAATTTGATGGCAATTATTCTGAAATTAATTATACAAACCAGGTGTACCGGAAAGTCATTATCAGTTTTTTCATAAAAAACTACATAATTTTCAAGAAAATGGAAAAATTTATTTATTCGAAGTATTGACCATTTGATTCTACACATCTTGCTCATCTTTCGGGCAGTAATGGATGCCATCCGAAAAAAACTGTTTGTCATTTGAGCAAACCATTCATCGAGCCACTTTCTAACTTCTTCGAAATTGGCGAAGTGCTGCTCTGCAAACCGCGTGTCCCATTGATGCGAAAATGTAATAGTCGGACGGGGCAAAGTCTGAAAAGTACAGCGGGTGCAATATTATGTCCCATCCAAATGCTTTCAATGCTTCCTTAACCAGTTTTGTTGTATGAGATGTCGCGTTATTGTTTTGTAAAATCACTTTACCGTATCTTCGGGCCCATTCTGGACGTTTTCCTATCAATGCATATTTCAAATTGATAATGTGTGGTTGATAGCGATCAATACTAACTGTTTCATCAGATTTCAACAGCTTGTAATACACCACGCAACTCTAGTCCCACCAAACACAGAGCATTGTCTTTCGACCAAAACGATTTGACCTTGCAGTCGATGGGCTGACATCACTGACTTTGCTCTTAGGGTTTTCGAAATAAACACATCCGTCGCTATTTATGCAGAAATTTCTTCCGATCATACCTTTAAAGCAGCATTTCACAGAATTTTCGATTTTCCATTGGCCTGTTATTCAATTGATGTAGTACCCATTTCCCATCTTTTGAATTTTTTCAATTATTCGTAATCAGTCGCTAAACGTTTCTTGAGCTATTCTTGGACATTTTCAAGGAGATATAAATCTATGACGGTATTGCTTTCGCAAAATATAACATGTATGGTTTTGAAGCTTGATGTCCGTAGAATGAAGTGACATATGTGTCAAATCATAACATCGTCTAGTCTAGCGATATCTGTTAAAAAATCTGTAATGACTTTCCGATACACCTGGTATATGTATCTGCCAAATAATTAAATATTTCTATTTAAATACTATTGTCAACATCCAATTTAGTAAAAAGAAAATACGCAATTATCAAAAGCATTTTAATTAATGCACAGATAGAAATGCAAAGCCGATTTTAAAAATTCAAATTCTGTTGATTAACGAACAATATCGTCATTGAGTCAAGAACGTAAAACGAGAACATGAGTGAAAAATAACTTTCACTTTCCTTTTTTCTTGTAAAATTTTAATTTCGTAGATGGAACGATCAGATAAATAGAATGTTACGTTACGAGGAATCGCTCAGAAGAGAGGCATGGGATTCACTTTTCAGATTAAAAAAGAAATACACGTCAAAGATGCCTCTCGATATTGAATTAAAAGAAAAGGGGAGAATATGTGGAAAAAAGCACAGGCGTATAAGTATGTCACGTACATTATAAATACTCTTCTGAAGCTCTAGAGGTTCAGTTGATATCTATATAAAAGTCTGTTTATACATGGTACTATAAATAGATGACAATCGTTCTCAAAAAACGCAGAATACTCATACGTATGTTCTTTATTTAAGGTATAGTATACATAAAACAATATTGCATGTCCCTTTCGTGACATAGAAAATATAAAATTATGATACACAGCCACAGTTACTTCTTCGAGCTATATTACTATGAGTTCTGGGATCTTTAGTTTTTTCACAACCTTCTCTCTAAATTTTCTGTATCCTCATGTCTGCCCCTATGTTCGTAATTGCTACTACGGTAGCGAATATAAATTTTTATTTCAAATATGTATATATAACATCCTGGACGAAGTAGTATAAATTTCCGATTAAAAAGATTTAAATTCATGTACATACGATATATTAAAATTATTTCGTCCGATAACTTTATACAAAGTTTGTTGGAATAAGAAATTTAAGTGAATAAGTGTTAAATAACTAGAAAACACTAATTGTCAAATACTTATTAACACAAATATTTTAACAAGTAAGTATCTGTTCACCGATAACATGAACTATATCAACCGTTTCGTTTTTATTAGGGCTTACAGCTACCGTCGTAGTTATGTTCTCGGACAACAGATTCTTTCTTGTTTGTATTTGACTGGCTTGCGAATAAACTTATCTAACGCACAAGTCAGGTTGCAGTTATTATAGACAATACCCTGCCTAACTGCAATGCTGGACAAAAGTGCTTTAACATTTCAAACAAAGATGGAGACCCAAGCTTCTCAATTATTTACTTATTATATACACCACCTTATATGGCCGTGATGACAATACCTATTGAACGAGAACTGAGTCTGCCTGACGAGTCTTAATAAAGACGAAACGGTCGTCATGTTATGTCTTCAGTCAAGAGATACTTACTTGTTTGTATTTGAATGACTTTCCGAATAAGCCGATCTAATAACGCACATGTCAGCACTCAATTATCATAGACAGTACCCTGCCTAACTGCGATGTCAGACAAAAGTGCTTTAACATTTGAAACAGAAATGAAGATCCAATCTTCTCGATTATTGACAAAAATGTTATAAATCAAAGCAATAATAAAATTAATACTCTCCTATAAGTGCATGGCAACTGTCTTAGACGATACCACATTGAAATTTTTAATATTATCAGCGGTTATGCTGATAAGATTAGAATCTTGGGAAATCCCAGAGGCATATATAAAAACATTAAACGTGCAGTCATTATAGAAAACATAGTTGATTCTACTGTTTAGGTATAACCCCCTAAGAATTATAAAGGATGGAGAAAAATAAAAAAAAGAAAAGAATGACATTTATATGCGAAAAATAACATCTGCCAAATGGCCTCCCCTTGCAGCTCCACAGACGTCCACTCTTTTGTTAAAATTTTTAATGACATTTTTACATAATTGAGGCTCTATCTCACCAATGATACGAATAATTTCATCTTTCAAAGCAGGAATTGATTGTGGATTGTTTTTATAAACCTGACTTTTCACATAATCTCAAAGAAAATAGTCTAGTGGTGTCAAATCGCATGATCTTAGTGGCCAATTAACATCGCCGTTTCTTGAGATTACACGTCCAGGAAATTTTTCTCTCAATAAATCAAGTGAGGTGTAGCGCCATCCCATTGAAGCCACATATCCTCTAGATCAATATTCATTAATTCAAGCCACAAAAATTCGGTTATCATCTAACAATATCGATCACCATTGACAGTTACAGCTTCACCAGCAGCATTTTCAAAAAAGTAAGGTTCAATTACACTACCTGACCATAATGCACACCAAACAGTAACTCGTTTAGGTTGCATAGGTTTCTCATGAATAATTCGTGGATTTTCCTTACCCCAGATACGACAATTTTGTTTATTAACATAACCACCTAGTTCAAAATGTGCCTCATCGGAAAACATTATTTTTTGAGAAAAATCATTTGGTTGTTCATTGATGAAATTGATAAACGAAAGACGTATTAAATGATCTAATGGCTTCAGTTACGGTGTTATTTGAACCTTATATGCCTTCAGTGCTAAATTCTTGTGTAAAATACGCCATGTTGTTGATCCACTAAGTTGTTGTGAACGTCGTCTAATAGACATTTCAGGATCTTCAGCGAACCAACGAACCATATTTTCTTGTGAACGACCACTACAACTGTATTTTTCACTTTTTTGATCTTCTACGGAACCGGTCTCTTGAAATTTTTAATAATTCGACCAATAGTGCGTTCAGATGGACGATTATGTAAACCAGGTATGGGCAACCTTTGACATGTTGTGGGCCAAACTTTAATGTGCAAATACGTTCGCGGCCCGCGTTTAAAAGTAGTGCATTTGAAAGTAGCGTTCGACAATGTCTCGCGTTGTTGTACCTTGTACGAAGCCATTTTTATAAATGCCATACATCACACTTTTTAGATGCCCACATACCCAGACAAATTCAATGCGCCATCTATATTTTATTTATTCTTAAAAAAAACCGCGCAATTTGAAACAGCCTTTATATTGTATAAAATATCTTTCCCGTAGAGTTCTACACTGGACGTTAGAATTTACATAGTTTACTTTAAACATCTGAAAGAGCAACTGTTTTGTGAAACAACTGTATATGTAAATAAAAATAAATTTAATAAAAAATGTAACACTCTATGTGTTTATTAACTTATTGAATTATACATTGATTGATACAAGTTCACATTTGAAATTTCATACTTTATGTTTAATGTAACTAATAAATAATTATCATTCACATACAAAGCGGTTAATATACTAAAGGTAGCAGGAGGATATCGTCTCTGTGTCATGTGGCACGAAATTATTTGCTTTTGGTAAAATTGTGGCGCTCCAAGGTTAATAAATCAATAGAAGGTATGTGTACATAGAATACATGTTTCAATTTTCCTCTCTCTTCGCGTAATATTGATGTTATTAAAATTTACAAAGTACTTAATGCGAATCCTCGCTTATTACTTTTCGAATATGTAAATGTGTTTTAATTAAATATAGGTTCTGTTCTACCTACAGGTGATGTATACCATATACACGTAGATAACTCTCGTATTTTGTAAGTATATGCATTTTTTATTTATTTTATTGTTATTTTTTATTTATATTTTGTCCAACAGTATTTCTTCCATTAATAAGACAAAACCTAACATACATAACATGACGTAAAATATTATCTGCTTCTGGGCTTCCGGGCTGAAACCGCGTCACTGGTATAACTGCCGACGTTTCGTACCCACTCGTATGAAACATCTTCAGGGCTCAACTATTGCTACTGTCTGTCGCACTGAAACTGTTTCAGTTTCAGTGCGACAGACAGATAAAAGAGGCGGCCATTTTCATTTAAAATAGCATTATTGAAATGCGTGATATTAAAGTTACCCATTACAATAAACTTAGTTCTATCATAAACTATTAAAAACAGAGAAACAACTGTAAGTGGCAAATTGGGAGGTACATAAACAATAATAATGTGAATATAAATAAATCTGCACAGTATTTTACATTCTAAAATATCAATAATTCGCTGTATATTTAAACGAGTTAAATCTATTCCTTCCGAAATAATATTTTTAAAAGCTAACAAAACTCCTACCCCTCGAATATAATATGCTATCAGATCTATACACCATATAGAAGACCGGGGAACATTCTGCAGAGTACACGTCTTTCGAAAGTCATGTTTCAGTCAATCTAACAGTGTCAAACTCCATATCGCTCGTAGCAATATATAAGTCGTTTGCCAGTGTTCGTAGTCCATTGCCTTTCTGGTAATAAATAGAACAAAAGAGGAAGCGTTAGATGTTGGGTAAGCTCGGTTTTCCGAAAGAATTTTAGGTACTCCGTGTGAATCTATGCGTAGATTAGCTTCTCCTTCAGTGATGTGGTCCATTAGACATTTTCTCAGTGACTGAGTTTCTCATACAAGTGTTTCACTTGTCTGGGAGTTTTATCAAGCGATAATGCGAAGTTTCTAAAAGAGTCGCTATTTCTCAACATCTTTGCCTTATGTACAATACATTAATATAAATAGTTTTAATAGGATAGGGCGTAGATATATTAGGATTAAACCTGCCAAGACTTGAGAGTTCACAATCAAATTCAACAGATAATCAAATAAGTACCGTATGACAAGGTCCTCTCGTCCCCCATGTCCTTCTCGCTTTCAATCATACTCGTATCGTCTGGTACGCCGCAGATGATGATTTTCGTTTTCCTTGTACCTCGCTCACGAAACTCACATAACGAATGCTCAAAAATATCTTCCTCTGTATGAAAATTATTATTTTCTGCTGTGTTCTTTGTTAATTAAAATCACAGAAATTAATTAAAAATGTATGCGCTGCATGAGGATTCGAACTTCTATCTGCTGTTTGCTAGACGGCTGCCTTACCAATTAGACACCAAGGCAGTATAGCTTCGAATCTTTTAACACGCCATAAATCGTATTATGGAAACAGATCTAATATTTTTAAAACCTGCAGGCCAGGCTATTTTGATATTAATAACTCTATATAAATGTATAATTAAGTTCTTTACAATAGGAAATTAATGAAAATTATTATTTTCTGCTATGCCATCGTTAATTAATTAAATTTTTAATTAATTTTTATGATTTTAATTATCGATAGTATAGCAGAAAATTATAATTTTCATTAATTTTCCATCGTGAAAATCTATATATTTATATATAATTATTAACATCAAAATAACCTGACTGCGGGTTTTAAAAATAGTAGACCTGTTTCCATAACACGATATATAGTGTATTGAAAGACTCAAAGTTATACTGCCTGGTGTCCTAAATTGGTAAGGCAGCCGTCTAGCAAACGGTAAATAAAGGTTTGAATCCTTCTTCAGCCCAGAAATTTTTAATTAATTGCTATGATTTTAATTAACAAAAAACACAGCAGAAAATAATCAATTTGGTTAATTTCCCATTGTAAAGACCTTATATATATATATATATATATATATATATATATATATATATATATACATTTATATATAATTATACTGACTCTGTATGTTTTGGAGAGCATGACGTCAGAAACTTTAATTTGGCTAATTCGTTTTTCGTTTCCACTATTACTGGATTGAGATCGTTCATATCATATCCCAAGTTTGCACATTCAGTACGGGACGAACTGTGACTAATGGCAGGTACCTCAGACAGACTAAGTTCAGCACATACATAGTTAAAACTTTTCTTCCATATGCAGCAGTTTAAAGATTTATGTTCCTGAACAGTAGTGCTACATACAAAATGAGCAAGTATTACAAGAAGGCATTGTAAAATGTGTTATGTAAACAGAAAAGATAAAAAATACAAGGTGGTGCCTGTCACTGCTACTTTTCTTTTTAAGACGGAAACAAAAGGCAAATAGGCAATGAAAAGGTACGCCAACAGATAACAATGGAAAGGTATACGCAAAAATAAATACTATTGCGCAAACCTCGTATACAATAGTTTAAAATACAAATGTTAAAATATTGGACATGAACGTTTCATCATTTACAAATTAATTGTAGTTAAGAACTAATCACATATTATACCTCCAAAAGCTGACAATTGACTGATAACAATATGCTACAATTAAATAAAGAAATGTAGATAAATCCGAAAATGTGTAACGCCTAATATTAATAGTATTATTTTTGGACTGACCTAAAGCATTCATAAATGAGAAACAACAATTTTCAAATATATATATTCAACGAAGTATATGCAGTAAATTTACAATTTTAGTTACGAGGGAGCGTTTTTATATTCGCGGAATGGGGGACAAGGGGTGGAAATAAAAAAACCAAATTATTTTTCTTTTTCAATATATTCACCTGCAAGACGGATACATTTTTCACATCTTTCAATTAATTTATTTATACCCTCATAAAAAAATGATTTCTCTTTATCTGCAAAATACGAAGAAACTGCCTCCTTGACTTCATCATCGGCAGTAAATTTTTTACCCCGCAGCTCTTTTTTCATTTTCGGAAACAGGTAATAATCACTCGGGGCCAGGTCTGGGCTGTAGGGTGGGTGATTCACAATTTCGAAGCCCACCTTATGCAGGGCAGCTAACGCAACGCGGCTCTTGTGGACGGTCGCGTTGTCGTGCAAAAGCAGAACACCTTTTGTCAATTTTCCCCATCTTTTCTCTTTAATGGCTTCTTTTAGTCGCTCTAATATTGAAGTGTAATATTCTCCGGTTATAGAAACACCTTTATCTTTATAATCAATCAACAATATTCCTTCCGAGTCCCGAAATACCGTTGCCATGAGTTTCCCAGCTGATTGTGACACTTTAAATTTCTTGGAAGGTGCTGTGCCCTTTTTATGCCACTGCATGGAGTCTTGTTTGGACTCAGGTTCATAATGATGAACCCAAGTTTCGTCTCCAGTAACAATTCCACTCAATACACCATCCTTGTCTTCATTACAGAGGTCCAAAACTGCACGCGAACACTCTACGCGCTGTTGTTTTTGCGGCGGCGTGAGCATTCTCGGCACCCATCTTGCGCTGACCTTAGACATGCCGAGATGATCGTGTAGGATTTTAAAAATTGTTGTATCGGATACTCCAACCATTTCTGCTGTTTCTTCTTTAGTCGAGCATCTTCGAGTACAATTTGTTCAACTTTTTGGATAAGTGCTGGCGTGGTCACCTCAATGCTCCTGCCCGGCCTCGGGTCGTCTTCAAGGGATTCCCTTCCTTGTTTAAATAAACTATGCCACTTGTACACCATGGTTTTTCCTGGACAAGAGTCGCCGTAAACCAATGACATCTCATTCATTATGGTCGCGACTGATTTTCCTTGTCTGGTAAGGAACTTTATAACGGCACGATATTCGATTTTTTCCATATTTCACTATTCACTCCTGATTATGTTACTCGGTTGACGATAGCTCAAAGACTAACTGTCTAATAACAATGAAACTTCGTATTTATACTAATCATGAGTCGCTGCACAGGCCACGCCCCTAATGCGCCTACTCACCCCTCTACAACCCGCTCATTCCGCGAATATAAAAACGCTCCCTCGTACCTTTATGATAAGAGCTTAAAGTTGTATATATTATATTTAAATATCTTTGTATAAGTAAAAACCTAACGATATCACTGAGGCTTATAGGACAAAGTTCACATTTTGTCATCGCTTTTCAAACTTCTTATTCTATCATTTACAAATTTAAAAATATATAGAGCATATTACAGCAATATCTAGAATTGGTTTCGAGAAAAATATTGATCGGTCTCTTTGCTTTAAGCGTACTAAAACCTATTCGAATATGTAAAGCTATTTCTTCAGTACATTTATTAAGCAACCTCGGATTTGCTGAAGACAGTAAAAAGCGACATATGGAGCAAGCTAAAAATGTATTTATTTTTAACAAATCGTCTTTATGTCGCAGCTCTTATGACAGTTACAATTTAAAAATTAAAACCAACCTTTCTTCCTTATTTATTTTATAGTCCCGACATTGTTCCCTCAAATCATCACATGCCTGGAGCCTTCAAGAATTTAAAGGGAAAAAAATTGTACTCTAAAGAATTTTTCGAAGCCGTTCGAAAACGAGACATTTAGAGCAACCAACTATTTTTTAAAAAAAAACGTAAACATCCTGAATAATAGAAACAAACAGAGAGAGAGATTTTAAAAAATGTATAATTTTAATTTTGTACGTTAATGTCAGTACAATTAATGAAGTACAATTTTAACTTTTCTTTAATTTGTATTTGATTAAAGTCGTTAAAATGCTAGAGACTTAAATATATGCAAATTGTGTCAATTCATATTCTATAAACGAAAAAGTAAATGTACGCTTTATTTAACTTTTCTCTAAGACAAAATATAACATTTCCAACACTCTCAAACCCTAATTGGACGTACGATCGATTCAAAAAATTGTCGTTTCGTGTCTTCGTGGCCCTCCAGATTTATCTTCGACTTGAATAGAAACGTACATATACGCCTCTAAAATTGACCGACATCATTATTGCTCATCTTCATCATCGCTTCACCATATTTCAAGAAACGACATCTCAGCGGCAAGCAAATCCATCATGTAAAGGATAAATGTGGAGTTGTCACTCAAATAATATTGCATATTGACCCTAATCTATGATGATGCGCTCTTATTTTAAAAAACGTAGCTCATCAGGACTTATTGTGTATAAAATTGTACGCTGCAAATGCGAACGAGGTTCCCGATGACTTACGACGATTTTGATTTATTCTGTCGACATTCAATTGAATTTCCTTACTTAAATTAACTGATTATACCTAAGTACATAATTTGTCAAAATACATACACATCTATAGAGATGTAAATATATAGGCTATTCATTCTAACTAATATAATCTCAAAGAACAAAAACCTGTCAAAGAAATAAATGTATTCAACTATTAAAGAGAGAATATTTGCTTTGAAACATTTAAATAAACATTGTAACCTGCTGTGAAATAATTCTATAAGTACTATCATTTCCACCTTTTAAATACTTCAAAACCTAATGATAATACTAACCCCTTCTTCTATCAAAATATTACTTATCGACAACTTTGAACTGACAAATTCTATTTAAGTTATGTTTACAATGCATATGGTAATAGTCCTTCAGTTAAAGATATCTCGCGATTATATTTACATTTAAACATTTTCTCCATCCTCATTCAATTATTAAAATTTGGTCTCATATATATATATATATATATATATATATATATATATATATATATATATATTATAATATATTAATAATTGGATTCAATGAACTGTGAGATGAGTGGGTTTATCATAAAACATTAATTGTTATGAATTGTAAATAAGAGATGTATATGTGTTTATATTATTGTTAGTGTTACTGCGTAAAAATTAGTAAAATTATAATTTCTATTCTCACTTCGATATATTATTTTTAAAACTTATATATCTTATTTTTATAAACAATACTACATGTATCTGTATTAGATCATCGTCTTTGTTTCAAGTCTGGGCATCGAGCAAATCTCAGTAGGTATGATGGTGATTCATACATTCATTCCGATAGAAACAAAACCCTTTCTTTTTCTGTTACATTACCCAACTTACTAAATACTCAAATACTTCTTATTTATGATTCATTGTAATATTTTTTTAATTATCTTGCTGTAGAGTGAAATTATTGCCAATAATTCGCTGCCTTGATGGTATGGCATGTTCTTCTAATAGTGTTCTGTATTTCTTACCAGTTAATTCACCCACACCTGCTGCCAAAATACAACCCCAAACTTGAATATTGCCTCCTCCATGCTTAATGGTAGTATGTAAACATGGTTCCAATAACGGTTACGAAAAAGGTCTGCTGAACAATTCGGCTCTTCTCAGCCTGCTAAGTGACAGAAAAAGTGATAGTGTAATAAATCACATGTAGGTAGTTATCGGTCATGTCCGTGTTCCTTTTTTAATGTCATTCATCCTAGTTTAAATAAAACAACTTTTTTTAAAAATCTTGTGAAACGAATATACAGTGTACATTTTGGTTCTCAACGGTACGGATCGCGTACGGAATTTGTTTTCGTACGGGTATTTTTCGCCGCAGTTACCAGGTGCGACACTTTTTAATTATCTGCTGAGGATGACAACTTAGTTGTCGAAATACGTATACAGAATACTAAAATTAATGTGGCAAGGAGTTATATATCAACCTTCAGTTGATCAAGTGAATCAACCACAGGCTCCATCAAAATTACTTAACTTAAGACCTCCACAATGCTTAAATACAGAAAAATTAGTTCACTTAAAAATCAAACCAACTAGTTTCATAGCAATTTTAGGTTGTAAACAAAATTACTACTCTTTATTTATTGTTCAAATTCTTATGTGTATATATTTAGTAGCCGATTGCCTCTTTTTTAAATCAGACTATATATAGTATTTTTAGAAACATTTTCCGATATCGAACGAAACAAAAAAAAACAAAGGAACCTCTGTTACGTTTATTCATTTAATGCAGTTGATGAAACATAACATCATATTTGCATAAAACTCCCGATCTGTAATAGAAACGACATTGTTCGATGGCTTTTGTTCCATTTTATTTCATTGTGATCGTTACGTTCGTCCGATATCATAGAGAACAATTGGCTTTGAATATTTTTTGTCGATCGTTTCCACTACCAAAATATATTTAAAAGAAAGCTATTGAAAATTCTGTCCGTCCACCTGACATCTGCGAATTGCCATCGCTCTATGGAACGTGCGAACTCCCCGCGGACCACCGTTCAATTGGCTCGGTATATAGTAGTACTGCTGAGCGAGAGTACACTTGCTGAACGGTAAAATGAAAAGCCACACGGTGGAAGTTCGATTTTAGGATATCGAATTTGCAAACCAATCAATATCTGGGGCAAGCAATTAATTTTAATGATATAGAAGGCCTTAACCTATACAGAATGTGTGTTAGCTGATGTAAAACAAGATGTTCTCGAAGATAATTCAATTGATTGAATGCGCAATTTCGACTAAAGAAAATAGAAGGAAAATCGAAACCGTTTATTGAAGAGAGCGATCATTTATAGGAACAACATGTATGAACAACAATTATTAATTGTATTTTCGATTATATCCTACGTTCTTGATCATTTTAATCGTGTATCTTCATAAACAAAAAATTATTACACGTTGCACTAATACAAAGTGGAAATACAGTACACTATTAACTATTAAATTAGTTATATTTAATGCCGCCTAAATTGAAAAAATTATAAGAAAGGGTGCACGAAAGTAAATGTAATCACGAATATCAAAGCAACCACAAAAGTCATTGTAAACTCTGTTACCATATCGAAAATGAATAAATATTACAAAGAGATTTTTGATAAACCTAAGTACAATGCCACAACTGATAAAGTAACCAAGAACTAAGTTCAGAGCTTGAATACTAAATCACTAAGGATTCCACAAGAAGAAAGATCTAGTCATGGCTGGAAAAGGAATATAAAAAACTCGAAGCATAATCTTATCAGCCATGAATTCGTTATCTTGATCAGGAAGAACCGACAAATTACATTGGAAAAAATTGTGACAATTGTAAGCATCAGTTACAAAACTCTATAAGCCATTAAGTAAAATGTCCCCGGGACATCATAAAACATATTCAACTAGAAATTAATAATACTTAGATATCAAATTAAAACTAAAATTTTAATTATGTACATATGTATTAATTTTATAAATTTTTTTGACTTACAAACGTGGAGCAAATAAGATATTCGTGTAATTTTTCATTCAGTAAGTAAAAATGCGGAGAGAGAATTAACAAGAACGTATCTGCAATCTCTAATCAAAAAAAGGTAGTACTTGGTGATGACCACATTTAAATTGGTTTTTTAAATTGCCGATGAAAGTAAGTCTTCTTCAATTAATGGCGACTAAACTGATTGCTTATCGCAAAAATCAAACAGAAGAGAGTTAAACACAAAATCTCAGTTGTTAATATCTTTAATAAAAAAAATAGTAACAATTGTTTCGCCAGCACTACGCCTTTTTTACACGAAAAAGTAAATCTAGCACAAATGGAATAAATTCTAGTCAACTAAACTATTTTCAGAGTGGGAGTGATATGCAATTACAATTAAATAAGTTTAATAGTGGAGAATTATTCAAATCTACTTGACCGTTTAATAAATTATTATATTCTTTATGTTTGTTTATTTTTATAGTTTCAAGTATAATGATAACTGTATCGCTTTATTTTCCGAATATAAGTAGAATGGTGAATTAAAACAACCATTACAAGTATTTAAATGTACTGCGTAGTTAAAATCATTTTTGTTATGATTAAAACTTATAAGTCCCCGATTTGTTGGATTTATTTATTTAGTCTTTGTTCTTTCTAATTAATTTTGCTAGCGTATCGTTAGTTTGAAAAGCAATATCCGCATCATGTTTTTTAAGTAACTTACATATTTGTTTAGATTGAAGACCTATTAACAGATTATACTTGTCTGATTTTCATTTAGTTGGATATATTATTCATAGGATCCTTTATGTTGCTGTTTTCTTAGCAAGCTACCAATTATATCGCTCTTATAATCGACATGTAATTCTTTCTGAAAATTACTTCACCCTGAAAATCATTTAGTTGTCTAGAATATATTCCGTTTGTGTTAGATTTACCTTCTAGTCTGAAGATGCCATAGTCCTGGTGAAAAAATTGTTATTATTCTTAAATTAAAATATTTTTGTCTTTAATTTTGTTATGGATTTTCATCAAGTAAAGATTACATCAGTTAATTACTAGGGTAACCGTTTATATTTCGGGAATAGCAAACAAGAAAAATTTTTTATTATCGAAAACAGTTTTATTGCTTTACAAAGTATTCTCTTTGAAAATTAATGCACTTTTTTATTCGTTTAAACCAATTCGAAAAGCATTGCTGCCACTGTGAAGGCGGTGTCTCCAAAACATTAGTTCTGAATGCCTCAACTGCTTCTTCCGGCGTAGAAAACCGTTGACCACGAAGTTTAACCTTCACGTGTGGGAACAAAAAGAAATTACAAGGTGCTAGATCAGGACTGTATGGCGGATGGCTCATCAATTCAATATTTTGCCCGGTCAAATATTCAATTGTTTGAACCGACCTATGAGAGCTCGCATTGTCATGGTAGAGAATGATCGGTAGTTTCGGTTGGTTTTCCTCATTTCTTCAGAAACTTTTGACAAACAAATAGTTGTATACCATTCGGAATTGACCGTTCTACAACTCTCTAAAGACACGGTTACAACGTGACCGGTTTTTCTGAAAACAAAAAGCAGGAACAACTTCCTTTGGGTTTGGCTCATCTTGGAATACCCACACAGTCGACTGCTGTTTACTATAGGGCTCATAGGGTTCAAGATTCATTACCTGCGACGACTTTATAAATGTTCTTTGAAGTACCGCCGTATTTTTTGTGCAATTCTTGAAACCAATCGGCGCGAGTCCTTTTTTGAGCGGTTGTCAAATTACGTGGTACCCAACGTGAACATAGCTTCTTAACGGCTAAATGTTCATGCAGAATCTTATGCACGCTGGTGTTACTAATACCTAGAGATGCCCCGATCTCACGGTATGTCACATGACGGTCTTGCATTATCAATTCAGACACTGCATTAATGTTTTCCGAAACAACATTTGTGGGACGACTTTCACGAAATTCATCGTCCAAAGAACGCCGTCCAAGTTTGAATTCACTATACCAACGATATACTATAATTTTCATCACCATATAAAGAATTCAGCTCGTCGATGCATTGTTGAGATAATCCACGCTGAAAGTTATGAAAAATAGTTACACGAAAACGTTCACGAGTTAAATCCATTTTTTCGCTGACATAAAATTTTCTAGTTATTGTCAACAAAAGAAATAGCGACCGGATAATAAAACTGTCAAGGTAAATATATTGTAAAAAATGACGAACTTCGCGATGCAATCATCAAATCGGAGGCAACACTAACAGTGTTACCAGTTCTCGAAATATAAACGGCTGCCCTCGTATGAGAGATATTTTTCTCGAAGTGGTACGTTTATTGTATTTACAAATCACAGAAATAATATCAAAAATATTATTATTTTTTTTGAATAAATATATTTTCGCTTTTTTGCTAGAGTACAATTCTTTCTGTTATTAACAAGAAGTATGTCCAAAATTGCACAAGTACGGTCTATTCATATTTTATCTTATGGTTACTAACATCTAAATGTTTACCATAGTTTAGGTTTATTGATACTAGTATTAACATCGAATATAAAAAATATTATATGCGATCGAAAGAGAACTTAACACTGTTATCACGGTATAAAAATATACAGAATGTTCTATAATTAATTTTGAATTTTAAAACACTCTGTATATATATTTATATTTATATATATATATATATATATATATATATGTATATGTATATATATATATATGTATATATATACATGTATATATATATGTATATATATATATATATATGTATATATATATATATATATATAACGTACAGATGAAACTAAATACCTTGTATATTTTAAACTAGTTTCACTGTGTACTTAATCCCAAAAAATATTTACTTAAAATATTTTTTTAATCGAGTAAATCGCTAATACCCAACAGGCCGATTACAGATTGATTGTCATACCAGCCTAATCTTTAATATTTTAGTAATATGTAATACTAGACATCATATCCCTAAACTAGTGCCGTGGTACACCTGGAACACCTGGTATAAATGACACTGTTACCTTGTAAAATTTAGAGACAATCTAAAAAACAATTGATTTCACCTCCTAAAAAGCATTTCGATAGATTTCATTCTGAATGAACTTGACTTTATTAATATTTAAACATTAGATAGGTCATTACATTCATACATAGACGTATCCATCTGTAATAAAATTATAATGTTATCGTGTGCCATAAATAAAGTGAAATTGAATCCTTGAATGGATTTGAATCTATTACGTTTTGCGGTTAGACAGGGCCAAAACCATTTGCGCGGCCGTTATTTTCAAATAATGACGCGCTAAATGCATAGGTGATAAATGGATCGAAATAAAATCACACAGTATTTCACACGAAATAAAAATGTTAGGGGATTATATTTGATAAATCGGAAGGGATCCTCACTATTTTCACTTAGATTTTTTTTGACGATTTATTACGAGGTATACTCATTTATTTACCTTAAAAAATATTGTTGTTATTGTGTTTATCGATTTTTATTAACATTATTTACGTTAATGGGTAGGTAGAAGGTATTCAAAGAGAGACGTTATTTCAATAACAAAAAGAATTTTTGAAGTTCAAGAAGACGTACTATATTATTATAAGATAACTAGTAAAGATCATGAATGTCCAAAAATAATACAAGCTTTGTTGCATTATAACTTTGTACTCGCAACTTTATGTGTTATCCACCAAATACAAGAAGTTCGTCAAAATCAGCTATATTATAAGTTCATGAAATTAAGGCACTTACTTTAACTCTATAAACCCAGAGTCATTGATTATACACTGGTCTTTCTTTGCTTTATGAGCCTGGCAAAAAGTGTAAACAAAAAGCTTTTTTGCGAATAAAAATATAGATATTTTCTTCCAAATAAATGTTTAAATTTTGAATTATATTTTTATCGTTCTGTCCAACCTACAATACATAACCAAGACCCAAAAAATTGTATTTTATCTAGGCCAGAGGTAAAGTAATTGCTTATGAACCCAAAGTCATTGATTATATGCTGGACTTTATTTGCCTTACCATTTCGTGTAACAAAAAGATTTTACGTGTAAGAATGTGAACGTTGTCCTCCATAGAAATGTTTTTACTTTGACTTGTACTTTCATAGCCCTTTCCAATCTCAATGAACAAGACTCCTTCAAAAAGTTGAATTTTATCTAGGCCAGAGCTATAAGTTTATAGGATTAAGGCAGTTACCTATTTACCTTAGCCTCGTGAACCCAGAGTCATTGATTGAATGTTGGACTTTATTTGTCTTGAGAAAAATTATCCTGCAAAAAAAGTTTTTTATGAATAAGGACGAGAATATCTTTCCACCAAAAAAACATTTTATTTGCCTTAAGGATAAGGCAATTACCGTGTAACAAAAAGTTTTTTACGTATAAGAATGTGAACGTTTTCTACCAAAGAAATGTTTGAACTTTGACTTATACTTTCATAGCCTTTTCCAAGCTCGATGGACAAAACTCTCAAAAAATTGAATTTTAGCTGTCAAGGCTATCAGTTCAAATAATTAAGGCATTTACCTATTTACCTTAACCCCATAACTCCAGAATCGTTGATTGTATACTCTTTATTTAGAAAAAAAACTTAAATAATTAACAATAATTATCCCAGAATCCGGTGCTGCGCGCGTGGCACTACGGCGATTGATTATACACTGGACAATATTCACCTTAAGAACTTTGATTTAAGGTTTAACCTTCAACTTCAGTCGACTAGAATTTATATGACAAATCAGTCGTGAAGCTGTCATACTCGAGCGAGCTGTACCGCGTCAGAAGTTTTAATGAATGATATGAACTATAGATATATATTTATATTATAAACAGGTGCCAATGTCGTCTACATATTGTTCCTAGCCCTGTAAAAATGTCGCTCTGCTCACGATCCCCCGAATCGACCTCTAAAAATGTCAGTTCTATAATATTTGCCTTTTAGCAATTGTTCTAGAGGAAGATCTCTTATATAAGAGAAACTATTCGCCGTCGTGTATTGTATAGATATATATCGACACGAGGGGGGATTGACAATGTCCGCGGTCTAAAGTAGTCAATCCGCGCAACTGTTGAATTGTAACATTGAAAACAATTGCATTACGGAGACGTTAAACACTGTTCGGTTAAGCATATGTGATATTGACAAACTAATATAAATTGCGTCCTTAACAGAATGTCCCAATGGTTAGATAAATTCGAAGCTGTAAAACATTCTCAATGCCTCTACTTCATCCATAGAAAATTACTAAAATTTGAGCGGAATATATGTATGCACTTATCGTATGGTGAATGTAGTGGTCGATACATTCGATAAATGCAATAGGAGGCATTTATTTCCAACTTATTTTCTTTACAGCAAGATTTTAAAGCATTAGCGATTAAAAAGAACATTACAATATCTTTTAAGTTGTGTGCGAACAGCAACTAGTTATCATGCTGTAAAGTTCATTAATAAAAAAGTCAGAACAAGTATAGATATCGGAATGCTTTACTGCGAAACACCATATATATGTATATGTGAAAAATATTTAGACTAATTACTAAAACTATCAGTGTGTAGATTTCTATTAATTAAGTAAGTCGAATAAAGGTGTCAAGGAGATAAATAACAACCAAAGGAAATAGATAAATTAAACTTTATATGGTAAATAAATTTATATAATTTACACTACTACAAAATATACGTTAAATAATTTTTTACCATCATGGGCATTAATAGAGAAGCTAATCCATGATGCGGATGTTGATGTTGCTTTGTTTCAATAAAGCTTTGTCCTACACGCAAGCCGAACACTATTTACTAAATTAAACACCTACCTGACCCGAACGCATTGTCTCTACGTGATTGCATGTATTGACTTTCGGTGTAAAGCTTTTAATTCGCATAGTTTCTGATTGTATTACAACAGTTTAGAATATCCGAGAGCTACATCCTGCATTAAAATTATCGGCCGTCAATTATGTTATCCAATCTTCTAAATTTACTCCCAGCAGATCGTTATTATGAAATAAAGATCATCGTTGAAATGAAAAAAAATTTTTTGATTAAATTTATGATACCGTAACAAAGACAAAATGTCAAAGTTCGCACATCGCTGCGAGTAAATTTGTCGAATTTTTATGGTGTGTTATAAATATTTTCAAAATAGTATTCGCTTGATAATTCAATATACGTATTTGATATCCGGATTGTTTTTTTCCTCTTTCATGAAAGGAAATCCGAAAATAAAAAAGGCTATAACAAATAATCAATCAATAAGACAAACAAATCCCAATGCATATTATACGAGGCTATGAAAGGTTTATATATATTTTCTGTAGAGTATAAATGCCAATACGCGGGAGTCAAACAAAAGAAGCAGTGTAAATATAGGATCAGTTAGCGACAATATCACATCTTTCGACGTATACTTTTAAATCTATGTGCTTTTCTCTTAAAATTGTTCTATATCAAAACAAATTTATGAAATTAAAAGATCTAATTGAAAAAATATATACTTACTATTACTAATAAGAATTATTATTATTATTATTATTATTTTAAAGAATATCCGAAGAAATATTATTTTTTTAAATTGTGAATATGTGTATACAAGAAACAAAAATTTCAGTCCCACCTATCGAAAATATTTTGATGGTAAATCAACCATTAACTACCAAAGCAGCCATATCACGACCACACATGCAATGGACCGAACCAAAGTAAAAATCTCATGCGTTTTTACTACATCACTACACAAGGAGACACAATCAAAATAGATCACAGATAAAAACTACACTTACTCAAATACAATATATATATATATATATATATATATATATATATTAATTAGACAAACAACTAATAAATGAAATATTCCAATAACAGGACAATATATATATATATATATATATATATATATATATATATATATATATATATATATATATATATATATATATATCTAAAAGATTTTGTTTTTAATTCAGTGGTAGAAACGATACAGAGCGGTTCAACAACAGAATTTATAGATTCTTAAAAAACGCGCCTAGTGAAATTTTCATTTTAAGAAAAAATTGTTATAGTAGATAAAAAATGCCTAGAATAACATCACTAGACAGAAATAAAATTATTGTTTTATAACAAGAGAGTTACAATCAAGTGAAAATAGCAAAGATTATGAAATGTTCCCGATATGCCGTGCAACAAACAATAAAAAGAATGACTGAAACCGACAGTGTAAGTGACAGACCAAAGAGTGGACGTCCAAAACAAAGCTCAGTAAAGCTGATGCACAGCTTTTAAAAGTTAGTTCCTTAAGAAATCGTAAGAAAGTTAGCGCAGAAGTAGTAAGGTGATACTTGCTCAGATTAGGCTTGACGGGATGCGTGGCCGTGAGAAAACCCTTACTGCGACAAGGTAATAGACGGAAACGATTAAAATATGCCAGACACCACAGAACTTGGGGATATAATGAATGGCGACAAGTACTATGGACTGACGAATCTAAATATCAATTATTTGGAACGAACAGACGTCAGTATGTTAGACGACGCCCTGGTGGATCGTTATTGGAACCATGTTTACACACTACCATAAAGCATGCAAGAGGCAATATCCAAGTTTGAGGTTGTATTTCGGCAGCAAGTGTGAGTGAAATTATAAAGTAACTAGTGAGAAATAGAGAATACTATTAGAAGAATATGCCATATCATCAGGGCAGCGACTTATTAGCAATAATTTCATTGTATAGCAAGATAATGATCCCAAGCATACCTCAAAACTTGTGAAAACTTATTTAACACAGCAAGAAGCAAATGGTGTATTACATACTATGATGTGGCCACCCCAAAGTCCTGTCTTAAATATTATTTAGAATGTGTGGGATTATCTTGACAGAAAAAAATGTGAAAGGGGGCCAAGGAACAAAAATGAACCGTGGAACATACTACAAGAAGGGTGGTACAATATTCCTGAAAATGTCATTAATTCATTAATGGATAACCTACCAAGAAGAATTTAGGATACCATAAAAGATAAAGCTGGTCATACAAAATATTGAAAATTGAAGTTGTTTATGTTTAAATATCGATACGTGTTAATTTTCATACATTAAAAGAAATTTCAACTTGTGTAAGGTTATTATTTGTCCTTTTATAATAGTTTCTTGTAAAATTCAAGAAGGTGCTTCTTTCTTTTGCACATTACTGTATATTGTAATAAGATATACGTGTATTAATGAATGACATAAAAATAATTGTATGAATTAAAAACGAATTGACTTACGTTGCTGCGCCAGTGTTAATTAAATGAGTGTAGTTGACTAAATGATTGCGAAATGAAGTACTTTTGCAATAAATGAATTAAATAAATTGATTTTGTAATAACCATGTCAAAATGTTATAATTTACTATGCTTTAAAGTTTATTTTACTTCCATGTTGTAAAAAAATAAAGAAACTAGTTCTTTAAATATATATTTTTAAAATATATTTAATATTTATATATATTATACTTATTTTGTTTTACTGATTTTACTTCTTAATTAATTATACTTATTTATATTCTCGCGGTATCGTGAGTTCTATTGAGACGGATAGAATTGTTTTGAGACACTAATCACAACGTAATTTTCATACAGTGTGTATCAGCCAAATGGAATAAATTCGATAATAATTAATTCGAAGGGTGTTCGAAAAAACGCTCGGACACGTCGATTGGGATTTTTAGTTGTGTATTTTTTCAAATAAAAAGTTTATATACAGGCTGTGTCATGTAAAAGTGGTCAATACCAACTTTCTTATTTTAAATGCAATACCCTGTCAAATATTAAATTTTTGGATTCTTTAGAAAATTCCAGACAAATTTTATGTACAATGTCCTATACCTATCCTCGACTGTTTCGGAAATATTAAATGTTTTCAGATTAATTTGAAAAATTTTTGATAATGTAAAAAATAACAAGAAAAACATTAATGTCACTGTAGGAGATGTTCAAAGTGTTCGCCACAAACGTCTTGACAACATCCTAATCTTAAATAAAAATTTTTTCTAACGTTGCTCAACATCTCAGGTGTGACCGATCTAATCGCAACTATTATTCGTCTTTTTAAGTCAGCTAAGTCGAGGGGTTTAGTTTTGTATACTATACTCTTGACATATCCCCATAAGAAGAAGTCTAATGGCGTTAGATCAGGGGATCGTGTTGGCCATTCCATCGATCCTCGCCTACCTATCCACCGATTCGGGAATATTTGGTTGAGGTACTGCCGGACATTGATTTGGTAATGGGGTGGTGCTCCATCTTGCTGGAACCACATCGTATTTGCTGGAACTTGTGGGTTTGCTGGATCAGGATATAAGTTTGTCAAAGCTGGCACGAGATTATTTTGAAACAATGATAAATAATTGTCACTATTCAAATTTCCATAAATGAAAAAAGGACCTACGATATGATCTCCAACAATTCCTGCCCAAACATTAACCTTCTCGGGGTATTGCATATGTTCTTCCCTCATCCAGTGAGGATTTTCCCTGGACCAATAGCGGCAATTTTGACGATTAGCATGACCGTGAAGCGTAAAGGTACATTCATCAGAAAATAAAATATGTTCTAATTGGATCACATTGTTATCTAACATTGTCATCATTTGTTCACAAAAATACGTTCTCCTATCAAAGTCGTCTTCCATGAGCTCCTGAGTTGGTATAATTTTATAGGGATGCATTTTATTTTCTTTTAATGTGCGAGTAATCGATGAATGGCAAACATCGAACATTGACGCTGCTTGTCTACTAGAAGTATGCGGGTTTTCTTCAAACTCAAGCACAATATCCAGTTTGGTATCATTACTTACTGCATTCGCAGCTGCTTTTTTTATTTGCCTTACATGTCCAAACTCGCGAAACTGCTTTTCTATTTTACTAATTGTTCCTTGGGATATAGGCGGCAAATTTGGAAATTTCTCATGAAATAAGTGAGCAACTTCCATTTGTGTCCGTGTGTTATCTCCATAACCAATCATCTGCAGAATTGTTATTTTGTGCATTTCTGTTAAATGAACCATTTTGCTGAAATGTAGTTAACGAAATTCAAACAGTTATGACACTGACAACACTATGACACTGACAACACTATGACACTGACAACACTTTGCTAAGGCAAGGTATTTTAAAACGAAGTACAAGTACAATTAAAGATTTTCACTTAATAGTTCGGTAAACAAACTATTATGTGAAAATCTTATTTTAATTGTAAACAAAATTATTAATCTGAAAACATTTAATATTTCCGAAACAGTCGAAGATAGGTATAAGACATTGTACATGAAATATGTCTGGAATTTTCTAAAGAATCCAAAAATTTAATATTTGACAGGGTGTTGCATTTAAAATAAGAAAGTTGGTATTGACCACTTTTACATGACACAGCCTGTATATAAACTTTTTATTTAAAAAAATACGCAACAAAAAATCCCAATCCACGTGTCCGACCGTTTTTGCGAACACCCTTTCATTTAATTATTATCGAATTTATTCCATTTAGCTGATACACACTGTATATTAAAGGTACTTGTAAAATATTACCTTCTTTAATGTTTATTAATGGATTATTTAATTTCGAAAACTTAATAAATGTGTAAAAATTTGGAAATTTTACTTTAATGATAATAATTAATAGAGTAAATTACTTTATTAAATTTCTAGCACATTATCACTTTTCATAAATAAGTAACTAAAACAATAATTTATCAAAATAAAAGTGTATATTTGTTAAAGCAAAACTATAACTATACAATCAATAAATTTAAATTCAATTTGACAATACCAAAAAACCAACACGACATTTTTTTTAAAAACAGATTATCCTTTTAAATACTTATTGAAGTCTAATTTTATGTACTTATATAATTAACATTGTTCTTTAAAATTCCTTTAAATTTAATTAGAATTATATAAAATAACTTGAGCTCATATATACGTTGGTTTAAAAGTTTTGGGGCATGGCTATTTCCTGTTAGGTGGCGCTGTCGAAAATATTTTTGCCGTATTCTCTGATATTTTTTAGTCCGAATAGCATTTACAAATTGCTAATATATGCTGTTATCTCCTTTTGGTAATGTTTCGAGTTTTTTGAAAAATGGAATTAACGCGCGAAAATTTTCGAGACATGATTTTCTACCATTTTAAAGATTGTCTCGCTCGACAAGAGTGATTGGAAAAATCAGGCGATTATTTGGCGATGAAGCACCATCCTTGGCAACTATTGAACGATGGTACAATGAGCTTCAGCGTGGACGTACTTCGTTCAAAGACGAGTATCGTGACGAACGACTTGTCACTGCAGTCACTTCAGAAAACACCGACGCTGTGTGCAATACGATAAATCCTATTAATCTGTGTTCTGATAAATAGGATAGTTCTGTAGTACTTTTATTTTAAAACTGCGGGTACATATCCTACAAGAGGTTACAACAATAATACATTACTGCGTATGGTGTGACATCCATGGAGACAAGAATTAAACAGTATTAAATTTTTATATAATCTAGTGCATAATGACATCAATTGTATAGATTTAGTTTCACAATTATCCACTGCACATTCAAAGATATTCAGGCATCATTGGGTATAGGTATGACTCAAAACGAAACTATCCTGTATGGTTATCTTGCCGTCAGAAAGCTCTGCGTTAAAAAAATGCTTAAAAAATTTAACTGAAGTCAAACAAAATCAGTGTGCGTTACAGGTGACAAAAGATAGATTTATTGTTACGAGTCCGAAGACAAGCGACAATGGGTCATCAAAAGACGAGGAAAAATCCACGAAAGTGAGACGATGATGAAACTCTGCCAAGAATGGTAACTTCTTTCTTCGAACGCAGCTGTCATCTTGCTACTATTCCTGTCAATGAGAATAAAAATAAATATATTTACTAAAACCGCAGCAAAGCAAGCTCAATGACTTCGGTAAGAAGCATCAAATTTATATCACGCAAGTCAGAAATCTCATTGAAATTACTGCACATGGCGAAAATGGAAGATGTGTAAACTAAGCTTTCTCTATTTTAGCCCTGTGGGGTAAAAAAGTAGTCACAAAAAAGGACAATTGTGAAACTAAATCTATACAATTGATGTTATTATGCACTAGATTATATAAAAATTTAATACTGTTCAGTTTAATTCTTGTCTCCATCGATGTCACACCATACGCAGTATCGTATTAATGTTGTAACCTCTAGTAGGATATGTATCCGCAGTTTTAAAATAAAAGTACTACAGAACTATCCTATTTATCAGAACACAGATTAATAGGCTAAAAACGTGCTACTAGCAACAATAAAAGAATTTCGAGAGAAACCGGAGAACAACCGAGACAGAAATATAAACATCATAAAGAAACGGAGAATACAAATACAAATGTGGACGAAAATAACATATGATACGGTAAATTCAGACCAAAGAAATCACTCAGAAAATTTAAAATAAATTGTGCAATATGATATCAAAACATAAATAATGGAGGCATTTAACGAAAATATAACTCTTATACAAACCATAGATCCTGCTAAAAAAAAACCACGGTGACTAAAAGAAGAATAAAAACCTCATAGATTATAACTATCATTAATATGAAGAATTTATTCATTTATATACATATGCAACACCATAACTTACATAATACCCAATTATTAAAAGATATACAAAATGACAGACAACACACGTAAAGCAAACAATAAAACACTGTGGCTACATCGACTAGAAAATTAAAATTACAGATATAAAAAAAATAACAGAAAAACTTCGAGGTAATACAAAAATGGAAAATACATAAGATATTAGTAAATACAATTAAGAAACAAGAAGAAAACTCTAACACATTGTCATATAATCAAAATTTATCAGTATACAAATAGAAAATATGTAAAATATACAAAAATAGTAAATACAATTAAGAAATAATGTTAGCGCTAAAAAGATTCAAAATTAGCAAAGATAGAAAGATATATAATAAAATATTCACAGAGTATGAAAAACGTTTCAGATATTGTAGAAATAAAATTGGTCCGGAAAAATATATAGTTGGCTAAAGTAAACCAGAATAAAAATGTAAAATGGATAAAGAAAGAAATAAAACTAGCTGATAAATACAACTCAACTAACCAGGTAATTATAGCAAATCGAGATATTGTAACAACAATTCCCAAATCCCATTACTGCAAATCGCCCGAAATGGACAATTTACATAATTTTTGAAATAAAAACTAACAAATACCCACCATAAAATGACAACTTATGATCAAAGTATTGAAAAATTCAACAGAACTACCATTTTTCTTTACTCGATGCTTAAGCTATTTAAAACCAAAAGCAAACAAATCCACCAAACCAAACACCCTGCAAATTATCGTCCTATAATTTGTCTCCCTGCTATATATAACATCCCTACGTTTGCAAAAACATCAAAAATAGAAAAACGCTGTAAAAATGTGAAAGGATTTAAAAGCAAATAATTATTGATCAAGTTATCACTATACGTGCAAGGCAAAAGAATAGAGTACCGTCATTCAGGTCTACTTATTGGATTCCCAATACATAGGTAAAGCACATTTTTCTATTTGAATGCATGAGGACTTTCGGAACTGTAGATAACAAAAGACTTGCACCTAAAATCTTCACTTGCATTACTGTAAAAGAAGGGTGAATTTGTCTTTCGTAGCTTTGAATCCACAATCTCTTACTACGCCAATGTTCAGCAAGCCCTTCGGTCCTGTCTTGCTTCCTTTAACGTGCTTCTTCGGTGAATTTTTTGTTATGTAAATTATGTAATTATTTAACTTTAACTTGAAAGAAGATGACCATAAACGATAATTCATAAATCTGGTACGTAGACTTCCGCGGTCATGGTCCATGCTGGCTGCTTCTGGGCTTCCGGGCTGGAACCGCGTTACTTGTATATCTGCCTACGTTTCATACCCATTTGTATGGAACATCTTCAGGGCACTACTACACTGCAACTGAAACTTTCAGTGCAGTAGTTGTGCCCTGAAAATGTCCCATACAAATGGGTACGAAACGTCGGCAGATAAACAAGTGACGCAGTTCCAGCCCGGAAGCCCAGAAGCAGATAGCATGGATAATTCATAAATTTTAGTCAGTTGTTCTTTAAATTCCAAACACACCGTACAGTTAAATATTATTCTACAATCCCTCACATTTACTTGAAACTTGAATCTCGTTCTTTGAAAACTTACTATAAGTTGAATGAATGAAGTTCTTGCATAGATCGCATAATATATCTTCCTTGGACACACACTAGTCATAATAAAAAGAGAAATATGAAATAGGTAGGAAAAAATCACAGAAGTATTTACATTTATCATTTATATTTGGAAAACCCATTTTAGCAGCATTTTTACTTAAATGAAATTAAAACAGAAATATCAGGTTGTAACATAAATCCTGTCCGAAAATTTGTAAAACTTGTTTATTAAATTTTTGTACAAAGTTTTTATTTATCAATCGTCAATGTATTTTCCCTCATTATTTATTACCGCTAGCCATCTTTCAGGTAACATATGAATTCCTCTACGGAAAAATTCTTCGGATTTTGAATCAAAAAATAAAGTTACTGCGGTTTGAACATCTTCTTGGGAATTGAAGCTTTTTCCATCAAGGTGGTTTTGTAAGCTTCGAAATAAGTGGTAATCCGTAGGAGCAAGGTCTGGGGAGTACGGTGGATGTGAAATTTTTTCCCAGCCAAGCTCTTCCAATTTCTGAGAAGTGATGCGAGCCGTATGTGGGCGGGCATTATCTTGATAGAACAGAACACCGCGTCGATTGACCAGTGCTGGGCGTTTTTTTCGCAGGGCTTCCATTAAACGGTCGAGTTGCTGACAGTAAAGTGCGGCAGTGATGGTTTCGTTCATTCCCAGCATCTCAAAATGAATTACACCTTTAATATCCCACCAAACACAGAGCAATGTTTTCATTGGATGCAGTCCAGCTTTAGGCGTTTGCACCGCCTTCTCACCAGGACTAAGCCATTGATGATGACGCTTAATATTTTTGTATTGCACACACTTTTCATCTCCGGTAACAATTTGATTTAAAAACGGAGCACGGAGATGACGAGAGTGCATTGAAATGCACACATCAATACGATGTTGGAGTTGTGCTGGCGATAGTTCATGCGGTACCCATTTTCCTAACTTTACCACTTTTCCCAATGATTGCAAATGACGATGTATAGTCATATGACTTACGTCAAATTCTTGTGCAAGTTCTCGCACTGTTGTAAATGGATTATTTTCAACCCGAGTTCGAAGGACCTCCCTATCAAATCCAGAAGGCCGCCCGGTACGCTCGTCATCCTTCAAACTTAAGTCACCGTTTCGAAACTTTTCAAACCATCTCCGACACATCCGTTCACTAACAACATCATTGCCATAGACACCTTGAATGTTTCTAGCCGACTCACTCGCGTTATTTCCTTTTTTGTATTAGTAAAGCATAACATGTCGAATATGTTCTTTTGTCACTTCCATCTTTAATGGACGAAAAAGAAATTGAGAACAATATGTACACTCTTCAAAAGTTGCAGAAGTACTGACTAACTTATTGCGAATAAACCAATATGACTCATATTCCAGAGATTTCGCAACGTTTCGTCGTAATGCGTATATATGCGAGTTGCTGCGAGAATCGGACAGAATATATGTTACAACCTGATATATACAAAAAATAAAAATATTCTTTTCAAAATGTTACCTGTACCATTATAAAATACTTTCTAGACTATTTAATAGTACGTCTTTCTTTTGTTTTTGAACCAATTTCCCCGTAAAATAACAGTGAAATAACCTTTCCATCATAAATTCAATTTTCGACCAGAGTTAACTTGTCGTCCGAGGAAAAAAAGAAATTCAAACGGAAATAGAAAACGCAGTGTATGCCGAGGGTATCTTGAGTATTTGAACCAGTATAAATTGTCTATAAAAGTAGACCACCTCAAAGAGGCGGCCCGGGCATCCTCTCCGTGAAAATAAACCGACATAGAGCTGTAAATCGTTCAAATAGGTCAGGGTTATTCAGTTACAGTGGAAGGTACTTCCGCCATGATGACCTAAATGTATATAAATTACATACGAAATTACTTAGCACTTCTTGCACATACATAAATTTCTTAGTTATTTACGTGGTACATAGAAAGTTGTTGGTAAATGGAAAAGAGGTGCTTGTAGGAAGTCGGAAATTCCTTATATCCAACCGGATACTCAGTTATTAATGTCTTGTAATCGTGTTTTATTGATTTTAAAATGTAAATACTGCGAAGAAAAGGTCTTAACAGGGAACTCTAACTTTGAAAGTGTAATCTAAACCATAGCCAGAAGAAATAGGTCTAATACGAACTTTCTTTTTCAACTTATACAATATCCTATGGTTAAACAAGGACTACTGAAATAATCCTAAAATATGTTGTAAAAAATAAAGTTGCAGAAATACAGTTTAGTAATAATAATAACATTAGAATATATTTTATTTTGCTAATAGAATTACATCGGTTTTAAAAATACTCTAAAATTTTGCAATAAGTGTTGTGTATTTTTTTAATATTTATTATTCATTCCGCATCTACATATTGAAAGAATGTTGATTAACTAATTCCCGTAGCACAAATGTAATTAGTGTTATAATAACTTTATTTGTATAAAATAATGTGCTAGTGCTTCGTGTTATTATTTTCTATTGCTGTTTATGATAACTTAGTTATCGACACACGAATTCAAATATGAAAACTACATTGTGGTAATAGTTGTTTTTAATACACTTTAGTAGAGTTAGCCACAGATCCAATTTGATTAGATATTGAACGAAAACAAAAACAAAAATAAGTCAAGAAACAATTTATTAGTTATAAATTGTGATATCTTCACAATAAATTTTCGATAAATTTATTAATCAAAAATTTATTTAAATTTAATTTGTTTTAGATCTTTACTCAAAATGAAACTAATTAACTCACAATTACCGCCAAGAGCTTTTCGAATGGTTCGTTTTGAACGAAAATACATATGTATTATCAATCTTTACTTATGTATATAGTGTTCGTTTCTAAATCTATCAAATAAATTCAATAAAGATTATACATCATCACTTTTACGAAAAATCAAATATCCATATTTTAAAGTGGTTTCTTTATATTATGGATATTATATATAGCAAACCCGAATGGTTGTTCGCATTTATTAAGAGTTAGGCACATAATATTACTACTTCGAGAAAGCACACATGCACCCATTGGCTTCAAAATCGAATCAGTACGGAAATGGGGCGACAAGAGAGACCGCTTAAATTCCCTAATTCGAAAACCATCCGAATAAGCGCTCGGTCACAGATAGGTAATTATGCCTGAGTCTGTTCGATTGCTTAAAATCCCGACACAATACGGAATTGTACCGTTAGTGAAGCTCGATTTCGCAAAAGGTGTAATCGAGTTACGTAGCTATTCTTAGAGGCACTGTTCACTGAAATTTCTTTAACATTCTCGTCACTTCATTTGAAGAATACTAATCCATGTGAAGGTATTTCCCATGTGTTTATAACGGAAGTGCTAGAGCGTATTTTTATTTTCTAAAATTTGCCTTTATTTTGTCAATAATAATTGCAAGATAGAAATTGCTAAAATTCCTGTTGTGTATCTATCAGATTGATCTCCAAATAAATTGGCGTTCTTGGCCGATGATAACGCCTTCTTAATTAGATTTCATTCTTTGAACATTCTGTAGAACGTGCATAAGTAGTTCACTCAATAAACTTCACGTAAACAAAGGCGCCGCATTACGAAGTGACTAGAAGGCGTTTTTATTGCAAGATTATAGAAAATAAACACTCAAATTTGCTTTCTTAATTTCAAAAATAAAATAAATAACTTTATTATTAGTATTATCAGTATTTACGATACAATAATCATATACAAGGTGCTTAAAATAAAATAGAAATTTTAACCACGTATACAACTCTTCGGAAAAAAATGATGTTCGTAGTTCCGTAAATTAAGTATTTCAAAAAGAGATTTTCAAGAAAAAATGAGACAAACTTAAATCGCTATCCCTTAATTACAATAAATGTCATTAATTTCGTTGTAGTGCTGTCAGCTTTCGATCATTTTTGCATTCATTACAGAATCTTTTTTTTCTGTTTCTTTCTTTTCTGTCACTTTAAACACATTTAAAAATGGCCTATATATACTTTATCTATGCTAATAGCGACGCTCATGATCCACGGAAGCTATACGCCGAATCATTTCTTTATCGTTAACGTAATGTTAGTAAATATGACACCAAACGACCAAGATCTGTAACTACTCCTGGAACAGAAGAAAGTGTTTTAACCAGAATAGAAGAAAATCCACGGAAGCTATACGCCGAATCATTTCTTTATCGTTAACGTAATGTTAGTAAATATGACACCAAACGACCAAGATCTGTAACTACTCCTGGAACAGAAGAAAATGTTTTAACCAGAATAGAAGAAAATCCAAATATTAGCACTGGCACATTATCTATAGAACTAAATACAAGGGTTATTTTTTAAATAATGGCAGTCGTTTAATAAAAAAAAATACTGTATCATTAAAATATATTTATTTCCATATTCTACGTACTTTCATCAACTTTTCTACATAATTTCCATTTTGGTTCAAATATTTGTCATACTCTTCAACAAGTTTTGAATTCCGACGTGAAAGCAATCTGCCGTCTCTGCCGAAGCCCAATCCATGACAGCAGTTTTCACTTCATCGTCGTCGTTGAGCCATTGACCACCAAGGAATTCCTTTAAGTACCGAAACAAATGAAAATTACTGGGTGCAAAGTCTAGACCGTAAGGTGAACATTCCAGTTTTTCCCATCCAAAAGACTTGATTGGACCTTATGTTTGTGCAGAAAGCTGTGACCTCGCATTGTCATGGAGCAACATCGCATCGGAAGACAGTAGATCACGTCACTTGTTTTGTGGACAGTTTCTCAATACACAATACGCATCAGAATTGATTTTTGTGTCTCTCACTGTAAAACCTACTAGCAAAATCCCAAAAATTTCAAAAATTGCTATGTCCCAAAGGACAGTTGTCATGATCTTCCATGTCGAAATTGTTTGTTTGGCTTTTACTCTAGTTGACGACGATGTGTGTCGCCATTCCACTGACTATCGCTTGTATTGAGGAGTCATGTACCATTTCCTATAATGATGTGGTCCAAAAATGCATCTCCTTGCTGATCGTATCGAATCAAAAACGATAAAGTACAACCCCAGAAATCTAACAGTGAATTTTCGCTGCTGCCAAGTTTCCTGCGCTCACGAATTGAATTACAGACCGTATCTCAGGATCGACGGGCGAATAAATTTTCTTAGATATTGAAAACTTCTACGGATCTTATTTAAAGAATAACGCTCGTATAAAGGCTTCTTTAACTTGGAGGATTTTACGAGAACAGCAACTGTAGACCCCTTATATGTATTCAACGGGTGCACGCCCTTTTAGAATACGATTATGATTTCAAACTAGCTTTCTGTAGGTTCATACTAGGAAAATCTGCCAAAAATCCAAGCTTAATTGCAAATACTTTTTTACCTACGAGGCTAAAGGCAAACCTAATGCTGTTATGGAAACAATACATCAATATCGATTTTCTTTAAAATTTAAGTTGATATTTTTGGAGACCCTGTGATTGGACCAATATTGTTTCTAAATTTCGTTCAACTAATAATAACCATAGGTTAAATTCTGAATATAAATTTTGAATATAAAGTAATATAGAAAGCAAAGTGCGTAAACTAGATTTAGTAAAGTGATTGGAAATTAATAAAAAAATCAAAGAATTTAATAAACGAACAAACAAAGATAAATATAACTTGTTATTCGAGTTGTTAACTTACATATTATATAAAATGTCATTTCCTCAGGATTTACACAATACGTTAGGATTTAGTTCATTTAAACATCTGAAGAAGCAACTGTGTGGTGAAACAATTATTATGTACAATAAAATTAATATAAAATTAGTGAAAATCATATCACTCTGTGTATTTATTAACTTAGTCACTAATTTTCATGTAAATTCAAGTAAAGACTAAATCAATCCCACTAGTTCTAAGCTCACAGAATATGAGACTTCTATTGTTCACGGCAAAACTATTCAAACTTTAGATAAAGATAATCTGCTTACACGTTTTAACATGTTTTTTAAGTTTTTTATTCTTTCAAGATTAAACCAAAAGAATTTGAATGTTGACTTCAAAATTGCTTTTGGGACCTTGGAGATATCAGCACGCGAGCATTTATTCATGTATCAGGTTGTTACATGTCAAATGTCCGATTTTGTAAGGAATAAAAAAACTTTTCGTCACACGTTACCACTCGATGAAGAAACGGTTCAACTTTCTGTCGATTAGCCAAAGAGGTAGCCACCTCTAATCGACGGAACTTATTGGCTTCCGTTAATTGGTGCGGCACCCATCGATCGAGTTTCTTCACTTTGCCAATCGAAGAAAGGTGACGACTAATGGTGCCAATGGACACTTGAAATGTTTCTGCAAGGCTACGCACTGTTGTCGACGGATTACTTTCAACTTCTACACGCAGCTCGTCATCATTAACGGTGCTACGCGCATATCCGCGAGGCACATTTTCCAAATCAAAATTTCCCTCGCTGAATTTTTTAAACTTGAAAGAAGTAAATTGCCCGAATATCTCTTGCCGACAGCATTTCCATAGGCGAGACAAGGACAGGTGTATTAATCTTTCCAAGAAATGGAACAGGTACACACTTCAAAATAAATACCCTTTTCTACAAATACAATAATAATTTTCACCAAAAACATACACGTCTTCACACAGGTGCGATTCAGTTCAGACTGAAGGAAAAAACGAACATTACATTTGTAACAACCTGATATAATAACTTTTCAAAATTTATGCAAAAAAAGAAATTCGGCGAAATCAAAATTGTCGAATTTAGTACACAAAACTTTCTTCTAAACTAATAGAATATAAATTCAATAAATGTGCAGTTTTCCTGTGACGAATACATTAAATAGTACCAAAAAACTAAATTGGACTTTTTTAAATAAACAGTTAAGTTAATTTATCCCTATCTTCACTTTAATACCATGAACGGTCACTATTATTAAATAAATTCAAATGCTCAAAAATTGCTATTTAAGCTTAAACTACAACATTATATTTCACCAGTTGAAAGTTTTACGGCATTAACGAAGATTAACATAACACCGGTCGAGGTTTCCTGTTTTTCCTCTCCAAAACAAAAATCTAACACGATAAATACGAAAGGACACTTGATGAGATGTCCTCATCAAAGGAAAATCCGCTCGCATTACGTTAAAATTACGCCGTCTAGTTAGGGAAACAGGAATAAAAGGCATCAAGGGACGGACGCTGATATGTGGGTGATACGTTCGTTTTAAAGTTTGAGCCTTCGTTATAAGTTTAATTCATTTCTATAGTATGTGAGGAATGTATTTTATCGTTTCAGTCGTAACACATAATTCCGATAAACGGTTCGGAACAGACATATATATCCAATTTCCAGGTCATTAGTACATTTTTATTCCATTTTCAACTTGTTTAAATTACCTTTTTTGTTTGAAATTAGTATATCCAACCTTTACAATAAAACTGAGTTATATTTGGGTTTCTTTTTATAAAACGTATTGGAAACATTTCAGGATTCGCAAATAAAAGCATATGTAAAAGCAGAGCGGCAAAAAATTCTTTTGTTGAAGTTTCTACAAATAGGTCAAACTCAAATATGTATTTAACTTGTTACAATGAATCTCTATGGCAGCTTTTAGTAATTAACAAACCTAAAGTTTATATTTGTTATCCAATGGCCGATTGATATATAAGGAATCTTCAACGATGTTCCATTTTCGTATGTACCGTCGTTGAAAAACAATGTCTTTTCTCATGAGTTCGATTTCTGAGATGCGTACCAAACAACAATCCATGATAAAATTTTCAACACGGGAAGGTTCCGCGCCCATCGAAAATTACAAGCGTTTGAAACCTGTTTATGGCAACGATTGTATGTTTGTAAAGGATATTCGCTAATATATTCGACCTGCAATCTAATCCAGACTTTGTGCGAATTTCGCCATGGTTCCAGGTGCGACACTGTGATTAATTATCTGCTGATGATGACCACTTGCTTGTCGAAAGACATATACAGAATACGAAAATTATTATGGAAAGGAGTTATATTAACCTCAATTGATTAATTTAATCAACCACAGGCTCCGCTCAAATTTACATTTATATTACAAGAAAGTTGTTTCAATAATTCTCCAAGACTACAGCACTAAACATTCGAAATAGTTTGTCTGCATTACTTGAAATATCCTTAATAGTTGAAGTTGAAGACAAACTAGATAAATTAGAAAAGGATTTCGATCGAAAAAAGAAAATTTGGGTATAGAATATTTTCTATAAGGCTACAAATAAATTAAATTTAAGCAGATTTAAAAGAATTTGTTTGGAAATAACAAAATGCATGGTTGTTATGACTATTTTTCAAGTATCATTTAGCAATAAACATAGTTATTTACATTGTATATTATTTCCAATTTCTGTAATTTCTCAATTGGCAATCAATTCTTTAGAATCGTTTGAATAAATTCAGTTTTTTTAGATAAATAGAATTACATTTATTGAACTTTGTTTTGCAGTTTGCTATTAGAAATATTATCTCTAAATAAGGCAATGTTTTTATAGATAAAATCAAACGTAGATGCAAATTGTGGTGAACGATGTAGCCAAATATTAACATAGGCTTATTAATATTCACTAATAGTATTTTATATTTAATTGTAGAGTAAGAGCAAAACAAATAATCACACTTATTTTACTTTTTATTATGATGTAATGTACACAGATTTAGCTAAAGATTCTATTAATCACTTGATAGCTTTGACAAAATTAGATGCATTTGATTTTACTCATCTTCAAATTGATTTATGCGCGTTTCGTACACTGTCATAAAACCTTCTCGTTTCGTACACTAACCCGATAAGCTGTAAAATTTGACTTAATCATATTCTCGTTTCGTACACTGGCCATATGGCGACAAAGCAGGTAAGTATAGCAAATTAAAAATTTCTTTCATAAAGTGATTTATTTACATTACATAATATTACGTATATACATATATTGTCAAAAAATATTAGGGAAATAATAACTATATTAAAATAAGTTATAAAGAGCAGTTTTATAGTATTTGTAACCACGCATCACTTACATCTTCTTCTGGTAAATGTGCCAATGCTGCACACATACGAATGTGATCCCGTACATCCTTTCGTTCTTTGTAATGTGTTACTAACTCCAATTGTTGAACTTTTCTCCAAATCGCTTGGTTGAAATGAAAGTTGCATCCTTTTATAATAACTCCGGGAAAAACATGTTGTAGGGCATTTATCGCAGCTTGCTCGAAATCAATGTGAATTTTCATGGGGTTAAGAGTTGGTATCTTCTCTCGTAGTAAATTGAAAAGTCTCTTATAAGTAGATTCTTTCCGATTTGGTAATAGGGCGTAAATGACTGGGACAAAACATGTTGTGTTTGTATCACCGGCCAAGTCCATGTGGATGGTGTAAAGTTGATCAAAAAGCGAGCAACAGCTTTTAAAAGTTCCATCCATAAACAACTCGCTACTTTGCGTAAGCAGGTGTCCTCCATTGCTTGCAAAAATTATAATTCTGTCTTCGCATCCTTCGGCATCATCTACAAGGAGAAATGGTTGCATCGACACTGGGATGACAATATCTTCTCGTTTTTTCGGCAGACTGCTGATTCCCAACGCTCTATGTCTTTCTCTGTAGAATCGGTCTTTAACAGATGAAAAGTCGGGAATTTCCATAACGAAGTCCAGTCCGGCATCTCTTGCGGACATCATTTCTTGTCTGTAGATTTGTGGTATCGGAACTAGTTCTTCTCTGGCACACTTCTTGGCTTTATGTAAACACAGGTGAACTTCATTTTTTGCTATGTCTGGAACACATGTATGAGAAGATTTTTCTTTCAGAAACTTATAGTCTTTACAAGTTGTTATTGTTCCAGGACAGGTTCTATTAGCACACGACCACAATTTATTCGTATTTTTAAAAATACGCTTCATAGTAAATCTGTATTCTGAATACAGAATCGAAGGCTTTCCCCTTTTGGTTTCAACTATTTGCAAATCCATTTTCACAAATATTTTCTTTCGAATGATTAAACTATACTAACACTAACAATTCATAATCTTTACGTTTATATATCCACCAATTCTACCCATCTGCAACGCCATATTTATATTATTCTATTGGTTAGAACCCCTTTGTGACCGCGGTAGGGGTACCATTTCTAGAAATATTACCCCTAATATTTCTAGAAATTATCCATTATCATTACATTAGAGGACGGGACTCAAGTTGACAATACCTCATCTCGACTGTAATTAAGTAGGATTAAAATATTTCGGACCGCACCGTTATTATAAATCGATTGGACAAAGTGTACGAAGCAAGAAACCATAAAAGTGATTATTACTTCGGTGTACGAAAGAAGAAAATATCAGGTAAATTTTAATAGTGCACGAAACAAGAATGCACGAAACGAGAAAATACCTTCAAATTATTTTCTTCTATTTAAGTAATCGGTCTTATTACATATGCTACAAAAATTTCTATTTCTTACACTTCACTCCAAATTCAGGTATCCTCTAGGGCTCTAACCTAGAGCCTTTACTGTTTAATATATTAAATATCTTCTGTATTCACTTGATAGCTACGTTTTGGCATATACAGATGATCTCAAAATCTTGTCATGAATTTCAAAATAATTTACGAATGATACAATAAAAACCAAATCTTATCAAAGATCGATAAATATGCTAGTGTTATGTATTCTATGATTCTGAATCCCATCCAAGCGTCAGCCAGGTGGAAGTTCCTTCAACGCTCTAATCATATTTACACTACATGTAGAGATGTAACTAAGTTCTTCGCAGTAAATTGTTGTATGGTATTACACGGCAATCATATCATTTATGCCAGTAAATTGCTTTGGTTAGAGTAGAAAAACGTTTTCTAAAGTATTTGCGTGCGTGTAATGCGACCTATCCTTCACGTAACACATATCATAATGAATTACTGGAGAGATATTTTATTAACTCACTTTCAGCGAGAATGGAGTAAGCTAGCTCTAGATTCCTTATAAATTAATCAAATAATAGCATCGACTCACAAGTAAATTAATTTTGCTATCCGCTCTTATAGTACAAGTACCAAATTTGTAGTGTTTAAGCGTGACAGGAGTAGCTCTGGAGGTGGCGTTTTGATTGCCATTGCTTCAACATATCTATGTGGCGAGGTTAAAATTGATATAGATTTTGATTTACTTCAATATAATATAAAAGATTTACTTTAGTTTCATTGGTATTCGATAATAAACTTTTAAATAATATTATTGCATTTCTCCTTCAACACGTGCTTTAATGTATGATCATGTATTCCATAAACTGGAGCTTTTGAATTTGTTCATTAATGATTTCATTTTCGCAAGTGACTTTAATGTTTCTGATCTTGAAAATATAGGTTGTGCTAAAACTTATAGTACTAATAGCTTCGTAGTATCCAATGAAACTAATCAGTTTAATAACTGTAAGAATTAAAATAATAGATTCTTGGACTCGATCTTTTTGTTCGAGAGATATAATATAATTGTTACAGAACTGATTTTTTATTGATTCCGAAGGACCCTCACCATAAGGCACTAGTTTTCACTATTACCTGTAGTGGATCTGCTTTTAAGAAATCCAAGTTCTTTAATACCCCAGATTCAATTTCAAACGTGAGTTTTTAATCAACTTGGCGATCTGTTTAATGATTACATTTAGAAATAGTTCTTTCCATATATAATAATTTTCAATTTAATTTATTTAATTTAATTTAATTTATTTTAATTTAAATACAATTCTATTTTAAATTCATAAATTATTATTACTTGACATTCTTTGTGTTATATATATTCAGATGCGAAATATTTTGTTTTGGTTACGTACGGTCAGGCTGTAATAAAACAAGCCATCGTCATTTTCTAGGAAGCAAATACCTAGAACTGTTCGAACCTTCTCTTGGAATAGTCTTAGTAACTTTCCATTGACTCACATTCAATATTCATTCTAATATTATTAATTTCTAAGGCAATTAGAGATTCAAATATTAATTTTTTTTCACACAGAATACACCTCTATTATTCTGTCTAGATATCTATCTGCTTAGTACTTATACCTATATTGATATCACACATTTAATTTATGCTATTTTTTAGTGCACATATTCTCTCGTTTCATTGGTTAGTTCAAACATGACCAGCATCCTACCGCTCAGCTTACCGCTTCTTTTCTTAAAAGCTCCAGCTTGTAGGAAAAAACAGGTTTCTACCCTAGCTATAACCAAGCCTACACGCATTCCTTCTACGCGCTTGTGAAGTTAAATTTTACCCGCGCATGTAGTATCCACGCGTTTATTTTGCTACCGCAAGATATACATTGCATCCTAGCCCAGGATTTTTATATGTACACACACACGCAAGTACCTTACGTATCGTTCGATACATACATATTTCAATCGAATCCTATCTATATTTTATTAAACAGCTTTATATCTCTAGATTTACTTTTATTACAGCTTTGCCATTACGTTCATCTTGTTTTATCTGTTGCTCTCGATCGTATTAATTATCTTTATTTAATATACTCAAGTTTAAATAATTAAATTAAATTAGTGAATAAAATTTTAAAGGCAATCCTATTGTTTTATTGCCACTAATATCTTTCTTTCAGCTTGGCACACGTCCTGGACTTTTGATGCTCATTGTAGACTTTATAATTATTAACTGCAGCAACTTATTTTGTTATTTGCATTTATTACTGCGCTTGAGCTAGCTGGACACGCGCTCGTGGTAAATTTACTACCCACCACGTGCAAATAAATAGTTACTATTAAATTACATTATCTTTATTATTTATTTAGATTAATTAAGGGGACATTTAACTCCTTAACATATATACATATCGAGCTAGGAGGTAATACTTGAAATTATTTAAGCAAGTGGTCTTGAATTCTACAGAGACAAATTTAAAGAATGCAGAAAGCTTCTTAGCTCTAGCATTGACACTGACTTTCGGAATTACGTAACTGAAGTCGACTTTCAGAATAATCCTAATAAATTGTGGAATTTTATTAACCTACGTTAGAACGAAACACGTATTCCTGGGTCTGTAATGGATGGTGAAAGACATATTGAATCTCCTCATCAAATTACTAATGCCTTTGCAACACACTATTCGTCTCCTTTTGTTAGCGGCATTAATATAGCAAGTATTAAATCTTTTTTAATACAACTATACTAAATATCCACCGTTCTACTGATGATTATCTTTCTTGAGTTGATGATTTATTGAGATCTCTAATGACGATCGATTCTGATTCTGTCCCCGCTTTTATAGTCAAGGTCCGTCTATGTGTGTTTCGATTTCCGTTATTGCATGTTTATAATACGACATTACGCCAGGGAACGTTCCCTGATTGTTGAAAGAGTTCCAAAGTTACTCCTGTTTTCAAATCTGGGAGCAAAAATAAAATAAAGATCTATAGACCTGCATTTCTCATATGCAACTTTGCTAAAATTTTTGAAGTATTAATTGTTAAACCAATATATAATCATGTTGTAAGTCAGCACGGTTTCAAAAGGGGGACGTCGACTACCACCAATTGACGTTCCTTTGTACATTTTGTTTCCGATGCTTTAGATGAGCAATATCAAGTCTATACAATTATACTGACTTCCCCAAAGCATCCGATACTTTACAACATGATATAATTTTACAAAAACTAAATGGCATTGGAATTTTCAACGATTTCATGCCAGGTCCTAGGATCTTATTTGTCTAGACGTACGAACTATATAGAATGCATGGTTTCACATCTTGCCCATCATGGTCAGAAGTGCCTCTAGCATCTGTGTTGGAGCCATTACTCTTCTTTATCTTAGTAAATGATGATACAGACTGTGTAATATCGCACTGTTTACTATTTGCGATGATGTAGGTGTGACGTTTGATACAAAACTAACCTTTAATTTGCATGCGGAAAAAGTCTGCTCACAATCGCTTTAAATACTTGAATTTCTCAGAAGAATCATCCGCTTTTACTATGCATTCATTAAATGTAAACTTAATATTGCTCTGTAGTGTGGAATAAATACTAGTACTATAATATGATTGAAAAGGAACAGAGAAAATTTCTTAAGACAAATTATTGCACATGACTATTCATATGATATTAGCTCAATTTAGTTACGTTACTTTAAGTAGCCGTAGTATTACATCTCAGATTATTTTTTTGTTCATAAGTTGATTAATAATGTATTGTATACGTCGAATTTAGTGCAATGGTTTGGTTTCCATGTTCCTAGGTTGTGTACTAGAAGTTAGATACTTTTTCACATGCCAGTAATGGCTACTACTCATCACATACTTACCTAGTATATCTATTCCTACACATAGATACTCACATTGATGTGAATAAATATTGCAATGACATCGATTTCTTTATTGCATCATTAGACTAAAAAAATTTTCAATCTAATAATAATATCTAAAATAGTATCTCTTTGTATAATCCTTACCAGCAAGTAGTTTACACCCTCCTGTTATATGTTTCATAGTTTTTTTGAATTGGTGATATTGTCTGCATTTGTCATTTTCTAAAGATTCTGTAATTATGCGCTTTCTATAGTTCTTTGTAGCGATTACATCATCTTGTATTGCTAAAATAAGTAATTCTGTTTCTGGAAACAAGTGTCCCAGTTTTAGCCATTAGTATGGTAATTCTTTATCTATGTTTGTGCCTTGCATGATATTGTAATGAGGGCGTACAGTGTTGTTCTGGGCCATTTCTCTTTCTTTTGATGTGTGGTTATTATTTGAATTTTATTTCCTACGTTTCCTTGTTTTAGGTTTAATGGTGTTACGAGGGTAGCCGTTTATATTTCGGGAATAGCAAACAAAAAAGAATTTTTTTATTATCGAAAATAGTTTTATTGCTTTTCAAAATATTCTCCTTCAAAATCGATGCACTTTCTCATTCGTTTAAACCAATCCGAAAAGCATTGCTACCACTTTGAAGGCGGTATCTCCAAAATATGAATTTTGAATGCCGCAACTGTCTCCTCCGGCGTAGAAAACTGATAACCACGAAGATTATTTTTCACGCGTGAAAACAAAAACAAATCACAAGGTGCTAGATCAGGCCTGTACGGTGGATGGTTCATCGATTCAATGTTTTGCCCGGCCAAATATTCAATTGTTTGAACTGACCTGTGAGAGCTCGCATTGTCATGGTGGAGAATGATGTGTCGTTTTCAGTTTGTTTTCCTTATTTCTTCAAAAACTTTTGACAAATAAATAGTTGTGTACCATTCGGAATTGACCGTTCTACAACTCTCTAAAGGGATGGCTGCAACGTGACCAGTTTTTCCGAAAAACAGGCTACCATTTGTAAACATAGCTTCTTAACGGCTAAATGTTCATGTAGGGTCTTATGCACGCTGGTGTTACTAATACCTAGAGATGGCTCGATCTCACAGTATGTGACGTGACAGCTTTGCATTATCAATTCAGACACTGCATTAATGTTTTCCGACACAACAACATTTGTGGGACGACCTTCGCGAAATTCATCGTCCAAAGAACGCCGTCCAAGTTTGAATTCACTATACCAATGATATACTGTAGTTTTCGATGGTGCTTCATCACCTTATGAAGAATTCAGCTCGTTGATGCATTCTTGTGGAGATAATCCACGCCGAAGGTTAAAGTTCCCGAAATATAAACGGCTACCCTCCTATTTATAGCCTATTATTACAATTGCTTTATGTATTGGAGTGTTTTTGTTCTGGAAAGTTTTTTCTTGATTTAGTATTTGTGTATTATGTAAAGTTTGTACTATATATCTATCACACATCTGCCTCTTTCCTGGATGTAGTAATACGTTCTGTACAAGAGTTCAGATGCAACATATCATGTTTTATTCATTTCACACTATTAAGATGATTCTATTTCTGTGTTTGGACATTTATTTACGCCGAACGAATACCTGAGAACTGGTATTGCGTATATTATTTTTATTATTATCGTCTCTGTGGTTGCTAGAAGTGGAATTAATATTTTGATGAAGGCACCCATCTCTCTTATGGCAATCAATGTAAATAAACATATTTAGCTTATACGGTGTGGAATATTTTCAGTAAGGTATAATATTACTGTTTATTTATGTTTATTTTAGATTATTTAGTAAATTGATCTATAACTTGGTTAAATTAGTGTGGATGACATACTCATTGTATCGTATTGTTATTTCCTGATACATCAATACAAATGCAAAAGTGGATTACTGTACTTGAACAAACAAGAAGAAACAGGAAAAAACATGAAAGTGGGGAACTGGAAAATGAAAGCAGTCACCGTACAAGAATTGATGTTCGCAGACGATATGGTACTGATAGCAGAATCAGAAGAAATATTGCAAGAGAACCTAATGATTTATCAATAGGAGCTGAAAAAGATAAATATGGAAATAAACACAGTTAAAACCAGTACAATGATAATGTCAGCAGCAGTAAAAGGACATAACATTATGATTGAAGGAAGAAATTTAGAACAAGTTAAAAGCTATAACTATCTGGGAACAATTATAGAAGAAAATGGAAAAATAGATAAGGAAGTAAACGAAAGAATAGGAAAAACTGCAAAGATATACAACGCATTGAGAAATACATTCCTAGATAAGAAGGAGATACCAAAACAAATAAAGACGGAAGTATATAGAAGAGTGGTCAGACCCACATTAATATACGGCAGCGAATCATGGACAATAACGAATAAAATTAAAAGCAAAGTTACAGCCACAGAGATGAGATTTCTAAGACGGATAAAGGAAATAACAAGGATGGATAAAATTAGAAACACGAAAATTACGAGAAAGCAAAAGATTAAACCAGTTGAAACAGTCATAGAAGAAAGACAGCTGGGATGTCTTGGACATATCCAGAGAATGAGAGACGAAAGAATAACAAGGAGGATCTTTGAAGTTAAGACGGAGGGTAGAAACAGAATGGGAAGATCACGGAAAACTTGGAGGGAGCAAGTATATGAGGTGATGGAAAAGAGGAATATGGGATGGTATGAAATCAAACTACTGGCCCAAGACAGAGAACAATGGAAGTTGAGGATAAAAGTAGAAAGGGAAGAAGAACTGAATGAGACAAACTGAAAATAAAACTAAATGGTAAACTATATAAAGATATAATGTAAAATTCAGTCCGACACCGCAGGGTAGAATTACTTACGATTAAATAAAATAAATAAATAAATAAATAGCAATATATATATATATATATATATATATATATATATATATATATATTTGATGCATATATATATATATATATATATATATATATTGCATCAAAAAGGCATCATATATTCATTTCGAAAAGTGCTCATACTGATGCATCAAGGAGTAAAAAGTGTAAATATTTATTCTGCCATTCGGTATATATTTTTTAGTATTTGTATTTTCCGCTACAAAAATTGTTATTATTAGTCCCATGGCATCCCCGCAGATGGAAGCACGGATTTTTGTCTACATTTTTTCTATTAGGTTGCGAATCTTTTCTTATTCATTTTTGAGTATTATTTTCAACCATACTTTAAGTGATTTATAGCACTATTTGCCAAATAAATAATGCCATATATAAATCATGCTCCTTTCAAAAGCTTTATTTCCTTTAACAGCTGACGTCTCATTTAAAATTATTAGTGGCGTTTTCCCAGCTATATTAGAAATTTAATTGTAATGTTATACTTGTTCGTACTTTAATTGAATCTCTGGAATACTTAATGATTTAAGATTCAATATTTTTTGTTTATAAATTATACGTTTTAATTACACATACAATAATACAAATACCTTGAATACAGAATTAATTCGCGATATTATAAATTTATTGGTAAAATGTTTTTCGACAGCACGCAAAAGAAACAAATGTAATCGAAGAATTTTAACACCATAATATATGAAATGAATTATCTGCGAATGGGAAATGGTTAGATTTAGATCCGAGATGAGATGGATTGAGATCAATGGCGTTAATGTTGTTTTGACGCAGATACGGACTCTCGGACGCTTTAGACCGTAAGTAATTAATTATTAGTAATTTATCTGTATCATTATCATTTGTATGTAATGCCAGTCTTTCCCTTACCCATCGGATGTAATGAAACTTTGTGGGTCATTATTGTGGTTTCGCTAATGCATCTTACATTAGAGACAGCGAAAGCTCTATTGATAAGTTAGGATGATGGCAATTACGGGATATAAATCACAAATTTCGGCCAACAGATGATTACATACGAGAGATATTCGTCCCCGTAATTGAGTAAAATAATGACGGTTGTTCACATCATTCAAAATGCTTCTTCAACACTTGTTGCCTAAATTAATCTAAAAGAAACCAGGCAGAAAACAAGGGCAGAGAACTAGATTTCACTGATGTAGCATTACAATGTTTTTCTTGTCCCTTCATGAGAAAAAGTTGTTACATTTAATTTGTAAACAGTTAAAAAGTAACTAACTGGTTCTGATGACATCTCTGCAAATTTCTTGAAAACAAACTTGTTTAGATTATATAGTCAATTACATATTTAGTCAACAATAAACAAAAAATTTCTTGCTCTGGTGAGACTCGAACCCACGAGCTCATACTTATCGGGTATGTGTCTTACCATTCTACCACAAAAAATGATTAAATACAAAGACACACTTGTGCGATTTCCACAAATTTTTTTATTTTAAAAGTAGTAACAATTATTTCACCACCTTTTTCAGACTAAAAGATATATAACAACAACAAAATATATTCTGGTTAGCTAAACTATTTTAAAAATGGGAGACACAAGTTTAAAAATGGAGAATTATTCAAATCTACTTAGTTGTTTAATAAATTATTACATTTTTATGTGTATTTGTTTCTGTTGTTTCAAATAATGATAATTTTATGCCTTTATTTCCTGAATATAAAATGGTAAAATCTAAATTAAAAAATATTTAAATGTACGGCATAGTTGAAATCACTTTTGTTATAATTAAAACTTCTTTCGTGTTCTGATATTTTCGTTTCCGTAGATCTTCCAGCTTGTCCCATATATATCTTAGAGCAAGTTTATAGACTCCTGATGTACTGGATTTATTTATTTTGTCTCCCTTGTTTTTAATTAAGTTTTTTAGAAAATTGTTAGTTCTAAAAGCAATATCTAAATCATGTCTTTTAGATAACTTGTACGCCTGTAATAAATTATATTTGTTTGGTTTCTGGGTAGTCAGGTATCATTCGTAGAGTTTATTTTGACTGCAGTATTTTAAATATATACGATCGTTTAGCGAACTAGACCGAAGCTCAGGCAAAACAAAATCTACGGTTTAAAGTTTACCTTAGGTCAACAGCCCAGTTAGTATCGTTGTGGTATCATGTATGTAATATTTTTGTTTGTTTTTATGTTACGTTCCAAGTCTAAAGTACATATGTGACAATAATTATATTAAAGAAGGTTATGCTAATGTATTTTTCTTGTACCTTATTAAAACTCACTTTCCGTATATAAATTATTTGAAATTAAAAACCGAACTAAAATTAAAATTTTTGTGAATTTTTTGGAGGTATATTAATACTGTAATTATATCCTAATGAAACCCTTTTGGAAACTTCTGAAATTATTAACTATACTACGTACTGGTTCATAGACTTCCGCGGTCGTTATCCATATTTTTTTCATTTTAGCTTTCGGGCTAGAACTGCGTCGTTAAAAATTCTGGTACGCTTCAAATGCTCCACCGACGCGTGACCAATTTCCCTCTAGAAACGCATCTACCATAGACTTACACCAGCCTCAGTGCAACAACGAAAGCAGTAACAGTAGTTAAGACCTGAAGATGTCCCATACAAGCGGTGACAAAACATCGGTACCAGAATTATCGAAAACGCGGCTCCAAAATAACTTATACAGAGTACGAATATTGTTGTGATAAAGGCGTTTTTGCCTTTTTTGATTAATTATTAATTAACTAACCACAGTCTCCAACAAAATGTACCTATACTATGTACATTGTCGGCGACAACTATAAGCGAAATAGAATTGTCTGCATTAACATTGTTAATGTAAAAAAATCATTTGAAAATAAATTTTGAGGGTTTACACAATCAATTATTTCGCAGATGCCAAAGAGCGACGAATTTATTTCAAATATTAGTGTTAATCAAAATTATTCACTATTTGTCTACTAATAAATTTTTAATCACAAACTAGTATGTTTTCTCCTAAAATCGTCTCGATATTCCCCGCTATATTTTTATTGATCTTTTAAGTCTTAGCATTCCTATGTTTAAGTAAGTAAAAGGAATCCTGAACTTTTTAAGCGCACTGTACATTTCTCTTTGATTTAGTGTACGCAGTGCCCTACATATTGCGTTTTCCACTTTAATCCTGCTTTCTACATACACCGTTATGTTATTTGATATCATTGTTTCTAGTACCTGCTTCTAGATTATTTAAGTTAAGTTAAGTATTATTTTCTGCCACTATGCATTTATAACAGGATTCATTCTTTTACTGCGCCATTGACTTAATTGCAATTGTCTGCAAGTTTTGATTTTTTATTAGATAAAGCTTCTATGCTATACCTAGGAAATATTTTTTGAGTGTCCTTGCAATCATTTTTTGATATTGTTTTTACAGATATTATCTATGAATCTTTATAAGAATTTCTATCATTTAATTTACGTAATATAAGAAGACATAAGCAAACATCTTAATTGATAGTGATTAAAAGAACTTGTTTGAATTGCCGTCATTAAAACTTTGATGGTTTAATTTTCTTCTGCGGATTCCTTCACATCCATTTTCTCAAACAGCAAAAATAGTTTTCTCCTAGGAAATTAAAACCAGAATTTAATGTAGTTAAAACTGAAACAAAAGAAATAGAAAAAAATGCTATGTATGTAATTGCAATTGTTCGTTTACAAAACTAATTGCCCGCATATACTTACATTAAACCGAAAAATTAAAGAAAATAAAACCGGAACTTTATAAATTAAAATTATATGAAAACTCGCAAAGCAATTACATTTTTTTATTAAAAAAAGTAAAAAGACGAGCATTAAACACAAACATATCTATATTGAGATCGTACCATGAGAATTTTATTTCATATTGTACAAAGTTTCAACAATACAATTTCTATGTTAATTATTATTTCTTTCTCTTTCTTTCCAATGTTCTCTTTTATTAATTAAACACGCTTGTAAAAGAGCTTCTGCAATTTACAAAGGAATTATATTAATTCAATTTTAAACTGTACATTGCAGACAATGCCGCAATCTTTCTATATCGTCTTGAGATTTTCAATGTTAAGAGAATCTTTGGTCTTCTTGTAACGAGTTGATGATACACATTATTGTTTCGTGAGGACTTTTTTTTACTTTTCTCTTTCAAAAGAAATTATTTTTACTACATCGTATGCACAAGCCTTTTACAACATCTGATGTCTGTTGATCTTAGGTAGGCGATGTTTATTTATTGTTTTTACAGAAGAGATTTCAAAGTGAAATTAAATTATTCACTTGCCCTTTGAGTGAATTTTTCAGTTTAAAATTATTTAATAAATAAAACTAATACAATTACATAGGGTCTAACATCATAAAGAAGGCAATCAGTTTCAATTGCAATAATAAAGACATATTAATAAGATTCATAACGCAGCCATCAGTATGTTCTATGTTTGAAAACCAGAGAGATGCTTGTCCTTAAAATTCATTTGAAATCCAATTTTTGTATGAATATGAAAAGAGAACACAAACCTTCTAGAATGATTCACACAATTTAAGAAAACACACTTTGAATAACGAACTTAATTTTCGTTAATTATCGAAGCAGCTTTATGATGATATTTTATTATAAAGATTTCAATAAAATTAATATTCGCTATATAATTACGCTAGTAGGAATGTCCATTATATTTAGCAATACTAAGGCATATACGGCAAGCAATTCTATATGCCTGTAGTTGGAAACTCAAAAATCATTTTACTTTTATACTAGGAAATTGGTGACACTTTTTCGCTCTATGTGTAAAATGAACATTTTAAATAATTAGGTTATGGTTGTAATCGATGAACATTAAAAACAAGCACGCGAGCCAATCTTATATTGCTGTATACTAAATATTGTTGCCAACTGCAGATATGTCATTGCTTACCCTGTATTAAAAATTTCTTTTAAAATATGTTAGATGAATCTGGTATGAATTAATGGAAAGCAATTTGATGTAATGTGTTGAAATTTATTCAAGGTTACTATTGCGAAAATGATCTGTTTAGGAATTTTTTAATATAAAAAGTGAAAAATGGATTCGCCATAATAATCTTCAAAGAAAGAGAACATATTGGGTCTGGGAAAAAGTTCGTGGCGTTTTTTCAGTAAAATTCAACTGGTCCCCGCATGGCGCGTGGACGAATTCATTTAAACCGAATATGCTCCATTATTATCGACAATGTTTCGCCATTTTTTTGGTAGATCCATGATCCCATCGGTGAAAAACTTCTGTGGTTTCTGGTCGAAAAACTGAATCAAGTAGTTTTCACAGGCTTCTTTTGAAACCAACTTAATTCCATTGAGAGAGTTCTGCAGAGATCGAAACAGATGATTCAGAGGGTGCTATATCCGGACTGTAAGGTGGGTGCATCAAAACTTCCCAACCAAACTCTCTCAATTTTTGACGGGTCATCAAAGAAGTGTGTGGTCGGGCGTTGTCATGATGGAAGACAACACCTTTCCTATTAATCAATTCGGGCCGTTTTCTTTCAATCGCCTGGCGTAATCTCTCTAGTTGTGCACAGTAGAGTTGAGAATCAATCGTCTGACCAGTTGGAAGTAGCTCGTAGTGGACGATTCCCCTGGTGTCCCACTCCAGTCACTTTTTTTGGCGTCAATGTTGGCTTAGCGAACGCTTTGAATCCACGATCTTTTACGCTTCCGATTATCGTACGTAAATTTTTCATCTCCGGTTATTAAACGTTTCAGAAACGGCTCGATTTCATTCCGTTTCAGCAGCGCATCGCAGATGTTAATTCGGTCAATCATGTTTTTCACGCTCAACTCATGAGGAACCCATACGTCAAGCTTTTTTTTGTAACCAGCTTTGTGTAAATGGTTCAAAACAGTTTTGTGGTCAATGCCTAGCTCCATGCCAATATCGACATGATATGCTTATCTTGTTGGACTTTTTCAAGAATTTCATCAGATTTTTCAGTGATTGGACGACCGCAGCGTGACTCATCTTTCACATTGAAATTTCCAGAACGAAAGCGAGCGAACCATTTCCGCGCAACAGATTTCGATAAAGTACCTTCACCGTACACAGCACAAATTTTATCACAAGCCTGCGCAGCGTTCTTCCCCTTATCATAATAATATTTCAGAATATAGCGAAATATCTCATTATTCTTCTCCATTTTCAAGTGCGAATAACTTTCCAACCACTGCACCGATTACAATGTTTCTACGCTCAAACTAACGTTCGGAAGGTCATCTAAAAAACGAGCCCTCGGTGGTGTCGCTGTGACTTGTTGTTCTTTAGTTATCGGCAACCAATGCCATCTATCGGGAAAAACGCCACGAACTTTTTCCCAGACCCAATACATACAGCCTGGACAATCGGCATCAAAAGTTGCAGAACAAAATTTACTTTAAGAGAAGAGAACGTTCTGTATTCGACCAGACAAACAAAAACCTGTTCATTACTTGTCAATTGGTATATATCACCAGTCGAGTTAATAACTTTTTGAAGAAACATTTCTTTAATACCTTATTGTTGATCTTCATTTAAATTTCCCACCAAATCGATGATGATTAGATTTGGATTATTGACGAATGATTTTTTAATTTTCATGTTTATGTTACTGTCACTCGACATGTATTTTGCCCATACGCATGTGTTATGTGCATCATCGTAATAATTGTGTTCTTTAATGAATAAAGTACAATTAATATAGATTTAATTTTATGAATTCACCATCTTAATTGTCTTCATAATTAGAGTCGGCACTGCAAGTATTCTGTCAGAATCGCGTGCTTCGAAAAAGTGCAAGGGGTTTAGCAAGTTATAAATGTAAATAAACGGCCTAAAGCCCTTGCACTTCTCAGAAGTATGCGCCCTTGACCGAATACTGACAATGACATCTCTATTCATTATTCTTCCTTATTTTGATGCGTTTATTATTAATGTGCTGCTTAGCTGCTTATCTACTATTAAATTAACAGTAATTTTCTGTATGATTAACTAAGATATCTTTCAAAGCCATGAAATCTAGAGAGATAAGATGGCGGAGAATTTGAATCGTAACACACTTATATGCTTAATTTTTAAAATAATATTATTTTACCATTCTAATTTAACACTACAGAGAGACGCTGAAAGCGTTTTTGTAATAGTTGAAAATATCTTTCTTTACTGATATGACTGATTCTGTAAAGCGTAAATAATTTTATTAATGATAATAATGAAGCATCAAGTTTACATTTCTAATCAAATATTAACAATCATAAAAAACACTTTCTATTAAATTGTTAAATACAAATGATAAAAAAAACTCATCTTCAAGGCATAAAAGTTCGTTTAACATCTTATATAAAATGAATCAAATATGATTCGAAAACTCAAAAAAACCTTCAGAGATAGTGTATTTTTGGCCAATCAAAAAGCAATCATTTTTTAGCAGGATAACGCTGGACAATAACCGTCTTCAGCAATTCAAAGAATATTGGCTATCTTAGTCCCACCACATCTACAATATCTTCCAAATAAAGCACCTTTAGATTTTTACTTTTTGTAACCATACCAAAATCTTTGGAATAATAAAAAAATTTTAACCAAAGATGACGCCTATATAACCTTAACCAAGGGTTTCGATTCGAAGCGAACGAAATTTTTTGAATAGGATATTAGTTGGTTACCCAAAAGATGGAAAACATTATTAATAACTAACAAATTTCGAAACAGCTATCAAAAAAACAGGTTCAAACAAATCAGAAAGAAATTGTTTTTTCCCCAATATAACGTTATAAGCCGATGCTCTTTAGCGATTCAAAGAATGACGACAATACTATGGTAGGAAATATCATCACGTCCTCTATATTTACAGCACTTACGCACAATGCTTCTCATCTAAAACGAGGTGTAATCGACTTTAACCAAGTGCTTCAATTTCAAACCATCAAAATTTTTTAAGAATCTCTTTAGTAAATATGTTCCGAATATATATTTAAACAGAGCTAAAATTATCTCCGGAAAATAATAAATTGAGACAAATAAAAATTAAGACGAACATTCTGGAGCTAGTTTATTTTTTCTTGCTCTGAAGAAGCTTGAATTTTCAAGCAAAAATATTACAGTTGCAATAAAGGAAGTAAAATTATATTCTACATTTTTCTGTAAACAATATTAGAGAAAATATTAACGTTAATTAATCAACTCGAAATTAAGTAATATTTTGTTACTTCCACTTCTTTGTGGAAAGAAAGATGTCACCCACAACATTTAAGGATTTTCTGAGAAATAAATTTAGAACTGAAAGAAGATTGAAAAGAATCACAAGAAATGTAAAGCCACCACCAGGCTTAAGCTAACACTTTTTAGTTTAAAGAAAAGAGATACTTCGGTCAATATTTTAATCGCAATTAGGTGAAGTACATTAGGCTTGAAGTTGAAACATTTTATACAAGCGTAAGGAAGTAGATGTAAAAATAGTTTTGAATTGATCAAAACATTTATTATTGTACTGGAAAACTGATTTGGTTGTATGGAATTACATGCAACTACAAAGAAATGGCCCACTTCTGAGACATATCAGGAGAGGTAATGAAAAATAGGTTACATTTTACAATATTCAAACTTATACAGCACTAATGTCGCCGATAAGTCTCCACAACTGATCCCAAAAACCGAACCTCACGGAAACAAAATTTGCTATAGGTTTGCCGAAATAACATTATATTAATCTACTTTTAATTTTGAAATCACAATGAAACGCTTCACGCAAACTTATACGCCCCCAACGTATTCATTAATTTGTAAAATGTCCTGCACTCCTCAACAGAAAAAATGTGCTCCTCCATGACAGCGCAAGGTCTCTTACTGCAAGAGCAATATAGGACAACATTTTAAAGCTTGGCTGGTCTATCCTATCCCACTCGCTCCTTGACCTTGGTTATTCCTTATTTCGGTCACTGCATAATATTTTGATGTAAAAAAATTTCTAGTATCAACCAAGCTCGAGAATTTGACAAAAAAATTTTTACATGAAAACTAGCCGAACTGTACGCTAAAGATATCAACAAGCTACGCGATCAATAGCAACAAGTAATTTCTAATAATGGTGTCTTATATTGAGGTATAATTGCTGTTTTATTGATAAATAAAGTTGGTTTACTCAAACGGAAATTACTAATGTATAAAATTTAATGTTTTTAGAAAGTTATTCAACTATACTAACACTATTTATTAGACAATAGTAACATATTTATTTCTTTTAAACTGATATGTAATTTAACAATTTCAAAGACGCACAACGGGAGGAATCTGTTCATTTCCTAAATAAATGATAATAAAGGTTTTTTTAAAATTTTTCGTATCCACTGCTCATTTGAAAGGGTTGGTTTTATCATAACAAGAGTATATCTGTAGACTGTCTAGATTACTTTTAAATGTCATACATCTACCTAAACGATCAAAGTTCTATTTTAATATAGAATCTATTGATTTTTTACCTATGTTTAACAATGTAAAAAACATATTATGTATTTTATATTTACGCCTATTGCTGTGAATCAATGAACATTAAAATCGTATCCGTGACGCTTTTAAGGTAATTAAATTTGTAATGATAATGTTTAGGAAAGCGTATATAAAAGTTAAATGAACTAATTCGTATAGTCCGGTTTTAATTTCGTTGCCTAATCGTATTTATCGGCGTTCGGAAAATATTAACAAAGAAAAGGAAATAAATTGACGGCTTTAATCCGAATAATGAATCGAGAAATTTTAATGTTGGACACCAAAATTCTTACCGGTAAAGATGCTTTGGACACAGATAGAATTCTCCAATGGTTCGACAATTGGGCCTTTGGGATGATGTACTTGAACAGTAGAAAATTGCTCTATTCACAATCCACAATGCACTATATTTTGAAGAAACTTACGAAAGGTGTATTGATATAATTTTATACTTTAGCAAGTTAATTTGTGCATAATATTGTTTTAATGCCTTAGTTTATACTACAATAGTTAACTATAACACTAATTTAGAATCGCAATAGATTATAGTAAAGCACCTTTGAAAAGAGATTTTTTTTGTTTAGGAAATAGGTATGTGTGTATTATATATTATATATTCTTTCACAATATTTATAATTGAAACTTTTTAACAACACTTTTTTTATAGTAATCATGACATATTACATATTAGTTTAAAAGGAGTTTAATTTTTATAATTTTGATAAGTTTATAAATTAACTTATTTTATCTCATTGTTAATATTAACGTTTTCTGGACAATAGATATGATTTCTTTCGACAGTTCTTTTGTGCGTTTTTTAACTGGATTTACTTCTGAATTTTCCGTTTAAGAATTTTGCGAACTGTAATCTCGGTTTCGTGCTGCGCTATTGAGACTATATTTTTTTTTGATGTTGATGAACACGTGCAGCAGCAGACACTATGTTCTTAGTTAGCCGCCACTCGGTCTGCTGCCGCAAAATTACTGTCAGCCCCGATGGGTAGCTTTACTATTTGGACGACAGGGTGCGCGCGCGTCCTTTACTACTAAACGAAAGAGCCACCGTTAGAAGACGGTTCTCTCGAACCAGGTGCTAGGCTGGGACAGAACGTATTCATTATGAAACGCATACAAGGTGAGATAGAGTTTTGTTCCGTGCCGGGGAATTCGGAAAAGCTATGCGGACAACGACTCGAATACAATAACTATCGAACGGCGGAATTTTAGATGAAAAGATGCGATGCCGGGAAACGCCTTCCCGTGCCAGTAATGACTTCATAAGTGATTCGTAAGTCTTTAGTACAACGTCCGGAATATTGGAGATTACCTATTCTAGCTAGAAAGGTATTGGGATTGAAGGAAACAAGACTATAGAGTATTTATGAGAATATTAAGAATTATTTGTAGATAAATAAATTTCAGAAGAGAGAAGAAACATATCGATTGGAATTTAAATATTATAAACAAGGGATTCTCAACCTTTTCTTGCAGCAGAGCCCTTCCTCTACCTTTCTTATTTGAAATACAAGCTAAATAATATCAAATATGCGCTCATTCATTCTAAAGTTGAAATAGAACATTTTTAATTATAGAAAGAAAGAAATAAGTAATATACGAGGGTAGCTGTTTATATTTCGGGAACTGGCAACACTGTTAGTGTTGCCTCCGATCTGATGATTGCATTGCGAAATTTGTCATTTTTGATAATATATTTACCTTAACAGTTTTGTTATCCGGTCGCTATTTCTATTATTGACAGTAACATGAAAATCTTATGTAATTGAAAAAATAGAATTAACTCGCAAACATTTTCGTGCAATTATTTTTCATAACTTTCGGCATGGATTATCTCAACAAGAATGCATCGGCCGGCTGAATTCTTTATATGGTGATGAAGCACCATCGAAAACTACAGTATATCGTTGGTATAGTGAATTCAAACTTGGACAGTGTTCTTTGGACGATGAAATTCGTGAAGGTTGTCCCATAAATGTTGTTGCGTCGGAAAACATTAATGCAGTGTCTGAATTGATAATGCAATGTCATGTGACATACGGTGAGATGGAGGCATCTCTAAGTATTAGTAACACCAGCGTACATAAGATCCTGCATTGAACTTAAGAAGCTATGTCCACGTTGGGTACCACATAATTTCACAATCGCTCAAAAAAGGTGGCGGTGCTTCAAAGAACATTTATAAAGTCCTCACAGGTGACAAATATTGGATCTATACCTATGAGCCCGATAGTAAACAGCAGTCAACTGTGTGAGTATCTAACAAAAGTTGGTCGCGCTCGAAGCACATCGAAGCAAATGGTCGCCTGTTTTTTCGGAAAAACCGGTCGCGTTGCAACCGTGTTTTTAGAAAGTTGTAGAACGGTCAATTCGGAGTGGTACACAATTATTCACTATGATAATGCGAGCTCTCATAGGTCGGTTCAAACAATTGAATATTTGACCGTGCAAAACATTGAATTGATGAGCCATCCGCCGTACAGCCCTTATCTAGCACCCTGTGATTTCTTTTTGTTCCCACGCTTGAAGAATAACCTTTATGGTCAACGATTTTCTACTCCGAAAGAGACAGTTTAGACATTCAAAGCTCATATTTTGGAGATACCGCGTTCACTGTGGCAGCAATGCTTTTCGGATTAGCTTAAACGAATGCAAAAGTGCATTGATTTTCACGGAGAATATTTTTAAAAACAATAAAACTATTTTCGATAATAAATTTTTTTTTGTTTGCTATTCCCTAAATATAAACGGCTACCCTCATGCATGCCTTGATTGTTACGTTACTTCGACTGATGATCTTCTCATTATTTAGTAAGATAAGTACACACGAATAGAATTTGTAGTTAGTTTATTGCGGAACTGTTAGTCAAAGCATTGGAGTAAAAAAATCCTTAGAAAATTTTCAAGATCAACCTGAAAGCTAAACTTTGTCACATAAATTAGAGAAATAACATGTTCGATGATGGTTTGCAAGTCGTGTAATGATGTTGATTTGTCGTCGTAAACTAAGGACTTAACATAATTCCACAGAAGGGATCCTAGGGATGCCAAATCGCATGGGCGTGAAAAAGAATTTCTAGAAATAATCAATTCACCAAACTTCTCTTTTAGTAAATAAATCGCTTGATTGTCAGTGTGACAAGTAGCACCCTCTTGTTGAAACTATATGTCATCCAAGTCAAAAGCGTCAAATATTGGCCGAAAAAATTCAGTCAACATTGAGCGAAAGGATTTCCATTCAGAGTAACAGGGTTACCAGCATCATCGAAAAAGATAAAGTCCAACGATTCCTGCAGCATGAAAGGCACACCAAACAGTTAGTTTAAGTAGATGCAATACATTACTTCTGACTGATTTTTAAACCAGGTACAGCAATTTTACTTATTCGCAAAACCATTACGTCGCAAGCAAGCGTCCTCGCTAAATATGATTCCTTTATGACATTCTTAATCATTTTCAAGTTGTTGAAAGCCCAATGCTCGAATTTACAAAGCAGCAAATGATCCTGTGATTTAAGTTCTTGTGTTCAAACAATCTTGTGAACAGATAGAGAAAGATTTTTCCGCAAAATTCGCCACATTCTTGTTGAGAATGCCCAATACCTGACGTCGTTAAGAAATTTACACATTTGGGCCTTCATCATCAGTCTAACATACAACTGCAATATTCTTTTCACTTTTCGCACTTCTTTGCCTCACTGACAGGGAAACATTATAAAGTGAAGATTCAAATTTTTCAGCAAAAAGTCCAATTGTTTTTCAACTGGGATGATTTTAATAACCGAATGTGGAAATTAATGCACGTAAAGTAGCCACGACTTGCCGATGCGATGTTTCCAATGAATAACCCCTTAAAATAACTTTTGAATAAAAATATTTTAAAAAAATTAGGATTTTTGTCAAAATAAAAGGTTCTGGATTTGTAAAGTCGAACTAGCAGAATACGAATTTAACTTGCTATGAACTATTGTCCACAGCGAAATTATTTGAACTTCGAATATAATCTATATACACAAAAGTTTACGTTTCGACTTGGTTTTTAAAATGTTTTATTCTCTCAGGATTAAATCAAAATCGTTTTTAAGACTTTCGAAAATGTCAGCGTTCAAGCATTTGGTAATGTATGAAAAATATTTCTTTTATAAAAAAAATTTATAGATTTTGAAGAAATCGAGCTTTTTTCCAAAATAAAAGCTACGAATTCAACCTTTATAGTAAGTAAAATGCTAATTAGAATATAGTAGATTGCGAATATACTACTATTTATAGCAATATCCTTCAAGTTTTAGATGTAATCTAGTTACACATATAAAATTTTACATTATAAAATGGTTTCTCAAATTTTTTTATTTTCTCAGGATTAAACCTAAAAAATTAGACCTTAAAATCTTTTGTAGAACCTTAAAAAATATTAACATGCGAGCATTTGCTAATGCACAATAACTATTTAAAAGATACCAAATTTTCCCCCAAAATTTATCCCCATTCTAATTTAGCCTTAGTAGTACGTAAAAAAATAGTTCTGGACTAGTAGAAAAGATACTCACTACTTTTTAAAGTGAAATTATTCAAACTTAATAAATAAACTACTTACGCACTCAAAAATTTACACATTTGACTTAATTTTGCAAATTTTTTATTCTCTCAGGATTAAGCCAAAATACATAAATCTTGGGATAAAAATTGTTTTTAGGACCTTCTAAAATACCGTCCTGCGAGCGTTTGTTAATATACAATAACTTTCGAAAAATAATTATTTTTACGTTATCTTGGTTTGAATAACTTGCACACATACAGGATCAGAAGTCAAAAATTCTTTATTTGCAAAAGTAAATAAAATACTATGATTTTGTCTTGCAAAGGTAAGCTGGATTATCTAAACAAATTCTTGTAAAACGTTTTAATAAATATATACACGATTAAAATAAAATAAAAATGGTTACCTATTAAAACTTAAAATTCTTTTAATACTTCAACTACGCAACAGTAATATATATAATTAAATATATAAAAAATATATGGCTAGCATTTATTGTCGGTTTTGTAAAATGCAATACATATGCGTTATAAATAGATACAACCAGTACAAACTACGTTTATAGAAAATAATCAAACTCCAAATACATATATTTATTTTCTCCGCTTTAGATTCGTAATTTTTAAATAAAAATGTAATCAATATGTATTACGGCAACGGAGTGTTTAATATGGAGATCCTTAAGATCTCTGTTTATGTTGCAAAAATTACAATACAATTAACTCCCCGATTTTCTATTTCTATATTATATACGCTATGTGACTTATATATCGCCCTGTGTTCGAATCCCTTGTACATCTGTAGCTGTCCGACATGGCACACCGTGCGCATATGAAATGTCGAATGAGGAAGGCGGGAATTCTCCATGACTTTTCAATGTTAAAAACTTACACTGACACACGATCGACTGCACCACATCCACATCAGTATTATATAGTTATTATATATATATATATATATATATATGCGCTGTTTAGTTAAAAATATGTATATCAGGTTGTTACATATGAAATGCCCGATTTTATAAGGAATAAAAAAAGTCTAAATTTAAAAAAATATAAATATTTATTCTGCAAAATAGTCTCCATTTACATCAATAGTTTGTTGCCAACAGCCTGGAAGCTGAAAAATTCCCTTTGAAAAGAAATCTAGGTTTTGACGGCTCACATATTGCTCAAACACTGCTATTACAGACTCCCGGTCAGGGAAGTCCCTATTTTTTAAGTGATTGTCTAAACTTCAGAAAAAATAAAAATCAGTTGGCGAAAGGTCAGGTGAATAAGGTGGGTGAGGGAGAATTTCGTAACCAAATTCCGAAAGTTTTTGGATTGTCTGTCGTGCAACATGAGGTCTCGCATTATCATGAAGAAGTATGGGTCCATGTCTATTGACTAGTGAGGGCTGCAAGCGGCTCAATTTTCCATGCATAGTTTCCAGTTCGGCACAATAGGACGCTGACGTGATGGTTTCACCAGATTGCAAAAATGAATAGTGAATAATACCCTTACTGGTCCATCATACAGTCACCATAATCTTTCGCGGGTGAAGTGATGCTCGTGCATGCTGTTTTGGTGCTTCACCTCGATCTAATCATTGTCTAACCGTCTCCGATTATCATAAAGTATCCACTTTTCGTCACACGTTACCACTCGATGAAGAAACGGTTCAACTTTCTGTCGATTAGCCAAAAAGGTAGCCACCTCTAATCGACGAAGCTTATTGGCTTCCGTTAATTGGTGCGGCACCCATCGATCGAGTTTCTTCACTTTGCCAATCGAAGAAAGGTGACGACTAATGGTGGCAATGGACACTTGAAATGTTTCTGCAAGGCTACGCACTGTTGTCGACGGATTACTTTCAACTTCTACACGCAGCTCGTCGTCATTAACGGTGCTACGCGCATATCCGCGAGGCTCATTTTCCAAACCAAAATTTCCCTCGCTGAATTTTTTCAACCATCGCCGTAATGTGCATTCATTACACGTGGTTTCACCGAAAGTCTGATTAATTTCTCGCGTTGCTGCAGCTGCATTTAATCCCTTTTTAAATTGAAAGAGGTAAATTGCCCGAATATCTCTTGCCGACAGCATTTCCATAGGTGAGACAAGGACAGGTGTATTAATCTTTCCAAGAAATGGAAAAGGTACACACTTCAAAATAAATACCCTTTTCTACAAATACAATAATAATTTTCACCAAAAACATACACGTCTTCAGGCAGGTGCGATTCAGTTCAGACTGAAGGAAAAAACGGACATTATATTTGTAACAACCTGATAATTAAGTATACACATGTAATGTAAATATAATAAAATAATATAATAATGTTATTAGTTTACATAGTAATAGTAAAATAAGAAATACATAGAGTAAATGTAAGAAAATATAGAATACATAAAATGATTAAACCAAATATAATTTGCAAGCATATAAATATGATGCTTAATTAATACACTGCCATATTACTTTTGGAGAATATTCATTGGCTTTGAAATGCAATGTACAACTGTATATCTTCCTTCGGAGGAATGTGCTTTAGGCATGTATAAGACTTTTATGTTATATGCCTTCTATATTAAAATATCTGTTGGTATATAAATCTTTACGACTTATTTATATGCATCATTCGTATCTTATATCTTGTAAATAAATGAGAAATTATGTAATATATCTACGCGAAACTTATTTCTGAGTAGTTCAAATAAATTGAATTGGATTGAATCCAAAAGCATTTACATATTTAATTTACATATTCGCGAAAATCTCTAAATACACCATAAAAATATTTTCAGAAAAAGGACGGCTTCATTTTCCCTATACTCCTTCAAATTGCTTAAGAATTATAAGGATATCGATTTCCAATAGATACAAAAGAAACAATATTTTAATTCATTATATCCATATAAAGGTCCTCCCACTTCCTCCCAACTTTACATTAAGATTAATTAGTTTATCTAAAGATCCTCTACCATGAACAGATTTCCGACAGTTGCTAAAACCGGTCCGGCTGACCGATTCCTAACTCCCCGGCGGCGCGTCTTACCTCCTGAACCGAAATAAGTCTTTCACTTCATCCACGTAAGGACTTTCCTTGCTTATTTGTGCCCGAAGCCGCTGACTTAGGCTTGTTTTCATAGTTTACCAAGTGGAAACAAACCCTTCAGCTTGAGAGAATGGAAAAAATAGTCTGTCACTGTGCGTAAAAGATAGTTAGCTTCAATAGGAGGCGTTTCGTTTTCGGAAAAATTCATAAATATGTATAAAATTGGGAAACGTTCGACTGCTGTTATTCTTTTTTATTTACGCTTGGTTTGTATTCCGGGAATTATCGATTTGATTTTTTCTCCGAAATAATTTCGATTTAATCAATTCTCATGAAATTCTATACAATAAATCAAGAAGTTTTTACTACGAAAAGTTTTTTGATTGGTATTACCATAGATGTATCGAAAAGTCTGTGAAATAAAGCACCAGAAATTCTAAAAACTTCGTTTAACAGAACTAGGATGAAAGGAAGAATACCGGAAAATTTTGAACCGTGAATATTTTCATTTAAGTATAAAAGGGGGAGTAGTAGAAATTGTCCCAACTATCGCGGATTTACAATAACAAGTAGCTAAAATCTATTAAAAAATACTACAGAAAAAAGTTGTAATCACAATAATCACAAATTACAAATTAAATATTTATACTGAAATAGTTATTGAGAAAACCGGAGGTAATAAGGCAGCTTTCCTACATACTGAAAAAGCTTTTAAGTATATATTAAGAAATATCATAGGGAACAAGCCTGTAAATATCCTCAATCGCTATCCTTCTGGTTTCCATACTTAAGCGGGATCTTTGGCACTGCTTTTCCTTCTTATTCTATCTTGCATATTTGTGCTCGAAGCCACTGACTTAAACTTATTTTCTTAGTTTGCAACGTGTAAACAAATCCTTCAGCTTGAGAGAATGGAAAAAATGTGTCACTATGCGTAAAAGATAGTTAGCTTAAATAGAAAGCGTATCGTTTTCGAAAAAAGCTATGACGATCTATTAAATTTGGAAATGTTGGACTATTGTTATTCTTTTTTTAAGTTTCATCCACTTTTTCACTGAGCATCTTCATGATTAGTTTCAGTACAACGACGTCAACAACAATAGCAGCCACGGAGCTAGTCCTTGTGAAAATGGCAAAGGAGCTACGTTAAAGGGGCGATTTCATGTTGGAAACTGTAAAGAACACTATTATGTAGAAGGGTCTGAGAAAAAGAAAGGTATAAGAAATACTACACAATGCACATAAGAACCTATATAGAGATTCAAGGAAAATTCTAAAAATATTTATTTATAACGAAAGAATGATAATAACTGACTATTCTAAGTAACACTTTTTAAAATGACAATGAACTATATAATTTAAAAAAACTAATCGGTTGAATAAATAAATAGATAATGAAAATACGCCTTACTAATGGTAGTCTGTCTTAACCTTAGTCTTGTTTAAGAATAATTAAAAATGTAAATAATTTGAGAGACTTAGATAGTTATGAGTAGAGTAGTTATTTTTTAGGATAGGATTATTACATGAGATCCTATCCTAAAAAGGTCATAAGTACGTATGTACGTACGAGGGATGTCCTTTAAGTTCTGCATAGTGGGACATAGAGGGCGCCACTAATCAAACGTAACTACCAAAAACTAACCTTCATCTTTAGTTAACCTAAATCCAAAGTTTCAGTGCGATACGTGTAGTGTTGTAGCTACAACGAACTGTCAAAGTTGACAAGATAGTTGAAAAATGGAATTATTACTAGAGATTTCAAAGACCTCAATTCAAAAAATTTTGCAAAAAGAACTGTGTACAAAAATTAGTTTCCCGTTCTATACCACATCTGTTGACTGAAGAACAAAAAGCAGCAAAGGTAAATTGGTATCAAAAAACTCAAGTTTGCGTCAACGCCGGAAACTCTAACAACGTGTACAACATTGTCCGTAGTGATGAATCTTAGATTTACTCATAAGAGACAGAAAACAAACGCCAGTCGTCTGGTTGGGTGTTCCAAGATAAAGAAAAGCGAACAAAAGTCATCTGTATTCGAAGTGTCTCCAAAAAGTTGGGCACGACATTTGTCTCGAAAGCAGGTCGTGTAACAACAATTCCTCTACAAGATCAAAAAACTGTTTACCGCCGATTGGTATACAACCATTTGTTTGCCGCAAGTTATCGCTGAGCTTAGAAAAACCAACACCGAACGACGAATCATCCTCCGCCAATGGAAGTTCGCACACAGCAGGCAAGACAGTCGAATTTTTAGCGCAATAAAACGTCAAATTGTTTGACCATCCGCCGTACATTCCGGACCCAAGTCCCAACAATTTCTTTACCTTTACGAAAATCAAGAACGGTCTGCGTTGTCAAAGGCTCCAGTCGTCAGAAGAAGCACTCAATGTCTTCAAAAACGTAATTTTGACTGTACTAACAAACGAGTGGAACAACTGCCGCCAGAGTTGATTCGAGCGCACGCAAAAGTGTTCGTGAAGAATACTTCGAAAAACAATGAAGTCTTGAAAGCTATCTACTGTTTGATTCCAGTTTTATAGGCAAAACTAGAAAGACAAACCACGTATGTAGTAACGAACGTATAACTGAGCAAAGAGATTGGCCTCGGATATGTTAAAGAAAATATCCATTATATACCTATTACGAATTGAGTGTTATTTAAATCACGTTTAAGAAGTTTAAACTTGTTAATTATTTTGTAAAAAATGTAATAAAATAGATTTCTACTAAAGAGTAAAATTTTGTTTTTGATGAAGTCCCGAAAATTTCGTTCCGCCTGTTATATACAAAAAAAATCACAGAAGCATAATTTAAAGATTTTGAAGAATGCACTATAAATAAAGAACTTAAAAATTAATAAATACTGAGAAATCGAAGATTATGGTAATATGAAAAGAAGGTATAAAAATAACAATAATGTTAAATAGAAAAGTGGTGCACTAAGATAAGTGATTTGTTCGAAAATACATTAAAATTATGCCAATTTCCAACAAACACATTTGCATATTTGCAAAAGCAAGTATCCAAAAAGATTAAAACATTTACATGCTTATTCACTAATCCTTTCTCTACTGCCGTTAATTATCGAGGTGTGGGTAGTAGATAAGAACAACAAATGTCGAAAATAGTTTTTCATCCACTGTTTGGCAATAACCGTGTATAGGCTCACGTCGTTGTTCGAATGTTCAGTAATAACTAAGATATTCGTTGTATAATTACTGTTCATTACTATCTTAATGAAAGAAATATAAGATTAATTACAAGCCATCGAAACAACTTACGGTCATGAAGGGTAGTACAAGAAGGAAATGAAATAAAGAATAAAACGCTAAAGGAATTGGAAATAATACCAATAATAAAAATGATAAATAGAAAATAACGTGGTGAATATTTAATGAAAATGAAAAAAAACACTAGGTAAAAATGATATGGCGAACAAGAACCAAATAAAAAAAAAGATATAGATTGAGAAAGTCGTGGAACAATACAAATACAGTGGCTAAAAATTCAAAGAAATGGGAACTAACATAGAATATTGCAAAGAAAATTAGAAAGAACAAAAACTAATAGCCAAAATTAATTAATGATTAAATTGGTAACTTAATATCTATGTTACATTATGATTTTCGATTATGTGTATGTATTTGGATGTAGTTCTAACGACAATATAAAAAGAAACCATGATAGGTCTACATGACACAAGTATTAATCTAATATAATGTGTATAATAGATTTCTGCATAATATAAGGTAAGTCCACTGCGAATAGTGACCTTACTTAGAAGACATAGACACTCCTGAACACATTATCTTTAACTGTGAATACAGAACGTAGATCCAGTGCCAAAATAAGCGTTGTAGATATCGAGATAATAAAGATAAGTGAGGAGTAATAAAACAAAATAGCATCTAAACCAACCGTGAAAGACTAGACCACAAAATTTTTTGCGCGGTTCGGAGAATATAGAAAAAGTAAAGGAATGTTATATGACCACAATCAACACTGTAATAGGGAAACGAAGAATTTGTACCCAATACAAAAGGTACTAGGAAAGTTTTGCAATACAGCATTGTTTATTTAATTTTTCAAAGTAATTTCTACTACACTCAATACACCTCTCCATCATCCGAAACCAATCTTTAAACCAGTTCGTGAAGTCATTCAATTCATCTTTCTTCCCGTATTCAGATGTTGTCAAATTCCATTTGTTAACAAAATAATACACTTCTAATGACAATTCTTTGAGCTCTTCGACAGGAACTTCAAATTGCCTCGAATAGATAATAAGGACAAATAGGAGGACAATACACTATAAGGGCAGAAATACGAATTCAATTATTGAATCGATTGCATATCACAAGTTAGTGTGTCAATAATAGAAACTAGACAACACATTATTAAAAAATGTTTAGAAATCTTTGCTAACTTTCTTGACTTTCTTTCATATATAATTCTGCGATAGAAATTGGTCGTTGTAAGAATAAACGCTCACTTTTCACTTCCGTTTCTTCAAAATCTATTACCAAACTGCTCTGCTATGTGTTTCAACAATAAAACGTTGATTACTCCAATGGCAATAGAACAAACAACTGAAAAAAATAGTGTTATTATTAAATATTTGTTGTTATCGAAATATGATTGAATTAAACGAACTGCAACAGGATGTTGTTCTTTAACATTACTAGTTCAAGTCTAAAATTTAACGATATTAATTAGATTTGCTTAAGTTAAAATAAAGTTTTTATGTTTCCTTATCTTTATCAGATCTTTGATGAATAGTATTCCAACTCATATTTCTTTGAACACCCGTTGTAAATATATCTAATTCCTTCACAATACAACTACCATATTCAAATGTTCCAACGAAATAAATTTAAATATACATTACCTAGGGTTGAACGACTTTCTAAACACATTATTTATACATTACCAGAAACTGTGAACTGATTTTATACTATTTCATAAACTTCCTATTTATTCATCCCAATTTCTCTTAAAGCAGGTCCACTATTTTCATAAGAGAGAAAGAGCAGCAAATAGACGGAAGAGTCATAAATACGACTTCTAGTTTAATCTTACTCTGCTCCTTTAAAATTCGCCTCCTTCTCTTCCCTTTTACAGTCATTAGTTCTAGCGAATTTGCATGTTAACTTGCCTAGTTTCTAATGAATTTCACCAGCCGCTACTGCTATCCCATTTATTTTAATTACACTGATAAATGTTAAATACACATGCATACACCTTATCTTTCAAAACGTGTAAAACATCAGACAGATTTTGACTTTGTAAACGTACTTATTCATACACATGTACATTATATATGTGTGTAAGATAATAATCCTTTATACAGATTGTAATCAATTTATGAGTTAAAGTATGTTTTAAGAATGCATGTGGAAGAATTGTATAACTATAAATCGTGTTATGTCATAAATATATGAGGATAGAATGAAATATTATAGACCTGACACAATAAAAGCGGTCAGAGTATCAAATACAGTTTATTTTCTCTAACTATAAACTGATTTGCCCACTGACATTACATAATGTACATGGAACGAAATTTTATCCGAGTTTGAAGTAAACAGCTTTTGTACATTTATTAAAATGGAGGTCATCAAACAAGATGATATCTTAAACCCTCTAGTGCATACTACTTCAAATAAAAATATAAAAGCACACAGAAATATTACACAATGAAAAGATACATAAATCTAACTCCAATAAAAATCTGTTTTCGATTACCAGAGAGAAAGCACTTCTACCCACATTTCTATTTCTTTGTTTTTAGAGGTTAGTGTGTTTCCTTGCTTCGTTGCTTCTTCTTTCCAAACTTTTCTATATATGAACTTATCTCTCCAATAGTACTCCCATCGTTTTCATATTAGTGATTATCGGGTCCTCTCATCTGATCTTTTGTCTAGTACTAAGCCTATTTTCTGGTGGTTTTCTTAGTAATATTTTTTTATTATTGATTTTTCCTTCTTTCCTGTTAAACGTCTATACATGAATATTGTTCTTGATTTAATTTTTTTTACAATATTTCTGCATGCAATTCTTTAACATTATTTCGCTAGTATTTTCTAAAATCTTTAAACACTTTTAATTTTTCAGGTTCTCTGCTTGTAAGGGATATAGTCTTTGCAGTATAAATAAGTTACCACCGATTCTGTTTTACAGACTCCAAATTTTGTTCTTCTACTTGTTTTTTTGATACTAATTATCTGTTTAGATTTGCAAGAAGTCTTATATCCGAATTGTATTATTCGTGCTATTTCTATATTTTATCAATTTTTTCTGCTTGTAGAGTAGATTTCAAATTTGCAATTTGAGTTAACTTCAGTAGTACTACTGAGAGCATATCCCCTTGCCATAATCCATTTTGCTTTTTCTACTGAGTTTACTTTTCAAACTATAAAACGCATTTTTTAAATCTAATGTGCTGAAACTAATCTAGTTTTCTCATAAGTTTTTCGGCCTGTGTTTTAACTTTTTAATATAATTTATATTAGAACTTTATGAGCTATATTTAGTAAGACAATTTTTCTATAGTACAATTCATCAAATGATGACTTGCAGCAATTTAAAATGACTTTATATGCTAACAGAACAAGACATTCATATTATTTTTAACCAAGACGAACTTCGTGATATTCATGAATTTTGGTTTTTTAATTCACCTAAAGTCCTCTTTATTATATTCTGTTACTTTTTTCATTATACCTTCTAAGCTTTCATTGTCTTTTGTTTGCTATAACCATATCGTCAACATATTGACTGCGATTACTGCTATCGAGTTTTGCATTATAGATTCTCCTCTCACGTTACAGATTTTGATAAGGTAATGTAAAAGTGCATAAAATGGCGATTATTTGATAGTTATTCATTTATTTATCTTTGTTCAAACTTACTGATTATTTTCTACGTATGTCGTTTTAGATATTTTACAAAATTTTTAAAACAATTGAAGAGCTGAAACAAGGCGGTTTGTTGAATCTAGTGTTGTTCTCTCGGATTCTAACCAATTGCAAACCTCAGAACTAAGAAGGATTAAGATAGTAGCTACAGAATAAATCGGATAAACATAGGAGAACTTCTATTTGCGGACGATACTGCGATAATAGGAAGAGTCAGAAAAGAATTGCAGAAAAACGTAGATATAATACATAGCTAAAGCAGAATTTAAGCAAATTAACATACATATAAATATAGAAAAGATAGGAAATGGTAATAGCAATTAAAGAGCAAATACATATATATCAGGTGCGTAGCGTCTTCATTTTAGGACGAGAGTGCCTTGAAAGAAAATTAACGAGTGCCTTGAAACGAAATTATCACGCATATGTCAAAGTTATTGTAACGTCATAGTATTGTTTCATTAAATAGTTTTTTAATTTATAAGTCTTTAAGCTTTACTTGTTGACAAAAGAAAATAGAATGTCATGAAGAATAAAATAAGCACTTATGACATATCCTTTCGTTCAAGTTCGGGAGTTAATACATCAGAATCTGCTAGAAGAACTTATGCTATTTACAGAGACAATATAGCTGGGGAGAGTACAGCATGAAAATAATTTTTTCGTTTTAAAGCAGGCTACTTTGACATAAACGTTTCTCAACGTTCAAGAAAACTATATGAATTCAGGTGTAGAGTCGAAAAATTGCCAGATCATTGGAAGGCAATCGTAAATAGTGGAAGAGAACATATTCTTAATTAAAGGGAAAATTTAAAAGAGACTGGTTGACTGAATTAATCCAAAAAAGTAAATAAACTCCCTTATCACATCAATATTCGTATTCTGTATATATTTTCAACAATTAAGTTTTTATCATCTTCAGTAGATAATTAACCACAATATCACATCTAGGTCCGCGATAAAACTCACGCGGAGTTTTGTTTTTTCTGTTTTTGAGTTTGTCACCTCAAAACAATCGAGACAAGCAATTTATATGCCTACCATTTCACCCAGTCCATGAACTCTTTCTTAGGAAATGTGAAAGATAAAGTCGAGTTAAATCGTAAATCGAGGATTTACGAAATAAATGCCTAAAATGAAGTAAACAATATAACGGTCACGCTAAACGTTTGATAGGAAGCCGGTATAAAGATGGCATACGTCAAGTTTAATCGACCTGAGAGATTCAGTTTAGCAAAACACGTGCTAGGAAATAATTATAGTGTAACCGAGGATTTACATTACATTTAATCAAAAATATAAATAATTACCGTGAATTAGATAGCTACGAAAACATATGTATTGCAAGAAACAAAAAACCTGCATTAGACGTAGATAAGGGTCCGATAACATATTCTTGCCTGTAATTCCCAGAAAATACGACTTTTAAAAAGGTCCGAAAGTGGAACCAAAGTGGTGTACACGTGGTGGTTGTGCAGTATTATTGTGGACGAGCTTTACCACGGATGCAGGACATTGTTATTAATTATCTACTGATGATTACAAATGAATTAATTTTTAATTTAATAAAAAAACCCGAACTTATGCATGAATTAAAAAGAATTAAAATATGTGGAAAGGCTTTAGAAGAAAATATTTTAAATACATAAAAACAATAATAGAACAAAATGAAAAACTAAACAGACAAATGAAGCGAAAAAGATCTTTAATATAAAAAAAAACGTTTTTAGCAGTGGTTAAAAGAGTGTTACTACCAACACTAACGTAAGTCTGTAAAGCATAGACCACCACAGGAAAAATTTAATTATATTTAACGCAGCACAGATAAGATTCAGGAAGATACATAGAAAAGCAAAACAGATCAAGACCAGAAATGAAACACGTAAAAAACCGTTAGAAATAGAAGTCCTAGAAGATATAATTGACGAAAGACAATCAAAAAGACTCAGGGATGTACGTACATATGTAGAATGCTAGGTGCTTGAAGCTAAATCAGAAGGAAGAAATAAAAGAGGTAGACAAAAAATCATGGTCGAAAGATATGGGGAAAATAGCACATAAGAAAAGGTATAGTGTGGAGGCAAATATAGGTTCAGTACGACATTTAACAGTAATTAATAATATTAAAGTAGTATATAACGTAGCTATTTCACAAACAATACAATCATTAATAAAGGTGCTAAATATAGGAATTAAATGAACAAAACGAACACAATTTATTTTCAAAAAAAAATAAATGAGATAGAATGGTATAACACGTAACTATCGATTGGTATTCTACAACGAGTTATCCCATTTTTCATCAACATTTTTTCCCGGAAGAAGAAAATATATTTTCCTTTAATAGACCGGAATCCCATAAGTCCACATTTATTAGGGCTAAGATTGTGTTTTTGGCCGCTTTCATTCCTTGTATGTACAGTTGTCCGGATCTCAAAAGGAGAATTCACTTCGTGTTGTGCGTGTATGTGTCGGTGTTTTTTTTTTATTATGGTTTCAAGAGTATTTATTTAGCTGATTTCATAACATACGATAAATTAAGTTTCCGTATACAAGTGTTCGTTATATATTTACTTGACTTAAATATTAAGCCTGTCGGAAAGTTCTGTCGCATTTTGTATATAAATAAAATATAAATAGGGACGTATCAATATGTTACTCATTAATTAGTATAACTGACTTCTTTCCGGTAACCGCTTAATATATGAGGGTTAGTCGAACAGTCCGTGGAATAATGAATTGCGACTGCAAGTTGTCACAACTATAAAATTCCAAATTACTGCGTTTATTAGTTTTGTTGTGACGACTGTTTAACTAGGAGTATTTCAGAGTTTTTGACGCGATGGATTGTATTGATATTTGTGCTGTTAGTACAAGTACAAGTACAACCCGACTAAGTTTAATTGAACACTGTCTCAAGAACACTTACATTATGGTCAAAGGTACAAACGGAAGACGCATTAATGAGATCACGTTTGTCGACTATTATAGATAATTTATTAGTGGACGAATTCGACACTAAAGCATTGAACGCAGCTGAATAACAACCCAAGCTGTGGCTCAAATACGTGGACAATACCTTCGCTATATACACATAGACCTATGGAACCGAGAAACTCTAAAAATTCTTACTACACATAAATAATATCCACGCTAAAATTCAATTTACTATGTTGGAAAATCAAGAACGATCACCCTTTCTAGACGTACTAGTTATCAGAAAGACTAGACGACACACCACATATCGAAAAAATCGAAAAAAAATCCAGACAAATCATTGTCTAAATGCTTACTCACATCATCCTCTCTCTCAGCCTTAGATATTAGTGAAAACTCTAGTCTCTTGATCATAACGACTCGCAGATAATGTAGAAGCAGAAACGAAAAACATCAAGAGTATGTGAATAGTAAACGGTTTCTCAAGCAGTAACATAAAAAAAGTATTTCGACAAAAACACGAAACTAACAAAAAAACAATAAAAGGGCTTATAAAAGCAAACTACGGATAGAAATAAAAAAGTACTACAGAACCACAACATATATACTACATTCACAACTGACAAGACAATAGGAGAGGTGATCAGAAATCCTAAACACAAAATCCCCTTAGAAAAATAAGACGTGCCTAAAATACCATGCGGCGACTGCAACCGATCCTAGGCAGACGAACAGAAGAATAAGTATTCGTACAGAACGACAACTACGTCATCTTTAGCTCAGCACATTATTGCAATAGGTCACAATATCAATTTCGATGGAACGAAACTATAGTAGAAAACGAACACCTGCCGCAAGAATCATAAGAGAGACCATAGGAATATGTAACGAAGCAACCCAACATCTTGAATAAGCGTGATGAGAGAGAACGCCTGCCGCCTGTCTGGAAACCATTTATTATTAATATCGGTACAAATGTGCAAACAAAACGAAGCTATGAAACGAACAATGGACAACATACAACTACCGGCGTATATACCCCTATCATGATCCGCTTTCCAACGCCGATTAGTCCAGGTAATACCGACGACGGAACGTATAAAAGCAGGGACGCCGAGACCAAGAGAAGAAGATGAGATAAATATACAATACACATAAATATATTTATAGATATATATATATATATATATATATATATATATATATATATGTACATATATGTATGTATACGTACTTACATATAAATATATATACATTTGACATCTGGAACTGACCCGCGTTGATGTTGATGAGTGCGTACAAAAACTATATTGTTGAACATTCGGCAGATTCACTGCTGCCATCGTCAGAAAATTGTTCTTGGAGTTTGGTGCAGAAAGGAGAGAGCTCCTTGAGTTCCCTGTATTTGTACTGCTTGTTGGTATTCACGTAATATCGCTGTGTAGTGAAACTAATAGTGTAGTAATATTGCTTCTCCTATTATGTGTGTATAATAATGTTCCTATTTTGCGATTTGCTTTGTATTACAGAAGTTGATTGAATGTATAGCTATTACGAACATATAGCTATTACAAATTGTGTCTGTTCGTAATACCGCATTTCTTGTCTTCTTCTTTTCATATGTTGATGCATCTAATAGTTTGAGCTATGTAAAATTTATCGTAATATATATCTTTATATATATACATATATATACATATTTGGCAGGAGTCTTACAATCTTATATATAACCGAAGCGAATGATAAAATCCCATAGAAACGCAAAAGAATCCTGTAAGACGTTAAAATTCTATAAGAGCGAAAAACCCCTGTGAGGCTTCTGTCAAATATCAGGCGAATAATACCTTTCCAAGACACGAACGTTCGCTTCCAATTTCGCACTTTTCCCAATATCAGGGTATTATACGATCAAATGGAGTGTGTCAATGAGTAATAAATATTTAACAAGTTCTCAAGTGAGAAAGTCGGTTTCAATTTCGGAAGTACGTATCATTGTGTGAGAAATTTTGTTTCTTACGTAACGATTCATTATGATTATCAAACTCATTTTCATCTAGAAAAATCCACAAAAATTTACTACCGTTTAAATTAATACAAACTCTGCTATTTAAATTAATAAGAACTCTATGATACTTTGTATTTCCGTACCAAGAATTTTATTGTTATTATTAATACCTGTATTTACTTATTTTAACCTCTGTATTTAAAAGCAATAATAATAGTTTTTTGCATTATAATATACCTGTATCCCTTTCCGACCGTTTACGCACAATTGTGCGGGTAAGTTTAAGTCTCCATAATTTCTTTAATATAGCAATAAGATCGGAAAAACACAATTGTGTGTGCTATGTCTTTGTTGAACATTGTAAAGAACCGTTATAATTTTTTGTTTCTTCATACTAACTTCTTAGTTTTAGTTGTGTACTTTCCGCAGTTGCAAAAATGAATCGAAAGGGTAAGTTTGCATATAAATTAAAACTATTTAAAGTGTGGAATCTTTTATCAAACAAGTGTTTTCAATAAGAAAATATTTTGTGATTATTTTGAGATTTGTGATATTTTAAAGTAACATTTTTTTGAAGTGCCACAATTATGCGTGCTAGGACTACATTATAAAAATATGATAACTTTTTTTGTTCTTTTTCTAAGGTGGACTAACCAAAAGCGATATATTAGCTCCACTTTTAATCTCGGATTTGGAAGATTTTAGCAGTGATAATGAGTGTGTGGATGCGAGTTGGGAAATACCCGTTGCAACAAATGATTTGTCTGATCAGTGAGAATGAAGAAAAAGTAAATGCTCTATCAGAGACACCACCAAATGAATGCAAACTGCCAATCGTCCGTTTGAAACGCAGTTGGAAAGCAGCTCTTGCGCAACTACAGACGAAAACACAGCTCCTTATCATTATTTTTCCTTTTATTTCAATGATGAATTCTTAAAAAAAGTGACGGAGTACACAAACAGGTACCATTTTGTAGAGAAGGGCAATGCACTGGGAGCAACAGTATCTGAGATGAAAATATTTTTTTGGTATCACCATATCGATGGGATGCATTCGGTACCCAAGACTACGCATGTACTCGGAGAAAACCACAAGACTCCTTGTGGCTGATACCATGAGTCGCGATCGATTTTTTCAGGTGCGCACATGTCTATATGTGGTTGACAACAGTGAAGTAACGGATGCAGAAAAACAATCAAACTTATTTTGGAAAATAAATCCGTTACTTGAACATGTAAAATCTGCATGTAAAAGTATTCCCAGGAATTGCAACGCTAACTATTCCATAGACGAGCAAATGATACCATTTTCTGGTCGGTGCCCTGTAAGACAAAGCCTCCCAAATAAACCTAGAGGAGTGGGATTAAAAAATGAAGTTTTAACAACGTCTGAGGGACTAGTCGTTGATTTTGAAATTTATCAAGGAAAGACTACACCACTTCCATGCCCTAATTTAGGCTTAGTTTTGCGTTTAGCTGAAACACTTCCTGAAGATTCCAAACTCTTTTTTGACCGTTATTTCACGACAATACTACTGCTTCAAGCTCTGTTTAAACGTGGAATCTATGCTACTGGAATAATAATGAGGAATAGAGTAAAAAATGTGCATTTCACGAGTGAGACACAGATGAAAAGGGGTGATATTTGCCATAGTGAAGACAATATTGTCGTGGTGTAGTGGAATAATTCAAAGTCAGTAATTCTTGCATCTTCAGCGTATGGGTGTGGCCCAGTTGAACAAGTAAAACGCTGGAAAAAAAGAAGAAAAGGTATGTGGAAGTTCCAGCTCCTAGAATTGTCGGGGAATACAACAAGTGTGTGACCGGGGATGATGTATGTAATCAACTAATGGAAGCACACAGGTCATTTTTTAAAACTAGAAAGTGGACTTTAAAAGTTTTTATACATTTCATTGATCTTGTGTGCTGCAACGCCTGGATGCAATATAGAGATCACTGCAAAATGAATTCCCAACATCGAAAAAATACACACGACTTGTTAAGTTTCAAAATGATATTAGCTTAGCAGGTAGTAGCTGAAGATAAAAAAAGGAATATCGATATGAATCTGAAGAGGAAGATGAAGAAGTCCAGAATGCTGCTAAAAAATATCGTCCATCCGAACAACCATGCCAAGACAAAAAACTTGATGGATACAAACACTGGCCTCTTGAGCATGATTTATCAGCAGCAAGATGCTGCCGACTTGTCGGATGTAAGTCAAGAACGCATACCTATTGATCAAAATGTAAAGTATATTTATGCCTCAGTAAAAAACAAAATTGTTTCGTAAAATATCATATTGAAAAATAAAAAAATAAATAACATTGTTTCAAGGATATTGGTTTTTTTAATTGACAATTAAATCGGACTGCAACAATTGTGCGTATCCTAAAAAAAGGATAAAGGGTCTTATTGACTAAACTTAATATCTTAAAATGTTCTATGTATACAAAAATGACAGAATTAAAAAATTTGGATAAGTCTATCGCTTGGATCGGCTATAGGCCGGAAAGGGGTATATACTACTGTGGGCAAAAAATAGTAATACTTTTTAATTTAAATTTCGCGCGAATACCCATTCGTCGAAATATTTTTTTTCTAAGTTGGTATGACTGTCTGTGACATCTGTGCCAAATGTCACATCAAAATAATCATTAGTGTTTAGTATACGCTTGTCTTTCTGAAGTACAAAAAGTGCATTCTGCGATTTTTACAATGAGTGAAATTATTCAACAAATTTTGTGTACGGAATCAAATTTCTGGTGCTGAAACGTTCAGAATGTTGCAAAAGGCCTTCGGTGACAATTGTTTGTCGCGAGCAAGTGTTTTTGATTAGTACAAATTATTCAAAGAGGGTCGAGAACGCGTTGATGACGAACCACGTCCAGGACGGCCATCAACATCAACTGATAATCAACACGTAATTTTCAGCAAACTCAAACGACCGCTCCGGGGAAACCGTTTTGAGTCAATTGAAGACATTAAACGTGAATCGCTACGCGCATTGAAGGCTATTCCTGAAATTGACTTTAACAACTGCGTCGAGAATTGGAAGAAACGTTGGCACAAGTATATTGGAACCAGGGGCTATGTGTGTGTGTGTGTGTGATTGAGATCATGTTCTCTAAGTTTTATTATTATTATATTGTACAATATACCTACAAATACTTCTTTTAACCCCACTTCAGCAAGTATCACAATCATTCTGCGCTTTCTTATGAATTTAACATTTGGAGCTATATATACATATATATATATATATATATATATATATATATATATATATATATATATATATATACTTTCAGAACATTTTAGAACTTATAGATTACAGATTTATACATAAGTCATAGTTTCTCTTCAAAACTGAATATATTCTTTAGTTTTTACTACTTCTTTTCGATTCAATATGTGCAACTTAATATGATATAAACATATAATAATTGTACATAACTAATTTCAACTCATTTACATTTTTATTAATATATGAAAAAGTAAAACAAGAATATATGTTCAGTGGAAAGTTTTATTTCGTAATATTTTTTCCATTAAAATCATCTATAAAATTAAAAGTAATATCATTATCCTATCAGTCGAAGACAGGCAGACGTGAGACAAAAAACATTTAATAATTTTTATTGGGCATACGAAATTACCAAGTAAACTTTGTAGTCGTTGCTAAACGAAGCAAACAAAACGAAAGCCATAACGTAAACCCATTAAAACTTTCTTGAAATGTAAAGAACCTTTATTAAACTAAATACCCGTTGCAAAGAGAAACCGTTTAAGTTTTTCCATTTGTTAAATAATTGCGTTTCTGCTATTTCTCTGTTATTTTATGAAACACACGCAAATTATGTAGTAAAAATTAATATTTACATATAAAATATTTTGTCAGTTAGCAATAAATGCTATGTAATTGGAAAGTTGAAACAAATAATAATGATAATAATTACTTTTTTAGTTCCAGTCAAAAGTGTGATCGACAGAAGAAAAAGATGCTAATTGCTTTCAAATTGTTGAATGTAAACTTTCAGAATCCCTTTCCTTTGAAAAATTTTGTTTCGACAGTTTCCTTTCAGTTTGCAGTCTGAAACCGTATCTTTGGCCCTACTACTTCACTTGTAACGTTTCGTCCACTCCTGCAAAAGACATTCTCAACACTACTGTTACTCTTCATATTGCTAGACAGTCAAACAACGACGTAAGAAAAAGTTTTTGAGTTTTTCAAATTGAAGATATGAATTGTTTTTATTCGCCTTCATCTAGAACATGTTTCACTTGTTTTCTAATGTCTTCCCTTGTTATTAGAGCTTCTAGTATAAGTTTTGGTACGAATTTTAGTACAATTTATGGTATGATTGTTTTATTAGCCTTTCGTAGCATTATTTTTAAATCCTTTTAGACTACCGTTAGTGTACTACACTTCTCTGTCGGAACCGCTACTGTACCCGTGATGTCGTTTTGTTGCAGTAAGAAGTTAGTGTTTACCTAAATCTTATACTTCGTTTTTTTTATCAATGGTAGTTTTTACGATTAATAGTTCCATTACGTTAATTTCTTCTTTTTCTGGAAATTTTATTTAAAAAAATCTGTTAATTATATAAATTAGAATACAAAATTTATTACAGTGGATTCTTTTCTTTATTATTCTTTTGATTTTTGCATTATTTAATTCATTCAATTTAAATTATTGAATTAATTAAATATTTTCCTACTTGCTTGCTATCTTCATTTTACCTTTGTTGTATACCCCTTCAGGACAATTGTTACCAAAAACGAGGAAAGAGATTTCTTGCTCCTCACCCCGATGTTCGCCAGGGCGCTATTTATTAATTTAATAACGTGCCATGCTTATTTTGTTTAACAACCGACATGATCTTCTTCGATTAGGTAAGCTGGCAAGCTGCAACGTAAGTACAACATCGGTTAGACAATTCAACCTAGAAGAGGTTTTCCGTTTTTTATTTATTGTTGATATTCCGATTTTAAAAAGTGTCAGTTTTTCGAAATTGATTCTTCTTTTCCATTATGCCACCATAGATAACTGTACGTTGCAATACAACACGAAAAGTCCCATTGAAGAAGAAACGAGTGCTTTTTCTTCAGGTAAATGGCGTGTTTTCATACTTCGACTGTCTCAATTACATTTCATTGACCTATGCTTTCAACTACTTCCTCCTTCGGCTTATTCGTCAGATAGGCCCTTCCCTCCTCCCCGAGACATTTTCCATTTTCCCAAGCTGAAAACTAGGATCGGTGGCAATAAATTTTGGTCGAATGAGTAAGTAAGTATGATAAAACTTACTTTCCTGGAGAAACGAAATGGCTAGAATATCGGTGAACTAAATGTTATGAGTTACAAAAAAATATGCTGAAAAATAAAATAATTTCTTTTCAAAAGTTTGTATTTTTTATTTAAGTTCGCGAATTTTAGCTCTGTCCTCGTAAGTAGCAAAGTTCGTACGTCAATTATTACTAGTGAGTCTGATAGTGATGCGTAAATATCGACATTGGCAATACAAATAGTTAGTGCTCTAACATCGTCAATTGACATTTATGTAATTAATGGTTAATGAAGATTGTAATAGTTATTTCTGTTAATTCGATATATGCACATTCTACTGTAGACAACGAATCCCTGTTAAAACGTAACAATACTTAACAAAATCTAGGAAAACTAAGATATACACACACATAGATTACTTAAGCATATTTTTACCAGACTAATAGAAATATTATCAATACGAGGGCAATTCAAATTTGTCCTGCATTTTATTTTTTTCTGAATATAATTGTAGAGATACTGTAAAGCGATTTTATATTCATCAAAGTAGGCATGATAACTAACGCTGCACCTTGATGTGGTGCAACAATGTGTCAAATTCGGTTGCACAATATGTACTTACTAAATTTCTTTTCAGTGATTACACCTTCATGGAAGCAACTAATATTCACCAAAGACTTCAACGCCAATTTGGAGAAAAGGATTTATCACTTAGTATAGTCAATGAGTGGTATAAATCTTCCCAGGATAGTCGTGAACACATGTCGAAGTTATTGCCTGTCCAGCGTCTGCTGTGAATCCTGGCATCATTTAAAAAATTGGAGAGGTGATCCGGAGCAATAGAAGAATAAAGAAAATAAAATTTCTAGAACTATAAACACTAGTATTGGTAGTGTCTGACGAAAAACTTAAATTTATTGAAGCTAGCACCAAGCGGATTCCAAAACAAATTTCCGCGGAACAACAGTAGAAACGACTGCGGGTTTGCAAAGAACGCCGGCTTCGCTACGAGTACGAAAGTGATAACTTTTTCACCTATCAGAACAAATGGTGAGATCTGGGTACACCAATATATGCCCGAAAACAAGAGTGTTAGCATGAAATGGCTCGCCTTCGACCAAAAAATTCAAAACACAATCATCGGCTGGAATACTGATGGCGACTGTATCTTGGAATGCTATTTGGCCAATGTACGTCGATTTCCTCGAAGAAAGAAAAACGATTAATTCAGCTTATTACAATGAACTTTTGGAAAGGTTATGCTGGTCATGCGAACAAAAAAATATCGTCTCTTAAGTAAAGGCCTTATTCTCTTTCTTACGTTATAAGGCTCGTCCACATACAGCTCATCTAACAATGAGAAGTACTGCCTTAACTCCCCTCCAATATAGCCCGAACTTGGCCTATTTCTTTGGTTCACTCAGAAAGTTCTTGGGAGGTAAACCAACAGAAAGAATTTTTTTCGACAGGAATAAGAAGCTATCGGGGAGATGGAACAAATGTATTTTAAAGGGAGATTTGTTACTCGACCAAAAAAAAGCAAAATGAATGTCAAATTTGAATCGCCCTTGTATAATAATGAAAAGAAAACACGACATAAGCAGATCTTTTAAATTATTAACGGACGGCAAAGAAAGGTCCACAGTATTACTTTTTCATACGAACAACTTTGAGCCCAATAACTTATTTTCAGGAAACAAATTATTCTATTTCATTTTTATTTAATTCATTTATCAAAAAAATAACCACAAATAATAATAAAAAGCAATCAATAAACGCTTTCTTTATTCCATCTATCTGCATTAAGCGTAACTAATTGTAATTTACGATTGCATAAATAAATAAATATTTTTCGTTCGTCGCGGGACGAAGTATATCTGACCCGGATGTTTCCAGGATATCGATCAGAGCAAACACGAAGAAAAGAAATAAAATGGAAACGAAGTTTAAGTGTAAACTTGTAACGTGGAAAATAAAATTATGAACGAAAAATTTTTAAAAATAAACTGAAAAACACAGAACTTTAAGTGGAAACATAACGAAATGGAATTCAAGGAATATTAAGAGTAGGTGTTAAAGATACAAACAAAATTAAAATTAAAATATTTTATTTTATTTGGAATATATTTTAATATATTTCCTATAGTAAATAATAATTTCTTATTATATGTAAATTAACGCACGCATACTGGTCGGTAACAACTTTTCTCGTTGGGTACATATTGTATGTCAGGGGATCGAGATCAACCTACTTGACCGTCTACGTCACAGTTACTGTCGAGTAGTTGCATGACGCTTCCCCAAAAGGTGCAAAGTTGACAGTTTCGAACATTTGAAGTGCATGGATACCTCAATGCGTTGAACGCGAAGCGAGGTATTTGAACTATTTTCGTTTCATACTTATTCAAACTGATATTTATAAGTATAGGGTTATTTGAACTGTTTCTTTTCTATTTACTATTTGAATTGCTATACTTTTACGCATGTACCTTCACATACGGAGCAGTTTGCTGTCCAAATAAAATTGCATAAAACATTTACGTGTTTTATTTCAATACATAGGACTTTCAAAACAGAGACTTACCTTAACAATAGATACATAAGAAATATCGGCTTTTTTCCTTCAAGCTTGGTTGACCAAGAAATATGAAAGCAAATTTCTAGACCACTCAAACATTTAGGCGTTATAATTTACACGAAACAGTAACTTGACAAGGAAAAACAAAAGAAGAAAATCTTATGGATTTGGAGTATAATTGCAGAAACAGATCGTTGTGCAGTGCACGTGTTTTGTGAATAAATAAATCCGTGACGCGAAGATTATATGTAGTTCATTACTGTTTTATGTGACATCCATTACATAGCTCTAAATCTTCCATATTAATTACATGAATGACATTATTTCCAAAAATCAAATCTTTCATAATTCTGTTAAACAACTCTCTTTCGTGAGCTTATACATCAACCACAGGAACTACTTCTGATCCAAGGCACGTAGCATATATACATGCAACGGTATTGTTGAATTTAATAATACTTTAATACTGTTTATTTTTTGAATATACATCGTATACACATTACGCAAATTATTTATTAGTTTCACTTTTTTTCTAAGAAATTTGCCGCAAATACACACAAGTTCATTTCATTTCTGATATTGACACGTATTCCCCTATGCAGTATATTTTTCCGCGCTTTTTTTCTTTACTATTCAGAGCGTGTTCTCACATAAATCTCCATATACACATGTACATATGTATGTAGGTCAAAGAATAACGTACTTTTTTACAATTGTTGACGTTTAAATAAATCACGAAATATTATTAAAAACCATTTCTTTGAATGTATTAACTGGAAAGTTGAGCTAGATGTTACGTAAAATGAATTTCTTCTTATTTTTATTATACTTCTGACATTTTGTATTGTTACGTATTTGTCGCAATAATTGTTTGACGACAGTAAAAACAATCGTATATGTAACTTTCTTGGCGTTTATTAACAATAAATACAACTGAATAACTCCTGTAATAAATAAACTCATAACGTTAATTACAAATACTTCTTAATTAACACATTAGCGCATAAATGTCAGTTTCACTAATGATTAAAGACCCAGGATCGTGGAGGAAGTTAATGGCTGAATAGTTCAAATCTAAGGATTGCTCAACCTTATAAATCTTCGTTTTGCTTTCATAGCTTTTTGTTTTATTTCATTTTCTAAGACTCTATAGCCTGTTAGCGTTGTTCCTAGATATCTAAAATAATAAACTTGTTAAAATAACTTCCTTGTACTGTTATCTTATATTTTTAGTAATTCTTTTAAAGCTACATTGCATTTTATCTTGATTGTGATAATGATCGTCATAATCATCAAATGTTTAGTTTTCTTGCTTGCAGGTTGATCATAAAAGATGGTCTATATATGGTATTTGAAATCGATTTCAAATTTTATTCTTTTATACTTAAGTATTTCGACCAACGGGATAATAAAAAGTTTTTATTAATGATGTTTCGAAAGGAGGAGAGGCTTCCTCCTTTTTAAAGTTGTTTATTTTTTACAGTGCAATACATTTTATTTTTTTATTATTATTTATTTATATTGTCTTTCTTAGATACGTATGTTTTTGAAAAATACCTTTTTTATATATAAATATTTATGACTACTTATATATTTTATTTCATTACTTTTCTACCGTTTAGTACTGTAAACTTACAATTACGAACATTTTTAAAATTAACAAATTTACACGGTGTTTTTTGTGTACATTGTTGTAACTTTTGTGTACATTTGGCAGAGGCTTTCTGCACACATGTGTTATTTTATTCTTTTTCTTTTATCTCCCGTGTCAAATATGTATATGTATTTGCAAATTTACATTGTAAAATGTTTGTATATACAAGAAGATTCATACAGCTTATTTTCTAAGTACTAAGTTATTATAAATATCATTAAGATTGACAATGTCTCGTCTATAGCTTATTGTGTTTTGTTTTTGTGTATTGGGTTGGCAACTAAGTACTTTCGGTTTTGTAGTATAAAATAAAACACTTTTTTTTAAACAAAGAATAGTTTTTAATCAATTATATATATTCCATTTTGCTGAATGACCTTTTGCCATCTTTCTTTCAGCATGATTCCGCGCTCATAAAATTTCTGGTCCTTATCAACAAAAAACTGAACCAGGTGCGAGTGAAGGTCATCGTCATTTGTGAAAGTTTTACCATTCAAAGAATTCTGCGAACTTCGAAATAAATGATAATCAGCCAAGCTCCAATAGTTTCCGACGAGTTGCCAAAGATGTGTGAGCCCTTGCATTATGTTGGTGGAAAACTACACCTTTCCGATTTGACAATTCTGGCCATTTTTCTTTGATTGCTTCATCCAGTTTTATTAATTGTTGACAGTAAACATCAGAATTGATCATTTGGTTCCTCGGAAGCAGCTCAAAAAACGCAACACCTTTGTAATCCCACCAAACCGACAGCATGATCTTGCTCAATGATCGTTTTCGAATTATTAGTTACTGTACAGGACCCATTTTTCATCACCAGTGATGATTCTTTTTAAGAAAGGGTCGGTTTCATTTTATCTAAGGTGCATATCGCAAAAGTTGATTCTTCGTGTTAAATGAATTTCTTTCAATTCGTGAGGTACCCAAATATCAAGCTTCTTAACTAGCCCAAGACATTTTAAATGTTTTTCAATTGTTGTGTGCGATACATGGAGCCTCTCCGCAACCTCTCGAACAGTTATATGATGATCCTCTTCAATTATGACTTTGATTTGGTCATCATCAACTTCAGTAGGCCGACCAGAACGTTGCTCACCTTTGAGGGAAAAATCTCCAGAACGGAATTTTTTATACCAATTCTGACACCTGCGCTCTGTTAAGCAATTAGTACCATAAACTTCACATATCTTTTTGTGAGCCGCAGCAGCTTTCTTTCCTTTACGGAAATAAAATAGTAAAATATGTCGAAAATGTTCGTTTCTGCACTCCATTTAAAATTAACCAACAACTAATAGCTTTAATAAAAATCACGCACTACTTTCTTCTGAAGTTACGTCAATGTGACTAGATCACGCGAAAAACGGTAAAGTACAGCACTAACATACATTATACAAAAAATAAAGCAACGCTCTCTATCAGTAAAAACCTAAAGTACTTAGTTGCCAACCCAGTATATCATTTCTTTAATTATGTGTTTACAGTAGTTGTTTTTTATTTCAAGAATTTCAGTTGTTAAAATCGAATTCATGGTTTTTCCTTAAGGCGTGCTTAAATGAGGCTGTTACATGAATTTTGTTATTTAAATCGTATTTGTGTTCATAGATATTCTTTTGTTTATTCGACGTACGTACCTCCGCAAAATTAGCGTTTTGTTTTATATATATTGCGTGTTTGTTTTTCTTTAGGTGTTTCATATCTAATATTGATAAAAAAAGACTTGTTTGTATTTTTCGGTTTGTGACCTATTTTATTATTGTATTTTCCAAAGAGTTAAATTTTCCGTTAGGTGTGGAACGTACGGTAAAGACATCAATTTTTGTTTGTCGTTGTTTGAGATGATATTATCGGCGTTTTCTATGTTTACACAGTCTGTCTCAGAGAAAACGGAACTTTTTTTTAGAATAAAAGCAAAGCTTACTATTTTGGTAAAATTCATTTATTTTATTCAAAGTAGTCGCTTTCTACTTCAATAGAATGTTTTGCATAGTCGATTAACATGTCGAATGAAATTTTCAGTTCATCTTTAGAGATGTCCTTCAAGATCGCTGTCGAAGCCACATTAATGACTTCAACATCGACATAACACTATACTTTCATCGGCAAATGCAGTTTGGAGAATAGATATAAATCAAAGGGGGCAAAATTCGGTGAACACGGTGAATGACTGATGGTTAAAATGCCATTTGTAGTTAGAAAATCAGTAATAAGCGTCGAGCGATGAGATGGCGCATTATTGTGTAATAAACGCCAACTATTTTCGCGATATTGAGGGCGCATACGACGAATACGCGCCAAAAGACGCTTCATAACACCAAGATAATATATTGACTGTTTGACTAGTTGGTAAAACTCTTTGTGCACTATGTCTTTCGAATCATAAAAACAAATCAATATTGTCTTCACTTTTGACTTCTCCAAACGACTTTTTTTCGGTCTTTCTTAGCTTGGATGCTTCCATTTAGAGTTTCGATCCTTGGCCTCTGGATCATATTGAAAACACCACGCTTCATAACCAGTTTCAATAGAATACCTGAAGTTTTCGTCCTTTTTTGAGTATTTAATCAAGTCTGTACAATGTCGAATTCGGAGCAATTTTTGATCATTTGTTCAGAATTCATTTTTCGACCAATGCCAAATACACACTGTTACTTGATATTTTAATATAACATTGCTGAAAGATCCGCCTTATCGACGCATATTTTTTATAACAGATAGGGCCACTAAGAATTACTATTTTAAAAAGTTTCATTTTCTCTGCGACAGACTGTGTATAGTTTTTCCTTGATGTTTTTGTCTATGAAGTTTGAAGGGTAGTTAATTTTTGAAGGTATTGCTTTAATTTTATTTATGTTTTTTGCAATGTTGTTTTTTTTTCCGAAAACACCTGTCTACTAAGTTATGTATACAAAAGTGACTTTCATACAGAAGTACAAACACGAAGAACATGATATAAGTTTGTTAATTTTAAAAATGTTTGCGAGATTGAAAATTTACAGAATAAAAAATGTAAGTATGCATAAATATTTATATAAAGAAAACCTATTATTCAAACAAATCCATCAAGTAAATGCATGTAAATATAAAATGTATTGCAGGTTAAAAAAAATAAATAACTTGAAAAGGGGGGAAAACGTCGTTAATAAAAACTCAGAGTTTGATTACCCCATTGGTCGGAATACCCAAATATATACAGAACAATAGAATTCATTGTTAGAATAATACGACCAACATATTAAAAAAGAAAAGAATCAATTTTAATATAGAACTTTTCTCTTCTGAAATGTTGTTCCAAAATTTAAAATTTATTTAAAATGGGTTCATTATTAATTTAATTTATTATTAATATGCATATATCTACATGTTTTCTTAAAACTAAATTAAGTAATAATAATCAGAACAATATTAATTAAAACAATTAAATTAAGAATAAAAAGGAATTGAAAATCTTCTAAAAATAATTAAAACTCCTGGACGGCTTCAGTATATCTTCAACTAGAAACAAATGAAAGCAATTTTGTAAAAATTATCCCAATAAATTACTTAAACTGGTTATTCAATTAATATAACACAAATGGTGGAGGTGCCCGATTTACATAATATTAAAAGTAGCAAATGTAAGCCATTTACCAACGTTGTATCCTAGACAAATTTAATTCATCAGTTTACTTTTAACATTATTTCGTTCACGAAAGGGATTGTAATTTACGAAATTAAGATTTAGAGCGATTAAATGAGTAGAAACGTAAGAATTCGAGTGCATATAAATTTCACGATATTAATGTTTAAAAGCCTCGAATTCGAAATGAAATGGCAGTTGCTTCTTCAATTTAAAAGGATAAATGAAACATCCTTTACTTGATGATATCGATTTTCAAGAGATTTCGAGGAGTAATTTAAATTTACTTATGTTTATTTACATTTTCTGTGACGAATCGTATGACGTATATTTAATTATTTTCTTCCTTCAAAGATCTCGAAAATCCCTACTAACTATTCTTAAAGTATAATTTTAAATACGAGGGAGCGTTTTTATATTCGCGGAATGGGGGACAAGGGGTGGAAATAAAAAAAACAAATTATTTTTCTTTTTCAATATATTCACCTGCAAGACGGATACATTTTTCACATCTTTCAATTAATTTATTTATACCCTCATAAAAAAATAATTTCTCTTTATCTGCAAAATACGCCGAAACAGCCTCCTTGACTTCATCATCGGCAGTAAATTTTTTACCCGCAGCTCTTTTTTCATTTTCGGAAACAGGTAATAATCACTCGGGGCCAGGTCTGGGCTGTAGGGTGGGTGATTCACAATTTCGAAGCCCACCTTATGCAGGGCAGCTAACGCAACGCGGCTCTTGTGGACGGGCGCATTGGCGTGCAAAAGCAGAACACCTTTTGTCAATTTTCCCCGTCTTTTCTCTTTAATGGCTTCTTTTAGTCGCTCTAATATTGAAGCGTAATATTCTCCGGTTATAGAAACACCTTTATCTTTATAATCAATCAACAATATTCCTTCTGAGTCCCAAAATACCGTTGCCATGAGTTTCCCAGCTGATTGTGACACTTTAAATTTCTTGGGAGGTGCTGTGCCCTTTTTATGCCACTGCATGGAGTCTTGTTTGGACTCAGGTTCATAATGATGAACCCAAGTTTCGTCTCCAGTAACAATTCCACTCAATACACCATCCTTGTCTTCATTACAGAGGTCCAAAAATGCACGCGAACACTCTACGCGCTGTTGTTTTTGCGGCGGCGTGAGCATTCTCGGCACCCATCTTGCGCTGACCTTAGACATGCCGAGATGATCGTGTAGGATTTTAAAAATTGTTGTATCGGATACTCCAACCATTTCTGCGAGTTGTTTCTTCTTTAGTCGAGCATCTTCGAGTACAATTTGTTCAACTTTTTGGATAAGTGCTGGCGTGGTCACCTCAATGCTCCTGCCCGGCCTCGGGTCGTCTTCAAGGGATTCCCTTCCTTGTTTAAATAAACTATGCCACTTGTACACCATGGTTTTTCCTGGACAAGAGTCGCCGTAAACCAATGACATCTCATTCATTATGGTCGCGACTGATTTTCCTTGCCTGGTAAGGAACTTTATAACGGCACGATATTCGATTTTTTCCATATTTCACTTTTCACTCCTGATTATGTTACTTGGTTGAGGATAGCTCAAAGACTAACTGTCTAATAACAATGAAACTTCGTATTTATACTAATCATGAGTCGCTGCATAGGCCACGCCCCCAATGCGCCTACTCACCCCTCTACAACCCGCTCATTCCGCGAATATAAAAACGCTCCCTCGTATATTGCGTGAAAGAAACCTATCGAACCTAGAATAGACCATGGATAAAAGTTAAGTTAAAAATTAGTTGCAGTTCGATGTCAAGATCAAATTTTAAGCATATGATATCTTCTCGATGTAATATTCAAATTGCGCATCATAATACATGAAGAATATAAATAAAATAACAGCAACATAAGCAGTAAAATAATTTTATTAAATTCCCAAAGGAAATTACATTACATTTCTTCAATATAGTCACCAATGAAGATCCTTTTGCCGAATGCATGGAAGATGTTGGATAGACGAAATACCAAGAAATTTCACTCCCTTAAAGCATTTTTTAAATACCAAAACAAGTCAAAAATATAGAAGATATCCCAAGACACAGCGCAGATAACAAGGTAATCACTACTCTCAGAAGCAAAACAAGTCAAAATCACAAACACCTATACTAGGAGAATACGAAAGATGTAACAAGATACAGTGCCACGTAGATAATAAGAAAGTTACTTCTTCAAGTACCAAAACAAATCAAAATCACAAGTTCTCATGATAGGCGGATATGAATATCTTCCAGTAGCTACTGTTACGTAGACAACAAGATAGTCACTTCTTTAAATACCAAAACAACTCGAAACACAAAGACTAATGTTAAGAGAATATGGAAAGTGTTCCAAGACTCAGCGCTGTGTAGACAACAAGATAGACACTACTTCTGAAACATGGTAAAACGCAAGGTGAATTATCTCTGTATATTGCTGTATACTGCTTAAAAGGGTAGGTCTTTAGTTACATTTACTAATTGGTAAATCTCTTGCATTTCTTCGAAACACGTGCGACTTATTGAATGCTTGCAGTGCCAACTCTACTACAGTAAGCAATGACATTAGTAGAGTCGTTGGACTGCAAACTAACGATTTAACAAAGCCCCATATAAAGGACTCTAGCGATGTTAAACTGCATGAACGTGATCCATCTTTTTCTGAAAATAATCGATTCACCAAACTTCTCTTTCTCATAATAGAACATAAGTAATGCTTAAGAAAACAGCATTAATTTGATGCGCTTTGGAAAATAGCATGCCTATAAGATGACATTCTAATTATATATTATATAGAGTATTACCAAAATGAATTTCTATTGAATTATCAAAATAATTCGTTTCAGCTCAAAACCAAACGCCTATATCTAGATCTGATAAGTGTCCACGACAGGCTGCAAGAATTAATCACCTTTATTATTGCCAATAGTTATGTACTTCCCCGTGGAGGTAACCCATAGAGTTTATTTAATGTTCTGAGATTTTTCTTTATTATGTTGCACGCTGTTTCTTCAATTGCAAAAGTCATTTCCAATTTCGTTCGTTACGATAATATTTTGAAGTCACTTTAGTTGCATTTCTTTTATACATTTTTATTACTTGTACGGGTAAGCAACTCATTAGAATATTAGTTTTAATCATATGATTAAATACCATTAGTAAAATCGACAGAAATTCCCAGATTGTTGAATAATTTATCTGATAACCTAAGAAATATATAAGCAGTTAAAGATAAGAAAAATTTAACATTTTGTTGACACATGAAACAGTGTGTAAACATATATTTTTCCAAAAATTTCATTTTCTTTGTATGAGCAAATACACAAACAAACCTATATTTTCTAGAAATCATTTCATATTTTAGTGATGGCGTTACTAAACTTCATCACAGACATAACTTTAGTTGTCATAAATATTTTTCCTTCGATTCTTGAACTGATTTTTCAATTAGAACTTTTCCCTTTCTTGTTCGTCACATAGTACTTTTACGATTTCTACATATACGAGGGTAGTTTAACAAGTAGTGAGAATGGAAAACAAAAACGAATTTTTTAAATACAAAATAATTTTTATTTTTCAATATATTCTCCTAAAAGAGCAATACATTTACTCCAACGGTGCTCCAATGCCCTTATGCCATCTCTAAAATGCGATTACGGAAGGCTTGCAAAATACTCATTTACGAAGATGATAAGCTCGTCGTTAAATGAAAATTTCTTTCCACCTAGTGCCGTTTTCAATTTTGGAAAAAGGTGGAAGTCGGAAGGGGCTAGATCAGCGAATAAGACGCATACGGTACTAATTGAAAATGCAACTCGTGGATTTTGGACATCGCAACTGTGCTGGTATGCGAGGGAGCGTTGTCTTGGTGAAACAAAATCTTTTTCTTTGCCATTCCTGGCCGTTTAGCATGAATCTCAACATTTAATTTTGGTAGAAGTTCTGCATAATATTGTCCGTTTATTGTGGCACCTTTCTGAAGGTAATCAATGAGCAAAATGCCCTTTAAATCTCAAAAAATTAATGCCATCACCTTGTTTGCCGATAAAGTGGTTTTCGCTTTCTTTGGGGGTGCAGAACCACGTTCTAACCAGTGTTTCGACTATTGTTTAGTTTCGGGTATACTGTAGTGTATCCAAGTTTCATCGCAAGTAACAAATCGCCTACAAAAATCAACCGGATTCCGCTTATAGAGGTCCAAACACTCATTGGAAATGCGCAAACGAGTGAACTTTTGATCAGTCGTAAGCAATAGCGGCACCCATCTTGAAGAAAGCTTGGAAAGGTCCAATTCTTTCGTTACAATGTGGTGTACGCGTTCTGTTGAAATGTTTACCATGTCTACTATCTCTCTCACTTTGAGTCGTCGATCTTGCGTAATAATATTATGGATTTTTATAACCATTTGCTTAGAAGTCACGATTTTGGGTGCTCCAGAGCGCGCTTCATCAACACAGCTTGTTCTACCACGTTTAAATTCATTTACCCATCTACTTACTGTGGCGGATGATGGAGCAGATTCACCTAATGTTTCCCGTAACTCATCTTTTATTTCGGTAGCTTTCATACCCTTAATTAAGAAGTATTTAATCACCGCACGATACTCTGCTTTTTCCATTTTAACAAAACGACGTGTTGCTTCTTTTTCAATCAGCTGTCAAAAATAAACTAATCAACCGATTTATCTAAATATCGGAATGTAAACATATAAATAGGCAACCTAAATTACAGTGTATTTGTTTTATCAATTAGAGCGCCACCTATGTGTCATTCTCACTACTTGTCAAATTATCGTCGTATAAGTCTATGTTGAAAAGTTTGGAGAATGAAAGCGAAGAAAAGAACTTTGGGATTTGAAATTGCGTTTATTTCCCAACAAAATCCCCTGCCACATCGCCTATATTTGGGCCAATAATAATCCAAAGTCTCTATGATTTGACCAAATTCAAAACTGTCGAGTTCGTTAAAATGAGCATCTATTACAACTTTCCAACGGTACACTTGTTATACACGTTACAAAATTTATGTACCTTAGCTACCCTCCTTATAACACATCTCTAATGTATTAAGAAAAAAATTGAATGGTTTATTATATCCCAAGCTTTCGAGATATCTATGAGCATTACTAAGCATGAACTGCCTGGATTAAGGATGTATAAAATAAACCATATAATATTATGTTGAAAAATTCCGAAAAATTCTCATTTTATAACCTCTAAGTTGCTGAATATAAATGAAAATAAGTTTACGTTATTAGAATATAACGCGATATTTTATGAGATTCAAATTTAATTTCTGTTGTAAAACGAAAACACTTTTCAGTACTTTTTCAATAAATATCTCACTTAACTGCTAAAACAAATTGCAATTATACGTTCAAATTAAGGAAATACTTAATACACTTAATTAGTCGTATCTTCAATGTATAATTCACTTCCTCCCTTTCAAACACAATTTATAAAATTCGCAAACACAATCTACCTTTTTATTATTATTAGAAACAACAACCTTCGATATCGCTCGTTCGCCTCGCTGACGACAACGTATTGTTGCATTAAGCACGGAGACGTGACATAAATCAAAGGGAACGATGAAAGTTTGTCTGAATGCAAACACAACGTCACGATGTTCAAGCCAGAATTCGGATAAGACTAATTGTACTCGTGTCATCGTGTCTTGGTTTTCCCCCCAAAGTGAGATAAAGAACTTCAGAGATGTCAGCGATTGTTATGCATAAAGTTAAAAGATCACTCCCATACTAAAATGGTACATTGTTGTCAGAATATGGGATGGTCGAACTATTTTAGGTTCGACGTGGTGATGATAGTAACGAATACTGATAGCTTGATAACTAATTAAGAATATTCAATAGTTTACTCTGCAATAGTGATTGAATTTATAATAAATTCCGTTCTATAATAAATTCGCATAATATTCGTACAAGTAACGGTGTAGGAAAGTACAATTATTATTATTTAAATTAATAATGAAATGATAAAAAGAATAAAAAAGTCTATATACCTAGACAGTAGTAGCGGAAGAAATTGGAAACAGTGTGAACTACACTATATAATGAGCTGAAATCACAGATATTAGCAAAGGTTACATAAAAAACGCTGCAAGATTTTGCGAACTGTTGCTGAAGTTTGTTGACCGCAACTAGTGCCAAAATAAGATTTATGGAGATAGAATTAAAATTAAGTAATACATGGGTTGTACATAATCTAAGAAAAAGCAAACAAGCATTAGAATGAAATCTCCAGAGAAAAATAAAACAGTCGCAAAAGCGTCCAGAAGAATTAATGAAAGACAAACTGAAAATATACTCGTAATGGATTAATTATGCAGACAAGAGAAAAAAGGAAAGCTTTCCAAGCTTTCGAATCTTACCTAGCAATCACAGTGACATGTTTTTTTTTTCAATAATTTGCATTGTTTGAGATCTTATATCAAACTTTTTAAGCCAACGTCGACATTTTTTAGCAAACGCCCCACAATGTTTCTTGCAATATTCTTCACCGATATAGCTACATCCACTATCTAATTTCATCAGCTACACGTATTTTCTCATTCCCAAATTGTAAAATTTTAAACAGAAAAATTACAGTTTTTATGTGCAAAATATGTTCATTAAATTTTGCACTTACTATTCTGGTATACATACATAAAATATATCAATTTACGTGGGTGGTCCCAGAAGTATACGACCGAATAAAGAAAACACAAAAATTTTGGAAAGAAATATATTTATCTTTTAACACAATCTCCTTTCAGCTTTATACCCTTTTCCCAGCGATTTTCAATAAATTCGATACCCTTTTTATAATAAAAACTGTCTTGCTCCTCAAAATAGCCATTAACTGCCGATATCACTTCTTCATGGTTGGAAAATCTTTGACCACATTTTTCAAGTTTGGAAACAGAAAATAATCCGAGGGAACTAAATCTGGTGAATAGGGTGCATGAGGTAGCAATTCAAACATTAATTCATTAATTTTGGCCATTGCAACAACGGATTTGTAAGCTGGTGCATTGTCTTGATGAAACAACTTCATAGCCCAATGCGGCCGTTTTTTGCTTGATTTCTTCGCTCAAACATTGCAACAAATTCGAATAATACTCGCGTTTGATAGTTTTTTCTTTTTCAATATAGTCAATGAAAATTATTCCACGCGCATCCCAAAAAACAGATGCCATGACCTTGTCTGCAGATGAAACGGTATTCGTCTTCTTTGCAGCCGGTTCTCCCTTTTGAGTTCATTGTTTTGATTGTTCTTTTGTCTCAAAGTTCCGCTTTGTTGCTGTGAAACTTCGCTAAACACTCAATTGAAACATCTTCACGATACTGTTTTTGCTTGAGTGTGAGCAAATGCGGCACTCATCACAAGATGAGTGCCGCATTTGCTGTGTACAAACACAGCTTTCCCATGTCCAAATTTTCAGATAATATGTGATGTACCGCACTTTTTGAAATGCTTACCTTACCTACAGTACCGCTTTGTGGATTTTCTTCACCTCATTTGGTCAACCACTGCGATGCTCGTCTTGACAGCTTGTACGGCCTCCTTTAAACTCTGCTACTCAATATTACACTGTTGTAAACGAAGGAGCAAACTCACCCAGAGTAGAATCCAGTTCAGCTTTTATATCGGTTGGGCTGAGGCCTTTCAAATAAAAGTATTGTACTACGTAACGATGACCAATTTTCTCCATTTTTACAAATTCACTGAAAACGTTCACTACTGATGGCTGCTAAACAAATACTAAACAAACTTGAAACATATGCTTTTTAGATTATATGCTTTCTAATACAGTGATATTTTTCAAACAACTACCGCCATCTCTAGATCAGGTCGAGTACTTATGGGACCACCCTCATAAGTTACTCAAATTGTCATCTAAATTAATCATCCATTTTATCAACGTTTGTTATAATAGATATGTTAATTATAATTAAATATGATAATTAACATAATTTGTAAATACTTTCGTTTATTTAATAACTATATTGTTTAGTTTTATACAGTTAACAGGTGGGGTAATAGGTATCACCCTATTGGAAAGTGATGCCATTTTTGCAAATGGCATCGTATGTCAGTTTGGTTTTGACATTCGTGAAGTAAAGACGTGCGAAATTTATAGTGAGTAACAATGAATCGATATACGCCTCAAGAAAGCAAGAGAATTGTGACAATGTTTGCGCGATATAATTCGTCAGTGGTGACGTAAACGTGAATTTCGGCGAAAATATCCCAATCGAGCAAAATTCTCGGTTCTGGGGGACGAAAAATCCACGCATAATTCATGAAGCACCATTACACCCTCTCAAAGTTACCGTGTGGTGTGCACTTACGCCGGAAAAGTGAATGGACCATATTTTTTCGAAGCAGCCGATAGTAACGCTATTACGGTGGACGGCAACCGCTCTAGAGCCATACTGACTGAATTTTTTTACCGGAAGTTGACTATCTGCATTTGGAGGATATGTTGTCCCAACAAGATGCGGCCACTTGTCATATTGCACGCGACACAATGCGTATTTTGTAGGACGCCTTCCCAGCGCGTGTAACCTCGTGTTTCGGTGGTTTGGTTTGGCCAGCTAGATCTATAATTGAAGTCGTTGGTGTACGCGTTCGAGCTGAAATTGACAACGTGCCACCACAAATGCTGCGCACCATTATGCGAAATATAATCAAAAGAGCCCAAATATGCATGAACGCCAGCGGCGGTCATTTGTCCGACATAATTTTTCTCAATTAATTAAAACAAAGATATATAGATGCGAATAACATAATTAGTTAAAAACCAAATGAGCTTCCACTTTAAACAAAAGTTATAGCGAAAGAAAATCAAATGATGCTTTTTGCCCCACCCTGTAGTTTAGTTTAAAATTGTTTTCATATTATTATTCAGATATTAACCTATTGATAAAAAAGTGTTATTAAAACTATCTTTTTTGTATTTTGAGGTGGGTCTTTTCGACTTGTCACAACCACGGAAACGACTATATATATTATTTGTATATAAAGTATTCCATGGCTTTGTTACTAACCTCTCCTCTCCACAAGAAGGGAAGCAGTATTGATTATTCTTCTTCAAATCTGAAGGTTACCGGGAGAGGTACTGACTACATTCGAAACAAGAAACGATTTTTAACAGTGGAACCAACGACTTCTCTAGATAATCAATTATGACAATTATATACAATAATTCTATACGATTCAAAAGTTAGTTATGTTCTGTAATAACGAAGGTATTTACAAAAAAATATAATTGAGGTATTTTGAAGTTATTAAAATTGGGATACATTTTTCTTTATTTTAATTAAAACATTAAATTAAACATTTTCAACTTTTTGATGTACAAGGTTATACATAAGCAACGGAGGGTAACTAAATCTCCTAAATTGTGTATTATTGAAAGTATATTTAATTTTTTCGTAATTGAATATTAAAAGAGATAAGAAATATTGTTAAATAGTATTAATATGCAAGATTACGCTTGGAATAACGGATAGTAATAAAATCCCCTCAATTTATATTTTTTTAAAGACAGAATCATCATTAGAAACCAGTTAGACTATAATTTAATCTAATTAAATTTTAATTCCAAGAAAGTGATTGATGCACACTTGGAGGATAACAGAACCCCCTTGTTTAAAAAGTAGTTTTATAGATTATAATTATTTTTGCTAAACTCGTGTATATTAATAATTAAAATTTTAAAACCTACGATTGCAAATTTTGATTTAATGTTAATATATTACAAAACCATGAATTTTGAAAAGTTGTATGTATTATCAAATATCGTAATAATTTAATTATAACTTAAAAAATGAATAAAATATTGAGGAAATGGATATTTTATTTTCAAAATAATATAGGACATTTTTAAATCGTAAATCTAATAAATAACGTTTCTTATTTCAATAAATTCGAGTCTTATTATTCAAAATTGTATTATTTAGATAACCTACAATAAAATCTATAATTCTTTAAAGGGTATCAGTAAGTACATGCTCGTTAAAACTATGAAAAGCTTTCTTAAATTTTGAATCATGATCATGCAGAACTTATAGTGTAATTCATAGCAACGTGTATACTCGTTTAATCTTTGAAATTACCCTAAACCTCATAATTCCACAGTAATGGGACACTTTGTGATACTTCACAAAAATAAAAGGCTTTAATTTTTAACGCCATTAGCTTCACGTGTATGCATATACAAAAGCTATTTCGGTTCAATACTTTTCTTTATGCCGCATTTTATTTTAATTTCGATGCTGTACACACCTATGTAATTTCGAATTCGGTCCCCTCCGTCGCCACCCCGCTTCATCCCACTATAAAAAAATAGCACGGAGCGAATGATGAATCGAAAATCCGCTTGATTGACTTCGGTCCTGCTGTTTTATTCACCCGTGTGCTTAGGATAATTTTAGCACTTGCGTGCGTAACAACGCAAAGCATTCGTTCGGCAACGCGCGGGGTAACGGACACGTAGATGGCGATGGCGATGATCGGCTCCTGTCAAAATAATTAAAGCACAAAAGCACACCGAAAATCACGTATGACTGCCTCAATTAAAAATTTAAAATTTACCAGATCGATACATATACACGTCACTTGGTTCGATAGAGAGAGTAACGTTAGTTTTAAGCAAACTGACGTTATACTATGAGCCCCGTATACACAAATATGTGATTTATGCAATAACCAGAAAAAATTTTTTAAATCGGGTTTGATTTCCAATTTTGTTTGATAGAGAATTTTTAATTTTCATTTTTTTTAGTTAAGCTTTTCCAGACTGTCGAATACGTTTCATGGGAATCGCGAAAGTCCTCGAGAAGCGACAGGGAAAGAACAAGCTGTAGGACTAAAATATTAAATCGTAACTATTATAAAACACCTATATATATATATATATATATACAGTGTGTATCAGCCAAATGGAATAAATTCGATAATAATTAAATGGAAGGGTGTTCGAAAAAACGCTTGGACACGTCGATTGGGATTTTTAGTTGCATATTTTTTTAAATAAAAAATGTATATACAGGGTGTGTCATGTAAAAGTGGTCAATACCAACTTTCTTATTTTAGATGCAACACCCTGTCAAAATTAAATTTTTGGATTCTTTAGAAAATTCCAGACATATTTCATGTACGATGTCCTATACCTATCTTCGACTGTTTCGAAAATATTAAATGTTTTCAGATTAATTTGAAAAATTTTTGATAATGTAAAAAATAACAAGAAAAACATTAATGTCACTGTAGGAGATGTTCAAAGTGTTCGCCGCAAACGTCTTGACAACATCCTAATCTTAAATAAAAATTTTTTCTAACGTTGCTCAACATCTCAAGTGTGACCGATCTAATCGCAACTATTATTCGTCTTCTTAAGTCAGCTAAGTCGAGGGGTTTAGTTTTGTATACTATACTCTTGACATATCCCCATAAGAAGAAGTCTAATGGCGTTAGATCAGGGGATCGTGCTGGCCATTCCATCGATCCTCGCCTACCTATCCACCGATTCGGCAATATTTGGATGAGGTACTGCCGGACATTGATTTGGTGATGGGGTGGTGCTCCATCTTGCTGGAACCACATCGTATTTGCTGGAACTTGTGAGTTTGCTACATCAGGATATAAGTTTGTCAAAGCTGGCACGAGATTATTTTGAAGCAATGCTAAATAATTGTCGCCATTCAAATTTCCATCAATGAAAAAAAGACCTACGATATGATCTCCAACAATTCCTGCCCAAACATTAACCTTCTCAGGGTATTGCCTATGTTCTTCCCTCATCCAGTGAGGATTTTCCCTGGACCAATAGCGGCAATTTTGACGATTAGCATGACCGTGAAGCGTAAAGGTACACTCATCAGAAAATAAAATATGTTCCAATTGGATCACATTGTTATCTAACATTGTCATCATTTGTTCACAAAAATACGTTCTCCTATCAAAGTCGTCTTCCATGAGCTCCTGAGTTGGTATAATTTTATAGGGATGCATTTATTTTCTTTTAATGTGCGAGTAATCGATGAATGGCAAAAATCGAATATTGACGCTGCTTGTCTACTAGAAGTATGCGGGTTTTCTTTAAACTCAAGCACAATATCCAGTTTGGTATCATTACTTACTGCATTCGCAGCTGCTTTTTTTATTTGCCTTACATGTCCATACTCGCAAAACTGCTTTTCTATTTTACTAATTGTTCCTTGGGATATAGGCGACAAATTTGGAAATTTCTCATGAAATAAGTGAGCAACTTCCATTTGTGTCCGTGTGTTATCTCCATAACCAATCATCTGCAGAATTGTTACTTTGTGCATTTCTGTTAAATGAACCATTTTGCTGAAATGTAGTTAACGAAATTCAAACAGTTATGACACTGACAACACTATGACACTGACAACACTTTGCTAAGGCAAGGTATTTTAAAACGAAGTACAAGTACAATTAAAGATTTTCACTTAATAGTTCGGTAAACAAACTATTATGTGAAAATCTTATTTTAATTATAAACAAAATTATTAATCTGAAAACATTTAATATTTCCGAAACAGTCGAAGATAGGTATATGACATTGTACATGAAATATGTCTGGAATTTTCTAAAGAATCCAAAAATTTAATATTTAACAGTGTTGCATTTAAAATAAGAAAGTTGGTATTGAACACTTTTACATGACACACCCTGTATATAAATTTTTTATTTAAAAAAATACGCAACTAAAAATCCTAATCGACGTGTCCGAGCGTTTTTTCGAACACCCTTCCATTTAATTATTATCGAATTTATTCCATTTGGCACACTTGGCACACTGTATACCTAATAATGAAGCAAAAACCTAGTGTAGAGTCCAGTTATTAACTAATGGCATTTCTTCGGAAGACGATTTCAGGAATTAGAAAGAGTAAGGAAAAAGTATTATAAATTGAAGAATATAAAAATAGGTTGTGCTGTGTGTATGCTGCCTGCGAACATCAAGTCGTGAACATAGCTTTAGTAATAGTGTGCGTTTTGTTATTTGTTATCCAGTGTATTTGTTAAACATAGAAAAAGTAAAATTGAAATTATACAAATATTGATTATAAAATACTGTTTTGAAAAATAAGTAGGCGATAAATTTTTAAAAAATATATATTTGATCTTTTTAATATTTGAATTCTAAGCAAAAGTTATATTTCTTATATGATATTCATTTTAACTTGATCTAGATCTAGATAGCGAAATTTTCTTTTAAACACATATTAATGATTTATTTAAATATTTGTTTTAAGACTCAATATTTCCATATATAATAGAGTATTTAATTTATTATGATGACAATTTGTTTTAATCTATGAAACGTACAAATGTTCCTTTTCTAAATATGGTAGATTGCCGTTATTAACTTCATAATAATGAATAAAATATATACGTACAAGACATATTCTAAATAACTTTGAAATTGTCGCCTATATTATGTTTTGCCTCTCTGGTATAATATGTAGGAAGTTCTTCGCGCATAACAGATGCCATCATATGTTATTTTAATCGAGCTCTTTTCATTAAACCATAAATCCCAATTTTGGAAGGACTCGTAAAAGTAAAACCCAACACAATAATAACAACGAAAATAGTAAGTGTTTAAAAAATATTTACAACATTACCTCCGTCCACAAGACTATTTATTGGCAAAATTCCCTTGAACTTTAAGATTTTAGAACATATGTGGGCCTGCTGTAAGATTTGATCTGGCCCATGAGACCATCGTCGTATTATTTCATGTCTGATATCTATCGCTAAAAATTATGAACACTACTTTAAAATGTACTACTTTTAAACGCGGCCAGTGAATGTATTTGCACATTAAAGTTTGGCCCACAACATGTCAAAGGTTGTCCATACCTGTTCTAGAACATGCAGTCGTTTCAATGAAATTATATTATACAACAATAATTATAATAATCTAGACATCTAGGATTTTTCGATAATTTTATTCTACATAATTCCCTAAATTTCAATTCACTTACGCCATTTGTGCAGCCACTTTAATCCATCAGAAAAAAAATGTTATCAATCTGTGTTTTCTAATGAGCTATCGTCTGCAAAATTACATCCATTGGGATGCTTTTTAAAATCTTTAAATAAAAACATGTCTGACGGAGTTAAATCCGGACTACATTCTGGATGGTCCAGCTCAAATGTGGTCCAGCTTGGGGAGAATGTGTTGGACTTTGGCTGCCTTGTAAACTCGCGCAACTGTCATGAAGAAAGCAGACTTCTTTGGGACACAAATCTGGACGTATTTAGTGAATAACCATCCGTAATTTTGTAAACATATTACCGTAGACAACGATTGTTGTTATAATCCTCTTTGGTATTTATTCAACAAGAATAACTTCTGTTTGGTCCCAAAAGAAAATGAGTCATCTTCAACAAATTCATAACCCCATCGACACTGTTTTAAGCAATATTTCATTTAAATATATAATGCAACCTCATCCACATATAGTACACTGCATTCATTCGTTCGTGAAGAAGTTTAGGAAAATGTTTCTACTTTAATTTGGTACGTAGACTTCCGCGGTTGTGGTCCATGCTATCTGCTTCTGGGTTTCCGGGCTGGAACCGCGTCACTAGTATATCTGCCGACGTTTCAGTTTCAGTTTCAGTACAGTAGTTCAGCCCTGAAGATGTCCCATACAAATGGGTACGAAACGTCGGCAGATATACTAGTGACGCGGTTCCAGCCCGGAAACCCAGAAGCAGATAGCATGTTTCTACTTTGTTTAAAAATTTGATGACATTGCGATGTTCTAATTTCACAAAACTCACTTTTTGTTGGCAAATACTTTATAAAGCACAAAATAATGAAGAAATTAAAGTTATTCATATCATGGCTAGCTAAATTTTTTATACTCTCCTTGTATAAATGCCGCTTCATGATTTTTATTTCTTTTGTATATTTTATTATTTATATAGTTTTCGTTGAAGGAAATTTTTGTGACTCACTCAGAGATCTCCGTGTTCAACAAATATTATCTTTCTTTCTGTGTTTAGTTATTTCCATTATAGCTTAGTCGAAAAAAAAACTTAAAAAAACATATATCGACAACTCTTTATTTTCGCGTGTATTTCCTTTCAATATAATTACAGGTTTATTCCATCTTGCTTTCAATTCATCAATATTTTCAAAGTTCTTTCAGCCGCTCTTCAGAATCTTTTTTAAAAATTTGGTTGTGTACTGCAGCGGAGATAAAACACTTTCCCTTATAACTTTCTTCTTTTGAAGTTTTTGTCTTTCTTTAATATTTTACAATCTGTCAGGAAGATAATAAGGAAAAATATTAGCAAAGACAGTTACATGATTAAAATTTGTCCATGGGCAAATCTTCACAGTAAATATCTACAAATCAAAAATTCGTCATGCAATGTACAAAATTGCGAATTTTGTACATTGCATGACAAAAAAATTAAAGTTTAATGTCTTTCGCTGTTCATTAACGACATAAACGCAAATATTACTCGTTGGAAGATAAATCGCAAAGGCGATGGTGTTGTTTAAATCTTTTCTTGGAAGGGGGACTTAAAAGATCCATAGCGAGCATATTAGGATGAGTTCTTCAACAAACTTGAAAACGAATACTGCGTGAGGTTATTTCCTCCTTCCAAGAACAGAAGTGCGACGGACAATAGGATCTGGAACCAACCAGGATGCATTGCTAACGTGTCTGAACATCTTTGATTGAAAACGCTGAAGTTTCGTGATATTTTTTTAAATAAAAATCAATTCTACGGTATTAGGTCAAGATTGTAGAGTTACCTAACTCTATGTACATACAATCAAATTATCTACAAAACTTTGTTTGCTCTATAAACTTGGCAATTTTCTTACAGCAACTATTTTTTACGTGTACAAATGTGAATTTTTTTGCCAAAGCAGTTTTTAAATTTTGATTTGCTTCCATAGGCCTCGCCATTTATGATAGAGACCTTCAGCATATGTTTCATAAACGAGACTTCTTTAATATCTCAGATTACTTAAGCTAAAAAGCGATATAGGTGTTCACTATATGTCCTTTTCTGGAACAGTTTCATATCTGTCCAAAAAATAGGAATAAAGATTTCCCACCATTTTGTGCTATCATTTATATTTGTACAAATTTCAGGCGCATAAAATTTTTCGATGCGATTCAGGTTAACTGAGGAGCATATGTAAAACGGTCATCTTGTCGACAATAGTTGTCTTTATGCTACCATTCAGTTTTTTCTAGAAAATCGTATTAGAAGTTTTAGTAGTGGAAAACCCTAAAAACTTAGTGAATTGGTTAGTCTTTGGTAATAAAGTTTTGGTTTCACCTAAGTTTCATACTTCGTACTCAACAACATGGCCAAATTTGTTTGAGAAATTTCCTTTCTCATCATGCAAAATTTTCATGATACTTATTTCATACACTGCCATTCTTGCAATATCAAATTTTTGACTTTTCTGACTCGGACAATAAGTGATTTTCTATACCATTCAAAAAGTTTAGATCACAAACTTAAAAATAAAATGGCGTATTTTTCTTACACCCGACAATAATTCTTTTTCGAATAATTGTAGGACCATTGTCTTTATGACGATGCGATATTTTACTTGAATTTCATTCATTTCACCAACAAATAAACCATCCAAAGTCCAATTAAAATTTAAAATTACTTGAAGTAGCGGGGACAAGGATCAATAACAGCCCCGAGGATGTCGCATACATGAGCAAGCGAAACGCCAGTGAAATGGAAGTACCAAAAATAATGATAATTTATTTTCAACATTAGTATGTCTTTTAAAAGTGTTTCAATCTAATGAAATTTCGACCTAAAATGCAAAAGTAAGGTAATAAATACAATAAACTATATCCTAAATGAGAAGCATAAGTCTATCGAAGAAACGCTTCAATAAACATTTTGGTTTGCTTTATTCTAAACTCCTAGTTGGAAAAATTATAGCCAATATTAAATAATTTTCTGTATTTATTTTGGAAGCTATTCCTTATTCCATAAGTCACGCGAAAATGTCCAAATTTCACAGGATGATTTATTTTTGGAAGTCTCGAACGCCTGCCTAGATAAAACAAATATTAAATTTTGCGTATTTCTACTATACCAATCGATCTTACTCGATACTTCGAAAAGAAGAAATACACATTTGTATCGAAACTCGCGTAATCGTTACTCTTAAAATTACCATTTAATCCTGCTTTTGTAACTCTAAATTAAGCAGCATTAACATCATCCAAAAGCCCCCCACCGATTATACATATATCAGTGTACATTCAATATTAACAGATGCAGTACAAATCAATACATCTGCTGATTGAATGGTATTATTAATTTGTATTGTAACACATTTCAATAGTAAGGACGTCGACCAAGTATTTACCTTGAAATAAGCTTATTATTTAACATAACCGTTTGCTACTGAATATAGCTCTGCGTGAGGTTTAATGAAAGTTATGGGATTTAATTTAGATTGATGTTAATACTGATTTCATAACTTTACAATTCAGAGTTGTTTCTACTTTATATTTACACTTCTCAAAGCAATTGTGAAATATTCTGTTATAACATCAGATTTTGAAATTCCAACGGCAAGAGGAAGAAGAAAAACAAAAAGCGGGAGACGAAAAACAAATTATTATTATTATTACAGAATTAGAATTATGTAGTACATTTAAAATTCAGGCACATCTAAATACTCTTTAAGTGAATAATAACCCTCAGAGATCAATAAATCTCTAATGTAACTTTTAAATATTTCTTATGATATTCGTTTTAAACTGATAGGCAGCCTATTACACCTTTATTGCCAGATATTGAAGGTATTTTGTCGCCCGATGCAAATTTTAAATAATTAATTAAAGTTTGGTAATTTTTCTCGTTGTATGTACGTTAAATAATATATTGCTTTTTTTTATATTTTTAAGTAATTAATTATACCTACTTAAATTCATATTATCAGGTCCGTGTTAAGAATTTTCTTTTTGGTATAAAATAACGAATGCAATTCAACCTTGATTCTATTGTAATGGTAAACAGTTGATTATTAACGATTTTATCTTATGCAAACAAACAAACCCTTTCGCGGTCTAATGATAAAATAATCTACCTTCTCCAAAGTAAGTAGGGAAATTGTAAATTATGATGCGGACTTCTCGCGTGTCCAACCCCATTTCCCGGTTCTTGAAAGAACCATTTACTCAACGTTTCGGTGAGTCACTGTCCTTTATCTAAAACCTGGTGACATCGTAGAAGAAATTTCCATCTACCAGAACTCTACGTAGTCGAACACCCGAAAAGGCAGCATAACTCTATATAACACGAGAACATCAAAAGAAACATTTACTTCATAATAAAAATAATAGAAATTTAATGCAATTGCATAATTTTGTAATATATTTTATTCCGATGTAGATATACATATACCTATTCATTCTTACGCTTTTTCTATGTAATTGTAATCGATCAATTACTATATTACACACACACACACATACACACATATATATATATACAATATATATATATATATATATATATATATATATATATATATATATATATATATATGTATATGTATATATCCACATGTCGACTCTTACAATAATAATAATTATTATATACTGTTACGCTCCGCATATATAATAATTTCTTATATCATATCTTTTAAATTAATTTATTTTAATATAAAAATAATTCGATTTTGAATTATTAAATTATTATTTATTACTTATTATATTGACATTATTTGTCCTTTATACAGACATTCGGATGCGAGATCCTTTGTTTTCGTCACGTACAGTCAGGCTGTAATAAACCAACCCCTACCGCGTCGTTTTCTAGGAAGCCGAATACCTAGAACTGGGTAATTGTCCATTGACACATTTAATATTAATTCTATTGTATCGATTTCTAAATGCAAATGGAGATTCAAATATTAATCCTTCTATTTTGCATGCAGAATACATGTCTATTATTCTGTCTAAACATCTATCTGCTTATATAGTAATTAATATCACAATTTTAATTTACGCCAATATCTTTAGCGCGCCAATTTCTAGCGTGCATATTCTCTTTTGCTATTGGTTGATTCAAACATGACCAGTAACCTACCCTTCAGCTACGGGTTGTTTCTTAAAAGCCCCCGCGTGTAAGATACAGAGACTTCTTCTCCGGCCATCACCAAGTCCACACGCATCACTTCCGCGAGTTGGTGCCGTTAAGTTTCTAACACAGTGTCCACGTCTTTATTTTGCGACTGCAAAATGTACATAAAATCCTAGCTCAGGACATACACACACAAACCGCGTACTTTACGTATCATCCGATACATATTTTGATCTAACTTTTTATATTTTCTTAAACAGCTTTATATCTCTAGATTTACTTTTATTACAGCTTTGCCATTACGCTTATCTTATTTTATTTGTTGCTCTCGATCTTATTAATTATCTTTGTTTAATATATTCAAGTTTAAAGAATTAAATTAAGTTAGCGAATAAAATTTTAAGGGCAATCCTATTGTTTTATTTCCACTAATATCTTTCTTTCAGCTTGGCGCACGTCCTGGACTTTTGATGCTCCTTATAAACTTACTAATTATTAACTCCTTGCATTACTTTCTTCTTTTTTCTGCATTTATTACAGCGCTTCAGCTAGCCGAACACGCGCTCGTAATAAATTTACTAACCGTCACGTGCAAATAAACATTTTCTATTAAATAATATTATCTTTATTATTTATTTAGATTAATTAAGGGGCCGTTTAACCCCTTAACATATACCGAGCTAAGGAGGTAATACTTCTTACTTAATTTGGTCATCAATAATAGGTCTTTCTCTAAAAGCAAGAATATTTTCTTTTAAAAAAAATTCATTACATAAATAAATAATATATAAATGTAATTGATATATTGTATGGTTAATCAGGTACTTTTTGTATTAGCAAGAAGTGGTCTTACATATCTCTATGTTTCTAATAATGAAGACTTCTTACTGTCATGGAAAAAAGAACAGGACTTTAAGGATTTTACAGGATGTCTTAACCAGAATTTTAATTATAAGTAAATGTTAATACTTGATAAACATCCATTCAATATATTTGTTCCAATAAATATATACAGGATTATGTTTCTTTGGATGGGATAAAAATATAGTCTTCTTAAATTTAATCCGAGACTCAGGTCCCACATAATACTGTAAGTATTTCTGAGATTATACGCTACCAGAACCATATAAAAGATTAATTGCTTATTCGATCATATGTCAACTTATTCATTGCGTCTGATAATGGCCATTTCTTCGACCTACGTAACTGTGACATTATTAGATACAACGTACAACAGCCCATGCAGAAGTCTACACAACCTCATCTGAACGTTCATTCCAATCGGCAAACAAATCAAAACTGAAAATTCGAGAACGTTTGCGGAGCTTTCCACATCTACGCTCATGACACGCAGCGTAATATTCGAGCCTTTAGTAAACATATTTCTTTTAATACTATCAACACATCCTCAAGCATCCTTATAATAATAAGTACTATTATCAAATCCTTATTTTAAAAAATTATTTGCTTATTCAATAATACTTTAAACTAGAGATCAACGAAATAAAACCAGATACCAGTATTTTTTAATTTCGTAAAATAAAATATTATTATATAAATAACTATTTAAATGTTCACAATTCTTGTTTATTCTTAAGTAAAAATTAAAATACTCGATAGAAATTGTCCTAACCGCAATCTATACAGCAAACTGTATTACTAAAATCGTATTTGGGGAATGAAAAATCCCATGGCAGCTTAATGGGCTCTTTGTTTAACTTTGAAAGGAATCGCGTAAAACTTACAGAAAATTAAACTTAATGATCCTCAATCGATGTTAATTGTTGAATTTCTACATTAAATTTTGTGTAAAGTGTCTTTGCCTTTGTTTGAACAAAGCTCTTACAGATCGACATTTGAGAGGGATTAGGAGAAGTTGTGGAAACAATAGAACCGTCAAATTAAAGTTTTTTTATGTAAAATCTTGTGCATGGAATAATTTAAAACATTTAAACCGTTATGTTATGTGTATGTATGTACGCATTCATTGCGCAAAATATAGCATTCAATAAATAACATCCAACGAACAGTTTATTGTAAATATTAATTATTTGTACATAAATTAGTTAAGCGTCTCATTTAGTATATACGTATTTGTTTGTTGTAGCGATGTTTTATTGATGTTAATCCAATCCGACTAGTTATATAAATTTATAACCATCAGCAAAAATAATAGTAAATTATATTGACGTTAACAATATAATAATGGTACATATTTACATTTATTTGCCATATTTCAATTACGTAATTTATTTAATACTTTAGGAACTTTAATTCGCAGTAATCGTCCAATATAATAATACATTGTTATAACGTTATTGATATATTTAAAATACCACAAATAAATACAGGGATAATTTTAAAAATAAGATATGAGAAAACTACAATCTGTTTCTTAATATGTATGTACTCGTATATTCGATCGTGTACTACGAGTAGGCGTTGATTTTGACATTACAATTGTCTTTAAAGATGGCACTAATGTTTGTTACATATTAAGGGCTTATAATAAATGAAACAATCGTTTCATAGCATATTACATTGCTCTCTAGAGAGTACACTAAGGATCATAGTATGATTGAATAATTTAGATCACAGAATTACAGAACATATATGTATATACAGGTTGCAAAAATGTTAGTTCGTATAATTACTAAAGTTCGCAAAGCCGATGTTAGACTAGAGGTTGGAGAGAAACGGATTGTATTTCAGTAATATCCTGCGATGTATAAGTATAAAAATTTATTACACTTATCTAAGAGAGTAGAAACTTAACAACCGTGTAAGGAGTATCAATCTGCAGATATCGTTTCAGTTCATTCGACGTTATCGTGCTTAGTAGCAAATATGAATGAGGAAATAGTTCATAAAAATCATTCAAAATTTCAGAACTTAAAATACCAAGATCTCCTGTGATGTATTTGGTGTATAAATAGATTTGGAAACGATCACATTGTCAAAAAATGTCGATATCGTAAATCACAATTGGAAAAAGTACGGTCGAAAACCCTATGCTCAATTTGTAACATCCAAAAAGAACAGTTTCATGAATTTTCGGACAAATATAATCCCAACTGGGAATAGCTAAGTAAATCTATATTACTAAATTATTTACCTTGTGTGTTAGAAAAAATAAAGAATTATAAAAATTTCAATTTTAACTACTTTTCACATGGTATATATAATACAGAAATTCTTTGAAAGAATTTCTGCTCTCTGCGCAAGACCCGAACCCGTGATTTCATTCTCACCGGATGTGTTCACCCTTAAACCACGGTGAATGGTGAATTCGAGTCTTCTAACGTGCGATGCGAAGCTGAAAACATCTAATTTTAGCGGCTTTTTACATAGTACATATATACAAAATAGAAATTTTTTGAAAAATTCCTCGCGAAAATAGAGACTGTAATTCGACGTGGCAGTAGCAAATTGTGACTAATCGAAGATGATAATCAACGTATTCAAAGAAAAACCCTGTAGTACATATTGTAGTTAAAATATTATATCTAAGTGAATTGTCACTTCCATATTTAATAGCTAGTAAAAGACTTCAATTAGGTATTGATGAAACCAGTGAAAAACATGATATTAGCTACATTAAAAAAATTTTGAGTGATAATGTTCATAACTAATAGCGGATCAATTAAACTTCGTGCTGACCGCTTAATTGAACCTACTTTTCTTAATTTGCTACACGTGTATACTGCATGCGTTACATCTCGTAGTCGAAACTATTCGCCACTCTTATCCAAAAGCGAATGAATTAACAGCACAGACTAAAACAGTATTTGTCAAATCTCCCAAACAAATTCGGCAATTGCATGAACAGTGTCTTAACATCCCAGAACCTTCACAACCAGTTTTAATCCGATGAGAAATATGATTGGAATTATTTTCAACATTTCCATCCACTGTCGTTGATACAAACTTAATACAAAAGAAAGTACTACAATTGAAATGTGAAGACCGTCAATTTGGAATTGATTTACAAACTATTTTCATTAACTGCCAACTAATAACAAATGTCAAAATTCCATCACAGTATTACAAAAGTCTTCATTACCGTTAGTCGAATCCTTGCAAATATAATAAATAGTAGACAACGTACAAAGAGTGCCAGAAATCTTAAATGACAAAAAAGTGTCTGTGTTAGTAAAATTTAATAATGTACAACAAAATATACAAATTTGGCCAGATTAAAACATATTTATAACAGTGCTCCTTCAGATACGTTTAAAACATTACGTGATTATTTATCGAATAGAAAATATTTTTAACTCGATATTGCAAAAATTATTACATAGTTAAATGGAATATCGCTCGCATCAGCTTATGAGTTCGGTTACCTTTCTTGAAAGGGTGACCTATAATATATATATAATTACTGGCCTATAGCCGACTTTCTAATTTTTCTAAGATATTCGAGCAAATACTCTATATCATTTATGTCCAGGTCAAATCCCAAATATTCCACAATTCAACATGATTTCGTAACTAGACGGTTAACAGTCACTAATTTATTACGTATTCCCCAGGACGTATGTGCTGTACTAGATACTCACAGTCAAATCGATGTTGTATACACTGAGCATTCGTGCGCATTTGACATAATTGACCGTAAAGTATTGTTAAATAAGTCACATGTTTGGATTTAGTGCTAATTTATTAGCTTGGATCTCCTCATACCATATCTGTCAGACAAAACTACGTCCAATATAATGGTTTTAAATCGTCTACGTATATCGCATTACTGAGATTCCTGAAGTGATGGCAAAGGCAAGGGGCCTAAAATATATTCATATTTTAGACCCTCTGCTTTTCCTTTCGTTTATTAACGTTTTGCTTGATTTATTAACGTGCAGAGGACTAGCTTATGTCGATTATCTTAAAATCTATAGCCGCATTAATGATGTTGATGATGCACCACCGTAACAGAGCAATACTGATTTGATGCTAATAATTATATATAAATATATAATTAAGCACTTTTACTATGGGAAATTAATGAAAATTTGTATTAATTATAAACATCAAAAACCTGATCTGTGATTTATGGTATATTAAAAGACTCTAAACTAAACTAAAATTAGGCCACCAGGCGGCCTAATTGGTAAGGCAGCAGTCTAGTAAACGACAGGTGCAGGTTCAAGTACTGCTCCAGCGCAGAAATTTTTAATTAATTTCTGTGACTGTAGTCAACAATGACACAGTAGAAAAATATAAAGGAATGCCACAAGGAAGTGTCTTGGGTTCTTTATTATTTTTAACCTATTTTAACGATATTTATTATTTTAAATGCACTTCTAATGTAAATCTTTTCACTCTGACTGTGACTAATAAGGGCAAAATTGCTCGGCTCTTTATAAGACGTACAGCCGGATGTGGTGAAATAAAGTTAATCGACAATAGCTCTCGTCTATACCGTTGGACTATATTCTGTTATTGACTATTGTGTTATGGGGCTTTCAACGTTGTTTATAACTATAAATACAAATAATAAAAAATATTATAAATAATAAATACATTTATTAATGAATTATCTCCCTTATTATAACACTGAAAACTCTGTTTAAAAGGGTGAGTATTTGACAACTTTTTATGAGCTATAACAATTACGTACGCTGCTCAACTTATAACTATTAGATCTGTTTCCATAATGTGATTTATGGCGTATTAAGAGACTCGAAATTGTACTGCTTGGTGGCCAAATCGATAAGGCGGCCTAGAAAACGACAGATAAAGATTCAAGTCTTACTCCAGGGAAGAAATTTTTAATTAATTTATCTTATTGTAATCAACTATGGCACAGTAGAAAATACTAATTTTTATTGATTTGATGTTTAGCTGGTGTAGAACAATCTTACATTAAATATGGATAAGTGTTGTTTAGTATGTTATTCGAAAGGAGAAGATGTCACTATTTTTAGTTACTATGTTGGTGGTCGTACTCTTACTTATAATGAAGTGGTAAAAGCATTAGGGTATTCTACTTGATAGAGAGTTAATTTTTAGTAGCCATGTAGAACAAATTCTCTGGTTAGAAGTACAGAGTACCAAATGATGAAGAACAGAAACAAATATTTCGATTGCATTTGCATTGCGGCCAAATTGGTGTGTGGATCGAAATTTTCATGTACTGCATAGTTATATTACTGTAACAATTACTATTTTATAAATTTATTTTTATTTAATGTATGTTTACACTTTATATAGGGGATATACCTTACATATGCTTATTCTGATTAATACTGTTGTACACCTAATAAACTATTAATTGTTTCCCAGTCGATCGTTTATAATCGGGAACCGTAATTTAGAAACCTTAATTATTACTATCGTTACTAGTAACCATCATAAACGAATACACAAATCATGAGTTTTCAGTTTGTGTACGGTCCAGCTAATAGAAATTCGTTAGAATCCAGTATGAAATATACTATGACCGCATTATATTCCATCACGATATGCTCATTCTACATCAACATCTTTGCAGGAAAAGTCGAATATATGAAGTAAGGCAGAATCATCACCTTCACTATCACAATTCACTACTAAACCAAATGAAGGATGCTATTCGGGCTAAACGTCCACATCTGGCCAAGAAGAAAGTGTTTTTTTGTCACGATAATACGCCTACGAACAGATCTTGGGTTCTTACTACAAAACTTCACGACTTACTCTTTGAAGAGCTTCCGCAGGTCCTATATTTGCTAGATTTGGCTCCTGGCGATTTTTATTTCTACCCAGACACGAAAAAATTGGACACAGAGTCACTTCAAATGATAAATTCAAAGCATATGTTACAGATTTGGACAAATCGTATTATACTGAGGGTATTAAAAATTGGAAGTTTTTAAAAATTTTGTTTTCTTTGTCACACTGAGAATATTCTAAACCCTCCGAACTTCAACACATAAAGTAAACAATTTTACAATCACTGGGAGTTAAGCCATATAGAAAAGAAAAAAAACGTTTTTTATTATTCTACAACGTTAGTCAAGGACATTCTTAAACATAGATATAAAATACCGACATATAAATACTAAAACTTATTTAATTATTTTATGTGAATTGAAAATCCTAACGCAAATTAATAAATAAATATAAAAAATACTCAAAATGGTATTTAATCCACTTCCGCATCTTAACCGACGATGAGTGAATGGGTCCAGGTCAATCTGTGTATCATAAAATACGTGACCTGCTCAACAGTGTAGTGAATAACTTCGAAGAATCCTCTAACGATGGTAATTTATAGATTTTGTATTGGCGACGTGCCAGACAAAACTAATTCGTTAAACCTTAAAACATGCTTTATAGAGCATCTACGCAAATAAATAAACGAAAAAAGGTCAATAAAGAATAACTAGTAAAAAATTTTACAAGTTTAGAAAGCAGAATATATATGATTATGAAAACAAACGGAAAATATAGTAGTTATATACGGGGTACGACTATAAACTTTAGTCAAATTTAGTAATTCTATTCAATAATAAAATTTTTGGTGTGCTATGATTATTAAATTGATTCATTGTACCATTGTTAATGTCAACTAAATCTTTTTTTTAAATATACAAGGTCTTTATGGAAAAAATATATTAATATTTAATTACGTTCCAGTGTTATTTACTTATTAATGGCTTAATATTTACAATTTTCCTCGAGACTTATGTGTTTCCTATTTAAAGAATCGTCATTCAAGAAAACTACTGATTCTGAATGTCAGTCAAAAATATCCTAAGTAACATATAAATTGCAATTTTTAGAACGGATGTACATTTTTTGGCGAATTTTGGAGAAATGTCGCACTATTGAAATATTTTAATTGATTAAAATTTTTAGAACATATATCAAATGACAGTAGCTTATAAAACCGTAATTTTTTGTTTTTGTGTTCTTCTTTTTTTGTATTACAGTTAGCTTATTTTCTTTACATCGAGTTCTTATGTATAGAATTTAAGTACTTTGGAATAATTGTCAATTAATCGAATTTCAAAAAAAAAACAAATTAATAACCTAAAAAAGCCTGATTTGTTATTGCTAACCATGTGAATTAAAATTAGTTTACCTATTACACTCTCGAGTATACATTGAGTATCAAAAAATAGGTAATGGAACCTAAAGAAGAACAACTACTTGTCAAAACCGTCATTTAAGATTGATGACTCTAAAAGATCAGCTTTAAACTACCAGATCATTTGCTAATGTTGTATTTGGCGGCAAAGATCGCCCAATAACCCTTCGAACTGAATAGAGGACGGAACCACTGCCGACGTTTCGTACCGACTCGCATGGGACATCTTCAGTCTATCTGATATCTGTCTGTCGCACAGTTTCAGTGCGACAGACAATAGCAGTAGTTGAGCCCTGAAGATATCTCATACGAGTGAGTACGAAACGTCGGCAGTTATACCAGCGACACGGTTCCAGCCCGGAAGCCCAGAAGAAGATAGTATGGATCATGACCGCGGAAGTCTACGTACCAGATATCTTCTTTAAGATTGCATCTGTCTATACGGCTCTTGTAAAGCCTACTCAAAAATAATACCAATTTTTTTCACAAACAAACACAGACAGGCGAGTTTCCCCTTTCATTAAATCATCCTCTATGCTAGTTTAATATGATATAAATACAGGCACATGAATCACGAAAAAGTAATATTAAACGATTATTAGATTTTTCCAACTAGCTCACTTCAATTAAATTAACATACCTTAACATTCTTTGGGTGTTAGAAGAATACAATTGTACCTATAGATGGAGATAATAACATTTGCTCCTCCGTAGAAGGAGATGTGACTTTTGAAGTAAACTGTACATCTTCTATATAAGCTATTTAAATTTATTCGTTACAAGTTTCTCCTAAATCAGGTGATTTTAAAACCGATATTTTCTTGAATCTTTATAAACATTGATGATTAACTGCTATTGTAATTTCAATGTCATGTATTGTATTTGTTATGCAATGCGATGTATACACACACAAACTTTAATTCTTTAAATAGACAAGTTATTAAGTGATTCATGTATGACTTATTTGTTATCTTTTATGTAGTTTTAAATATAAACGTTTTATAAAGTATTGCGAACATTACCATCACCAGATATTCTCCACTATAATGGTCGTTTTTGATAAATACTTGTACACAAATATTTATCTGAACTACCTAATTCATATAAAAATAATTATCGATTATATTAAACTAATTATTCTTATAGCCATGAATACGTCATTAAAACTGATTTGAATCAGCATATTTCTTTTTCTTCTCTTTCTAAAATAAAGTAAGACTTTTGTCAAGACAAAGCTTTGCGCGTTCAAAAATAATTCTAAACTAGCCATTTTATTTTGCTAATTTTTTCTAGTATTCGCTGTTTACTACTTTTTATATCAAAATCTTTCGAACTTTAGAGATAATCTGTTTACACATTCAAAAGTTCATATTTTCATTTTGCCAGCTAATAGCTCAGTAATAAATCATTGTCTTATCATGCCGGAAGATTCGAGTTCAAGTCTTTTGATCTGCTAACTGGGAGGGCTTGCATGGTTTCCCTTTTCCGTTTAAGACTACTAATAGATAAAGATCTTAAGTCACACCACGAGTATGGACGTAATAATCTCTCATGGTCGGTGAAAACCCCCTATAATTAACACGTAGCTGGCTTTCATGGTTACTTTTTCCCGTTTAAGAATGTTGATAGATAAAGATCTTAAGTCGCAGCACGAGCCCGGACGTAATAATGTCTCATAGTCTGTAAAAAAAACCCTGTAATTAACACACAGCTGTTGGGGGATATGAAGGCATGGATTATTATCATTATTATTATCATTTTTCACACCGATTTTACAAGTATCTTGTTTTCTCTTTAATTAAGCAAAGAGAGTTACATAGATTTTGACATCAGAATCGTTCTCAGGACCTTATAAAATGCCAGCAATAACTTTTCAAAAAAATCCTACTCTCTGCGCGAGACACAAACTCGCGATCTCATGCTAAACGGGCCGAATGTGTCTTCACCCTTAGACCACGGAGAGTGATGAATTCGAGTCTTTTAACGTATCATAAATTGCATTATGGAAACAGATATTAAATCAAGCCCATAATAGGATTTTAGTTACATATTATTATGCGCTTTTACGTTGTGAAACTGAAAAAATCTAATTTAACTGTTTCTTTCATTATATATATAATGCAGTAATTTTTTGAAAAAATTCCTGCTCTCTACACGAATCTTGAACTCGCGATCTCATCCTAACCGAGTTCATTTTTTCGAAGAATTTCTGCATTATATATACGATGTAAAAAGCGGTTAAATTTTGAATTTTTCAGTTTTGCATCATAAAAGCGCATAATTATATGCCACCAGTTTTTAGTTTGAAAAAAGTTGTGTTTTCCAACAAAATTGAAAATTTTGGATTTAATATTCCCAATATATAAAATAGTATTATATAATACTTACTTAGTAACAAAATACAAACACGCTACTTTTTTAACAAAATAATTTAAACGTGATAGAACAAGCTGTGTTGATGGAGCACCCAAAATCGTGACTTCTAAGGAAATGATTATAAAAATCTATAATATTATTACGCAAGATCGACGACTCAAAGTTAGAGAGATAGCAGACATGGTAAACATTTCAACAGAACAGGTACACCACATTTTAACAAAAGAATTGGGCCTTTCCAAGCTTTCGGCAAGATGGGTGCCGCGATTGCTTACGACTGATCAAAAGTTCACTCGTTCTATAAGCGGAATCCGGTTGATTTTTGTAGACGATTTGTTACTTGCGATGAAACTTGGATACACTACAGTACACCCGAAACTAAACAACAATCGAAGCAATGGTTAGAACGTGGTTCTGCACCTCCAAAGAAAGCGAAAACCACTTTATCGGCAAACAAGGTGATGGCATCAATTTTTTGAGATTCAAAGGGCATTTTGCTCATTGATTACCTTCAGAAAGGTGCCACAATAATCGGACAATATTATGCAGAACTTCTACAAAAAATAAATGTTGAGATTCGTGCTAAACGGCCAGGAATGGCAAAGAAAAAGATTCTGTTTCACCAAGACAACGCTTCCTCGCATACCAGCACAGTTGCGATGTCCAAAGCAGTTGCATTTTCAATTAGTACCGCATGCGCCTTATTCGCCGGATCTAGCCCCTTCCGACTTCCACCTTTTTCCAAAATTGAACGGCACTATGTGGAAAGAAATTTTCGTCTAACGACGAGCTTATCATCTTCGTAAATGAGTATTTTGCAAGCCTTCCGGAATCGCATTTTAGAGATGGCATAAGGGCATTGGAGCACCGTTGGTATTGCTCTTTTAGGAGAATATATTGAAAAATAAAAATTATTTTGTATTTAAAAAATTCGTTTTTCTTTTCCATTCTCACTACTTGTCAAACTACCCTCGTACCATACCATAGACAATGACCACGGAATTCTACAAACCTGAGATAGATTTTTAACTCAAAATGGTTTTTTAGTATCATCGAATATATCAGCACACAAGGATTTGTTGATTTGCGGTAACTTTTCAAAGAAACCAATATTGCTACTAGAGATATTTGAAAGATTTTTATTCTAAATAACATTTATCGTTTTTAAAAAATTAAAAAAATAAACACCTATTGAGAAGTGCTTTATTTTACATCACTAAATAGAGACATTACAAAATGAAATCACTTCGTTTCCGAAACGCTTCCACAAAAGTGAAATATTAACTTTCACGCTTTAAAATTAACGCTCTAAATGCCGCGTTAACAAATTATTACATCTGTACACATAATAAAATCATTATATTTTCCCTTTTCGACATGCGTTCATTGGTATGAATAGATATCAGTACGTAAGATGTGGTAATGGTTAAATCAACTTTACACTAGAAGGTCGGTTTCTACATGCTCATTAACTATGTAATATATAAATTTAGAAATTTAACAAATATCATGTATATCTAACGAAATTATTATATCCTGCTATACAAGGTGTTCACAGCGTAATTCTAGAATATAAGCCTTATACATTATTACTTGTAATAAACATAAAGCAACAATAATAATACTTCTTAATTCATGTCTTTTATGTATGAGTACACGCAAAAGAAGAAACGTCAGTTCAAGAAATGCAAATATAAAAATGGAAATAGTAAATAAAAGCATGTAGAATTATCAATAGTTTATGGTAAACTTCCGTAGTATATGGTTTTCAATCACGAAGTATTTCGAAAACATTTTCTTGAAAGAATACTAACTTTATTAACTTCATAATTTTTAAAGGAACTTTACGGCGAAATATGCAAGACCAATCTCATGCATGCCCTGGGAATCAATCTACTTGCCCTCAATTCACATTCCGGATATTCTCATTAAATATACATATTTTTTATTTTCGACAAAAAATTATAACTTCATGAATATGTATGTATACAGCATACGCTGTAAATAAATTATCGTTCGTAAAGTAGTTCCTACAAGATTATCTGAGATTATCTATGTATTTAAATTACGAAGTGTTTTAAAAACACTTTGAAAGAATGCTAACTTTATTAACTTCGAAACCTCTTAAAGAACTTAATTGCGAAATATGCAAGACCAGTCTCACTCAGAGTATATCTATGCCTTGAGTAGAAGAAGCAATCTACTTGCCCTCTCTGATTAAATATATATTTTTCTTATTTTCGCCAAGAAAACTTAGAACTTTATAAATAAATACATATACAGCATACACACTACAAATAGATTATTGTTCCTAAAATAGTCCCTACAAGATTTTTAATAATAATAATAACTTTATTGCCCTAGAGCATAGGTTCCCAAAGGCATGGCGCTCTTAACGTTCAGATTATTTTCAGCGGCGCCCTTCATATGAATCAAAAGTGGAAACCAGATAATAAAGTCTAAAATCTTAAATTTAAATAAATTCTATGCTATGATCTCTAAATTTAACTTTCAGATTTTTATCAGACTTTAATTTTGTTTAAATACTTTGTGAACAGTTGTTGGTAAATTTGCTTTTTTTTAGTAATTGCAGTAAGGAGGAGAAGGCAAACCTAAGAAAATCACAAATGAATATTATTTATTTTGAACAATAATTGTTGATTATATTTACAATCAAGTGCAAAAAAAGGTGTTTAATAAATTTATTTTTATAAAGTTATATTCTTTAATTTTTTTCGTTTAGGCAAGGCTGTCACGCCGCCCCTGGAGACTCTTTGGAGCCCCTGTCCTAGAGTATAGCCACTTGTAGGTAAGCCTGCAGAAACGAGTGCGCACTCATTGGCGGCAATGATATACGTATTTCGAAAGCGGTCGGATATACCCGAAGTCAAGATTCATATGCGTATATGTGTAAGAAAGCCGGATTAGATTAATGATGACGCATCGACGGCGTTCTTTGTTATGTTCGACGAGCGTTAATAGATTTCTTAACTGATTTTCGACATTAGAATACACTGGCACTATTATTAAATGCATTGTTTGCAATATCAGCGTTTTACCGTACAGTATTTTTGTGTGTAAAAGGCATGTTAATAGCAAACAAACCGGTGTTGTTTGCTATTAACATGCCTTTTACACACAAAAATACTGTACGGTATAACGCAAAATACGCAACGTGATGTACCATATTATAAATTTCTATATGACTTTATTTTTTGTTAAGTGTTTGCAACATTCCACAAAATATTGCAGACAATGAAGAATTTCGAAACTTTTGGGGGAAATACGTTCCAGAATGGAGATTGCCAACAAGGTGTCAATTACAGTATAATCTTCCTCGGGTGAAAAAACACGATTACGGATCAAATAAAAACAGAGTTAGAATATCAAAAATTATGGCTGACCGTAGATGAAACAACGGATGCAAGAAGGAATAGTATTTTAAATGTGTTAGTGCGCACTTTATAAAGTGGTTGGTTCTTTTTTTACGTAGTAGAATAATACAGAGGACAAACGCGGAAATTATAGGAGAAACTATAAAACATACCTTTGGGAAGAAAATTATATTATTTTCTGCTACTTCTGCTACGTTAATTAAATACACAGAAATTAATTAAAAATTTCTGCGCTGGAGAAGGACTCGAACCTCTCTCTGCCGTTTTCTAGACGACTGCTTTACCAATTAAGCCACCAGGCAGTGTAACTTCGAGTCCTTTAACACGCCATAAATCGTATTATGGAACAGATCTAATATTTATTTAAAAACCCGCAGTTCGGTTATGATGTCATAATTATATATAAATATATAAATTAGTTTCACGATGGGAAATTTAATGAAAATTATATTATTTTCTGCTACTCCATCGTTAATTAAATACACAGAAATTAATTAAAAATTTCTGCGCTGGAGAAGGACTCGAACCTCTATCTGCCGTTTTCTAGACGACTGCTTTACCAATTAAGCCACCAGGCAGTGTAAATCGTTCGACTATTCAATCGTTTCATTACATGCGTTTTCGTGAAAACTTTGTCTAATTTCATTAGTTTTCGTTTCGTTGTTCCATTTCAGATCCCAATACAAGCATTTGAAAAGTAAAACGGCCCTAATACGCTCAAGTAGAAGAGCGATTGCAAACTTTCTTTACAGAGTAATAAAATACACCGTAAAACTCGTTTCTTTTGTGCAAAATGTTCACACCCAGTATACTAATAACATTCCAAAGTCGATTGTATTTGTTTTAGTTACATGAATGATTATCAATAATAGAATTCGTATCGTATTTCATCATAAAATCCTAGTTACTTTAAACAAAATTTTAATCTATTTTACATGATACGGAAGCCTGAAAACCAGAAAAAAACGAAAATATATACATACATACCTGCATGGTATGCACAATGCATCACCAAAAACGCAATATTTCTATAGAAATACATAAAAATATAAAGGAGTCTGGCCAGACCCCATGAGATATCAATGTGCAAATCCAAACATATGATTAATCATATCACATAAACAGCATTTGCCTAATAATACCTAATAATGCCTAATTTTTATAAATATTAACTATAAAAAGTATGCAAGAAGAAAAGTAAAATCAATCAAATAAGCACAAATATTTTAAAAAAAAGTGTTTCAAGAAAACATGATTTTAAATTCTGGTAATTCAAATAAATGAACAATCTGTTCTTCACACATTAATACATATACGCCTCCAAAAATGCCCGTTTCTTGTATATTGTACAGGCATATGAAAATCCATCTGAGAAGTCAAAGAAGGACAATTATTTTTATTTTGCGAAAGATATATCTAAGATTAGCTTTAATATCGACTTAGTATATAATATTCTTTTCTAAACTATAAATACTCTCAACAGATTACGATGCTTAATCTCAAATAAGTACATAATAATAGTAGTAAACTTCATGAAATGGCTATTCATTTACGAGTTCTGTTGTGTCCAATGCACAGCATAGCAAAAACACAGTTTCTTACATAGAAATTTATTATATGAAGCCAAACCTCCACAGAACTAATATAAAATAGCAACAGATTTATCACAATATTTTCCATTAATAAATTCTAAGTTGGATAATTTTGCTGCGACAATTTAAAAAATATAGCGTTCATTTTTTAGCGATTTATATTTATTTATGAAGTGTCAATTTTCCTCTTCTAAACAAAATCTATCAAGTCTCATCATCGTCATAACCACAGAGAGCAATTTTATGGACGCGCCAAAGACATACAACCAATAGGTAAGTGAAATAAATACTAAGCACTATTTATAAAACCTTGTGAAATATTCACTCTTTTAAGCAATGTTTTCAGTGTTGTCACAAGGTAGATAATTCACTAATAAACTTATTTATTTTGTCAAAAAAAGGTCATTTTTTCGGCATACGTAATTGCAACATAATTACAAACAGTGCACAAAACTCCGTAACACAATAGTCTCCATGGGCGAAAGCTATTGTCAATGAACTTTATTTATTCGCACCCGGCCGTACGTCTTATAAAGCGCCGCGCAATTTTGCCCTGACTAATCGTAACTCATAGTGAAAAGATTGAAAATACATTTAAAATAATAAATATCGTTAAAATAGATTAAAAACAACAAATAATCCAAGACACTTCCTTTATTTACAGTTATTGAGCTAGCATTTATAGTTAGTATACTATTTGTTGTCTATTCGACAAATAATGAATCATAAAAGAGAAACGTCCCTTTCTAAACGGTTTATAGCAGAGAAAACCTCTACTTAAATCTTAAAATCTTCATGATAACATTGAATTTTAATTATCTACTGGGATGTGTATTTGGACTGATATACTAATAGTAAAATTTAGTATAATCGTTTAAAGGATAATATGATACTCTGTAAAAAAATTGATCTGGTTGCAATCGTTTCTCTTAAATAGTGTATGCTCCAGAAGCCAGTTAATATTAAAAGTAGTATGGAAAATTGCAATCGAATTTACACAAAGTTTAAACTATTTATTGATCTTCCTTGGTATCTAAGATAATATACAAGACAACAAAAAAATTGTTCTTCAATCTAATTAATATTATTTGACGATAGAAAGCTATCAGTATTGATTCTACGTACATACATTGTCTATGTACATATACTGTGGCTTTCTGTACATCGAGAGAAATATCTAGTAGTTCTTGAAACTCAACCGTCATTGGCGAAGCTCGAATGAGATGGATAATTAGAATTAATAATTCATTACTTATGTAAGTTTACAATTACGGTGCACCTACTCATTATTAAGGTATTCGCTGCTCAAATCTAATTAAGGCGAATAATATATAATGCAACGTTGTATTAGTCAGACAAATATTACATTACAGTTATATTTCAGCGATGCATACGTATAGCCTATTCCAACTTAGAATTCAATTTTACAAGCTTGATAGTGTCTAAGTACGACATTGTAGTTAACTAAGATCCGCTCTGAATTTTAAAGCATCATCAAGCTCACATTTCAAGGTTTATTTACAACGAAAAAAATATTCGTTTTTAAAAATAAAAATGATCATACTATCTGCTTCTGAACTTCCGGGCTGGAACCGCGTCACTTGTATATCTGCCGACGTTTCGTACCCATTTGTATGGGACATGTTCAGGGCTCAACTACTGCACTGAAACTGAGTTTCATGGACTGAGTTTCATGGACCACGACAGCGGAAGTCTACGTACCAGATTAAAAATGAGCATTTTCAGCATATTTTACTTCTTTATTACCGAAAAGATAAGAACATAGACGAAGCGAGAAAATGGTTGTGTGAAATTAATGGAGAAGACGTCTTAACAGATTACCAATGCCAAAACTGATTTGCAAAATTTCTTAATAATAATTTCGATGTCTAGGATGTATCTTCTTCTGGAAGGTCAATTGAAGCTGATGAAAAAATAAAAATATTGATTGAATCAAACCGACAAATAACAATACTAAAAATTACTACGAGATTTAACTTGTCGACGTTGACCCTTCATAATTATGTGAAACAACTTGGTTTCACATCAAACCAAACCAAATATGCAGTGAATGAAAAATGGATTGCTTACAATAGTGTTAAGTATAAACGATTATGGAACAGCAAAGATAAAATAATTCGAAGCCAATATTCATAAAAACGGTAATGCTTTTTGTTTGGTGAAATTTCAAAGGAATAGTTTTTTACTCTTTCTAGCTTCCACCAGATAATTACACAAGTAATGAACTACTGCACTGAAACAGTTTCAGTGCAATGAACTACTGCACTGAAACAGTTTCAGTGCAGTAGTTCAGCCCTGAAGATGTCCCATGCAAATGGGTACGAAACGTGGGCAGATATACTAGTGACGCGGTTTCAGCTCGGAAACCCAGAAGCAGATAGCATGGACCACGACCGCGGAAGTCTACGTACCAAATAAATCTAACCTAATTTATTAGAAGAAGAATTTGTAATAGTGTAACTTCTGTCTTCCTCTTTATAACTCCTACCCATACATTTTAACTTTTTAATCACTATTACTATACTTTGCGATCTCAATCTTTTGGCAATTCGATATCAAGTTAATTATCTAACCCTCTACTACTTCCGATATTATTGATTATCTCGGCTCATTTTCGCTCTTATTTTCTTTTATTATGATTCACTTTAAACATTTCATATTTGCTGCATCTAATTGTTGTAAACTAATTTATTTTGATTGCAATCACTAATACCTCACTAACGTATTGTTACTAAGTTGAGCCTTCTATTGTTTATCAATAAAAACAATTGTTATTAAAAAGAACTCGTTTCAACATTAAGATTTTTCCTTGAACAGAAAAATCGAAAAATGCATGACCAATTTTACGTACATACTGAAATGTAAATGTATTCTTCGCTGAAATACAGAGGATTAACTTTCGTTGCAAGCTAATCATCAAACTAAAGGATGTTTCAAATTTTGCGGTTTTTTAAAGAATAAATAAAACACATAATTTGCATTCACTTTCGAAAACTTTTTATTGGTAATTGAAGTATCAGTTATGACATTTATATAAAATAATATCTGCCAAATGGACTCCTCTTCCGGCTCCACAGACTGCTCCACTCTTTTGTTAATATTGGCAATGACATTTTGACATAATTGAGGCTCTATCTCACCAGTTACACAAATAATTTCATCTTTCAAAGCAGGAATTGATTGTGGATTGTTTTTATAAACCTGAATTTTCACATAACCCCAAAGAAAATAGTCTAACGGTATCAAATTTCATGATCTTGGTGGCCAATTAACATCACCCTTTCTTGAGATTACACGTCCAGGAAATTTTTCTCTCAATAAATCAATTGAATCGTGTGCAAAGTGAGGTGTAACGGAAGCGCCATCCTGTTGAAACCACATATCCTCTAGATCAATATTCATTAATTCAGGCCACAAAAATTCGGTTATCATCCGACGATATCGATCACCATTGACAGTTACAGCTTCACCAGCAGCATTTTCAAAAAAATGTGGTCCAACTTCACCACCTGACCATAATGCATACCAAACAGTAACTCGTTTAGGATGCATAGGTTTCTCATGAATAATTCGTGGATTTTCCTCACCCCAGATACGGCGATTTTGTTTATTAACATAGCTACCAAGTTCAAAATGTACTTCGTCGGAAAACATTATTTTTTGAGAAAGATCAGCTGGTTGTTCATTGATGAAATTGACAAATGAACGACGTTTTAAATGATCTAATGGCTTCGGTTCCTGTGTTACTCGAACCTTATATGCCTTTAGAGCTAAAGTCTTGTGTAAAATACGCCATGTTGTTGATCCACTTGTTGTGAACGTCATCTAATGGAAAGTTCAGGATCTTCAGCAACACTTTCACGAACCAAATCAATATTTTCTTGTGAATGACCACTACGACTGTATTTTTCACTTTTTTGATCTTCCACGGAACAGGTCTCTTGAAATTTGTTAATAATGCGCCCAATACTGCTTTCAGATGAACAATTATATAAACAATAAAATTCATGTAATTTTCAAAAAACTCTTTTCACAGAACGCTGATTTTCATAAAATAATTCAACAATTTGAACGCGTTGTTGTACCGTGTACGAAGCCATTTTTATACATGTCATACATCACACTTTTTAAATGCCCACATACCCAGACAAATTCAGTGCGCCGTCTATATTTTATTTATTCTTAAAAAAACCGCGCAATTTGAAACACCCTTTACTATTTAATAAAATAATACTGTATTTAGTAAATACTAGAAGCTTAAAATAAATACCATCCAATTTATAATTAACTTGTCAAAATTTTCCACATATTGGTAAATATTATTCCTTAAAATATTATAAAGTAGTTGGCCTAAAATGTTACCCTATTGGATACCCTTATTAAGTAAGAAAAATGTAATGTAGCCTTCCTTACAATGACATTGGGTTATCGGTTGACCAAATAGGATTTTAAGTGGTCGTTTATTAATCTTCTTGCACCATAACCGTCTAATTCAACAATTAATGCTTAATAATTAACACTAATAATTGTATTATCAATTTTCTAATTAAAGTGGTATACTTTGTTCGTATTCAAATATAGGAAAACATGTAATTTTTAGTGAAACCGCATTTAAATTTATTTATTATAATTTTATTTGGTATGAAACGAATAAATATTTATTATTAAACATTGTAATAAAGTTATTTATTAAATTAGCAGATCTATAATTACTGTTGCTGTGGGATATGGGTTTTTGTGTAGTAGTTAAGTCAATTAAAATATGAACGGCCAAAATCAAATAACGTGGAGTTATATAATTTGTACGCTATATAATGAAACGTATAAAAATATGATTAATACTTGAGCTTTTGTTACTATGAAATGATCGTTACATGGAATATAAGAAACATCAGTAATTTTTGTTCCTGAGTTAAATTATGTTATTTGAAAAATTGTTAAAGTGCTTATTGAAACCTGAAATATTTTAAAGCTTTCGTTGGTTGTAAATACAAAAAAAAACAAGGCAAAACAATAGAAGACTAAAGCAGCGACGAAAATTTATTTTTGTCGTTGCTTTTAGATAGGGAATTTTACACCGTTTCAATAAGATGGTTAATCCCTTAATCACTGAAGGTTGATATATAATCCCTTCCCACATTAATGTTCGTATTCTATAGACGCATTTCGACAACTAAGTTGTCATCATCAGCAAATAATTAAACAGTATCGCACCTGGAAAACTACGGCAAAAAACCCATACGAAACAAATTCCGAAAACGACCTGTACCGTTGAAAGCCAAAACGCACGAAATATGTATACAGAATACGAAAATTAATGTGGAAAGGGGTTGTATATCAACCTTCAGTGATTAAGTTAATCAACCACAGGCTCCATCAAAATTACCTGGTTAATCCCTTGTAAAAATATTCTTGCACTTTCTTCACAAAATGTTCTATTATCGAAAAAGTCCTGACGTATTTTTCTATACTTTTCATAGGTCGTTTATTCATATTTTCTACGATAATCTTTTGTTTCTTTCAGTGAGCTTTATAATTCCGTGTTTAGGGAAGAACCCATTTTTTATCGGAGAAAAACTTTACAAGATGCTTATTCAGAGCCTCACCCGAATCGAATATTACACCAAGCAAGGAGCTATGAAGAGAACGAACTAAGTGGAAGTCTGTAGGCGCAAGGTCCAGCGAATACAGTGGCTGTGACAACACACTCTCTGTAAATTCCAATAATTTTTGACGGGGCTATCAAACTTGTATGTGGTCTGCTCATGTTGTAATGATATACTGCATCTTTACGATTAACGGACTTTAGATATCTTTAGATGATTCATTCATTCAAAGTGTTCAATTATTATCAACACTATACATTTGAATTATTTATTTCGTTCCTTGGTAGGAGATCGAAAAATTCATAATGAAAATCTACTTTCGATGCCCTTGAGGAGAATCTTCAGGCCGTAGCCAAGATAGTTTTCGCACCACATAATTGTAAACAATCCGCAGTTATCAGTCGCTTTAAAAAAGGATCATTTCCCTCACTTTGAAGGATATCGCAGCTGTCCATACGCGCGATCAAATATACTTCTTTAAGTCTATGGATAACCAGAACATCCAACTTGCTGATATTTTCTAGTTTTTTCAGATGATCGTAAAACCTTGAATGATTGATGTTTAAGGTTTCTGTTATCTCTAGTACCGTGTGCCGTTGGTTTGACTCGATCAACGATTTAATTTTGCCGTCATGGAATTTCGTGAACCATTGTTAACATTGAGATACTTGTAGAGAACAACTTCTACCCTAAACTTTAAGCAGCTTTTCGCAAGCTTGAGGCATGTCTTTCCCTTTATGGAAATAAAATAGCAAATACGAAGAAAATACACACATCTTCCACTTTTTTATAAAAACTCCGGACTTATCGTGAAATATTTTTCTAAAATGAAATTAGAACTATGAGATGTCATATGCCATATCTTAAAGAGAGTTGCAAATGACTCTATTACTGCAAGAATTAACTAGTATCATCTGTTACAAGAATGCTTAATGACATTCCTGACAATCTAAAATAATTCCGAACACTTGATAGTTCATCGTTTTTTAAATTTTAACCTTTCCTCTTCGAGTGTTGCCTTGTGCGGCAGGGCATTATCCTAGAATAACAAAACACCATGGGCATTTTTTTCTCCTCTCGGGTATTACCAGTCTACCCTCTCAAATGAGAGGAAAAAACGTATTTTTCTAACAGAAAGAATGGTCTTAAACTTCTTAGAAGGGCCGAACCTTTTGATATTCCACTAAACTAACTCTCCTTAAAATTCGGAATCATAATGATGAATCCACGTTTTATCTCCAGTGTCAAATCGGTCAATAAATAAATCTAATAATCACCCGTCTCTACGCGAAAGCGCATTTAGAAGGGTAAAAGCATTCATGAAACCTAATTTACACTAATCTTTATTGTTCTAGGATATTTATATACGAATTCTATTGCCTATATTTTAATTAACGATTAAGTCAATCGTAAAATTAATATTAAGGCTACTAATTGCTAATTCTTTAGGATCAAACACTTTTTTTAAGAACATCTGAAGTGTTGTCAACGAAGTGATCTAGAAACCTATCATAATTCGTTGATACTCAACCATGTTTTAAATAATTTGAAGCTCTATTCAACAGTCGACTTGAAAGATAATCATTTCCGTAATTTTGATGGAGCCTGTGGTTGATTAACTTAATCACTGAAGGTTGATATATAACCACATTAATTAATGTAGAAAGGGGTTATATATCAACCTACAGTTAACATTTTTTCTTGATTTTTTTTTCTTGGTTCGTAAAGAACTTTATAACAGCTCTATATTAACTATACGCCGTTGCAAAAACTGATTATTAATAAAATTAGTAGTGTTATAATTGTTTTGTAAATTGTCATACAGGCCAGCCATGAAAAAACTTTTTTTATAAATTTGGCTCCCCTTTATGTTTTTTGACGTGTTGAATCCGACAAGTTTAAAATACCACAGGATGTAAAGTTTCCTCGCATGTTTACTTTAGGTTATTTATGCATTGTAAGCGCATAGTAATACCCGTTTTGAAGTTTTTAGACAATCAGAAAGACCCTAATTATGAAAATATAGTTCAAAACATGTTGAAAATATTTCGAGAACTTGGGATGTAACGTGAGTGTGAAGGTGCATTTTTGCACTCACATTTAAATTTTTTCCCTGATAATCTTGGAGCTGTAAGTGAGGCGAGCGTTTCTACTAAGATATAAAGGAAATGGACAAACAGTATCAGGGTTGTTGGAACCTTCTACGAGCAACTCCAGAAGCATCATATAAAAGGAAAAGCTACACTCGAACTTTTACCGTGAAGAGGTTGAGGAAATACGAAACTTTAGATTAATAAGCAAGAAACTGTTCATATTCAAACTTACACTACCATTGTAATAATAAAATCTTAAATTTTTCAATTATACTCTGATAATAAATTACGTACCTTTATATCATAGCTATATATTTTAGTACTATCATACCCAACAAAACATAAAGATTGCGAAAAATTGGTACGTGATAGAAAAAAAACTGATTAGAAATTTGGATTCGGCACATCAAAATACATAAGAAACAGGTTAAACTTTGGAAAAAGTTTTTAAAAAATACTTATTGGTTGGCCTATGTGATCAAGGCATACATAATTTAAAAAACATAAGAAAATTGTATCAAAACTTAAAACTGCCCAATTCGAAAATATAAAAAGGCCCCTCATAAATCGTATTTTGCACGTCTCTTAATTTTATGTGCTAATGCTATTATTACAACGTTATGGTGACAAATTTTCCTTTAAAACTCTGCCTGTGTACTTCAACAATTTAATCACTATTTAAATGATAATCAACAATCAATACAAAGAACTTCAATATAGCGCTATCGTAGTGCCATTATATCGCTTTCTCAATTACGACACTAACTTTTTTCTACTTAAATTGACAACATAATTACCAAAATGCGCAAGTAGTATTTTAACTTGCACAGATTATGACCGAGGCTTTCAAATAAATTTTACAGTAAAGCATCCTATTTAACTGTATTAGTAAGTATTATTACGTTATTATATTATTCTTTTGTTTAATAGTTTATACATACCTTATCATTAATGTATAATGCATTTCCTCATTTTAGCACAAATAGTAATTCTTTCACCAGACTTTCATACAAATATAAACACCACTGTATGCAACAATGCCTATTTTCATGCTTTTATATCCAACGCATGGTTATCATTTTTTCTAACGTTCTTTAAATATCACAAAGTGATCTTTACGCGTGTTAATAATTATTTTTTTAGAATTAACGAACGTATTGTATCGCGATTGAAGACTACTAAACATAGCAATTCCCACGTGCTTGCCCAGAGCTATTCGGAAGACTCCTAAGTTGGTGGGAGAATTCATCCATGCATTCGTAATTTATACACCTGTGCAACGCAATCCTTCATTACAAGTGTTGCAAAAAATAAATGAGTGTATTTTCTAGGTAAATTAAAGTGGGCGTATCGTGGCTTCCTATTCCGATACGCTCGCTACGTTGAAGCAAAATATGGTAACTTATACGAATAAAGAAGGATCGAATGAAAGTTAGAAAGTTGGACAATAAAATCGATTGAAATCAATATAAATTTTAATAAGAGTAATTATGCTACAGACAATAAAAATGAAGCTTCGAAGCAATATATAGATGGATTGCATTTGGTGCGCCATTAATTGGAGATTAATTCCGTTTTGCAACAAAACACCGATCCTGTTTATTCATCCAAATTGTGCCGGAATTTTATAAATGAAGATGAGAGAGTCATAAAAAATATTTTCTGACCGCAACAAACTCCAAATTTTAACGTTACTTGAACACTTTGGGATGAAAATACATGAACTAATCATGAATATATTCCCCTCCATTTGGAACGAACTCTATAAAAAAATGTATATATATAAAAATATATATAAAAAAATCCATAAAAGCGTCTTTATCCTGAGCGAACCAAAATAGATATAGAAACGCTCCATCTTGAGAAATTAGTAAAAGTAAAGTACAGACTGTAGAAAACTAATTAAATGCAAACACGGACAATTTGACGAAACTAAAGTTGCATTTTGTTTTTATAGATTCTATCAAGTTGATGCATAAATTCGTAGTGTTTTCATTAAATTAAAATTAATGAATTTTTTAGCAAACAAAATACATGAACTAATCATGAATATATTTTCCATTATTTACAATTACGTTCCAATGGTTTGGCAATTTTTTTCCACGCCTGCGCAGCGAAATCAGGAGAATAACCTCCTAGATAAGTTCTTGAATAGCCGTTTTTGAAATGTTTACAGTATGAGGGCGAGCATTATCGGGTTGCATTACAGCCTCAAGCCAACAGTAACGTTGATAGTAAATCACAAAATTCCTTAGAAGCGATTTATCATAGACGACGACCTTCAAAACACTAGGAAATTGTGCATCAACCTAATTTGTACAATATACATACACTTCTGCAATAAAAAGAACATTGGTTTTATTTCATATCAAATATTTTTACGTCTTTTTAAAGTAATTTTAAAATTATCGATATTGCTGCTACTAAATATGTAATTATATGCCTTTTAGAATTAAAAAATATTTACCAGACCGTTTTTGGGCCTTACAGTATTGCTTTTAATACTCGAAATCTTTCTAATTTTGCTACATAATTAATACTGAAAGAAATTAAGAAGTTACTAACTACTCGACGCTACACATGCTACAACCTTCATGACTGCAAAACAAACGCATTTAAAACTAGATCGAATGGGCGCTTATATAATAAAATTATACTATGCATTGGAGTGCAATAATTGTCAATTTTTTTAATACTACGTTACAAATATATTCCAAGTATAAAATAGATAGATAGATTATTTGAGGTAACCATAAAAATTACTCCCTCGAAACCTTTCTAAAAAAAAATTGTTGCCTGAATATCTCTCTGAAGTTTCTTTGGCTTCTTTGCATACGTCTGTAGAAGTTAGCCTTAATTACGACTTTTATGTAACCTAGTCGTGCTTTATCAACTTTAGCAGTTAGTCTTAAATATTCCAAATAACCTAGCTTATCGAAGCTCTCTCTCGAACGTCAGATTTACTTCCTCTACAGCGTTAAGCCTATCAGATTTATAAATCATTGTTTCCATTAACGAACCTAGTTCTTCCTTACTTTTCCGACTTTCTGTTCCTGTGGAGGGCTCTGGTAACTTTGGAAACTCTCACATGTTCTTTCTTCCTTTTCATTTTACTTTTGATATTTACTTGCGAGCGTGCCTAAATAGAAGGAGGTTGCGTCTGATGCAGCACTTACTAACTCGCACACTAGTTGTGAGCCATTCGGAAGTGTACGAACTATAAATATGATCATAGTTCACGCTCACTTACTATGTAATCCCTACTGCAATACAGTGATATAGAGTGCACATATGTATGTCTTACACTTTTACAAACTATCCCTAGTTGCCTCTGTTTACTACCTTCACTTCAGACTATGTCGTTTTCTTCCTTTCTAATACTGAGAACACCTGGTCTCACGTTTATCTGGGTTTTTCTTTCTTCGTATTTTTTTATAGTTTTATTATTAGCTGATGCCTTTTATCATTCTTAATAGTTATCCCTACCGCCCCATTTACCTTCCTTCTATTTATTCTAAACTAGATTTTATTTCTAAATATATTTTTATGCTTATATTTCTTATTTTCTCCATCCTTGCAACTGCCTTAATTTTTCGTATTTAATTTTAGCGGCTTATATCTTGCTTATTTGTTTCTCACTAGATGTTCAGGATTTACAGCCAAGAGTGGGCTTTGGTCTAACTAATAATATCATTTTAGTTTGCCTTAATATTCCATTATTGTTTATAAATTTTGTATTAATTGCAAAGTAAAGTTTTAGGGCTCTGTCTAATCTGTTGTTTTTCTTTCTTTGGCTCCCTTATTGTCTATAACTGCCTCCAGGTATTGAAAGCTGTTCTATTCCTACTCCTCTATTTTGCAAATAAATAAAACGCAGAATAACTGAGACGTTAAGCTGAAAGCTATTCCAGGTGTAGTACACATGTTACATTTAACTATGGAAATCTATCTCGTTCATATGATCACCGTGAACACGTTTGCATCGATCGATTCTTTGGAGCCAATTTTCCACCACTCTGTCACTAATATAGTTCGATATTGTCCCTGAGCTCCTCTAACGTAGTTGGCTTATTGGTATAACCCAACTTAACGTAACCTCATAAAAAAATTCAATGGTGTTAAATCGCTTGAGCGACATGGCCACTCGACTGGACCATTTCTCGAGATTACGCGGTTATCGAACTTCCCCTTCAACAGATCAATTTTTTGACCAGCTCTGTAACATATGGCACCATCTTCTTGGAACTGCATATCACCGATGTTAAGTTCATCCAATTCTGACCAAAAATAGTCTTCCAACATGGCACGATAACGAATTCCATTAACCGTAACATGGCGATCATTTTCATCGACGAAAAAATATGATACCTCCGGCATAAAATCCACACCACACGGTCACTTATGTGGTTATAATGAAGTCTCTTGAAGCACATGTGGGTTTGCCTCTGTCTAACAACGCATATTTTGCTTATTTATAAAGCCATTAAGCTAAAAATGAGCTTCGTCGCTGAAGATGATTTTTCGATGAAATTCAGAATTTTCTTCAAACTAAAGCAGAACCCGATCGGGGAAGTTCCGGCGCTTCAAATAATCAAGGGGCTTCAGTTCTAGGGTTAATTTGGTCTTGAAATGATGTAGGACAACATATTTACGCAAAACTCGAGGCAATGTAGTTTAAGAGATTTCCAATTCCTGTGAACAGCGTGGAATCGACTGCTTTGGCTCATTTTGAACTGCATCATTTACGGCTGAGATGTTTCGGTACTTCGATCGGAGCGTTATCTCACTGGCACAGGAATATCCAGTAGTGAATATTTTGACTCGAATTTATCCACTATAGCACACACAGCCTGTCTGGTGGAACGATTATTACGACCGAAAATTGGAGTAAGCGCTTTGAAAGTTGCGACCACCGACTCAGAATTGTGGTAGTAATTTTTAATAATTGCCAAACGTTGCTCGTTCGTGAAGTTTACTATGACAAAAATGTTAACCTTGACTAACGTTTTGACATTGAGAGATCATGAAAAACGGGTGCATTCGTATTAAAAGACAAGATTGTTATGTATCTATTCGAATCGAAATCCTGTTATTTAATATTTCTAGATACTAGTGCTCTTCACTTTTTCCAATTAATCCTACATACCAATCCTATCAACAAAAGCACCTCCTAAGATATTTATTTTTCACAGATGGCCATATCCTACTTAATATTTTTCCCATTTGGAAAACATTCATTAATTATCTTACTCATAAACACAACGAAAAGTATTAGGCTCAATCCACCATTTTGTCTTAGTCTTCTAGCTGGTGTAAACTTTTCTTATCTCATATTGTTGGTATTTATGAATTACGTACTGAATTTATTATATTAAAAATTAATTTCAATTTACAAAAATCTAAACATAAAGATAAATATGAAAACGTTCTCCACACTGTTCAGAATTTTAAATCCAAGTAACATGACGTTGTAATAAAATAACAGAATATAAATCTCTTATTAATGAAACAGCGCTGAATAACAATTAAATATCCACAATAATCACAATGCAACAGTGTGGGCGAAATAAGTTAAATTGGAAGGCGCAGAAGCAAACTAATCGACCACCATAAACCGCAAATGCACTTGTAACATTTCCCTGACAATGCCGGTCAAATGGACAATTGATACAATTGATAAGCTTCAATGGGAAAAAACAGTCGAATGTAAGTTTAGAACTTGCTAGACATACTTTAATTTGCAGAGCGTATGTTGTACATACATCCGAAAAAATTAATTCTAGTTTATTTTATTGAAACAAAGGAAGTTCAAAAAATGTATATAATATTTTTATAGTTAAATATACAGTGTGTTCAATAAAGATTGAGACGGATTATGCAACCAAGTATACAACAACAAAGATTACAGTTGGTATGAAATATCCTTGTAACTAGATCGTGACAGATTTCTCTTTATAACCCTACTAAATTGTTTGACATTTTGCCTCATTTGATTTGTAATTACGTGTTATCGATTATCAGTAATTTTCAGAAGTATTGGTAAATTTTTGGTGGTTAGAGCGGTAAGTTGGATTAAATTTCATATTAAGTGTGTTGGATAATTTTTTTAAAACTATAGATTTCTAGGGTCTAGGGAATTTTGAATGTAAGGCTACCAATAGTGTATGTTTGGTTGCATAAGGTTCCATCTCAATCATTAATGAACTCACTGTATATTTTTGTGTGAAAACATTTAAAAATATTTTTGATAAGCAGTTTTACCGACAATACAAATTCTCTATATCTATGAAGACATCAAACATATACAAATCATAAGGTTATTCCAAATACAACTTTAAAAGATAAAATTTAGTAATACCATATTCTTGCATAATCGTAGGTGCATGTATTTTTCAACATTTCGTATTAACGGACTATCTTTCCTCGCACTTTTCTTTCCCATCATAGAATATAAATGAATAAACAGGTACATAACTAGATAGATATTTTTTACCCAATGTAATTAAAATGAAACCCCAACACAAAGTATTTGATTTTTAAAAAATTCGTAGACGCACTATCTCAGACGTCGCTATTTTAATATTCTCATGTTTCTTTTTAATATTAGGTAATTTTAGAATATTTTATTTACAACCTCAATCCAAAAATAATTTTTGGTAAATTTAAAAAACTAGTGGCACCACCTGTTATTAAAAGATGTAGTTTTTATTAGTTTTGTATGAGCGTTCTTGATCGCAATTGTTGTTTTTGGTATTTTACGACTAAATTATACTTTTACTCCTCTCTAGGTTCTAGTCGCCAACCTCAGCTAGTATGAAATCTTAATAACATTAAATTAACTATAGTTGAATTCCTTATATGTATATATATATATATATATATATATATATATATATGTTATATATATATATATATATATATATAGATATATGTTATATATATATATATATATATATATACATATATATATAAAGAGTTTTCCAATAAGGACTTGACAACTTTTTTTCAAAATAAAATGCAGACCATTTGAGATATTTCAAAAACTTTATTATCGGGTTGAAGTACAATCAAAACATTTATGAATGGAACTCGACTTCGTTCATATGGCCACCGCGGGCACGTTTGTAGCCGTCGATTCGTTGGACCCAATTTTCGATGACTCGGCCACACAATTCGGCCGAAATGGCTGCTATTTCGCGTTCAGTGTTGGCTCTGAGCTCTTCCAACGTTGTCGACTTGTTGGCATAGACCAATGACTTGACGTAGCCCCAAAGAAAAAAGTCTAGAGGCGTTAAATCGCACGAACAAGGCGACCAATCGACTGGTCCATTTCTTGAGATAACACGCTCATCAAACTTACTCTTCAATAAATCGATTGTAACGTGTGCTGTGTGGCTTGTGGCACCGTCCTGCTGAAACCACATGTTGTCCAAGTCCATATCTTCCAATTCGGGCCAAAAATAATCGGTAATCATGGCGCGATAACGATTACCATTCACAGTAACGTGACGATCATTATCGTCGACGAAAAAATATGGCCCTATGACGCCGCCGGCATGCAAGCCGCACCAAACAATTATTTTTGTGGATGAAGTGGTGTTTCATGAAGCACGTGTAGATTTTCACCCGACCAATAACGCATATTTTGCTTATTGATGAACCCATTGAGCCAAAAATGAGCTTCGTCACTGAAAATGATTTTGCGATGAAATTGATCATCTTGGCGCATCTTTTCCAGAGCCTAATCGGAGAACGTACGTCGCTTCAAATGGTCCAGCGGCTTCAATTCTTGAGTCAGCTTGATCTTGTATGGATGTAAACCAAGATCCTTACGCAAAATTCGCCATAAAGTGGTCTGGGCGATGCCCAACTCTTGAGAACGCCGTGGAATTGACTGATTTGGATCATTTGCTACGGACGTTTCAACGGCAGCGATATTTTCGACACTTCGATCAACCCGTTCTCTCACTGGCACGGCAACATCACACAACGAATATGTAGACTCAAATTTTTGCACCAAACTTGTTACTGCCTGTCTACTAGGGCGAAAATTACGACCGAAAATCGGAGTTAACGCTCTTAAAGTAGCGATCACCGACTCCGAATTTCTGTAGTAATTTTTTATAATTTGCAGACGTTGTTCGTTCGTGTACTTTACCATGATGAAAATGTTAAGTTTACTGAATAAATTGACAGTGACAGTTCGATGATTAGTGAAAGGGTGCGTTCACAAATTGAATTAATAGTTGTCAAATCCCTATTGGAAAACCCTTTATATATATATATATATATATATATATATATATATATATATATATATATATATACATATGTACATATTATATTTATTTATCAATTACATATGCGTTTTCTACATTTTATTTGAAATAGTGTACCTATACCGTAATACAAATTACGGGTCTTCCAATAAGGACTTCCGAACTTTGACAGTTGATAGAGGCCAAATTGTTGAAGCTACATTTGTGGAATTGGCTCATTTATTCAGTCTGTTTTGCCAAGTCACCATGGACGGATATAGCGTTCAATAACAATGATCACATTGTTTTATCAAAATAGATGTTCTGTTCGGGCAACGTTCCGCGCGCTTCGCCCAATTTACGGTCGCCATAGTCATCGTACCGAAAGGACTATTCACAGTGTGGTGGATAAATTTGAGTCTGGTTCAGTAAACAATGAACCAACAAATGACTTCACGACCAAACGCAAGATCTGCCAAAAACATCGCCGCTGTCCCTAAGAGTGTACAGGAGAATCCGAGGCAGTCGATTTCGCGTCGCTCCCAAGAACTCGGCCTTTCGCAAACCACAACTTAGCGAATTTTGTATCGTGACTTGGGCCTGCACCTGTACAAAATTCAACTGATCCAGAAGGTGAAGGTAATCGACAATAGACAACGACGTGTGTTCGCTGAATGGGCCCTGGAGCAGTTGGAAACTGATCCTAATTTTCATCAAAAAATCATCTTCAGCGATGAGGCCTCTTTCTGGATGAAAGGATACGTCAACAAACAAAATTGTCCAATTTGGAACGATATCAATCCACATTGGCTGACGGCGTTATCGGTCCATATTTCTTTGAGAACGACGTTAGACAGGCTATCACCGTCAATGGCGAGTATTATAGGTCGATAATTTCTAACTTCTTTTGGCCTGAATTGGATGATATGGACACCAACAACGCTACGTGCCACATTGGACATTCTGCACGAGCGATTTGAGGGCATGGTCATCTCACGTGGAGGTGAGGTGAACTGGTCGCCGAGATCGTGCGATTTGAACTCGTTAGACTTTTTCTTGTAGGATTTTCTTAAGGTACAGGTCTATGCGAATAAGTCACAAACCACAGCGGCCCTCAAAGCCAACATAACCCATGCCATCGGTCAAATTCAGCGATGATTTATGCGCCAGTATCATGGAAAATGGGAAATTTCGGACGCGCGCCGCCCAGCGAAGCCGCGGCACACATTTGCGCGATTTTATATTCTATACATAATGGCATCGACAGGCCTTTCAAACGAATAAAAAATTTCGATGATATCTCACACACACTTTGTTTTATTTAAATTTAAAGATAAGAAGCGCTTAATGAAAGACCCGTTATTTAGAAATATTATATGCATATGTGGCAATATAAAATGGTAATTTTAAGGGCCTATTCTATACTTTCATCATGCCGAAATTTGTATGGGTAGTGAAATAATACCATACAAGAACTATATATTACTATCAATAACTGTCTCCTAAGATAAAATATTTAAAAAGAAGTTCGATTTTATTAGATCGCGAAATAAATATTTGGGTTAAGAAAATTTGTTAGTTCGCTGTACAAAAAAAAAATTAAAAACGCTGTTATAATGCCTTCCACGTTGAGTATGTAGGACAGGACTTTCGGATAATCTGTTTTTCACTCTATCCTTATAAATTTATATAAATGAAGCTCCTTTTACTTTTTTAGTTATGTTCTAGCAATAGACTTTCAAAATTACATTGGCAACAATGAAATACGATTTATTTCCACTATCATAGATGCTGGTCGATAGTTTTTCTTTGTATTGCCTTTAATCATTGTTTATTTATTATATTTTTAATTGCAAATAAAAGGTGAGGTACAAATTTTTTTCTGTTTACAAAACTCGGTAGTTTTGTAAATAGAAGTACTTGGTGTACATAAATTTTGTACAAATAGAACAAAGATTTTAAATTAAACTTTTTAATATTACTTATTACAATTACTTGTCAAAAAACATTCTTTCGGATTTAAATCATATATGTATTTGAACATTAATGGCAAAAATTCCCGAGAAGTTAACATCTGTAACGATTTACTTATTTACGATAAAATTTATACTGCATTTCCACTATTTTGCATTGACATCAAAAAGTGCATCATTTTATCAAAGAAAATCGTCCGTGAGAATAATTGAATGATTGGGAATTCCTAAACCAATTTATGCACAGCAACCTGATCGAAAACTTTGACCTTTCAAAATTAAATTCATGACTTATTCCCCGGAAGCTAACCAACGACTAAAAAATATATCGTATTGAATATTACAAGACCTCGTTAAAAATACTAATAAAAACTGAAACTTTACTTTAATTATGAGCCCGAAAATAGCACCAAAATGCAATGTAGTGGATATCCGAAAGGCGTAGCTCAGAAGAAGGGAAGTTAAAGACAATACCTCTTCGTTTCTAAAATTCCATGAATATTATCCTCAAAGTAGTTAATCCTTTCCGTTACACAGCCAAAAATGAGTTACATCTTGAGGTTTTGAAACGATTGTATAAATAATAATATACCGTTGTGATACTTCTTGACAAAAATTTACTAACACCCTGTGTTTTTTTCCTTTTCGCTCAACTTCGTTTACCGAAACGATACACCATTAAAAACATTCAAACAACAATAACCATGGTTCTGACAAGTACTCCGAAACCGATGTAAAAACTAATTCAACGAATTATTTTTCATTGCCAGATCTGTACTGAAGATGTACAGAGAATGTGTATGTATATTGATTGAAATCAATTGAAATAAATGATTTATGTAATTTTGAAAGCTCTGATTTATTGCCTATCACCATTTTCTTTTTTTATAAATAATGAAAAAATGTCTTAATCTAAGTTATTTCAAAATCTGCAACAATAACAAAATAAGTAGCAAAAAGATGATTAAATAAATTAGAATTATGTATCAACATAATCTATATATATATACGATATCTATTTTAGTTACACATTTTCTCGAATCATCATAAAAAGTAGAGATAAAAAATGTACCTTACACGAACTTGTTCCATTTTGTAATTTTTTTACATTAGTATTTCAAAACTCAATTTTTAGGGTTGTCCATTAATAGTTGTAAATAATCTTTCATTTCCATATTTTTTAAATAGTTTCTTTTCTAGATATTTCAGAAATTGATTATATATGAGTGTGCCTTTCAATCAAGCTAATTTTTCTAGTATTATTTTAATATGGACGTTCATTTCAGTTATTTCTACTTTCCTTGGTTTATCTGTGTTTAAAAAAAAGTAATTTTATTTTACATCATATGTACATGTATTTGTTTAATAATTCAAATTTTGACTATAAATTTTATTATTAATTCAAATACCGAATTTGATATCGAATAAACAAAGCTTCTTTATTATTTAATGAAATAATAAAGCAGCTGTTGATAAATTTTGCGGTATTTAACGAAATCCTACAAATGCAGACATATAGAAGTATGCAGTATTAGTACATATGTATCTCTTAAATTCATTTTTCTAAATACTTTTGAAAAAAATTAATATTTTCATGTTTTATCAAATCAATACGCATTTGGATAATACTAATGAATAAATAATATTTAAATTAGAATAAAAACATTCAAATTCGCGTATCAGCTGGTTGACGACAAACCTCCCTCTAGTGTACAAATTCATAAGTCGTTGCATTAGCTCACCAAGAAAGAGATGAATCGTCGTTGACGTCATCTATTGCGGCATGCATTCTGCCTTTTTCCACTACATGTGGGTGAGAGTTTCCAACACGCATGTCTTTGTCTATTTCTGTGGCCATCTGGCTCGGCAGTCAGCTGTGTGTTTTGAAAATACGATGGCTGCTGGTTGTTGTGGCACGAAAAAACAAAAATTAAACAATTCCACCAGTGTCCCATCGTGTAATGGTACATCAATGTTGTCCAACGGTATTTCGAACGGCATGGTTGCATTGCCTGAAATGTGTTTCTTTTGTTTTGATGTCTTATACTGTCATCTTTATAACCTCGATCCTCCAAAAACACCTGCATTTAGCAACGACGCATAGTAAGTCGATTTATACACGTGAAAATGTCTAAAGCACGGGTAATTTATCGAATTATAACATAACCTAACCATACAGAACCTGTAAATATTAATTTCTTTGTGCAGATAATTTCTGTTACTAATAGCTTTCTTTTTATTTTGTAGTCCTTTGTTTGTAACATGGAAAATAGGAAAAGACAAAAGGCTTAGAGGCTGTATCGGCACATTTAATGCAATGAATTTACAATCTGGCCTTAGGGAATATGCTATAACTAGTGCATTCAAAGATTCTAGATTTAACCCCATAACAAGAGATGAATTTTCCAAATTGAGTGTTTCTGTGTCTATTTTGAGACATTTCGAGGATGGCACAGATTATCTCGATTGGGAAGTTGGTGTGCACGGTATAAGGATTGAGTTTGTTAACGAAAAAGGAAGCAAACGGACTGCCACATACTTGCCAGAGGTAGCACCGGAACAAGGTATTTTAACTATAACATAATTCTATTATATTCAAATTTTATTAGACAAAAAACACTTAGAAAGTTAGTTTGAAAAACTACATCATTTTTATTGTTTCAAAACCATCAGTATTCAAATATGTAGGTCACTTAACAATAACAGTTTTCTGTTATTCATCTGAAGGTCATTAACAGCTCATTTACCTTGTTCATTTTTAGGTTACATTGTTAGGTGAATATGTATGTGTACAAATTTATTATTTATAGTAATTATAAATCTTGCTCATATATATATACATAGCATTGCCTTGTCGAAAAGGCGAATTTATGTTAATTAATGAATGAGGACATTTTAAGTCAATTACATAGTCTACAATACAGACACTGTTTTTGTTTTAGCAGCCCAAAGAAATTTATTAATGATTTTTTAATTTGAGGTTTTATATTTTGTGTATAAACCAAATATAGAGAAAAAATGCATTTTCAGTGTCATTTAAAAGAGGCAGAAGTATTGAAATAACTTAAAATTGTCATGATTTTGACATTGAAATCCATAATTCAATTATGAGATCATAGTTCATATATTTGTTTGTTTTTGAGATTAATGTCGTATTAACATAGATAAAATTAGTGTTGTATTTTTCTTGTATATTGAGATATTGCTTTAATATTAACAATATCATTATAAATTGTATTATGATTAATTATATAGTTTTAATCTTACATAGAATTTTTATATTTAAATTTATAACTTTCATAAAAATCTAGTTGTCCAGTGCAGTTAATTGTCAATTATAAAATAATCACATAGATCATTTGAAACGCCTTTACATTAAAACCATATTTATAATTTAAAAAAATGATTTTCTATAACGAAATATATTTGAAAAACATTTAGTAAGGTGTACAGGCTCCATCCCTTAACCAGCATGGTGGAAATTAATTTGGGCATATGGTCATTAAATAATGTTCGTAATATTCTCCTGATATGCGTAGATAATGCTTTTAAATGAAAATTATATTTCTGCTTAATTAAGATCTATTTTTTTTAACTATATGGTTCGCGTCGAAGGCCTCTTAGAGTTAATCAAAGACTTGAACATTATTTTTATTAATTTTATTTATTCATTCAATTTTTATTTTGGGAAATACAACGCCAGCCACAATATTTCCATTTGTACTTCTACAACATCCATAATGCTTTATCATATTCAAACCACTGCTTCAAAGACAGTAAAAAATATTTTCTATAAATTTTAACCCTTTGGTGCGTAAATCGGAAGTGATGTGTGCATTTTTCCAAAGCCATATTTGCTGAAGCATCTCGATAAGTGGACCTTATTTGGATTCTCAGCAAAACTTCAAATCATTTTTTTACCAGATACTATCTATACTTTTCATTAATAAACAAAAGCACAAAAAGATACTTCATCTGCAAAGATCAGGTAATCCATTTGCAGGCCCAAATTTTCATGCACCTAGAAAATACACGTAACTGTGATAAAACAGGTTTCATTTTTACACCCAATGGCTAAATATCTCACATAACACTAAGCCAACGCCGCTTCTGTTCATTTGTCAAAATCCGAAGTATAAACCTAGCAGAAATTTTTCTTATACTTAATTATTCTTTGATGAATCTGTAATTCCGCAAAGATCAATCTCTCACATAATCCTCTGCTAGACCATTGTATCTATTAATATTAACATCGATTGTTGCTATTTTTGACTGCCCATTTCCGAGGTTATTTTTCCCCACCATATTTAATCTCTTGTGTCACTTTAACAGCTGCAAAGTTTTCTACCCAATTTAAAAAAGCAAATGTATGTAATTTTGCATGAAAACATATTTTATTAGAAAAAACCGACTATATCCTACTCCTCATATCTATGTTGACTCTAAACTCATATAATTTTTCCCCTTTCTATCTCTAAAATTCATTCACTTTAGCCTTGAGTAATGCTTCTGTAACGCATTGTAATTACATAAGATTAATTTATTTGTACTAAAAAGAAAAGAATAGAATTGATCATAGTGAACCTCATTTAATTGGTATTTTAATCAACTTGTAGTCGAACATTTGAATTTAATAAATCGATGACCTATTCAATAAATTTATTGTACTGTTTAAGCGCACATATGATACATTATGTATGATAAACAATTATGACGTTGTTAGTGAAAAAAACTGCTGATTCATATAATCATAAATCACCAGCTTAAATACAACGGCGTGCCACTCAAGCTTACATCAATAATTTTTTCCCTTGAACGTAAACTTGTACCATTAAGACGGCGAAAGTGTCGCCGTGCGTGTGAAAAAATATAATTAACATGATAAATGGGAATGTTCTGAAACCAAAAGGAAAGTAATTAATAAACCATTACTATTTTGTTTTTGCTTTTCTATTTATATATATTTACATATATTGTAGCAATCTAAAGTATAATAAAATTATACAATTGTTCGTCACCCAATAAATTTAATATACATGGAATATGCACATTTCATTAACAATGGCATTATCAGAAATAATTTAAAAAGTTAATAAGAAACCCAATATATGCATAAATCAATATAGTCAAAGTCATTAACAAAATGACATCTAAATTGCTGGAAAAAAAACAATAATTTATAGGACCATCGATCTCAAAGTTTTACTCTGAAAAAGGACAAAAAGCAATCATCTTTTATAGACAAATTAATGAAGAATCAATTGAATCAAAGTATATTATTTATTTCTTACTGTTAGGTTAACTAACCATAGTAATAATGGCACGAGTTGTTGCCCTGTTGGATATAGGAATATGAATTTCTTCTGTACCCTTCTATTCTAACTCCGTTGATCCCCTCTTCAATTGATCATTATCTCTCTTGGATGTTCCACTTTCCCTCTTCCTTAAGAATTCCATTTCAGTACCCGCTTCCAAATTTCCAAATCTTTTTTTACGAAATATATGCCCCATGTATATCCTCATTTGTTTTCTTTCCTTTATTTCTTCGTTAATTTGTCCCTCAATCATATTCCATGGTTCAAAATAATAATACAAATAGCACAACTTTGTTTTTATTTTGAAATCGATGATTTTAGTTTGCAAGACTTAAAAAAAATTTACTCTTGCGATACATTTAATTTTGTTTCCAAGATCCACAAATTATTATTTTATTTATTATTATTTTCATCATACTAAATTACAAATTTCTAAAATACTTAACTTTTCCAAGACCTTACATATAAGAAAACATTATAAACTATTTAATTTTTTGAATATGAAACGGTTAAACAAATAAAGCAATTATGTAAAAACTGAAAACTTGCAATATTCAATTTATTTATTTAGATCAAAAAAGCAACACTTATCTACATATTTAGCTTTAAAGTACAATCTTTACTTTTTTGCATTTCGATGTGATTAATGTGCAGAGGAGGGCGCTTTAATAAATATTTAAAAAAATGTACACTAAAATATATGTTTATATCGCTAACAAAAATATTTTGTAACTATTTACTCATGCTTCTATTATCTCTCCATCAATATATCTTCACATGTAGCCACATTTCATTTAGTAGATTCATTCATATTCAGTGCATTCACAAAGTTCCGAAATGAACCCTATTAAAAGTAATACTTTTCAAATTATATTATTTACTGTTTAATGTATGCATTTTAAATCGTTCACTTATTTAATTGAGCTTTCGTTTAAAAATTCTCACACACTACTAAATTTCTACGTTATTGAAATACTGCCTTTTGAGCATCATTTTCAGTTGGATAGTAGAGTTGATAACTGATTATAATTAAGCATAAATGCACTAAATCATTATCATAAAAAGGAAACTATTCTTCTAATTAAAACAATATAGTCAACAGTTTTCATTTCCGATTTTGACTGGATTATTTCTATAATCTAATCTATGACAGGTCATCTTCTAGGCTATGGCACTTACCTCTTTAGCGTTTGGTAGATATGCCGTACTAGAAAAGACAAAATTCATCCCCTTTGATAATAGTCGGGTAAAAGTTCAAATGTTCCATTCGTCAATATTTTGCATCCATTCTTTATACTATATTGCTAATTATTTCGTAAATTTGATAGGAATTTCTTCTGATAACATTTGAACTATGTAAGGACAATACTTTTGACGTTCTTGTTAGTTATGCTTGTAGAATAAAGATTGTTTCTCGAAACGTTCACTAATAATTTACAATAATTTTTATAACGTGATCATAAGTATCAACCCATCACAGACATTTAAATAATCCTTTCTGTACGTCATTTGTGTGTCCCATATATTTCTATTGCTTGATTTCAAAAATTATGACACGGGAAAAAAACAAACAATACTTCTATGTTTATTTCAACATTAACATTATTGTTGAATTTGATGGAGCCTGTGGTTGATTGACTTGATCAATAAGGTTGATATATAACCCCTTTCCACAATTAACTATTTGTAAATTCTGTATACGTATTTCGACAACCAAGTCGTCATCATCAGCAGATAATTTCAAAGTGTCGCACCTGGTAAAACACGGCGAAAAAATTGTACGAAAAATAAACTCCGTGCGCGATCCGCATCGTTGAAAACCAAGATGTGCACATCTTGGTGTTTTACCAGGTGCGACACTTTGAAATTATCTGCTGATGATGACAACTTGGTTGTCGAAATACGTATACAGAATTTACAAATAGTTAATTGTGGAAAGGGGTTATATATCAACCTTATTGATCAAATTAACATTATTGGCATTGTGTGTAGTTAACAGCATCAATGGCAGAACTTTTTAAATGCACTGTATATGACGGGTTATATGAAGTACATTAATCGCTTTGTCAATAGAATGTGCCAAACGAAAAGCAAACTACCTATTTACTTATACATAAATGACAGGTGTCGTGTAGATGGTATTTTAGTATATGTTGCAGTACTATTACATGCACTTGTAACTAGAGCTGGATGTTTGCCCGATAGGGACTGACCGTCGCATAACGAGGGAGATCGCATGTCAAACATACATAGTTGCGTGGCAATTGTCAATTATCACGCAAGTATCTACATCCGATTCGATAGCCGACTTCCGCCGCTACACAGCGACTCGCCCCTGTCGAGCAGACATGACTATCCAACTCTACTTATAACTCTTACGAACAATTCTAATATTTAATATTCTTCATAATTTGTACTAATTACTAACTAAAATTTCCAACATTAAATTAAGATAATATATTTAAAACATTTTGAACACCATGCAGGTTGGGATCATGTGCAAACAATAGACTCGTTACTCCGCAAGGGCGGTTACAAGGCCTCTATATCAAGTGACCTCCGGAAGAGTATAAAGCTGACTCGCTATCAAAGTGAAAAAATAACAGTGACTTATCAAGACTATATGAACCATTGGAACAGTCAGAGATGCTAGCAGCTAATGTGGGGGCGCACCGTCGCTGCTCCCCCACATACTCTGCCACCGTATCAACCACCGACTCTCGTCATGGTGCAACAACCATTACCACTTCCCACATACAGCAATCCGGGTTTTATACAGCCGCCGTCTTACATGTCCATGCCATCACCTGCGCCCATATGGTGGGATCCGTACGCGGGACCCTCGTCCTACCAACGGGAATTTCCCGTTTTGCCCTCCTTAGAGACGACGAACACGAACAACACGACTGAAGTGAACGGGTATCACCATCATCAACATCAATACAATCACCATCACCAGTCGCCGCCATTTCGGAAGCGCAAGTGACAACAAATCATCCCTGCTGCATCGGATGATGTCGTCCAGAACTGCACGACGAACGTTGTGTCTAGTAACAGTTTTAATAATAATAATGATAACAGTAATAGATCCGAAAATCGATTAGTAAGGACGTTTATTAACAAACACCAAAGGTTTTCAATAATAAAGAGCGCTCACAATTGTGCCTAATTGACAGCAGCACTCTAGATGATACTAGACGTTCTAGATTAAACGTGAATGGAAAGCAAGCGTTGCTTACGGCTTCTATTTTATTTTTAGTTTTGTTGTTTTTTCTTTGTTTTAATGCATGTATTTAGGTTTCATTACTAAGTTTTTTTTTTTATTATGTGGCATTTACGTCCATAAGAACCAATATTTTTAAAATTTAATTTCTAAAGTGACTGGTGTTCAATATTTTGACAGTTTCTTATCTTTTAATGTAGGAAACATTCCTAACAGAAAATGTAGAAAGCGTTCTACGTTCGTTAATTGTAAAATCATATATAGAACATATATATGCATATACAAGAATAGTTCATTTCTTTTTTATACGGAATTGTTGAAATTTTAAAAAAATATATATTTCTGGGAGAAAACAAGGTTTTTATTATTTTAACCGTTTTTAAAATGTAAAAAAAAATACGAAATTCGTGTTAATACGCCCTTAACTATTGCGAAATTGTTATTACTTAATTTATATCAACTTAAAATTATTTTAAAGCAAACTTCAGGGAAAAGTTTACAATTAAATTGTCATTTTCAGTAAGATTAAATTAACGTAGGAAGCAAAATGTATCGAGAGTTTTAAATGCTGTACAAGATTATTAAGCCTCCTGTTAAAAATATCATACAATAACAAGAAAAAGACACAAGATATAGTACTTCATAATGCAGCTATTATCCTTTTCGGAATGAATGTGTCATCGCAAGGTGAGATTGTTGTCGTTTGTTCAATCGTATTTCTTATATTTTATTGCTTTTGAACTTGCAGTTTTTCCCTCCTATAATGTACTTTGCACAATTATCTTTTTATATATTTTGTTCGTATTTGTTAATTTTTTTCGTAATCTTATTCGTAACAATTCTTGTATGTCTAAATTTTTTATTCTATCGTCTTATTTACATTGGGTCATCATTTTCTAAAGAATTAGTACTTCGTTCTCATGTAGTAGTGTTAATAAGGTCTTCTTGAATCTCAGTTAAGATATTTTTTCTTCGTTCGTCTTTTACCAATAACATTCAGTGTGTTCATTTTATAAATCTGTTTTAATTTTAAAAATTGAAACCTATTTCACTTTGAAATCATATTCTTTACTGCAATCCTGAAAATATTAATCGAACTGAGCAGGAGCCATGAGAGGAGGAGAAAAACAATGTTACTGAAACATTCGTAGAACAGTCCCAAGAAACGACAAACATAGATTGATCAACAAAATATAAGAATCAAGTCGTAGGTTGGTATCTTTAATAAAAAATAATAAACATATCACGCCGTGTTATAGAACGTTTCACACTCATAAATGGTATGCGGCAGCAAGAAAACAAATACAAACATTGTGGAAAGTATAACTTTCTATGTTATATTGCTCTTCTATATGTCATGGCATCTATATTTTTTAATTTTAACATAAGTTGAACTGGGGGGGGATTATTATTATTATTATTATAGAATTATTATAAAATAATGTTTTAGCATAAAAAAAGCCCATTGTATAGATTTTGGTAATAGTGTTTTATAAAATTTAATAAAATACTCAAGAGGTATACATAAAATACATCAATCTTAAACGAAATGAAAAAGCATTCAATTATACGCAACTATTTTAAAGTCGTAAATTTGAATGAACAGTAGAACTGTGACATATTACAAATTACTCATGAAGACTTATTTGAACGATCGACAGTTATGAGTATTAATACCGGCATTTTAAGAAATGTGCCTCATCTATCCATAATATACGAGATAAACATTCAAATCAACTTCTCTTAATTCAAAACAGTTACGTTCTGTATAATACTGCTTTGAGATGTTGCGTAAAATTGCCTAGATCATAATGCACCGCATTTGTAATCATTGGGATATCACATTTCCATTGCTGATTCCTAATTGGTTACCTTTGACTATATCCTGATTTTCCCTTCTGTAACTTAGAAATCACACAAGTCGTCTTAATCTCAAACAAACAATAAGAGAACATGTTTTTTCAAATTTTTTAACCACATTACATACTCTACGCTTTTATTTAACAGCTCACTACTCTCAAACCTAATTGTACACCAAACTTTCATTGTCCACCAGCGTAATATCTACTGCATTTACAATAACACTGGACCCAATAAATTCTTTCTTCATGAAAATTACAAGTTATCGTGAGTTATATTTTGAGAATAATTCTTTGAACAGAGATTATTTCGTTTTGACATATACATTAATAGTTGTCATGACAACGCTTTTGTTATCTATAGGTACAATGCAATTCCACTATTTAGAAACACTCCTTCCTGTAGACTCATCTGTTAAAAGTATATAAAACCCCAAGGTATACCTTCCAATTTTGTAATAACCAAGATAATAGTATTATTAATCCAAATGGCACCCCAAAGCATTTATTATTTACTTCCATTCTTTTTTATTTTCCGTTTCCAATTCCAACTTCATCATCCTTATATACTCTTTAAGCTCACTACACGTATTTATCATTATGTTACTTCAGTTTTAAATATTTGTTGTGTTCCTCTACCATTCAGCATTTTAATCACTTGATTCATTCATTTTATTGGAGCCTTTATTATTTTCTGTATACATGATCGCTAAAATAGTACTTCACAATCTTGAACCGCACTTAAAAATGAAAATATTCATGTATTACCCAGCAATTACAGAACAAAATGTAGCAAATATAATAAAAAGTATATGCAAAAAATACATTTACATATATGTAATTGTAAAACGCATGTCTGTACTAAATCTATTCAATGTAGCCCTAATAAAACGTAATTTAAAATGGCACTTTTTAAGTATATATTTTAGCCTAAATTTATCTTATGTCAAATTGCAATTTGTGATATTTATAAATGTACAGTAGAAAAATACGAACCACAAATCAAGCCACCTGGGATGTGAGGACTTTTTGAACTGTTATATGGTTATATAAGTATTTAGAAAAAAGTCAAACGTATGTTCCGGTTTCATCGTCATTTTCCGTTTATTAAGTCTCAAATTTAATATATGTGTCCATACTGTATATGTTATTTTCTTAGGAAATTTTATTTTAATGCTTTTAAAATCCTTTTTTTTAATTTAATTCCATTTTTCCGTACGTTAAAATATATTTCTGCGTCTTTAGTTTGATACCTTTATATTTCTTGATCTTTTTGTTTCATTTTTGTTTTTGTTTGTAGCGTATGTATCCAAGGGGATTAATGACATAATGACCGTTGAGAATAACTAAATATAAATACAGGTACTCCCTCTCTCTCTGTGTGTTTAAATTAGCTCTAAGGGTATTTTATGGGTTGTGCCTAACTTAACAATAATTGTTTGGTTGAAGTATTATTCAGTTTTGTTATTATTGTTTTATATTGTGTATTCAATTTATTTAGTTCTTTTTAAATCCCGTGGACTGCGTTTGTGGTTTGAGTCCGCATCGTCATATTTCTAGGGTAAATTCTTCTTCAAAAGAAATTTTTCTTTTCTATCGTTTTAATATAATTTTTCATCTATTTTTTTATTTACATTTTTTTTTAATTAGAAATAAACTCTAGAATATGAGAAATGCTATTTAGAACGATATAAATAGAAAAAAGAACAAATTTATTTAATAAATCATTTGTTAAATAGTTGATATATAACGTATATACATATCAACCTTCAGTGATTAAGTGAATCAACCACAGGCTCCATCGAAATTACCTTGTTAAATAGTATTCCTTATATTTCAGATTTTATTTTATTTGAATTTATTTTTCATTTAAAAAAACTGAAATATGACTATCTGGAATGATACATTTAGAAAAGAAAAAAATTCTTTTAAAGAAATTATCCCATGAACAAAGAGTTTTGAACTCCAACTACAAACGCAGTCTAAAGTAATTAGAAAATTTAATAAATTAAGTACCCAATGCAACGCGATAATAAAAAAGTTGCATAATTAATCTTCAAATAAATAATTAATAAGTGAAAACTCCTAAAATCTTCCTAGACCTAATTTGAACATTAATACCCTTAGAAACGTAGGTTACTATCAAATAAAAACAAAATAAGACTTGGAAGCGTAAAACTGTCAAGTTAAAAAGGCAAAATGAAATTTTTTATCGTAAAGAAAAATGTTATTAAATTGAAAAGAAAAGTATTTTAAAAGCACTAAAATAAAATGTTCTAGAAAAACAATATACGAGGATGGTATGATAAATACCTGTGTCAAGGAATGCAACGCAATTGTTTTGCATTTAGGAAATTTACTTCTCGACATAATCTTCTTATAACTCTATACACTTAGTCCAACAATGTTCAAACTTTTTCAAGCCATCCAAATAATAAGATTCGTCGAGCTTTGAAAAATAGTTCTTTGACGAATATGGTGGATGGGGCACCAATTCGTACCGTAAATTAATTAGTTTTGGTGTCGCAATTGCTAATTGGTGGGCCGAAGTATTATAATGAAAGAGAATTTTTTTCGTTAAGTGCTGCCTTTTTTTCTTTAGCTTAGCATCGAATCGGTCCAATAAATCAGCATAGTACTGTCCTTCCCTTCTCCAAATAATCAGCTAAAATGCCTCGCGGATCTCAAAATATCGTCGCTATAACTTTTCTGGCTGATAGAATCGTCTTCGCCTTCTTTGGTGCACGTTCGCAGGGAAAGCCCTTTGTGCCGACTGACCTTTGGTTTCTGGCGTGTAGTGATGTATCCATGTCTCATCCACAGTCACATAACGCCGCAGAAACTCACTTGCATTACGCTTAAACATGTCCAAACATTCCTCTGAAGTTATGGCGCTATTCCATTTTTGATCAATTTTCAGCAGACGTGGCATCTGCCTTGCCGATAGCTTTCTGTCACGAATGATGTTTTGCACACGTTCAATTAAGATGTAGATTAGCAATCTCTCTAATCTTCACCCAGCGGTCTGCTAACATCATATCATGATTTTTAATGATGATATCGTCCGTAATCGCCTCACTAATCCTTACTGGACTAAATGTTTCTTTTATTTCTGTACACATTTTGCCATTCAAAAAGATGAATCGAATCATTGACCGGTATTGTTCTCTTTCCATGATTCCACAAATACATAAACTTACTCATTCTCAACAGTTTTCAAAACAACACTACTCGATAAATCTCTCCAAAATTTTGACAGACGTCAACTAAAGAGTAGTACTCATAGTCGGTAATGCAGATTTTGACACAAAATGCCATCTGTCTCCAAACACGGGCGCCTCACACCATTCTCGTATAACATGAGTTAAATTAAGATGAAGAGACAACGGAAAATGACAATAATACCTAATACGTAGTTGCCCAGAGAATATATGAATGTGTGAATGAATTCCAAAAATATTCGTACTCGGTCTACGATATATAAAAGCAAAAATTGTTGAGATGTAATACATGGTATATAAAAAATAATTACAGAAAGTAAAACGACAGTCACACATTGACCGTTGATTAGATTTTGTAAAAAAAAAAAAACGTGCAATTCTTGATCAGATAATGAGTGAATACTTTTTCGCTTAAGCAAAAAGAGCACAACATTAAAATTAGAGCATTATAAGTAAACTTACTTGCAAAGCAATTGCATCATTGTGCGCTCGAGTTAATATTTATTTTAAACTTAAAAAAAACTTTACAGGCACTATTTGATTGCATTTAAAAAGATTAGAATCGCCAAATATTGAATACCATTACACATAGCATTGAGTAAGAGCATATTCGTTTTTAAAACGTAAGTAAAATATATAGAATTCGTTCTTTTATTGTTGCGGTTCTTTTTATCAAAATATTTTTACGGGAAATAATTGTTGCAAGACGTGTAACGGTGCATCGTCAATAAGAATAAAATTAGTTCTAACAAACTAGCAGAACAGATTTAACAAATAAAATAAAACTAACAAACAGATGTGTCTAATTATGTAGAAACAAGAAAAGTGCATTATTTTGTACGTGAAGAGGAAAACCTAAAATATTCCTTCAAAGAACGGCTTTTGTGGCCCTTTTCCCCAGTTTATCGTATTTTGTTTTCCGTTGTGGTAATTATTGCGGTGTTTTGTTTTTCTTTTAATCAAAACGTTAGAGTTTAAGAAAAACGACACTAAAAGTTACTTTAGTGAGTGCTACTTATATGGGTTGTACTAATATATAATTGCTGTAAGGAAGAAAATGTCTGGTTTCTATACATACTGTACCATTTAGTATAAAATATTTGTTATTGGTTATATTTTATTGTTGAAGAAGAACTCCATTTCTTTCTGTATTGACATAATTATTGTAGTAAATAAAATTGTGTGAAAATTGTTGCAATCATGTAATAATGTCAATAATTTCTGGAATACAGAAACACAAACATACAAAGAAGATCTATATATATATATGAAATTTATATATTATTTTTTTAAATATGTAACTTGTAAAGTAGGCGATATTTGAAGACTATAATGCTTGTGTCCGTCATTTTTTGACTAAAGTCCATTAAAAATGGTTGAAACGATAATTATTGTATCTGAACATTAAAAACGAAAACGTAAAAATAGTAAGTAAATATACACTGTTGACCAAAATTATGGTAATATTTCTTTATTACGATATACTAGCGGCGCAAGTTCTATTGTATGTAAAAATGATATTAATTTATCTAGTTTTGTGAGTATGAAATATATCTAGTAATTAAGATTAACAATTAAAAACAATTTTTTATATTTTTTTCTAATATTTAAGTATAAATATTGATACCGATACTTAAATATTAGAAAAAAATATAAAAAATTGTTTTCATTGTCACATAATACTAATTACTGAATTATAAAGCACCAGAATATTGTAATAAAAGATGTTATGCGTTTTTAGCCTAATACCGGGTAAATAATAGCATCTGTTCACAGTTTGGCGACAAGATATTTAGATTATATCAATGTGAGCACTATTGTTTACTTTTGATGTTCATCATTGGTAACCATAACTTAATTACTAAAATTGGCACTGAATAATCGGCCAGAGACACGTATTTGAAAGAAGCGCAAGGAGTTTAGTAAACGTAAATAAATATTTACCCTAAACCCCTTGCACTTCTACAAAGCACGCGCTGACAGAACGCTCACAGTACCAACTCTACTAATTGCTTAAAATATTCACAGTTCAAATTACTCACTGTAGTTTTGGCACATAGTTTTTACAATTGCATTAAATATTCGTCATTTGTCCAGTTCTTCCGCTGGTTCACATCTTGAACTTCCTCTATTGTATACATAGACGTCCTGTAGATTTTGCATTTAATCCCATTCAATTCTTCCTTATTTTATCTTTAAAAACTGCTTATAATTGAATAAGATATAGACATATTTTACAGCTTCTAAAAGCACTTTTTCTTCATTTAACTTTTGCTCTGAGAATTCGACATTTTCTGCTGCACAAAATTCTTTATTCTCTTGTAAGTTTCAGCACCGCATAAGAAATTTCCTTTCTGACTAATCTACTTTTGAATAATAATAACCCATATCTTCGCATTCTTCAAAAGCTCAATGCTAATTATAGGAGCCACTGACAGGTCATGAGTTTATTACGCCGCGGCTTGTAAAGCGGCTTACGATATTTAACTATCGACTTTCATCTTAAACTAGGAAAAAAACAACAATAAACCTTTGCGAATAGCGGCCGTCTGATAAATGTTGTAATAATCAAACTAGCTAACTAAACATATATACTCCGTTCTTGCATAATCGAGGTTAGTTTCCTCTATCATCAGGTACAGTTCTGAAATAATCAAATATAGTATATATATATTTCAGGCGAACTTTCACTGTAGTTGTAGTTCACTTGAAGTTTAATCACAATAAAATTACTAACAACCTGAATTAATTTTGGCCGATAGTGTATACAAAATTTAGTTATCTTTTTTCTGATTGTAACGATTTTTAACTTAAAAATACTACATGTTATTGTAACTACACCCTAAAATCTAAAAATGTATGTAAAAAATGAAATTGTATGTAATGTGATTAGGATGGAATAACACTCCGTGTTTTACCTGAAAGCACATTCAGCAAAAGTTCGCGGAGGTTATGCTCACACAAATTAAATCGAGATGTGACAGTTAGTGTTACACTTATTCCATCAACGATTATAGATTTATCGTCTGTGTCGTCAATATGATCGTCGATATCTATCAAACCAAATCATGGAATATTTCTTCTCAATTGTACTATCATTACGATTTCCTTCTTAATTTTAAATGAATATATATATCTCAAGCAAATGAAAAAAAATGACTAGAGAAAAAGAAATGAATAGCAGCGACCTCTTATACAGCTAATGTAATATTCATGTGGGAGTAGGTTTTAAAAAATATCACAAGACAATTGAAACAAAGGAAATAATACGAGCTACTGAGAGAACAACAGCAACAAGAAAAGGAAACATCGACTCATTGGCTGTAACTAAGCTTGCAAATAATGTTCGTGAACATTAATTATATATTAGGAACGATATCACACTACCAAGTTAGAAAACCAATTTTCTTAAAAATTGCTTTCTTTGGAATAAAGTCTTCAGCTAAAATAGATCGGTCATCCCGCTTGTTAAATACTTCGAGACTGTATTTTCTAATAAATTACAGAACCTATGTTAACAATCTCTATGTATTATTAGGAAATACCTCAGCAGGCTTTACACAATTTCTAATTGGGTTAGTTCAAGCAAGAGTCCCACAAGCAAGTGTAGACTAAGTCGAAAAGTTATTTCTGAAGCACAGGTTTGCCCGGACCAAAAAGCAAGAACATGTGTTTTATATTTTTTATCTTCATCTAGGTACTATGTCATTTACTGGTAAATAAATTGTATAAGCCTTAAGTACTAAGAAGTTTGCAATTTATTTACTTCCACCACCTAAAACCTGCTCACAAAAAGTTTAAAAAAAAGGAAATTTTGTGGTCCAAATGAAGAAGATATTAAATGTCTTCAATATATGATTAAATTTGAAATTAGCAGGATATCATCACAGCATTTGTGATCTGCGCTATTTAAGATCATCATATGGAATTTTGTATTGTCAAAAAGTTGAAAATGGACATTCAGTCAAGATAAGAAAAAGCAAATAATAGGATGTATAATAAGAAATCAATTCAAGGTCGAGCAACCTAATCTCCTAGAAATCTACTTTTATTAACATATTGTTTTCTCCCTTATTTTTCTTAGCTGGACCTAGTTTCAAGTAAATACACGGAGTAACAACATAATAATAATAATCATTATCGACGCATTATTATTATTATTGTAACTAATTTGATGAAATTGTCACACCGTTTTTGTGTGATGGCGTTGGTTTTCTTCAAAACTTAAACATCACTGCCATATTATCATCTTGAGTAGTAGATAAGTGTAAAATCGTTCACGAATATATATATGTATAAATAAGGTACTGCTCAAAAACTCCAACATTATAATTATTATAAATTAATGTAATTAACAATTAAATAGAACGTCTACATATTTTGATTCCATGATCTCGTTGCTCTTATATCCCGAATTTATTATGTTTTAACACATATTGCATATGATATACAAGGTTATCAAAATTTGACATGTTCATATAGGTGGAAAGTTTATTCATTAATTTCTAGTATTTAATAATGAAATACTTTATTTTCTTTTATTATTTTAATGCATTTATTTTAAACAAGTAATGAGATCTAAGTACAGGGAATTTATATACAAAATTAAATACAACATTTGCAACTACAATAATAATAAGTATTTATATTTATAAGGGGCGTTCTAAAATTTATTTTCTTAACTTACTCGTTTAATAGCTTTTGAAGTAGTAGCAAAAAAAAAAGAAAAATTTCTAATTTATATTTTATAACTTTTGAACTAACGAAAAAATATATAGTTTTTTCGAGTTTTAAAACAATTATTAACGATAAAATCATTTAATGTGTATATTAAACCATCATGATGTAAGTTAAGTCAATCATAAAAACAAAATATAATTAACTGATTTGGCCTTTACTTGATGAAAATCCAAAATTATAATTATTATATAGTATTTTGTGAAAATCACAGAACTGAGTTTTTGTGTTTAATAAAGTAACTTCTTATTAAAAAAGTAACTAAAGAGAATGAAATAGAATTTTAACTTTTTATCTCTTTACCTTTTGTCCACGTATATTTCCAAAAAATTGCATATATTCAAAAGCCCCTTGAATTTGTTACCGGGAACACTAATGTAACCACGATTACGAATTTTTCTTAAACCAATTGAAAACTTTCTTTAAAAGAATTCTAAAACTTTTCCAACTCAGTATGATAGGCTTGATATTGTATGATCCCCGAACAGCTTCTTTCGAAATTTGCTTTATTTTTTCGTTAATCTAATCAAAAAAACCTTATTATAAAAATTAAAATTGTACATTCAAAAGTTGGGTTTGAATCCTCACTTCTACCCATAAAATCGTCTTTATATATTCTTATAAATGCTTACCTAAGATGATGTTTAAACCCAGGGTTTTCAATCATTTCTTAAGAAAAATTTAATTAAAAAGATATCACCAGTAAGATCCCCATTTTCAGTAATATCTCTAGGATTTGCTTGAGAAAATGTTAACACAGTTCAAATCCCCATTTTCAGAAATTTAGATGAAATTTACATGAGAAAATGACACTAAGATCTTCGATTTTATTTCTTCTAAAATTCACTTGAGAAGATGTCATGAGCATTGTAATTCCCATTTTTAGTAAATTCCTTGTGATTAATATGGGAAGATGTGATCACTATTCAGTTTCCCATTTCCAGAAATTTATCCTTTTAGATGATAGTAATACTCACCCGAGGAAATGTCAGCACCATCCACAATGCATCAATCGATTCAACATTTACATTTGAAAATTCGAATCTTTTTCCGCCCCTTTTGACTTTGTGTCACAAAGAAAGCCAGTTTATCTTATTCACGTTTTTTTTTATTATTTGGTATGTAAAAAAGTCTAGGTCAAAGAGCAATATCTTAGCGCCAATACTTGAAAGGAAAGTAGTATATTTTATCGACATTTGATTAATTTATCTGCGAAGTTTTAAATCTTACAACTTAACATTTATTATCTTAGGTGAATGCTATTAAGTTTTGTAGGTATTATTGAGCATTTTTCCAATGTTTCTCTAATACTATATTACAATATACAATATACAATATTTTTCTATAATCTACATACATATTTTCTTCAATACATCTCGATGTCTAAAAGCATTACTTATTTTAAACGTACAGTACTGTCTAAAAGACAGAAGCACCGTCTTGAAATTTACAAGAAACTATTATAAAAGAATAAATAATAATCTTACACAAGATGAAATTTTTTAAATTTAATAATTTAAACATAACTTAAATTTTCAATATTTTATATGACCACCTTTATTTTTTATGGTGTCCTGCATTCTTCTTGGTAGGCTTTCCATTAATGAATTAATGAAATTTTCAGGAATATTGTACCACTCTTCCTGTAGTATGTTCCACAGTTCATTTTTGTTCTTTGGCCCCCTTCACACTTTTTTCTGTCGAGATAATCCCACACATGTTCAATAATATTTAAGTCAGGACGTTGAGGTGGCCATATCATAGTCTGCACAATACCAACTTTGCTTCCTGCTGTGTTAAATAAGTTTTCACAAGTTTTGAGGTATGCTTGAGATTCCTTATCTTGCTGTAGAATGAAATTATTAAGAATCTAAATAATTCTATTCTGGAACCGCTCTGTATCATTTCTATCACTGAATTAAAAACAAAATCTTATAGACCAATAACTCTCCCTTGAAATTTTATTGCAGAGTATTGTGGTGCCATAAAATTTATTACTTTAGTCCTCTTATCAGGCGGTCGATCTCACCCCTACGCGGAAGTATGATGTTATAAACTTGGAAATTTCCAGTGATTATATTTCTACCAATAAGAGAATCGTTCTTGGAAGGATGTATTAAGTATTATAAATTAAATTAACCCAATAATTATTAGTAAATAAGTTTTGGAAAATATTGTTAGGTGCTTCTTTCTTTTGCACAGTACTGTATATAGAAATTACATTTTATAATGCATTTTTCAAATTTTAAAATACGTTTATTCAATAATAATTTGGAAATTCTTAATTTAAAAAATTAAGAAATCAATTTATACAGCAAGTTTAATATTTTGTATCTACTATTTCAAAAGTTAAAAGCGTTTGAAACTAAGGAACAAAACTTTTGAGACATCGTGTACTTCAAGCACCTTTAATAGGATTTTCTCGATTATTTCAGTCTACTAACGTACTGAAACATTTTGATAACACTGTATACACACACCTAATTATATAAATACGAAATCGCTTTATGAAACTAATATATGTAATGATTGTGTAGTACGCTACTATTATATAAACACTAGCGTGCTTTTTTTCCAATCCACTTATAATAATTATTTGTTGAAAGTGAAAAAAAACTGTGCATGCATGACCTGTCCATTGGACGTTAATTAAGACTTTTTTAGAGAAATTTGTGTTAATTAAGGAATTTGAATTTAGTGTATTTAAGTATTTTATAATTAACAGTAAGATGTGTCTTTAAGAAAATTCGTCCAGATAGGTTCTCTTTCGTGACCAGAACCTGTTTTAGTTTTATGTTTGCAGTGTGTTCTGTATCTTTTCTTACACTTGTACAAACTTGGAGTAATAAATGTATATCATTTTAGTAGATCAAAGTAAACAATAATTTTCAAATTTTGAGTTGATATAATAATGTACAACTATAATATATGTTTTGAAAGTTTATTACTCTAAGAACCTACTATTTCATTGATTTTTGTATAAAACATGAACAAAACTTTACAGTATGTTTCATAATTAATTATTTGAAAATGCAAGTGGTATAAGTGCCGGCACTACTAATACAATAGATTCAGCCTAGACTCTTGTGTACAATTATAGGCCTGAATCTTATGCGAGTATTTGAACGAATTGGAGTAAAGGAGACACTTATGCAATGGTAGCCTAACTTTTTCATTTATTTTCGAATATTATATGTGATATTTGAGAAGCGAATATTCGATCAAATTCAATATCGGTGACCCGCATTTGGTTTTCGAGCGTTGTTAGGTGTGTTTTTATATAACAATGCCGTGTAAACGAGGAATAATTCTTTTTGTCTCGCATATTCTGTACATAAATTTTCCTATATTTCGGTATACTAACAGCCATAGTCGACGTATTGTATGTGATCGCGTCTTGACGTTGGATTTGCTGCGTGCGTCATTTGCCTCCCTATAAAGTCACCCAGTTTTTATTATTAAAAAAAGTGTAGAATATGATTTCAAAATCTGTTTGTAAATTTCGTAACTTATTCATTTCTTATAAAGTATTACTACCTGCATAAATTTTTTTTTACGCAACAAACTAAATTGAAGTTTCACCATGTATAATTTGATCTGTGTTAATCCTATCAAGTCAAATATCTATTAATCTGTAACATACGTTGTGCGCATTTTACCAAGATGCCCTCTAAATACATATTTAATAAATACATATTATTGTATACGTTTTTTTAGACAACAAAGCTATTTATTGGCAGCTGTCACTAAAATCTCAGTTCCTCTGTCGAAATCTACGTATACGATAATAATACTTGATTTATTTGAAATATAATTATATTATTCAGCATGAGAAATAGAAGTAGTCTCAACTAGCGCCTTTAGAATTTGTAATAAGTTAAAATTAAATGTAAACATATTAAGTTATAGAATAATAATGATTAATTGCCCAGTTAATCATAAATGTGGAATTAAAACTATTATAAATTTCGGATTTAAATTTATAAATGTATCGAGATATGTAAAAATATCAGGTTCCGATTTTGTTTATTACTTAATAAGAAATCGAATTTTTCAGACCCCAAATATTCAATGTGAAATATGTAAAATACAAGGATGAGATGATGTTATTTTAGGATAAAAAATATATTTTAATTTTCAACACAATTCCAATCCTTTCAAACTTTTTTAATCTTTCTTAAAAGCAATCTATCGAAAGCCCGTCAAAATAGTCATTCATCACCTCATTTGTCCCAAATCTCCTTCCATCAAGGTATTTTTTCAAATTTGGGAACAGAAACCACTGGAAGGCAGATTTTGTGAATATGGTGGATGTAGAAGCAACTCGTATCCGAATTCGACAAATTACGTTTGCCATAGCCGTTGAAGACAAAAACGTGTCAGTACATTAACATAAATATATTAGTCTGTTATTGTACTTTCCCTTTTATAAAGAGTCGATGAAGATTACACCTTTGCAATCTCAAAAGTCCATTGTTTAAACAGTATTTTTGTCTCTAGAGTATAGTGATGTATTCAGATTTTATTTAGGGTAACGCATCGATGAAAAAATTCTCTTGGATTTAGTTTGAATTCAGCCATAGGGTCATTTAAAATTTTAACACGAGTTGGCATTTGCTCGACAGTAAGCAAACGCAGCAACCATCTTGAGGCCAGTTTTTCATATTTAAATGTTGTACAATATTGTGTGCCCGTTCGGTTGAGAATTTTACATTAGATCTCACACTTCTTCAGCAATCGCTCTTTATAATGAACTTATCATTTCTCGAGAAGTTACTGTAAACGAAGACCCCAGACGAACCATCTCCTGTACTCATATAACCACTTTTGAAAACAGTGAACTATTTATAAATCATTCATAGCAGGAAATAAAGGATGCAATTACTCAATAGATGGAAACAATGTTATTGATTATAATTCCTTAAAAAATTATCTCAAAAATTTCATACTATTTGTAAAAATAAAAAATGTATTTTGGAAATATTTAAAAGAAAAGAAATACTATGACAGAATATTGAGTATCGCTTAGAAGATTTGCAGATATGATGAATAGATGATAAGAGATTTAGCAAAAAAAAATGATATGATACAGACCATTTTGCTGATTTAATCATTATTGATTTTACTAAAATTGAAAACAATTATGATCACTCACTTCAAATTACTCCTACTGCCCAAATACGCAGATGCGGCTTTGATTGTTAGTTGATTTGAAAAAGCGTCATAAACAACACCAGGGCCAAAAATCACATGGACATATTGACAAAAAAAACAAATTGTATATTATCAGAAAACCAAGCTAATAGATAACTTAATACTATTATAGGTAAGGACACAACAATAACGAAGTCGGTTAGAGACAAATAGAAATAGAAAGAAGTAAAACGAGAAATATGGTAAACCAAGTAGAGAATCAATGGAGATAATTGAGGAAACTAATTATAGCAAGAAAAAGACAAGAGAAAAATAAATAAATAGCATGAAACCTGCAAAACGGAAAGAAGTGAGTAGCTGTATCAACAAATTTGAAAACAAATACGACACTTTAGAGTAGACGAAGAAGAGCTATGACATTTTCTTCTAAAGCTGACAGGACAATTAAATGAAATTCTCAAAATCCAAACAAGTACAACAAAGAGAATTCTTATAACGACGCGGAAGAAAATTAAATATTAAAAACCAGAGTAAATATCCAACTTGGTGATATTTTTACTAACACGATATTGTACTTGCTTTCCATTATAAAATCAGTATCATGAATTAATAAATCAAATGTTTTTTACTGCAATTTTCTCGTCAATTAATATTTACGTCAAATTTTTATGTCAACTCAATAACGAAAAGTCTTAATTCATTACGAAACATACTGTATACTATAAGTTTAACTTAGTATTTTATAACAAAATTGGGACATATAAAATATGTTACAATATAACATATTGGGAAAAATAACATTTCGCAATTTAGAACACCTGTTTTCGGTGACTGTGATTGGGTGATATAAGAAGCAACCTATTAAACCAACTTAAAAAACTAATTGGTTTACGCAGTATAAGTCTATATACATTTTAGAAGCGCCGTAGGTCATTTTAACAATTAAACTTTATTAAATTAGAACTAAAAAAAAAGAAATTAAAAAACCTGGTGTCTCTTTCTCAGGAAAAAGAAATGGCTATCACTTATATAAATAAACCAAAACAAAGTATGTATATATATATTGCAAATACATAAAAAACAAAAGTCCAGCTCCATTTTATTATTATTATTTCTTATTGTTTGACATATCCATCGTTGTTATATATGTATAAATAATATATATAAATATGGTATGAATATAGATCTTTGGTTTCTTTATACTAGCAATTCAATCAGTAGAAATGTTATTAACTAAGAAAAAAGAGATGTGCCTAAGCTGGATACTTTTTTAGTAACTCATAGTGGTTCCAAAAAAAAGCCATTATATAATGTACAATTGAGACACTATTTCTCGATTTTTGTTTCATTATGAAATTTAGCTATCATTATTCGTTAGTATAATATATAATTCAATGTATGTAGTCGGGTTTACAGGTTTAATAAAAAAATACATGAAAATTACATTTTATAATTGCTTGTTTTATTTATTCCTATTCAAAATTGTAGTCTACCATAATCAATATGTAGATATAGATAGATAGATATTCTTTATTAGTATTATAAATACTTTTACAATTTACATTATAATAAGAAATTTTACAAACAAGGTAGAATGTTATGAATTTAAAATTAAAACTTAACAAGTTGATTTCAACAAAATCAACAAATTAAGTAGTTTTTAACAAAACTAACACATTGTCTTTTGAAAATATAATAATTTAATTAATTTTCTTTGAGTTTTTAACTCATCTGGGATTTCATTATATAATTTAAGTTCCTTATAGAATAATGAACGCTGCATTGCTGTTGACGTTCTTTGTAGCCTAAAGTTTTCGGCGTTTCTAAGCCCATACGGTTGCACCTCACTCACATATCTGATGTTTTCACAAAGATACTCTGACGCATTTCCCATCTTCATTTTCTGCACAAAGCATATGGTATTCATTACTAACTTCTGTTTAATATAAGGTCTAGTAAAAATAAATCCATTATTTTTGCATTAAATTGAAGGTTTTATTTAACATAGTCAGAATGATCCGACTTAGGTAAAATATGCACCGTTTTGTTCGATAACTTGTTGCCATTTTGTAGGTAATTTCATAATGCCTCTCTCATAGAAACCCTCGTCCCTATTGGCAAAAAACTGGGACAGTCGATTTTTACAAGCTTCTCTTGAGGCGAATTTTTCACCAGCAAAATCTTTCGCCATAGACAGGAACAGGTAGTAATCACTTGGTGCTAGGTCCGGACTATAAGGTGGATGCATAAGAACCTCCCAACCAAACTCCCGGAGCTTCTGGCGAGTCACTATCGATGTGTGTGGCCTGGCGTTGTCCTGATGGAACACAATTCCTCTCCTATTGACCAAAGCTGGCCGCTTCTGGGCGATTGCTTCCTTCAGACGGTCCAATTGTTGACAATACAGGTCCGAATTAAGAGTTTGGCCGTAGGGAAGCAGCTCATAGTAGATAATTCCTTGCCAATCCCACCAAACACACAGCAAAACCTTCCTGACCGTCAAGCCTGGCTTGGCCACCGTTTGCGCCGGCTTACTACGATTCGACCACGACCGTTTTCGCTTGACGTTGTCGTAAGTGATCCACTTTTCATCACCAGTAACCATCCGCTTCAGAAACGGATCGGTTTTGTTGCGATTTAGCAGCGATTCGCAGATGGAAATTCGGTCCATGAGGTTCTTTTGCGTTAACTCGTGTGGCACCCATACATCAAGCTTCTTTTTGTATCCAACCTTATTTAAATGGTTCCAAACGGTTTTTTGTGCAATATTTAGCTCCTGGGCAATCGAAACAGTGCTTACATGACGGTCGGACTCGACGATTTCCATTATTTTATCGATATTTTCGACAATTGGCCTTCCAGAGCGTGGTGCATCTTTGACATCAAGATTACCGGAACGGAATCGACGAAACCAAAATTGCGCATGATTGACTGTTACAGTATCAGGACTATAAACACTATTCACATTTTTAGCCGCCTGGCTTGCGTTTTCGCCTTTATCGAAGAAAAACTGTAAAATATGGCGTATTTTAACTTTGCTGGTGTCCATCTTTGACGCGCGCTCAAACAATATTAAGTCAAGTAATCACAAAACTGTCTGATAAGTTCGTTTAGTACGAAATCTTATCTTTCGAACGCCATCTAGCGGAACGCGATCGCACTTATACAACGCGAGATACAGATTACTAAAGCCATCTATTGGAAAAATAATGGATTTCTTTTTACTAGACCTTATATTTAACCATTGTAGTGAATTAAGCACTGCTGATATACGTGTATAACAGTCGAATTTTAAAATACATCTTATGGCTTTATTTTGTAGTTTCTGCATTCTCTCAATTTGTGATTCTAGGCAGCATGTATATATTATAGTTGAACAAAATTCAAAGTGGGGTTTAATAATAGTGTATTTTAATTTGTCTCTACATTCACTTTCAGATACTCCTGCGTATATTAAAGTATCATCCGCATATAATACTATTTTACATTTTTGAACAATATTTGTCATGTATACAAAAAAAATTTTAAATGGTATACGTTATTCTATTAATTCTAGATTAGGCCACTCATACAAATAAACAATTTTACACTACTATATGAAAGAAAAAGGCACTTCAATATATTAAGTTCTTCAGAAAGTATTTCTTTTTTTCATGGCAATGAAAAACAATTCATTTATATACATAAATGTTTTGTCAATAATATATTGACCATTTTGGACCAACACATTTTGTCATCTTTCTATTAGTAGCATGACTCTGCGCTCGTAAAACTTCTGATCTTTATATGTAAGAATTTTAATGACATCCTCATTGGAACTAAATATGTTTAAATCTAACGAACTCTGTATTACCTGCCAGTGAATATGGTGGATGCGATAGTATACCTTATCTAAACTATAATAGCTCCTGGCAATAATACCTCTTCTGTTAAACAATTCTGGCCACTTGTATTTCAAGAAATCACTCAACAGACAAGTTTAATATGGATAAATGAATGCCAGATATTCACCATTTTTCATAACTTGTAAACGTTTAATTACATTTTTGCATTGTTTTACTATATTTGTCTGTATTATTTAATCAAGTCTGTAGTTTTAAGTATAAAAATAAAATGAGTGATCACCAAAGTTCTAGCAAACAAGTAGTATCACCGCCCAGAAAGCGTGAACGACTGGGACCTGACGCATGAAGAAAAATAAACAGTTTTGAAAATAATATACATAATGTTAACGCTGCAAACTCCACCAATGGGAACGACAGCAATTGTAACGAACAACTCTGAAACGCTAAGTAAGTTGTAGGTATTACTTCTATAACAATATATTATAAGAAATGTATTCTAGAGATGGCCAAATCAACTGTATATCGAGTTATCCAAGAATATAGACAGACAGGTGAAGTCAGCCCTCCTAAAGAACGAGTAAGCTGGCATTCAAGGCTTCTAGAGTTTGAAGAATCTGTCAAAAGTACTGTACGGAGATGGTGCACGGTTTCTTTTTTAAAAACGAACTTCCAACATAAAATATTGGGAAAAATAACTAGAGACGAGTCCATACCAAAAATGAGTTGAACAACTCTACACAGATTCTTGAAACTCATGCGTAACAAGAACAATATGCTAATAGAAAAGGATAAAGTTATCAAGTGGAGATGAAAATATCTGATAACAATAAAACATTACAGAGATGAGGATCGCCCAATATTTTACCTTGACGAAACATGGTTAAATGAGGCACACACAAAGGAAAAAGTTAGGATTGATGCAAGTATAGCAAGTGCATGACAAGCTTTTGTTGAAGGATTAGCCACAGGATTAAAAAGCCCTAGTGGTAAAAGCCGGCGATTAATAATACTCCACATATGATCTGAATTCGGATTTGTGGAGGATGGACTGTTGCTTTTTGAAGGAAGAAAAATAGCTGATTATCATGTGAAATGAATGGTATTATTTTTGAGGAATAGTTTAAACAAGTATTGCCTAGGTTGCCAGATAATGCTGTTATTATAATGTATTAAAGTAATATGTTACTTTTATTTGAACTAGATGGCGTAAGTTAGAAGTTACAAAGTTATAGTGACAGTTATGTTTTTTTTTTTGACATGTACACAGTTTATTTTTATTTTCTATTTTTCGTGTAAACGAAGGAAATAGTTTATTAAATAAAATATTCTGAACAGGTTATGGGTCCAGCCGTGTACAAGTGTTAAAAAAAATAATAGTTTTAAAGGCACACTTGTGTGTACAAAAGTTCAAGTTAGTCAAAAGTGAGGTTAGTAGGTTACAAAACGAAGTGCCAAGCAGAGTTATTCATACCAAAGATGGATTTGACTAAGCATATTAATCCACTGACTAGTGAGAAAGACTGGCCTCTATGGAAAAGAAAGATAAGGGATCTGCTTGATTATCGTGAAGGTGCGCTGGACGTAATAGACAAAAAGCTCACAAAGCCAAAAGAGCTGAGGTCAGATGCCGACACAGAAGTCAAGAAAGCACACAAAGCACAATGCGATCTCTATCGCAAGGCAAACAGTTATGTTAAGTCCATGATATCCGCATCAGTCTCAGAGGATGTGTACGCCAAAATCATGGACAAGCAAACAGCCCAAGAAGCATGAGAAGCGCTTCACCTAGAGTTTGAAGCCACAACAAAAGACCAACTTTTCAAGCTTTGCCTTCAGCTGGACGGAGGGAGAAAGCATTTCCACTTATTTCACAAAGTTGAAGAATGTGTGGAATGAACTCAACCTGGGGCTTGCAGCAAAGGAACTTCAAAAGTTGCCTGACCTACTGCTGATATGTAAGGCTTTATTCATCTGTCCTCTAAGTACAAGAGCTTTAGAGCAAGTTGGATGTTGATTACCAAAGATACTGATAAAACCTTTGAAGAGCTAACGATGCAGCTGTACTTGTTCGAGAGAAGCAACAAAGTCCAGAGCTCATCATCTGAAACTCAAAAAGCCTTAGTGGTGAATACCAATGGAGCAAAAGGTAAATCCAAAGTCAACGCTGCCGCCAAAAAGCTCAACCCCAAGAAAGAAGATGGAAAATGTAACTTACTGTTTGCATTCAACATTACTGTTAATAATCCATTTTTCATCCCCAGTTATAACTCGCTTCAGAAATGGATCATTTTCTCCACGTTCTAACAAAAAATTACAAATTCAATGACAGAGCAAATGTCTTTCTTTGAGAACATGTCGAACTCAAACATCCAGTTTTGATGTGAAACCAAGTTGTTTCACATGATTATAAACGACTGACGATGACATATTTAATCTAGTGACAATTTCTCATATTGTTATTCGAAGGTTTGATTCAATCAGTGCCTTTCTAAACCGGCCTTCCAAAACGAAATACATCTTTGGCATCAAAATTACCAAAACGTAATTTTGACATTGGTGTTCCGTCTTCTCTATACACTTCACGCAACTTTTTTTTTTCCTTCGACTGCATTCCCTTTCTTTACCCCCTTACCCTAAAAGAGTATATGTAGAAAATGTTATTATTACTATGTTGTAATTACTATTCCACTTTCAATATTACAACAAAAAAATAAAGTATTCAAAAGTTTTTTTTCTTTATATGAGACTAGTCCGAAAAGTTTCCAGCCTCACAGAGAAACAAGCTTTTTTGTCAAATTCAGATTCATTTTTCAACATAGTTTCCTTTTAAGTCTGTACACTTCTAGCGATATTGTCACCTCGTTATCCCGTCCAAATAGAAGTTGACATCTTGTTCCACAAAATAAACGTTTACGAATGTTATTGTCTCCTCATTTGATAAAAATCTGTCCTCCAAGCAAAACTTTGAGCCTGGGAAGCAAAGAAAAAGTGGCTGGGGGCAGGTCTGGTGAATACTATGGGTAGGTCAATCAGTTCGTTAATTTTTGCCATGACGGCCATTGAAATTTGAGACGGTGCATTTCCCTGGTGGAACGAAACTTTTTCTTCAATTGATGCCTTCAGCTTATCAAGTAATAATGCGTAGGAAGCCTCATATTATTGTTTTTTCTTTTCCAAAATAGTTGACAACACAACTCATGAAATTATCCGGAAAAAGCAGTTGCCATCACTTTCCTGGCCGATGGAACAGCCTTCGCCTTTTTCGGACCCGATTTACCCTTCGACTGTCTCTCGGTTTCAGAAGTGTAGTGATGTATGTGATGTATCTAAGTTTCATTTACAGTTATTAATTAATGGCAAGATTTATTTTTTCCATTTTTACAGAAACACCAACATCGGCTACGCAAACGTCTATAAATAATAACTGAGCCTCCAACATGGCTGAAATTTTCAGAAGTATTTTTCAATGTATGTGCAATTATGTTACCAGAATATTTTTGACGTGTAAGGTCACTTTCATGTTGAGACTTGAAACTTTTCACACTACCCTTGATGATAGAAGTGCGAGCTGCAAAAATATATGAGAGGTAGCTGCTCGAAAATACAACTCATGAGAAAATACCAAATTACTTTCCAAACAACCCAATACTTTATATAGAATAATAAAAATATTACCTAACAAAATCCATTTTTTAGTATTTATCCAACCACTTTAAACTTTCTAGTTAATTTTAATTTCTTACAATTCTTTAATAAAATAATTAGAATTGTTACCCCATCCTTCTAATATACTACACAATTCATCAAATTTTTTGGTGTTCTTAAACATGCTCCATAATGTTTAATTCTGGATTATGGGACGGTTGCATTAATCTTCATAGCACTCCATCTGCGACTGATTGTTCTCTTATTTAAATTATTTTTTACTAATTTAGAATCTTGTAAGGATCACTATCTTGCAAGATAAACTTATTGATTTTTAAACGACGCACTGAAGATACAGTCTCTTGGTCTGACAGTCGATACTTGTACTTCACTGTTGCATATACTAGTGTCTGGAATAAGAATGAAATTTAGACTCATCTATCCATAACATTAATCTTACTGATCTCTGACATATTTTAATCGTTTCTCTGTTTATCATCACGTCTCAGGAGTAATTTTCGAACAGCGACACATCATCGTAATACAATTTCTTTAAAAACCGCCTTATATTGTATGGACCTTTCTGAGTCTTGATATTTCAAAATATTCATTTTTGCTAAATTGTTAGTTGAAATAAAATATCTTGGTTTTAACATACGAAATTTATTAATCTATGTGATAAGTTCGCAATAAGTAGAGCGGCGACGAAAGTGGCAATACCATAGGCGGTACGGTAGAACGGGCAATTGGTGCGCAGTGAATGAGATCATTCACATCAAATACAATACGGTTCACGGTTAGTGTTTATAATAACTTCACACAAACATGTCGCGAAAGTCTGTGCCGTTTGCTACGTCGGTTAGAAAATACATAGCAGAATTCCCCGATTTAAAGTATGATGGATGTGCAGTATTGTGTTTGGTTTGTAATAAGCGACTTATAATACGGAAGAAAGACAATTGTAAAAAACATGTGAACAGTGCAATACATAAACTGAACAAAAGAAATGAAATACCTTATGCAACATTCCTTTATGATTTTTTATTTATGTTGACTGCATGTAATTTGCCGCTTCGTTTAATTAGCAAACGCCCTTTTCAAGTGTTCTGGAATAAATATCTGCCAAATTATAAATTACCTGCAAGAAGAACTTTACAGAAACATTTGCCGCGCTTAAGAGAGAGGCTTGAAAATATAACAAGAAGAGAATTGCATAATAAAAATGTGTGGATTACTGTAGATGAGACTACTGATTTAAAAAAAAGTAGTATAATAAACGTAATCGAACGTATTTTATCAGCCAACACATTTTCACAGCCCTATTTGTTAGCCTGTAAACGTATGCAAGCATGTACTGCGGCAAATACACCTTAAAGAAATTTCACATTCATAGTACTCAAGTCTGCATGCTTGTAACAGATGGTGCTGCTACTATGTTACTACTCGGACGTTTACTAAAAGTAACTTTTCCTAAATTAATACACATAACTTGTGTACTCCATGCTCTTCATTTAGTTGCTGAAAATGTTAGAAATAGTTATAAAAACGTTGATCATTTGATTGGATCCACCAAACAAGTGTTTCTTAAATCCCCTAAACGACTTAGAGAATTTCATAAAACTTGTCCAGATATTTCGGAACCACCGGAACCCATTCTTACACGATGGGGCACGTGGCTAAATGCAGCTTTTTATTACCATAAGAATTTTCACAAAGTTAAATCCGTTATATCAAAATTTAGGCCAACCGAATCCCAAGCAATCAGAGACAGTCAACATCAATTTGAAAATCCCCAAATTCTGGAAGATCTGCATACAATATATAACAATTACCATCCATTAGTAGAAGCAATTACAAAACTTCAAAACGAAAACGATTCGCTGCCTTTAGACGCATCACTATGCATAGTGCAAAATGTGACCGCTCATTTGCATAGTTTAACTGACGCTGCTGGTGTACGAGCTCATCAAAAATTATTAAGTGTTTTAAAAAAAAATCCGGACTTGCATGTTTTACGAACTATTTATGACAAATGTGCAAATAGTGAGCCCTGGAATGATTTTGAACAACAGCTTCTTTCTGCCAAAATTACATCAATAGACGCCGAACGATCTTTTTCTCTATACAAAAACATTTTCTCGTCGCGAAGGACGTCATTTACAGAAGCAACCGTAGAGACGTATGCAATGATGCAGATGTACAGTTACTTCCACAACACATTACCAGGGTTATGAAATTACATATTACTAGGTAAGCACTAATTGTGTAAGAATAAGTCTAGACACGGCACTGCTACGGACACTTTCGCCGCAGTTTATAATTTACACTTAAACACCAACCGTGAACCGTATTGTATTTGATGTGAATGATCTCATTCACTGCGCACCAATTGCCCGTTCTACCGTACCGCCTATGGTATTGCCACTTTCGTCGCCGCTCTAGTAATAAGTCTTGGTTTTTCGATTGTCCAGTTTTTGTATTACCCACTACTAATCTAGAAATATATTTGTCTTATAATACTTTGCTGGACGACTATAAATTTTGTTGATCTTGCATCTGAGTCAAACTTTCTTCAGACATAATCACCGTTTCAGTTCATTAGTAATACTTTTATTATTTTTTTCAGTGCGAGCAACAATGAGTGACCTGATCCTACACTTCTTTCCATACATATCACCTCAATATTTACTTCCTCTTAAAAGTGAAATTAGACAGTGTCTCACGCACTTCTAATAATTATAATAAAAATATGCTAACTACTATGTAAACAACAAATACTACTGTGCAAATTACTTTAAACTGTAATATTAATAAAAATACAATTGGTATGTATTAAAGTGTATGCACACATATATATTAAAGAAATACTTTCTTCTGTATACTGCACGTCAATGAAAGGTTAATGACATAAACATAGAGTAGGAAAACTCACTAGAAATTACTAAACTGTTAACTTCAAATAGAAAAAAAGTAGTAAGTACTGATATGGGGCGTATGGAAAGTAGCAAAAGATCAGGTTAATCATTGTTGCTCACTCATATATATTATCTTATAATTTTGAAACACCTCAACCTTCAAATTGTCTCTTAAAATTATGGAATATTATAAATGATGTTTTTAGAATAAAAGACTTAAAAAGATGTGGTCTGTGTTGTAAATAAAAAGGCTTCACTGGACCAAGAAACACTAGAAATTGACTATACAAAACTAAAAATGTTCTGTAGTCGAATAAATCAACATTTGAATTATTTGCAAAATGCCCCAAATTTGTTCGCAACTGTCCTGTAGGAAGGAAGTACGTCAGTATATACTAAATGTCATTTAGGAACACTCAGATAACAAAGTTAATTAAAATGATTGCAAGCTTGACAAGAATATGTCCCGACAAAAGTCATTGATTGAATTGGCAGATTCATTTCTTCGATTTTTAATGAGATATCGATACCAAGCATATTACTATACATTCTCTCAGAATAAGAAAGAGTGGGATTGGGACACTTGACGCATGAAGAAAAACAAACTGTTTTGAATATGTGTAAAATGTTAACGTTGCAAACTCCAATAGTGGAAATGACAGTAATTGCAATGAACATCTCTGAAACGCTAAGTAAGTTGTAAATACTATTTCCATAACAATATATTATAAAGAATATATTGAAGAGCCGGTAAAATCAACTGTATATGGAATTATAAAAGAATATAAAAAAGCTGATGAACTCGGGCCTCCTAAAGAACGAGTACGCAGGCAGGAAATGTTACAATCGATAACTGGAAAAATTGAATGAACCATGTGATTAAAACAAAAAACAATGTGGGAACATAAATGTATAAACGCATGATATTGTATAACCATTCGAGAATTTGATGAATCTGTCCAAAGTATACTACAGCAGATGGTGTATAATTTCTTTTTTTAATAATGAACTTGGACATTTGATAAGATCATGACAGAAGTAACTATAGTGAGTGATCTGAATTCGGATTTGTGGAGGATGGACTGTTGCTTTTTGAAGGAAGAAAAACAGCTGATTATCATGATGAAATGAATGGTATTATTTTTGAGGAATAGTTTGAACAAGTATTGCCTAGGTTGCCAGATAATGCTGTTATTATAATGAATTAAAGTAATATGTTACTTTTATTTGAACTAGATGGCGTAAGTTAGAAGTTACACAGTTATAGTGACAGTTACGTTTTTTTTTGACATGTACACAGAACTTCGACATTTGATAAGATCATGACAGAAGTAACTATAGTGAGTCGAGCAACTGTATATGGAATTATCAAAGAATATATACAAACTGGTGAACTCAGGCCTCTTAAAGAACGAGTATGCAGGCAGGAAATGTTTCAATGAATAATTGGAAACATTGTATGAACCATGTGATTAAAACAGAAAAAACAATGTGGGACATAAATTTATTAATGGATGATATTGTATAACTATTGGGGAATTTCATGAATCTGTCCAAAGTATTCTGCAGCAGATGGTGTATAATTTCTTGTTTAATAATGAACTTCCGACATTTGATAAAATAATGACAGAAGTAACTATAGTAAGTAAAGCAACTCTATACAGATTTTTGACACTCATAAAAGTGTTAATGAAAAATTTCTCATATTACAATATATTCATATTTAATTTATATTGTATTTCAGATATGTCAAGCATAACAAGATGAATATGCTAATAGAAAAGGATGAAGTTATCACCTGGAAAAGATCTGAGGAATATTTGACAACAATAAGACAATATAGAGGTGAGGGTTGTCCAATATTTTAGATGAAACTTAAACGAAACATATTTATATCAGACACACTAAGAAAAAAATTTGGGTTGATGCAAGTATAACAAGTGCATGATAAGCTTTCATTGAAGGATTATCAACAGGATTAAAAAACCTTAATGGTAAAAGTAGGTGATTAATAATACTTCACATAGGATCTGAATTCAAATTTTAGGAGGATATACTATCGTTTTTTGGCAGAAAAGGTAGACAAACAGCAGACTACTTTGACGAAATGAATAGTATTGTTTTTGAGGAATGGTTTGAACAAGTATTGCTTAAGTTGCCTGATAATGCTGTATCAATAATGGACAATATATCATATCATTCACACAGAGTGGAGTCTTCCAACTTTTTCATTGAAGAAAGCCAAAATCCAAATTAGTGGCATTCCAAAAATATTGCATATATGCCAATAATGCCAAACTGTTACGTACTTGAATCATTGCATCTAGTGTCTTCATAAGAAGCAATATAATATATATGTATATATAACTGATCAAATGGTAGCTGCTGCAAATAAAACTGTATTGAGGTTACCACCATATCATTATGAGCTCAGTCCAATTGAAATGATTTGGCACAATAAAAAGTGTAGTTTCCTCAAAAAAGTACCATATTCAAAATATCACATCTGCAAGAACTTTTGGTGAAAGCAATTACCAATGTTACAATGGATAATTGGAAAAATTGTATGAACCATGTGATTAAAACAGAAAAATCAATTTGGAACAAATATATTAATGGATGATATTGTATAACCATTTATTATTTGTGTTGAAAACAATGACAGTGAACGTGATATATTATTGCCCAACGCAAGTGAATCCAGTTTATGCTGCTAATGTTTCTATGTTTATATTTTTGTTGGTATATCTTCGATGTACTTTTATAATAAATTTTAACAGTAGCTTATATATTACGTTGAATTTCACAAATAAATTTGACATGAATAATTTATCATTTACAGATATATTACTTTCCTGTTGAAAAGAAAATTTCATAAAATATTTATGAGCTTGAGTTTACCAGAAATAGGTTATGTCAATCAATATTTAATCTTAATTTTCTTTATATCGTACATGTTAATCCAAAAAGTAACTTGTACAATCATAATTCTATTAAAATAAATTTTGTTCACTAAAAACAAATAATAAAATTTAATATTGTAGACAAACTACTTCTTTCACAACTGTTTACGTTTAATTAGTATGGTGTTATATTTTTATGTTCCGGATTTTAGCGGATATTTAAATCATTCCTTCTTATTCTGAGATAAGGTGTATTGTAAAAGGGATTTAAAAGTTAAAGGTTTGATAGTCTCGTAGCCCAAAACTCAATTTAATAAAGTTGCTGTAGGACCATTTACTTTAACGAGTTTGTAGAATAAATTGAAATATGTAAATTACTTTGTTTTCATAAAATTGTCATACTATTTTATTTGGTGAAATATTGAGTGCATTGAAACTCATGGGTAGTGTGTTTTGAGACATAATAAAAAAACATTTAAATATCCCACCAAAACCTTGAATGCAGTTGTCTAATTTAAATGTATCGAATTACTGTATTTATAGGTTATATTTAAATTGCTTATTCCATCGGACTATTTATAGGATAAATTAAATTTAAATAAAAAGGAATTTTAATATATGATTAAAGCTGTAATATTAATTCCAAACTATTTATGTATATGTAATAAATTTAAATTGGGACTAAACTCATTTGCAACCCATAAATTAAATGGCATAAACCAGTATTTTTATGTAAACAAGAGTTTGAGTGGATGCAACACTAATTTTAAATTAATATTTTAACCAACCTATATATATATATATATATATATATATATATATATATATCAAAACAAAATATTTTTCGTATAAACAAATATATTTAAACTATTACACAATAAGTTCTTATTTTAATGAACTTGTGCATTATTCTCCAAATCGTGCTCCAATTTAGCCAACTTACTGTTTACCATGTGTACAGATTTTGCCTCAAAATATGTGACACCAGATGCTAGTAAAGCTTGTCCAATAAAAATACCAATCAAGATGTTTGCTATTGGCTTAGTCTGTTTCTGTATCAATCGGAATACTTTCATTGGTTCTTTAGTAATGTAGGGTACGTCATAAGTACGGTATTGAATAGCCAACTTAAAGTGAAAAAATCAGTTTTTTTTAAAATCTATTTACATAATAATTACATACCGGTATTGCTGCTACAGGTGCCATTATTGTCGGTAAAAGACTGCCTGTAAATGCTTGTATGGCGCTGCCGCGAATTTCCATACAAACCGCACAAACATGCGGTAATGTAATTGGTATTGTAACAAACTAAAATATGTACTTGTAAATAATAACAAGTTGTTTTATTTACATAAAATATAAAAATGCAAATTATTAAACTTTCTTTCCAAAAATTACTCGCATTAATCAAAAAAATCTATCTCCATTTTGATACATAATACACAAATAATAGGATAAATTTTTCACAATTATTACTTTTTGATGAAAAAAATTATGTTATTACCTGTGTATGAAATAAAAATGATAATGCTGCTGGAAGAACTACAATTGGTATATAAGATGATATTCGACCATAAGCAAACAATTTAAACCTCATCCTATAGTGATTATTTATATAAATTCCTACTAGAGCACTAACCGATCCTAAAAATGCACCTCCATGACGAAAGGCAAATCTTCACAAAAGAGAAATATAATATATAATAACATACATTTAATATTCTTACACTCACGTTTCACTTTTATTTTTCCAACCTTTCATTAATTTTACTTGATACTTTATAGCTTCATCTTCTGTTAGGATAATGGCATCAGAAGGAATATCTTTTTGCTTGCCTTTTAATAAAGCCATTTTACAAATGTATGTTAATTCATATGCATTAGTTATTCTATCGAGATAGTATTAACTGAAAGGAATAAATGTTAGTCAATATTACACTTCTTTTAAAGAGTACTCATAAAGTTCCACATGATAAGTATCTTAACCTAATACAAAATTAACATTGTTATACATATTAAATTGTCAAAATAACCTCAATATGGAAAGTAATCAAAAAGAAGACTCACCTAATATACAAAGCGATATTCCGCATTGTAAACATTTTGTAGTTCGCAAAAAACGCTATTGTAAAATGACTGTGAAAAAAGGCCAACAATATTGTGGTGAGCATATACCAAGTTGTAAGGACAACTCTTTTACAAATGCAAATGATACAAAAATAAGAGTGGTTTGTCCATTAGACCGTAAACAGTTGAGTCTTGTTAACAATGACATGAGTGGTATTAATATACGTACATTTTCATTCCAGTACTTGTTATGCACATAAATTAGCTAAACACTTGAAAATATGTAATGCCCGGCAAGTTGAAAATGTGCCTTATATTTTAAGGAGCGTGAATTGCGGAGAAGTAGCACCACAAACATGTGACGATGGAATTTTGAATTCACAATCACTCGATAATTACTCCGTGCAAGATATAAAAACTGTCGTTGATAAAATATTGGAATTGCATGATGGTACTTGCATACATTTAAAGGCAGTCTTCATGTTTTATATTTTTAAATGCTTCTTTTTAGATGTTATTAAAATTAAAATTACAGAGAAGATATTAAAATATGCTCTATTGGAAGAAGAAATATCCAAACCTGAATTAGGTGATAAATCAAAAAAGCATTTATATCAAACATCTTCAATATTAGGCTATCTACAAGAATATAATTTATTGCAGCCTAACACTTGTTTTATAGAATTTGGTGCTGGAAAAGGTACATTTCAAAAATGAAAATATTTATAGAACAAATTCCTTTTTTTAATTAGGAAAATTAAGCTTTTGGATAGCCAATGCATTAGAAGGAACTAAAGACTCTAGTGTTTTATTAATTGAGAGAGCCTCTCTACGACATAAAATGGATAATAAACTTGACAAGTCTAGTGGCAATATTCACAGAGTTAGAGTCGATATAAGTGATTTGGTTTTATGTAATATTGATGCAGTTAAAAAGACCAAACAAGTGGTTGGTGTTACAAAACATCTATGTGGTGATGCAACAGGTTAAAAGCTTACAATTGCTAACAAGTATTTTAAAAATAGCATTCTATTTTATAGTCATTTGCAGACTCAGATAATGATTTTTGAACAGGTAAATACAATTTATCGTTATTAAGCAAATGATTTCAATCAAATAGAGAGTTATTTTAAAATAATTTACCTTTATAGCTAGTATTATATTAAGGAAAATAAAAATAATTCTGTTATTTAGATTTAGCATTACGCTGCTTAAAAAATTACCAAGATTCAGGTAATGTCATATCGGGGATTGTAATGGCATTTTGTTGCCATCATAGGTGTCAATGGAGAGCTTATGTAGGAAAAGATTTTTTTAATGTAAGATTTAATTTTCTGGTACTTTATCATATTACATATTTAATTATTTGTATGAAAGGAAAATGACTTGAACCATAAGGAGTTTGACATAATGCGAGGTATTGTGAGTTGGGCTACATGTGGTACTGGATTTAGCAGAGATAAAAATACTAAAATTGATAATAATTTATATAAGACTGATTTAGGAACCATGAACGAAAGGTATTATAATGGTCCTAATAAGTATTCAAATAACATTTTGTTCTAAAATTAACCATAGAAATATCTAAACAAATCAGAAATTCTTAATTGATACTAGACCCCATCTAATTAGTAGTTAGCTGATTATGATTATGTATTGCCAACATTCATAAATACTAAAAATTATGACCAATGTGCGTAATCAACTTGCTACTATATTTATTTGAAAACTCAATGAAATAGTGCCTCTAAGAATATATTATCTTAAAGGGACAAGGAAATCGGATTGAACAGGCAAGAAAAGGAAATAATTGGAAAGAAATGTAAAGCAATATTAAATTATGGAAGACTTAAGTATTTGGAAAAGAATGGTTTCAAGTGTGAATTACATTTTTATGTGGATCCAAGGGTATCATTAGAAAATCTTTGTATTGTAGGTTATAAAGAAAATAAATAATTTTATGAATTCTTTAATCATATTCAAATAAATTCTGCATTTAAATTACTAAAATGTAAAACTGTGTTAAAAATTATATGTTCTTCAAATATAATATGAAAGTATTAAAAACTAATTTGATGTTTATTTTATTGGAAAATAATACGATATGGTAGTCTTTTTTTAAATAAATATATGTAATTTAATGTAAAAACATATCGCAATTTCATATTTTCGAAAACATTTCTAAATAGAAAAATATGGTAAATTTCTATTTAAAAAAAAGCCGTAGATATAGGCAATACATTTACAAACTCTGTTGGAATGTAAACCTACATACCAAATTAATTTAAGTATACAAAGCCATCCAAAATAAATATTTCGAAAATTGCATAACTGCTAAATACAAATTGGAAAAATTATTTTGTTTATTAGGTAAAAAGAAAACGAAAGTAATATAATTTTTTTAATTAATATAGTAACTGAATTCGACATTCCGTTTTTTGACGGTATCAATTGCTAAAACAATATTTTTTGTCTAATGATAAAACTATCTTTGCAAAGAAAGCAATGTATATCTTTTTTATTATGTAAAAGAATTTACTAGTATTAGAAAATCGATTTAATAAAATTTCAAGAATCACGGCTCGAATAAGCTTCGTTGGTTACGTATTTGTTCAAAAGTTATAGAAATTAGGAAGAAAATTAGGATTTTTATAACTTTTGTTTAACTATTGTCTATTCTAGAACGACAGATTATTGTTTTTGTAATATTTGATATGAACAGATTAATTCCAGTATATCTCTGCAAAATACTTAATCTAATTTCCTGTGTGCTGCTAATGTTCACGATTATCTAAACTATATTTTGATACTACATGAATACAGAGAAGTCAAACGTATAACTCTATTTGGGCTTCAATTGAACAGTTGTTTTTTTCTAGCACATTAAGATTTTTTCACTCCACTGAACAATAACTTTTTTAGTATCAGAGTACAGTTCTACTGCTTTTTTAAGCCCACAAAGAAACGTATGATCTAATGTTTTTATTCTAAAAAACAGTTCCTTCTCTATTGACTAAAATAGCAGTCTTTGATTGTTACCTCCACACTTATCAGTTCTTGACAAAATTTATCATAGCTAATGGTATCTCTCGGCTGCAAAAGATCATAATAAGCAAGGCCTTATCTATTCCATCATATGCACAGCATTCTTTTTTTCTAAAGTACATAAATCTAATGTTGCAATTATTGGTGCTATTTGCTCTGACTATATATATATATATATATATATATATACACGCTCCCTTTCCTATAGGATTCTTGTAGCGAACCCAATTTTCGTCGATCTAAGATTTGTTCATTTTAATTTCGTATTAATTCCCTTGGCAGGCATTTTCCATATTTTAAAAGAAATCTTTAATTGTCGAACGCTGTAGGGATAAGATTTAACATGCAAACTAACTTCACTTTTCTTAAACTTCACAAATTTTCTTAAAAAATTACGAACATTTCATAACGTATAATTTAAAAACGCGACACAATTTTTTTGTCGTAACTAATGCGTTTTCCCCGTTCCACCTAATATAACAAAAGAATTTTATCGTCAAGCATCATTCTAGTTTGCAAACACAGCAACAATTGCATTTTGAACAGACTCCTATAATAATTTCGTAGAAACATTTTAATGATTTAATAAATAATGCCTATATTTCAAAAAAACATAATGAGGTTGACGATAGATCTAATACATCAGCATCTATATCTTACATTTTATAAGTGTAAATCTGACATTGTAGTAAATGTCTTAATTACCAAGTTATGTAGAATTTATTTACGAATCTCTTTGATTATTATACGTATATTAAGACTACTTTGTTTAAAAAGTTTGCATAAGTAAATTTCACTGTTTAAGTATGTATCGAAAGAATTTTTTGTTAATTTTAACAAACTATTTATCGTTAATACATTCCTTCATTGTAACCTGATAATACTTTTTATCGTTTTACTTAAATAAAACAAATAATTTAAAATTGCTTTAACTACCAGAACGCTCAAATTAGAGACGCTATCGACATCCAGAATCGGACGAATGAGATGTAAGCTGTTACAACCACAAATATAGAAAATGCGGTCAGAGGTCCAAGAACCAATTTGTATTAGATTTCAGTTTTATGTTGGCTTGTATTGTACCATTTAAAATTGTGAAGAAGAAACCGTTTCGTAAGTTTTGGACAAAATATTATCTTAAATATGAAGATATGGTCAAGCTGTCATAAAACTATAGATTGCGAAGATATTCAGTGTGACATACACATGCAGAAGCACTAGAATCTCAAATGACTACAAGCCGAGTATTGAAGATTGCTACAGTCTATGCTTTATGTAGGACGTTATCTTAAAGATGAGTTTTTCAGTTTATTAAATGCATATGTCATTTATGTTACATTCATTACATCTGTCCGCAGATTCGAAAAAGTTACTCCGATATAGATGGTTTAATAGCAAATGTTAAAAAAATCTTTCTCAAATCTTCTAAATAGATACGGGATTTTCGCAAAGATATCCTGGCATTCCAGAACCACCCTAGCCTATGTAAATGTAGATTTATAAACTATTCATATATATTACGTAGTAGTAGCGAATGTCCTAAAAATATTATAAAATAATTCGTTGACATCCGAAATAGTGGATGAAATGGAAACAGTGTTAAATAACATGAAAAGTGTTGATGTATTATAAAAGACCCATTAACTGGATTCAAAAACAATTTTAACTGCGTAGGAATTACATTACATTGAGAGGTCATTCTCTTTGTACAAGAACATATTATACCTCTTTACATAATAAAATGCAAAGGTTTACACTATGTTGGATATTTAACTTAACAAGTTCATGGTATATGTCTTATTTTTTTATATATGTAGAAAATCTTTTTTTTTCTGATAGAAATATAAAATTTCCAGTGTAGATTAGAAAATATAACTACAATTATAACAAATGTTTATAACTTCTTAATAAAAATAATAGTAGCGAGTAACTTTCAATCGCAACATTTTTTGTTTCTGTATAAAGAAGAGGGTTTCAAGAAAAAGGCCTTTACATTATGAATATGAAAAAACTTAGATAACATAATAAATAAGTATAAAGCTGATTTATTATGTCACAGTTAACGAATAAAAAACTTACTGAGTGAATACTAAATACCGTTATAAATATTTAAATATATCGTGCATGTTATTCAAGGAAAGTTTCCTTGAAATATGTACTAACTATCAATACAGTGACACAATTAGTCAAGGTAAACTGAAAAAAGGCATATTACTCATGTATGAACTTTAGGCAGAACAAGAAAATATTTTATTAGATTTTTATTGGAAAAAGAAAATTCAATCAAGAAACAACATAACTACTACTACATACAGAAACTGCAAATTAAATCTATTAAATAAAAATAATTATAGTATATTACAATAGTATTAATTTTATAATAATTTAAGACACTCTAATAGTACAACGTGTTTCAAAAAGAATATACGTATTACAAAGTATTATTTTGTCCAAACTATCGATCGCTGCGCCTCGGCTCGGCTATTGGAGAAACGAATACATAGTCTAGTTTATTTAATAGGCGCTAGGTGTCAGTTATCTTCTGTTTTTCTTGATAGCTGTCATATATTTAAAATGGCTACTCCGCAGCAGAAATCATTTCGTGTTCTCCAGTTTGCGATGTGCAATTCCGTGATTACAGTGCAAAGACGTTTCAGGTTGAACTACCAAATTGATCCTCCGAATGGGTGGAACATTCGCAGATGGTATCGACAGTTTGTAGATACAGGATGTGTATATAAAGGAAAGAGGCCTGGCCGCCCTCGTGTTTCTGAAGAAAATGTTGCACGAATTCAAACTGCTTTCCAACGTAATCCTTCAAAATCAACTCGTCGTGACAGTCAGGAGTTACAACTGCCTACAACAACAATTTAGCGTGTTTTGAAACGTCGGTTGGTTATGAAGCCGTACAAGTTACAGTTGTTACAAGCTCTGCGTCCTGATAACAAACGGAAACGTGTGGCATTTTGTGTACCACCACTCCCACAGAACCTGAAAGAGATGAAGAACCGGATCCGTACTGCCATAACATCAGTGACGAAGGACATGCTTGCCCGAGTATGGGAGGAATTTTAGTATCGATGTGATATTGTTCGTGTCACCGATGGAGGACAGATTGAACATATCTAATCTGAACTTGAGAGTTTCGTAAATATGTGTGTAAAGTTTCATATTCGTATGTCTTAAAGTTTAATAAATATATACATTCGAAATACGTATATTCTTTTTTAAACACCCTGTATATTAAAAAACGAGTGTCATAATAGAGGCCTTATTGCGCGAGCTAAGTTTAGGATCCGTGAAGCGAGGAAACACAAGTTCTTATGTTATTTTTTTCTAACTTAATTCTTTTATAACTTTTTTACAAAAATAATAGTAAATTTAAGTTTTTGGAATTTTCTTGGTGCTTACGTCGTTGCGCCATGAATTTCTTGCTGCAACTACGGGGCCTTTCCCAGGATTAGACGAGATTTTTCTCAGGATCAACAATCATCTCCAACGCGGGTCAACCGAGAGCCCAATATAACATGGACCACCCGTGAGAATATTTGATCTAGTATATATTAAAGGTAATGATATTTACCATTGCATTCTAAAAAGCATCAGTTTATCGTGTAGAAAATCTATCAATAACAATAATATAATTAAATAATAAAGTAGTAACACAAAATTAACCTTAGTACGGACCATGTCATTTATCATGAAATAAAAAGTACTGCACTGTATTTTAAAGCTTTCTAAATGCTTGTTTTCATTTAAATTTTATTTGTCTATTCATTTATAGTTTTATTGTATGAGAATTAATAAATACTTTTTAGTAAATGTAACATACTTGTTAATTTAAAAACATACCGAAATTAAGTGAATTAACACTTATTAGGTTAAAATTAACATTCAGAAATAGAACAAGTTAGGTGAAAATATCGATGTCAAAATTTAATTAAATAATATTTACATTATCAACAGTAACAAAGCAAAACTCATTAATAACTTTAATTTAAGGAAGACTATATAAACAAATGTATGAAGACACGCTTAATTTTTGCTAAATTTTTTATCTCGGTCACTTAATTTTTCTGTTCTTTCAAACTTCCAATTTAAAATTGGTTTATATTTCGAATTTAACGTAAGGAAATTATTAGAAATTTAGAAATAAATTAGGGCTGATTATATAAATTATATAAAATTCGATTTTTAATTTTCCGTTAATCTTAGTAGTAATTCAAATGATAATTTCCAAAAATTGGAATAATCCTGCTAAATAATAATAATCCATGTGAGTTATTACAACGTCTGCGCTCCTGGTGCAATACAAGATTTGGTTGTCGGTATTCGCTTAAACGGGAAAGAGAAGACACGAAACACTTTTCCGTACAGGTCATCAGGCTCGATCCTGAGACCGTCGGCGTGGGTAACGTACCATTAAGCTATCAAGCGGCTGATAAATAAAACATTCTGATTCCCAGAAAAATCTTGGCAAAAACTTCTCCACCAAGGAGAAGCTTTATTTTCGAATTCATACCTAAATATAAACAGATTATTACGATTCAAATGAGTTAAGTTATATCAATATATTTAATTAAAAGAAAAAACTATTTTGGATAAAAATAAAACGGCCTAAAATACTATAAAGTTATTGAATTTACTTCACTGACTTTTCAAACAAAATAGAATCTCGTAGAATAGAATTTGACATTTTTGACTTCCACATCGTAGGACTGTTTTGTTAGCATAACTATATCACTCAAAAGGTTTGACATTTATTTTCAAATACAGCTGTAATTCTACTTAATGTAGTTCAAATACTTTATACAATACATTAAGCGTAAGCTTCGTTAAATTGATCCATGCAGTATTGAAGGCAATATATACACCCACTCACCGTTATCTTCAACAATACTACTCACACACTTCAAAATGAGACGCCTTACTCAGCTGTAGAGGGCATATTACCACAGAATTTAAGACATTCGATTGTTGTAATTTAAATTTCCTGATCGACTTACCTAAACAAAAACAATCTCAGATAGTAGCTCTAAAAAGAACAGTTTTTAATACAAAAGAATAACGAAGAAATCACCAAAGCACTCGATAACGAAATATTAAAGCTCACAATGATGTTCGTCATCATCACTATTAACCCTGGGATCAAATAGCAAACTCTTAAAGCCACAAATCAATTTTATAAAATAAAAAATATAGAAAGACGATAATATTTAAAACTATTTTATATCGAAAGTTTTCTTTTTATTAAAAAAAGATTTAAAAAGTACAAGAGTTATACCAAAATTAGCCGATGTTCCATTTAATTAAAAAAGCACATGCATAATTAATGCTTGTATATACAATACATGCATACATAAGATACTTCGGTGGAGTTCTGTATATACCACAAGACCGCAAACGAAATTGTAATGTTCTCTTCTAAACACGCTTCGTCCACTGTACATTCAGTCTAGTTAAAGCAGTTGGCATTATTGGTTGTACACGGATTTGCCTTAATATTGTTTATTAGACACTCGCGTTCTTGTATTTTTAAAACATCAATAGACATTTTAGTGGTTATTTATTATTATACTACTCTTGCTTATATTAATACGCACATTTATTTTTATTTCGAAGGTAAGTTAATATTGTTAAGGTTGTAGTTTTAAGATTTTATGATACACAAACTCGGTAGTCGAAAAAAATATTTACGTCCTAATTTTGAAAATAATCGCTGGTATTTGAAGTGGTTCTCTTATTTACCTGGTTTGAATTCTTAATAGATATTACATTCACACATTTTTTTTAAAGTAGAATTAATACTACATTAAAAGCTAAATTAACGTGTATCAAACTTGGAGTGATATTAAGTGTTTTTTTAAATTTTTTTATAGTCCATACTTAGGTACATTTTATAAAAAAGTTGGCATTTATTTAACTTATATCTATTGAAAGTAGAATACAATTGCGATTTATAATTCATTTTATATACTTACATTAATGATATATTTGTATCAAGATATAATAATTTAATTTCTTTCAAAACACATGTTTAAAATAGGTCATCTTGAATTGTACATAACATATTTCATTAACATGATTTCATACACGTACATGTAAAGATGTTCTTACTTACCTAAATAGTAAATTTAATATAATTGTGAATTCTGGTGCTTTTTTCTGCGAAAAAAATTAAAATACCTTTTTAATATAAAAGGACAACATTCAAAACTATGACACATCACATTTTGCTTGCGTATTGTATATATGTCAATAAAAATCCTCTGTTTTAGATGAACAATTAGAAAAAGAAACAGATTATGTCCTCTTCATAAAAATAAATAAAGTAACAGATACAATGATAAGCACTTCATTTACTAGTTGTTTTTCTGTTAATTTAATATTCTCATATATAGAAATTCAAAAATCCGAATTGAATTAAGAGATTATCGGATATTTTTATTTTGCAACAAAACAACCTTTGGTGTAATTTATTCGAAAAATAGCAAATATTAAATATGCAAATTCACAGTTATTAACTATAGTACATATGTAGGTGAATAAGCAAAATATTCTAGATACCTCGCACATTATTTTTATTATTAAAGAATTTTTAAATGCGTGTAATTCTATGCTAATTTTCTAATATATTGTCATTCGAAGTATTTTTACACAATATGTTTTGTGATTGTTACTGGTTATTTTTTTTCTTCTAAAACACCTAACTTGAAAGGCACCACACGTATAATTACAAGCACATAAGCTACTTTAAATAAGTCTATATAGCCCTATCATGGCTAGGTAGATTGCGCCTTACTAATTACACGTTATCTAGTAACGTTCAATGGTGATATTTTCCTATTTACGTGTAAAATTTGACTTCAATTCGTTAATTATATTGTACTTTTTAAAGTGTTTCGTATCAAAAAATCAGTTTTGTGAAATCAGGAACATGACAGTGTCGTCAAATTTTTGACAAAAGAACAGAATTCTGATAAAAGCTTCATGAAGGATGATTACAATATGGGGACGAGGCTCCGAGGCTCCGCAAGAAGCGGAAGACCTTCATCTCCAACCAGTCCTGATGTTTATATTAAAGTGGAAGCCCTCATTCTTCAGGATTATCGGCTTTTACAATTACTACCACACTAAACATACTTGAACCAAGTGCTTTTATAATTCTACACGATAAGCTAGCCATTAGTAATGTTTGGGTAGTGTAAGTTTCAAGATTTTTGACTTCCGAATAAAAATTCCATAAGTCAAGGATTCTCCACTTCTAAAAAAATTTCGGCAATTTTCAGCTGAAAGTTGATAGCCACCATAGTTTGGGACCAAACAGGAGTTATTTTAATTTGGTACGTATCTGCTTCTGGGTTTCCGAGCTGGAACCGCGTCACTAGTATATCTGCCGAAAGGGACTACAATTACAGTAGCCGTCTATGGTAATACGTTAACAAAATTATGTAAGGCTATTGATCAATATCATCCAGCTTTGCGAGACAAAGAAATCCTCCTTTTTCATGACAATGCCTGTGTTCCCAAAGAAGTTAAAGCCCAATCAATCCTTCGAGAGCGTAATAACTTCTTTAAGCTGAACCACCCAACTGCTCCGTTGGCTCCGTCCAACTTCTTTTCTTTATTTAGAGATTTTGAAAAGCACCTTAGAATACATTTAATCACTAAGGTTGATATTTAACCCCTTTCCACATTAACTTTTGTAATTCTGTATACGCATTTCGACAACTAAGTTGTCATCATCAGCAGATAATTGCAAAGTGTCGCACCTGATAAACCACAGCGAAAAACACCTGTACGAAAACAGACTCCGAACGCGATCTATACCGTTGAGAACCAAGATGTATACTGTATGTTCGTTTCACAAGATTTTTAAAATTGTTTTACTTGAACTAGGATGAATGACATTGAAAAAGGAACACGGACACGACCGATAAGTGCCTGCATGTGATTTATTATAGTGTACCTCCTTCTCTGACATTAAGCAGACCGAAAAGGCAAGTCTGAGTCGGGCCAGTGTCACTGTTCACCATATGGCTTTTATTCTTTAAAATGTACATGCTTTCATACGTGTCTAATTCTCGATAATTACACACGTTCTTTATCAAATGTAAAGAATCCATGTTAACACTATGATCATTTTCTAACACATGCCTTGCTATACCTGATTTTTCTGGTCGGTTGAATTTTATGTGCGCAAGATATTCTTTATACCGGGTTTCGATCGCCTTTTTGTTTGGCCAAGTATTGTTTACTGCAATCTAAACATTTAATTCGGTAGATTCCCGACTTTTCATTTTCTTCGATTTTGTCTTTTGCATTTCCTAAAAGGGTTTTGATCGAATTACTGGACCTAAAAGAGACTTGAAAACCGCGTTCTTTAAAAATACTATTTAAATTTTTTGTCATACGATGATAAGGTAAACAAACAAACTGCTTGTCCCGATTGCTCTGAGGTGATAGACATGTGGTATCACGGATTGTTTTTCTTATGTTAGCCTTTCTAATTAATCCATTGATTATTTCCGAATCAAAACCATTGTATCTGGCGATATTCTTAATGAAGTTCAATTCTCTTTTGTACCTTACATTTGTTAGTGAGAAATTAATCAAACGATTAATAAGAAAATTGAACGAAGCCATCTTTTGTTGCATGCTATGATTTGCGTCCGCCGTGATGAATCTATTGACATTGGTTTCTTTTTGGAAAATATCAATTTCTATTTTGAAATTATTCCTAATAACTAAGGTATCCAAAAAGGGCAACTTGTAATTGTTTTCTTTTTCTACTGTAAATTTAATTGTCGGAAATTTTGAATTTAACTGTTTGACGAAATCATCCAAGTTGCATTTATGTGTATTGAAAATCGCGAAAATATCATCGACATACCTAATACAGATTCTTGGAAAATATTTAGCTTTATGTTTTAATTCAATTTCAAAGTTACTCATAAATAAGTCTGCTATGAATGGAGAAAGACAATTGCACATTGCAGTTCCCTGTTTTTGTTCATAAAACTTCTCTTCAAATTGAAAACAGTTTTGGGACATGCAAAGGTTTGTTAATCTCACGAACATACAGTGTACATCTTGGTTCTCAACGGTAAAGATCGCGTACGGAGCCTGTTTTCGCACAGGTGTTTTTCGCCGTGGTTTATCAGGTGCGACACTTTGCAATTATCCGCTAATGATGACAACTTAGTTGTCGAAATGCGTATACAGAATTACAAAAGTTAATGTGGAAAGGGGTTATATATCAATCTTAGTGATTAAGTTAATCAACCACAGGCTCCATCAAATTCAACACCTTAGAATACAACTAATTAAAGAGAAAAATGGCCTATTTAAGAGCAATAAAAAATCATTTCTTTTCTGATAGAATAAAGTCAAGTCAGTATAGGTGGGGCAAATACGTTGAAGTTAAAGGAAATTATGTTGAAAAATATAAAATATGTATAAATAATATCAAAATATCGGACGTCTTTTGTTCCGTTGTTAGGTATAAACTTTTGTAATGGTACCAATAAAAATGTATGGGATAGGCTATATAATTTTAGTCTCCACTAAACACATTTTATATATTATTTATTTGGAAACTACTTTATTTCGTTAAATTTTCTGTTTGGTTTCATATAAAAAAATATTACTTTTGGTAAATTTGTATTTCATAAAATTCGTCAACAAATGGAGCTAAAATAATTACACAACAAATACAGGTAAATATTTAGGCCTAATTTACTTGAATATATCCTCCAAAAGGCATATCATTTATATCATGTTTTATTTGGAATTAAATCATAATAGTCAAACATTAAATAAATTTTAAAAGACTGTAAGTCAAGTAATACAACTCGACATTGTTTATGTAATACATTATTTTATAACACACAAATACAAATATATTAAAACTTGAGAAAGGTTATTGTACACTGTAAACATTCTTATATTTCTGTCATCACCTTCCCATAAAAATTGCCTTTCTCTTCGAATAAGGAAGTAAAAACCAACTCTTAATCTCAAATACATGAATAACAGGGAAAGTATTAAATGTGGAATATTTCAATATTCCATTCCTTAACTAATAAACTGTCCATTCCATCAACATAGAATTTATATCGTAAAATTATCTTTTTACAAAAATATAACGTCGATTTGTGCAGAAATAGTATGCAATACTGTAATATTTGTGATAAAAAAAGTCTGTAATGTAAATCAGTCAGTCGAACTTGTACTATGTCAAATTAATGTTTATTTCGTTTAAGAATTTTCTTACTCGTACTTCTTCAATGACATAACATTAATGGAATTTAATTTTGAAATACTGCGGCGATCGCAACAAGATAAATAGAATTTATGGTGACACTACCATACATAAATAAAATGTAGAACGTTGGTTCGAAAAATTCAGTTGACTCATTTGAAAGTGAGCTTTTGAATAGAGTGGTAAGAAACCCTAGCCGACAAGTTTTAAGGGAAAAAAGAGAACAAGCTAAACCATAAGGGAATTTGTAAAGAGATTAAACGTTAACCACACAACTTTTGTCTGGCATGAAGATGCTATAGTAATAAAACATTTGTGTTCTTGCACATAATAGAATAAATGTCCTAGCTAAAATTTATGTGTGAGTAGTCGGTACGGAAGAGGTAATGGGAAACCTGAACAACAGACATGACATCCACATCTGGATAGTAACAACTGTTACTCTAATCTCTTCTTAATTAATTTTATTAAGAAGATCTTTCATAATATTTTCCAAACTAGCTCAAATTAACTACTAGTAATCTCGTACGATGTAATTTTCAAATATCTGTGAAAGACACGTTCTAAATTATTCAGTTATAAACATGTATTGTATACCATATAATGCCAAGATGCTCTATTTTTTTCACAACCAACGCAAGTATAGTTTCTTAAGACAAAGACCAGTGTTCTTGATTCTGATTTTGAGAGTTTCATTAACTTAAGGCAGAGTAAAGTGAGACTCAAAAGTAGGTCCCAAAAATGAAGTAATTTCTGTTGAAGCTAATGGAGTCCCTAGTATATTGCAACGTATTTTATAGTGTGTTGGCTCTCTGGTATAAATTATTTTACAGCGCTTATTAAGGTTTACTTACCTCACGCTAATGAGCAACTATATTGAAATATGTTGAAAGAATTCTACGTCACAGGAGATAGAAACACGTGAATAAGTTTATAAATCATCAGTATAGTAAGACAAGTTAATGTTAAAAGATCATTCATATACATCAAAAATAATAATGGTGTAAAATTCGAACCTTGAGGCACTCTAGAAGTAACAATATATTCAATATAAGCAATCATATTGGATATACACATATCGTAGAATAATAATTTTGAAAACGAAAGTGAGACAGTCAAGGAGTTCAATTTTGATATCAGTATAATGTGACTAATAGCATTTATTTATATGCTATATTACGATAGCTAAACTAGTATAACCACTATACGTAAAACTGTGCTGTAAAGAAAACAAATAAAAACATTAGCGTATATAAAAAAAAAGGTTGAAGATAGGTCTATAATTTCCCAAAATGATATTTCCTTTTTTGAAATCTAGACCTAACTTGAATTTTTTTTCATGTTTCCGGCAACACATTAGAACACAAACTTAACATTTATTATTATATAAGTGCGTTATATATTACATTATTAACTGTGTATTATACGTATATGGACGTGTATGTATTCCTAGTGTTTAGTAGTTGAATATACAGACGGTGATCGATTTTATCTGCACATTTCATGTTTAGAAGTGTTCTGTTTCTAATTTGTAAATTTTACGCAAGAATTTCAGAATATGTTTTACGTTTTTGGGAGCCTATTCTAGTTTTATTTTTATTTCCTTATTTCAAGTTTATGGTTTTGCTAGACATTCTTTTTTACTTGTATTTATTTTTCTAGAAATTAATTTCTTCCCTCAATCAAAATGCTATAATTCAAGGCTCTAAAACGCACAAGTAGAATCTTGGACTGCTGGATATGAAGACAATTTATTTAAATGCAAACGAGCAGTAAGGTGCATTGCAATTTTCGTATGAAAATAGTTATTTGTACTAAAACTACATATAATGGGTGTTTTTTAAGCTGCATGAGAACTATCGATATCGATAACTATGGTTTGACTGCTGATAATGTCAAACTGTGTTGACATTTTTGTTCAGTAAGGTTTGGCAAGTCATCCTGAATCGTTTAATGTCAGAACAACGCTTCCAAATTGTGGAAATTTATTTTGAAAAAAATAAATCTGTTCGCGAAGTTCACAGAGCACTTCGTCCATTTTACGGTCAACATAATCGGCCTAGTGAGCAAGCAATTCGTGCAGTTATTGATCGTTTTCGCACTAATTTTACTCTTCTCGATTCGAAACCATCAACAAGACAAAGAAATGTGCGTACCGAAGAGAATATTGCTGCTGAAGCGCGAAGTATTGTAGAAGACGCCGAAATGTCGATTCGTCGTCGTTCTCAACTTGTTGGCCTTTGTCCTTCGACTACGTGGAAAATTTTACGTAAGGATCTTAGCTTATGTGCCTATAAAATACAGCTCGTTTAAGAATTAAAACCAAATGACCATCGTTTGCGTCGCATTTTTGCTGATTGGGCTCATTCGAAACTGGCCGAAAACGATCATTTTTATCCAAGAATTGTCTTTAGTGATGAAGCTCATTTCTGGTTAAATGGCTACGTCAACAAGCAAAATTGCCGTGTTTGGAGCGAAGACAATCCTGAAGCCGTTAACGAATCACCATTACATCCATTAAAATTGACTGTTTGGTGCGGTTTACACGCTGACGGCATCATTGGTCCTTATTTCTTTCGAAATGAGGAAAGAGCTGCCGTTACCGTGAATGATGAATGCTCCAGCCATGCTGACTAAATTTATGTTTTCAAAAAATAATCAGCTAAATATAGACAACATTTGGTTCTAACAAGACGGCGCAATCGATTTATTGCAAAATCAATTTGGTGACAACTTTATTTCCGGAATTGATCCTGTTCACTGCCCCACTCGTTTGTGCGATTTAACGCCTCTGGATTACTTTTTATGGGACTATGTTAAGTCATTGGTTTGTGCCAACAAACCAGCAACTCTTGAAGCATTGGGAGCTAATATTCAACCTACCATTGACGCCATACGGCCAGATTTATTGGAAAAAGTAATCAAAAATTGGACTGATCGAATGGACCATGTAACTCGTAGCCGGAACATATGCCGGAAATCATATTTAAAAAATAAATGCCATGAAATTATCTACCAGATTATAATAAAAAAAAATTAATTCCAACAATATTTCTGTCTTGTATTATCATTTTAAGTTCTCAAACTCTTAAAAAAACACTCTGTACAAAACAGCTACCGTCCAATACTTTTTCTTCCTTATTGGAAACTTATAAACCGTCGAGACTCATCATTAGAAACACATACAAAAGAACAATACGTAATAAATTTCGTTCGTAAAATTTAAAAGGTCCTTCCCCTTTTTTTAACGTGGTTCATGACGCGTCCCACAATTTAAGTAACTCTAATAAACTTAAACAATGAGTTTCCGCGTTTAACGTTGATATTTTTTCTAGTATAATTAAATACTACGCTTACGTATGTACATATAACACAACGCTCGTTTTACTGTAATAGGTATCGCGTTCTTGCAGTTTTACTGCGCAAGCTATGAAATATAATGAAATGAAATAAACCATACATAGTATTATCCTTCGAGTAAATACGATTTAAAATGACATTGTTCGGTACGACCAGTCTAAGTTATTGAGTATTTGTACTATACATGCTTGTATATACAATTATGTAAGCAAAAATGTCCAAAAGGTACCTCATCTACAATATACAATGTTATACATCTTTAAATATGATTTCAGTTTTTCCGTATATTTCAAAATGTATTGCTAGACTTCAAACTTATAGCATTTATGTGTAGGATGCACATATTAATACTACAATAGTGTGTGAAATTAATCAAATCCTAATGTCTCAAGTATTTGAAATAGTATAATGCAGTGATAATGTAAAAAGAGAGAATCAAATATTGCATCAAATTAACCGCGCTTGGATGTTTAGATTAAATTATTTGAGATGGTCTGAAGGAGACTACTTAACACGACCTTTTCAGATCTACTGTGGTCCTCATGTCAGCCTTATTTCCGGCCCTCTTTTACCTGCTTTTGCACTTTAGCCTTATACATTTCTGATCACCTAGCTTATAGCATCCATGGGACATCATTATATATCTATATCTAAATAGATCATGCTGGTTCGTCTGCCTTCCTGGCTCGTTTTCCCAAGAAAGATTCTTGTCTTGCAGCTTTGGAATCTACTATATGTTTTTTTCTTTTTGTTTCTACATTTTTCTCTGTACCTTTATTGTACTGTTTCCCTGAGTTGCAATGAAAATACGTTAGTTTTACTTTCCCTACGACATCGACCCAGCAGCTTCGTCTATGTAAACGATCCTGATTCATCCTTCCCTTTCTAACTTCCTTTTTTTTCATGGAAAGTTTCTACCTCGTACCTTTTTTTGAGGATAAATGCAAGAGAGTTTAGTCTGTTCCCAGAGGGACATCAACTACCGCATTTCCTTTCAACCACGCAACTCTCGGAACATAATCTTACATCTTAACTCGGGTTCCTCAGAAACGCTAGTTTCCGTATGTGAGACGTTTTTAAGTCTCTCCTAGTGGGACATAGAGAGCGCCACTAATCAAATGTTAGTACTAAAAATTAACCCCCATCTTTGGTTAACCTAAATCCAAAGTTTGAGTGCGATACATATAGTGTTGTAGCTACAATTATCTCAACCAGAATGCCTCGCCGAGGTGGTATCTGTCTTCGGTAATGAAGCACCACATCAGTTAACAATTTCTCTCGTTGGCATGGAAAATCAAACGTGGACGGATTAGTCTTAGCGATGACCCAAGAGCAGATTCACAAAAAACAGCGGTCACTCAGGAAAACGTCGATGCTGTGCCCAAGATCATCAACGAAGATCGACCTGTGACACATCGCAAGACTGTAGGATTATTGGGGATTTCAAGGACCCCAATTCAAAAAAATTCGCATAAAGAATTACGTATAAAAAAATTAGTTTCCCGTTGAATACCGAATCTGTGGACCTAAGAACAGAAAGCAGCTAGGGGGAATTGGTGTCAAAAAAACTCTAGATCGCTTCAACGCCGGAAACTCTAAAAATGTGTACAACATTGTCAGCGGTGACGAATCTTGTATTTACTCATACGAGCCAGAAAATAAACGCCAGTCGTCTGTTTGGGTGTTTCAAGGTGAAGAAAAGCCGACAAAAGTCATCAATTCTGGAAGTGTCTTCAAAACGATGGTCGCAAGATTTGTCTCGAAAGCAGGTCATGTGGCAACAATTCCTTTACAAGATCAAAGAACTGTCGATTGGTATCTAATCATTTGTTTGCCGCAAGTAATCGCTGATCTTCGAAAAAACAACCCAACACCAACTCCACTAAGACAATGCAAATTCGCACACGGCACGCAAGACAATTGAATTTTTAACGCAATAAAACGTCGAATTGTTAGACCATCCTCCGTACATTCCCGACCTAAGTTCCAACGATTTCTTTGCCTTTCCGAAAATCAAGAACGGACTGCGTTGTTCCAGTCGTCAGAAGGAGCAGTCGATGCCTTCAAAAACGTAATTTTAACTATTCCAACAAACGAGTGGAACAACTGTTTCCAGAATTGGTTCGAGTACTTACAAAAGTCCATTAATCTTCGTGGAGAATACTTCGAAAAACGATGAAGTTTTTAAAAGCTATCTATTATTTTTCCAGTTCTATATACAAAACTTAAAAGACAATCCACATATTAACACATTAGGTATGAGCCCCTGAGAGTTAGATTCCATGTACAAGAATATTCTTCTGCATATTCCAATGTAAAAGGTTAGGCTCAGAAATATCTAGTGGTAACAGAAACTCTTAAGGATATACCTTGTTCCGACAGACTTTGAAATAATCACCCTCGAAACGAACGTGCCTCTTATTGAGGATGAATGTCTTATTGTTTGATTCTTCAAACATAAAGTTATTGCCAAAGTTTGATATTTCGAACACGAGTATTTGCAGCAAGTTGATAAAAATGAGTTGTTGTAGAGCATTGTAACAGACGACGAAACAATGATTTTTTACCACGATCTGTTAGCAAAAAGAGAAACATTGAAAGAGCAGTAATAATAATAACCCATACCTCCGCATCCCCAAACTACTTAATGTGAATTACAATAGGCATTGGCGGCCATGGGTAATTATTATGCCCTTTTTCGTGGTGCAACCTAAGATCTTTGGTTGTCAGAATTCACTTAAAGGAGAGGGGGGAAACTATGAAAACCCTTTCGGGAAGCAAGCTGTCAAATTCATTCCCGAGACTCCCGATGCGATAAGCTTAGAGCTATCAGTCGACTACAATATAGTAAACCGCATTCAAATAAAGCTAAAGTATCCATGCACACACTAAAAAATAATGGCTTACATCTTTTGAAATCATGATGGAATTTTGATTGTTAATGAATTAATACAATTATCAATGAACAATACCACTATACTTATTGTACAGGCTATAGAATTATCTCGAAGAGAAAAATAGAGACAGTTTTAATTTCAATTAAAATCTATCTTGCCTTGTCATTGGTTATCATTTCCGTTATCTATGCGCATGATTTTTTTCATTACTAGTTTTTCTTATTTTGTTATTTAATTCACATACACGTAACTACTATTTTACATCCTGTTACAATCCTTTGTAATGTTTCTTCAATCATTCGACAATCAAACTGTCTTTGTTGCTTATAACATGTTCCCGTTTAAGTAGGCATGTAGTTTGAACATATGTGCGTTCTAAATACTAGCCATCTTCGCTGTTATTAGACGCCAAATAAAAAATATGACATTGAATACAACATTTTCGAACACATAATTAGGCCCTTTGTTTTATATGAATATCTTAAATTTTTATAGATATATTTTTATAATTTAACCAGTAATATTCTATGTAACTGATAATTAAAGCTAGTGTCAGTTAATATAACATCTGCAAATGTTTCTATAAATAAGTTTAAATCTTTTTTAACAAGAAAACGAACACAGACATTTCTTAACCTATTTACGCATGCGTTAAAGCGATCGTCGCTGGAGTGTATAAAACCACTCTTCAGTGCGTTTCTCGATCAGTATCCAAAAATTTACTTCTGTGATTAATACAGAAGATTTGCAATTTTGAGTGGCGTCCGAAAAGGAATCACAACACAATCTGTCACACATAGAAGCTGAAGGGCCATAGGTCAATTAAAAAATGAAAGAACACAACAAAGTGTTGCTGAAATGTTTGGAGTGGTGTTGTTGATGTTGTTTGTGACTTCTAAGTTCAATTTATTGTATTCGAAATTGCAAAAGGCCACTCGGCCAATATCGAAAACATCAAGACACAATCGATACTTACCGCCAAGAAAACCATGCTCTTACTCAAACCTAGATTCGAAGCGAATTTGCTGCTAGCAACTGGAGGGTGACTATTAACGCAAACGATAAGAAATCATTTAGTCTCACACAGTTAATTTGCATTCCTCTTACTGCAGAACATAAAAGGATCCGTTGACTATGGGCAAATAAGCATATCAACTAGAATCATAAACAATAGAGTCAAATATTATTCAGTAACGAATCCAATAACGTTGCTGCTAGATAATAGGCGTATTCTGATCTTACGTGAATCCGGTACAGCAATAAGCCACAATTTGTTCGAAAGTGATGATGTAACGATATTGGTCAAGATATTGGAGGATACACCGATCTTTATTTTATATAAAATGGAGTTCTCATTGCCCAGAGATATCTGGATTGGATTCTGCGGGCAATTGTTCTTTCCTTTGCAGCAGCAATTAGAAAAGAATGCTTTTTTATGGACTATAACTCGCCGGCATCGAGCAAATATCGTGAACAACTGGATTGATTAAATTGGCATAGAGAGAATGGAGCGGTCAACCCAGATGGTAATCCAATTGAACAAATAGGGTGTTATAGGAAGGCGCGTTGTTATACGATATATGCTACCACGAACGTTTTCAGGTTGCAAAGATTTGTCGCTGTAGTTTTTCTTTTGATTAGTTAATAAAATACAGGTTTCAATATAGTAATTTTTATTAAACCCAACACCTGATTATATGATACTGATTTTGATGATAAAACGCCATGTGATTCCTTCTTGAACTAACGAATCACTTATAGTGTTTGTTATAGTGATATTTTTTAAAAAGCTATTTCATTCTTCAAGTTCATTTTTAGTCCCAACAAAATTAGAAGAAACTAGAGGAAATATTACATTTAGTATATGAATAGCTTTTGCTGAGAAGCAAATACATAAACAAATGTAGGCTTTCACCAATTTTTTTATGCGTTTTTTTGTTTCTTTGATGAGAAATCGACTTGCATAGTCTACTCCACAATTACCTAATACTGTATCTGGAGAAGTACTAACATATAATTGAACAAGCCTCTCTTTAAATATTCTGTATGAGGAGGATTTGATTTAAAACATGTTATGTAATTGTGTGTTAACTTTTTAATAGTATTTTTTATGAACAAAGACCGGTTCGGGCACCGCAATGAAGCAAATGTATATGTTCATTGATAATTATTAAATTGGTTAATTTGTTGTTCTGAACACCGCAATGTAGTAAACGAATATTTATAATTATTAAACTGGTTAATATGTGGTTTTTGGGTAAAATAATAGGATGGTTTTTGTCGAATTCGGGTTCCTAATACGATCGCGAACTCGTATTACTTTTTTACTGTCTAAAAAGGGATTCAAAGAAATTTGCACACCGAACACAGGTATTACAAGAAATATTCAACATGTTAATCCGATCCATGCCATTAATTTGCGAAACATTTTTAGATGTTCTTGAAGGTCACACACATTATTAATCACTATTTTTTTTGTAAAAATTATTGCAATAAAACGTCAGTAAAATCGAATGTTTCTGTATTTTTACATGTTAAACCAGACAAGTTGAAATATATGTTCAGAAACCTACCTGTTAACAGATATATTGAAACCAAAAAATAATGTTAAATTAAAATTATCATTTTTAATACTTTTTATATCGTATATACTGTGCAGAAATTTTTGAAAAAATTTACTGCTCTGTGGTGAGATTCGAACTCACGATCTCATACTTATCGGGACTATGTCTAGACCACTCAATCACATAAATTGTAATATGGAAACAGATGTTAAATGGAACCCACAGCAGTCTTTAATTGCATATAATTATACGCTTTTATTATAAGTTCCATTTATATTTATTTCATAATGCAATGTATGTTGTGTTAATAGATTCAAACATTACCGTTCTCTGCAGTTAAATGGTTTAGTCACATGTCCAACAAGCATAAGTGCGTTCGAATCTCACCAGAAAACAGTAAATTTTTCCAAGAATTTCATATATACGATATATAAAGTAGTAAAAATTAGTATTTTTCAGTTTCACATCGTAAAAGCTCATAATTATATGCAATGTTAAATCAGCTGTTTACAAATTTATTATCATTAGTAGTTTAATAGCTATGACATAGATTTTCAAACTAGTATATTAAATATGTACAACTGTATTATAGAATAAAAATATTGGGTTAAGTTGAATAACCTCCTAGAAAAAGAAAAAAATGCCTCTTGGGTATTACTGTGATCTTTTTTTGCCATTTTGTTAATCATCCAAGATGACCAAGGAAACGCTAAAAGTAAATAGAAAACCACGATAAGACCTAGAAGACTTATCTATAATAGACCATGAAAACCTACGCTCAGAATAAAAAGATATCCAAAAGTAATAGAAGAGACCTTCCTATTAATAACTTACAGCAGTATATAAAAATACTATATCGAAGGAATCGGAATATAATGTAATGTTTGGGAGAAAAATGTTTAAAGCTAAAATCACCTAATATTCCGACGCCACTGAATACTACATACATTCATTGCTATACAAATTCCATAAATATTATATTTCTAAACCACTAGTCATACTATATTGAATGTGCTTTGATACCCGTAGGACACCTGCTCTCTGATAAAATAGTTTCGATCGTGTAAAAAGTAAGTGATTCATTACTATTAACGAATTTTACTATGTCCGCGCAGTTCTTGTTAATTTAAACATTAAATGTTGTATTTTTCGGTGTGTAATACAAATAAATAAGATTAGAATTTTTGATAGACTATGTATGGACGTTTATATAATGGGTGATTGAATATGATGTACTCTTTTCAATAGCAGTTTTTTGACAGATTAAGTTTGAGTCGTGTCAAACTTTCACGCTAGTTTAGTTAAGTATTATGTGACACTTTATTATGGAAAGACTCAGCTCGGCACAGTGTCTACAAATTATTTAGCTGTGTTTCGAAAATCAGCTTTCCACTAGAAATGTGTTTCGTGTTCTTAGAGCAACTTATAGTCTACGTAATCGGTCCACCGACCGCACAATCCGCTATACCATCGAAAAATTTGAAACGCAACTTTCATTATTAGATAATACGCGACCAAATAAACAACACCAGCACGTAGTGAAGAAAATATAGCGATGGTAGCTGAAAGTGTACGCGGTGACTGTGAAGAATTGATATGACGTAGACCTCAACAGCTTGGCTTGTTATATGCCACAATATGACGTATTTTACGTAAGGATCTTGGTTTGAAAGCATATAAAAGTCCACTTATTCAAAAATTGAAAGCAGCCGACCTTTCGAATCGTCACCGTTTCAGTCCTTGGGCTCTTAAAGAAGATCCACTGAAGTTCAAGATTTGCCATTACATCCAGACAAAACCACGGTTTGGTGTGGTTTATGGGCAAGTTGAATCATCGGCCGATATTTCTCCGAAAATGAGACGGACGCAAAGTAACTGTTAATGGTGACTATTATCGTGCCATGTAAACGGGCTATTTGCTGCTTAAAATTAAAGTCTGTGATCTTGCCGACATCAAGACGGCGCTAATTACCACAGCCTATAAAAGCATGGCTTCATTGCGAGAACAATTTAGTGAACATTTAATTTCACGTAATGGACCTGTGCATTGTCGCCTAGACCATGCGATATTACACCTTTAGACTTTTTCCTTTGGGGCTACGTAAAGATCAAAGTCTACATAGATAAGCCAACTACGATTGAGCAATTGGAAGCCAACATTATCCGCGTTATTCGCCAAATACCACTTGAAATACTCGAACGCGTCATCGAAAATGGGAAGTTCAGAATGAACCATATATTTGTATGATAATAAAGAATAGCCGATAAAATTGAAGGTTTTATTATTTTTTTATTTTAAAAAAAGTACCTCCAAATGAATCACCTGTTACATATACATATTTATAGACCTGGATATACAAATTTTTAAAAAGTCAGGGAAAAATAATCTGATTATGGTTTAGAATATCAGCAATTAGTTTTTGAAGATTTTTTAAGTATTTATGTCTTGCCAGGTACTAGAGCAAGATATAAAAGTTTTTGATGTCGACCTAATCTTCTTATCTATCTGATTTTTATTGCATTTATTATGAAACATCATGTCCAAGACTATATTGCTGCGTATTTCACTTTAAGAGGCAATTAAATTAAACAACGTTTAATTCTAAGAAACTGTATTCTCTGAGTGAAAAATTACAGATAGTGAGTCACGGTAGTTCGTAAATAAAATACACATGTTTAAGTAGCTCTTTATTTAGAAAAACTTAAATAATTAACACTAATTATTCTAGAATCTGATGCTCCGCCTGTGGCACTACACCGGATTTGTTTAAGTAGCTAATCTCTGCTTACAAAATCGTGAATCTGCAAAAAATGTATTGTTAAAATCAACAATATGAAAATATGTATAAAGACATATGTATGTAGGAGATATATTTGGGTTTAATATTTATATGATAATATATGATTTTATATGTAAAACGAGTTAAGTGTAAATGCGATTGTAAAAAATGTAGTTTCTGAATATCTATACTTATTTCAATATACAGAAATTCACCAGTTATTTCATATTAATATTATACAGTCTAAATCAATTGTAACAAACAGATCTTTGGTAAAAATAGGTGTCTGTATATATTTTGTACACAGAACATTTTTTAAAACTTTGTTCAGGAAAATGATTCTGTTTGGTAGTATTTGACGATCCAAGCAAGACTTAGAGGAACGGAATAGTTCGAACAAGTAGGAAGCTATACGTATTTAAAAAATTAATAAATAACAACTGCGAAGAAATCAATGAATTAAATGTAAAACTAGCTATAAGCAATAATAAGGCAAAAGGAATAAACAAAATTTTATAACCAAAACAGACACAAAAATATAGAAAGATAAAATGATACAAGACACTTTCAAAACGTGAGCGATGAAAAAGTGAAATTCAAAAAACAAATATTTAAAAGAAAGATATTAAACAGGGTTCTGACAGCCAAAAGACAAATAGTGGTTGTAAAAACAGGACAGAGAGTCGAACGAACCATCAATTTGTAAAGTAGGTAAAATACGGCGTCTACACCAATCTGCTCATATAAAATAAATGCAATGAACAGTGAAAGCGAAAATGTAAATAAAGGATAACAATGATTTAAAATGTATGCAGTTATACACGGCTTTACATAGAAAAACATAGTCAGTTGGAGAAAAAAGGCTAAGAACAAAAACCAGTAGAAAGAAGCTTTATAGCTATAGATTTGAACACGTTAAACTAGGGTATTGAATGTTTTTTTAATATCGCAACAACTTAACGAAGCCAAATAGACCGGAAAAAAATTTCATACCTTTATTTATGATCAGAAATTTCGAATGTTCATAAACTGCCATACCCCATACTAAGCTCAGTTGAAAAAGGGATGGTTTAAAAACTTAAGGTGTCCACTAATGAGGGTAAATCGACCACTACAAATAATAAGATATGGTTACAGCGTCAGTACTGCAGATTCGCAACTACAAAACAGTCTCAAAAAGAAGAGAGTGAGGACGGTGGACCTCCCCCGCTTTAAAACTAAAGCCACCCGATTAAAATATAGTAACCTTAACAGAAAAATCAGACTTATCAGGTTGAAGATTGGAGACAAAGCTCACGACTAGGTCTCATAAAATCTATTTATTGCGAAAATGTAGCTAAAGTAACCAGATTGCTTTCTCTGAGACGAATCACATAATATACTTATTTATGTGTTCATATCTAAAATCTTAAAAGAACAACCTCCTGTTATTATTATTTTATTATTATTTGCTAAAACACGTTACTATAAATTACATTTATAGTTAACACACTCCAAATTCATAGCTATGAAAGATTTTTTCGAATAAAGTAGCGCTTGATAACTGGAGTAAATAAAGGTCAAAGGAGATTGGTAAAAATGTACCACATCTTACGGAATAACGAAATAAAGATTATTATAAAAGGACAAAAACTGAGTGAATCGGATACATTGAGATGTGAGAGAAAGAGGCCAGAATTATTGTCATAAAGAACCGGAAACCAGAGAAAGACAGTCGAAAAATCAAATAGGATAACGTGAGAGGAATTTATAAGAATGTTAAGACTGTAAAGCGTAAAAACCAGAATAGAGTGAAATATGGTTGTGGAGAGAATACTTAAATAAGAAATCGTACGCACTTATTTCCCGAAGAAAATAAGTCGGTTTTAGCTAGTAGTTTTAGTAATTAATAAACATGAATAAAATGGTTTAAGTGAAGATAAAATGTCAATGAAGCATTTATTACACACCAATAAAGTATATCAGTTGTTTTGTTTACATTTATCTACACATAATAACTTGAAATTGTTATTGGAATTATATTTCAGTACGTTTATAGTGGTGGGATAATTTCTAATACTAAAAATAATCAATTAGCTATCAGTAGAATACTATTCAAAAGTTCGAAATCATAATTAAAATCGCATATTTTGTGAATTAATAAATATTAAATATCACTCACGAATCATAATATTAATAAAACATAACCTGGTAAATACATTTATTTATAATTATATTCTTTTTGATCTATAAATATACTATTATAAAAGGATACACTCCTGTCAAAATAAAATGTTAAAACACTACAAAATAAATGTATGCACACTACTAAAGATAATTAAATCTTATGTAAGATATCGATAATTTATTCGATTATATAATCTACAGTAAGTACATTATATAACCTTTATAATCTTACAGTATATGAAAATAATACGAACGTTCTTTAATAAATCTCCGTGGCATCGTAACACCTAAAAAAAGAATTTTTTTTTACCTGCACCGGTTGTTTTGTTTTCTTGCCCACCTGTTGCTTTTCAATCGACACTGGATGAACGAGCGCTCATTTTCCTATCGGCCTGCGAGTTGCGGCAACAAGACAGAGATGCTGAAAAGACAAGGGATGCGAAGAGCCGTCTCGACATTCTTCGATCGCAGGTGTACGGGGCCGTTCGTTCTCGCGTATCAAGGTCATTTGGAAGACTCTTGAATGTAGGTTTTTCAAGCTACGGTACTTTTAATTTGGACGTTTCTGTTTGTTTTGAATTTGAATGGGAAATGAATTGTACGGCAGGAAGGCACGCGTTGTGTGAATGTAGTTGTAGTACACGCCGGTGTTATTAAATACTAATGAAACAAGTTCATTTCCTTTTTGTTAATCTATATTATATCCATATACAATTTAGTTGATCCATTAAAAATACGTTTTTATGTTATAATTTTAAATTAAGTTTGCTTTAAATATTAGTTGTCTACATGAATGTTTTTATTAAGTGTTTAACTTTTCAACATAATTTAAATTATTCGAAACTCATGTACACATTACCGGACTTTTTCCTTTCAAAATCTATAAATAAAATTAATATTAACCATATTATACTTATGTATGGAATTACAGTTGAATTTGATGGAGCCTGTGGTTGATTAACTTAATCACTAAGATTGATATACTATATAACCCCTTTCCACATTAACTTTCGTAATTCTGTATACGCATTTCGACAACTAAGTTGTCATCATCAGCAGATAATTGCAAAGTGTCGCACCGTGGTTTACCAGGCGCACCTGGTATATCAACCTTAGTGATTATGGAATTATAGATAAGCCAGCTTCAAGGATGCATTTAAGAAAATGGGCAGACAATATTAAATTTGATCTTGTCCACAAAAACCACGATTGCGATCCGTTTATTTGCTTCTACGCGTTAATAAATGAATATTTTGTATTTCACACTGATAAGACAATAACAGAGCTTTTACTCGTTTTATTGAAAATATGTGGAAATATCCGTTAAAATAATCAATTTCAAAACAACGAGATTATCCTTTGCTTAACATAGTTTGAATCTTTCATATAAGAACTTTTTTAAAACGTTTGGCCAAATTACCCCATTTTTACTACACTATATTTAGAGATATAATGTTAATCTTAGTTAAATATTAGCACTACCTTATTTATATTCTCCAAATACCAATTTAAATAAACGGCATAGGCTTTAAAGCGATGTATGGAAAACTATATTTATTCAGGTATTCAAAACCATTCGACGTGAAGTTAGCGCGAAATGTAAAATCGTAGTTCATAATCTAACCTAGATTGGCGATGTCAGACGATTATTAAATGTCTAATCACTAATAAGGAAGATATAACCTACAAAACTAAATAGTTTAGGAAGCTATTAGGCAGAATATAACTATAAAAGGTAACTGGGATAAAAAATTTATTAAAATGTAAAATATCAGATTATTTATTCATTTAAAAATATATGCAATGAATGAATTTCATTTAAGTACATAATAACCAATCATAAAAAATTGAAATATGGTATAGAATTTTACAATAATTGGTAAATCTTGAAATACTGTTTGCCAAGTTTCCGCAATATAAGTTATTGTGGTCTCTTAAGTATGTTACTAAAAATTTATTAATTTTCATAAGTAATCTTGGAATAATATGTTTTTTTAAACATACGATCCTGTTTTAGTTGTGAAATTTAATACTTTTATTTCAAATAGGTATATTTTCCTAGTTCAAAAATGTTAAATTCTAGTGTTATTGTGTATAATGTGTATATACGTATAATTAATGTGTTATTTTTCTTTTAACGACACAATTAACAAGTGTATTTTTTCAGACACGATGTTAATATGTTTTACAAGAAATAGGACCGACTTTAGTTTACAATGATTATATAAAAAATCTGATTTCTTCCTTTTTTATTTTTGTTAACATGAAAAACTTCAAATATATGTTGAAAGTACATAGCTAAGATTTAAATTGAGTCTTCGTGGTATGTAAAACAGTAGTTTTGAACAAATGAAATGCATGCTCAGGAAATTTCGACTTCAAAACCGTTTTTGGAACGTTCTAAAATATCACTACGCTAGCATTTATTAATGTATGACGAAAATACCCATTTTTCCAGTATACCTTTTTGAAAAAATTGTAATTTTCGCCAAATAAAAAGCTTTAAATTCCGCCTCCATAGTACATAAAACAATAATTCTGAACAAACATAATATAAATTAACAACTCTTTATAACAAAATCATTCAGACTTTAGAAATAATCTATTTACACATATAACACAACTTTTTCATTCTCTCAGGATTAAGTAACAATAGTTAGATAAATTTTAAGACCAGAATGGCTTTTAAGACCTTAGAAAATGATTTAAATTTTAGAGATAATCTATTTACATATTCTAGAAGTTACCATTCCAACATGGTTTATAGAGTTATTTTTCTTTCATAATTAAGCCAGATGAGGTAAATTTTGATCTCAAAATCGTTTTTACAGCCCTCGAAAATGTCAACGCGCTTTTATTACTGTACGATGACTTTTCAAAAATACAATTTTTATTGCGAAATTTTGTTAAAAATTTGGATTTTCGTCAAAATAAAAAGTTTTAAATTTGCTTTCGTAGAACCTTAAACAATAATTCTGAACTAGCAGATTACAAACTATTGTTCGTAACAGAATCATGCAAACTTTAAACATACCTAATCCATTTACTCATTCAAAAGTTTACGTTTAGATAGACAAATTTCGACATCATAATCTTTTAAGACCTTCGAAAACATCAATGCGTATTTGCAATAATAAGAAACTAGGATTTTTCTCAAAATGAAAAGTTTTAAGTTTAACCTTCGTAATACTTAAAGCAGTAGTTCGTAACTAGCAGAACCTTTCTAACATTCATATCAAGATCATTGAAATTTCTGAGAAAATGCGTTATACATTCAAAAGTTCATATTTTAACATCGTTTTTCAACAATTTTAATATATTAAATGAAAAAAAAAATCTTAGAGTCAACAGAAATCAATTTTCCGTCCGTATATAAAAGAATAATAACAAATATTCCTATTAACCAGTCAAATTAATTATATGCAATTTAACCCTTTTCAATTTTAATACACCTTATCTACATAAAACTATGGAAGGTCATTAATAAACAGATTTGTTTAAGTTGTTTATTTATTAAACTTAAAAAAAATAATTCCTAAAATATAATGGAAATATTATTTTTACATATTAAAGAAGAATAAGAAATACTCAAATTAACCAATCAAATTAAACACCCTCAGCCATTTTTCTTTTTCGTTTGAACTTGGTATTTGTCAAATTATTATTATTGAATATGTATATATAGTTTGGAAATAACTTCCTAGTTAAGTGAGAAGCTTAATTTTATTATTCCAAGATGTACGGTCCTTACAATCCAAACACGATCATGGTACTACCTCGTAAACGATATGGAAGATATGGAGAATTTCAACGGTAGGATTTTAATTTGTAATAACCTCAAAACTATTTTTACTCGAAGGAACGTCTTACTTTAGTGAATTTAATATAATTGAAATGCAGTAGGACGAACTTTTAAGTAGTTTATATAAATTAACAAATTAATTTGATTTAACCTACTTTTTAACTTATTTAAAATGTGCTTAATCTAATTTGTCTCTATTATTGTTTCATTAAATAAATTAAATAGTTGTAATGTGTGCACATATTTTTACATTTACTTCACTATAAAAATAAAGAGTAAAAACTTAATTATTAATACAAAGTTACATATGAATTTATTTAAAATTTATTGCAGTGTATACATATACAATATATCTAAATTAATGTATTTTAAGAAATAAATACCTAAATTACAATAATTTACTAGAATTTTAGAAATGTGAATGGACATTCCTAATATTTATGCCGGTCAATAGTTCAAGGTTGGTGTATAAAACTGGAATTGTAAAACGAATTACCAATTAATGCTAATTCACATTAATCATTAGAATATATACATAATTACCAAATTTGAATTCAATTTCTTGGAACCACAATAATTAATTTATTACAGTTACACTAGGATAAAAACTTACGATATAAATATTTATGTTTCTAGTATTTAAATTTTTCATCGATTGACTGATAACGATATTCCAGATAAAAGTTTCAGTTTTCCCTGTATTGCAGCTATATTCGATAATAGATAGTAAAAGCATACATATAAAGAAAGAGAATTGACGGAAAATTTCTAAATATGTACTATCCCTACCCTAGTCAGTTCGTCCACATTTCTTTAGATTTACATTCTTTATCTTACTTTTCTTTGTTCGAGGACTCTTATTTTGTTCGCACAGTTCCATTTCATCTTACTTCAAATACAAAGGGTACTAGGAAAGTTTTGCAATATGACGCAACAATGAATCGTAGAAAGCTGCTTATTGCCCATGTTATTCATTAGCAGTCAGAGTGTAAAGTGCTTGCGATGGCATCGTGGTCACGAAATGAGATAAAGACAGTTTTGCGTTATAATTTCGTGCGTGGTTTAAACACCAGTGCTTCGAAGAAATGACTCTTGCACTAGGTGATGTTTGTCCACATCGCACAACGATATTCAGGTGGTATAAAGAATTCTAATGGGAAAATTTAACTGTGGAGGATACTGAGAGGCCGGGAAGGCCACGAACGTCAATTACGGAGGAAAACGTTACTACTGTGAGGAAAATGCTTGACGAGGACAGGCGAGTGACCTACCAACAGACAGAAAGTACTTCAGGCTTAAATACACCAGCAATTCTGCATAATCATTTGCACGCGAAGAAACTTTGTTCTCTCTGGGTGCCGCATCGACTGACTGAAGAGCAGATGACACGACGTATGACTTGGTGCCGGGAGATGCTAAAAAGTTTAATAAGCTCAAAACAAAGTTTGGGTGTTTGGTGTCTTCTTTATTAACTGTTAGTTAATAAAGAAGAGAGTTTCAAAACTCAGTATTTCTTTCTAAAACATGAATAACCTTTAGAACTAAATTAGAAGTTAAATTCAAACGGCCCTTATACAGGATAGTCAGAATTCACGAATAATCGTCAGAGTAAGCAATTTTATGATTAATTCAGAGTCAACAATGCTAATACACAAATGTTTTAATGTCATTAGTTAAGCCATGCGAATTTTTTTCGCGTAGATTTGGAAACAGTATAAAACCATTAATAAATAAGTAGGAATGATATAAGAAAATACGATTTTTATTTAAGTCTAATGAAAAAAATAATAATAATGACAATTAACGTAAATGCTGAAAGTAGTAGCCATTGGTGCTGTAGTCTTTGTGTAATTAAATTTAGAATGCATTGCAACATCTTTGGACTTGTGCGTTCAAGTTCTCAAGTCGGCCAAGGATTTTCATCTGCCCAAAAATGGAAATAGTTACTATTGAAAATGTTTGAATCTTCTTGCATTCGGTTTAAAATTGTGTTACACAACATTATTCTTTCCAAGGCTTTCCGTAAGCATTGTAAGGACTGTTGTCTTACTTGGAATATTTATTTCCTATGGGATACTAATGAACAATATCCAAAATTCCTTCCTCAACTTGAATCGTACATCAATCCTCGAAATATATTAGTAGACAGGTGCTGCCGGTGTGGTGTTTTTTGCCAAGTGTGTTGCCATTTTCATTGCAAGATCCAAATATGCATATCAGCATTCATTCAAGGTGTACATTGCTTGGAATATCAGAAAAAAGATGTAGATAATGGAAGTGAATAATGAACCTTAAACTGACTAAACATCAAAATTTAGCATATAATTATTTTTACATTGCAGACATTATTCTGAGTCAAGATTGTCATACGAACTTTAACATAAAGAAGCAGTTGAAGAAATGTTTCATAAGGCAAAATATTAGCATAAAACGATTAATTACACCAACGTAGTGTTGCATTATTTTATTTGAGAGTGAAATGACATCGTTTTCCACAGAATATCTTAAAAATTCGTAATATTTTTTATCGCACATTTTCAACATTGGTTCCGTTTGCCCAAACTACTGACAATACAGCATTTCCGTATTAGGACTATCAAATGAGAATTAATCATAGGATTGTTCTACGATATCTAATGATTATCCATGAATTTCTGACCACCGTATATATTAATAAACAAAAATTGTTCCATCATAAAATCCAAAAGTTTCGCTCTTTCTACATTTTGAGGGTAATTTGAACATATTTAGGAAAACAATATTTGCTTTTCTTGCAATTCTACTCTGTAAATTCTGAGCAGAAGACATGACGCTTTCTATAATTTTATACCAAGTTTTCAATCTTTCCGGTAAGTGCGTTCTGATCGGCGTGAACAAACGCGAATCGTGCACGGATGACCATTGTTTATCCCGCCAAGGAAACAATAGACGTTCAGCTTGACGAACATCCTAGATTTCATTTATTATCCGACAACTTGCACTTTTAAATCCGCCAACATATCACACGATAGGCGTAGTGTATTTATGAGGAGTTACAAAAACTGTTAGGCATTATAAATACCAAGATGTTCATGATAAAATTCACGAATGACTCGAATACACTTGTATAGATAAGGTGTTACAAATGCAAAATAAATTTACTGATCATAAAGTGGAAGTTTACGGTGTGGAAACGTTTAATTTTAAATGTTTAATCGAATTACCTTGCAATTACGGGAATTACAAAATTTGGAATATTGTAATCTTGGAATTATGACAAAATCATTTAATTCGTTGAAAATTGTGTTCACGTTTAGAAATGCTGTGATGCAATTTATGCATTTGGAAAAGAATATATACAGGGTGATTTTAGGAATTTTACCATAAATATTTTTATTTGCAGAATGTTTAGTTAAAAATATTATTTTGCCACCTTATTTGAATTATCTAATGATAAAAGTTTTCCCAAAATTAACGCAAGATTTGAATTAAATAGAAAACACAGTTTTTAGTCTTTTGATTGATATTTTTTTTTTGAATCATAAAGTACATAGGATAGGGTTATTTATGGAATAACACATCAAGCAAATGGCCTCTACGGCTTTGCATGCATATACGCACTCGTTTGTCGAAATTTTCCATGACTATTATGCAAAAATGTGGCTGAATTTCGTTGATGCATCGTTGAATCTCCTCCTTTAATGCACGGGTGGTTATGGGCTTGTTAACATAGACCTGTGATTTCAAATAACTCCATAAAAAGAAATCTAATGGTGTTAAATCACAATTCTGATCACCGAAACGAGAGAGTACACGACCTAGAAATGTATCATGCAGTAATTTAATTTTTTCACGGGCACATCAATATCATCTAATTTCGGCAGAAAAAACTGTGTTATCATGTAGCTATATCGACCACCAATAGGAGTCACTGCTTGACCAGCCTCATTTTCAAAAATGTATAGTCCAATTATGCCTCCAGTCCAAAATCCACACCGAACAGTGACACGTTGTAATCACATGTGGGTTCTCAGAACCCCAAAAGCGGCAATTTTGGCGATTAACAAAGCCATCAAGGTGAAAATGTGCTTCATCGCTTAGGATGATTTTGCTCGAAAAATCAGCATCCATTTATTGATGTTCAATAATCCATTCAACGAACTATCTTCGCTGTGCATGGTTAGGCTTCAGTCGTTGTATTAATTGAATTTTGTAAACATGAACACAGATTTTTAGTGAGTATACGCTGTAGAGAGCTTCTAGAAATATGCAATTCTTGTCCACGACGCCGAATTAAGGTTCCTGGATTGTCACCGACACTCTCACGCACTGCTTCGATGTTGACATTTCAACGGCTTGTTTTTGAACGACCAGAGTGTTTGGCGTCTCCAACGGATCCAGTCTGCCTGAATTTTTCAATTAATCTCTTCACAGTTGACGAAGTTAAAACACTATTCCGACCATATTTTGTATAAAATTTTCGAACTGCGGCCGCCAAGCTTTCATTATTTGTGAAATATTGTTCAATAATGAAGACACGTTGTTCTATCGTGTAACGCTCCATTTAGACTAACCCTAAACTGTCAGCTATCGAATTGTTTTTTTTAGGGTTGCTAACACTTTACTGCACAAATGGCGACAAATTCAAATCTTGCGTTAATTTTGGGACACCCATTATGAACATGATTATGTACTTGAAAGCATTAGACCAATACAAATTCTATTTCTTATATTGATACATATATCAAAATTTGAATTTACATTGAATTTTATTTACACTACATGCACATAACTAAATCCAGAATTAGCGACATAAGTGGTATTTGATTTTGTCAAAATCCTTTGCGTAAATTCTGCCACCTTACAATCATATTATATATTCGCATTCAGGAAAAACTTGCAACCCATTTCCAGCCGGGCCATTTTTCTTCATGAACTATGCCAATTTGTTGATCAGTCGGGACCAATTGTTTACATTTTCCTATTAGATATCAATATCTTTATTGCGATTGATTGTTCCCAACTACTAGTGTTTTTCTTAACAATTTGTTATGTTATAGTCGTTTATTTACGAGAAAATCGAAAAAGTCATCTCGGGTGTTGAACAATGTCATTGTATCATTGATATTAATGCATAATTAATAATTTCAGTTTTTTTTACTACAGTATCGGCGTGACTAATACACCCCATACGCTGTTTTTAATTTGTTTTCTTCATAGAGATGAAGGGGTTTTGAATTCAGTTACTTCAAGTGGGAAATATCTAAAGTACGTTAATTTAGTTAAATATATGAGAACTCTCTTCAATCAGATAATTTATTGGAAGCAATGCATTAGCGAAATGCAGCAAAGAATGGCAGTAACTAAACAAATTAAAGACTTTTCAACGAAGTATCAGTACTGAAATTCAAAATAATATAATATATCTTTTCCATCAAATGGATCTTTCTCGTTCAGAAACAGAGTTGGAAAGATACAGATGAGGAGGACATAAAGGCAATGAGAATAAGAGACTTGAAAGTAGGTGAAGGCAACCAAGAGCAATAATCATCTGTAATAGCTAACAATGACGAAAACGAGGATTTTTAAATCCATTTACATGAGACATATGTGATTATCATCATTAAGGTTCACAAAACATACTGTTCGATCATAATCATTCCCCTCGTCCCTCAATACGTAACTACTATTAGGGGCTGGGGCCTGTGCGATTATTTATCATCATGATGTTGATTACAAAGATTATAGATCCATAATTCGTGGGCTTTCTTGGTACGATAATAAAAAACTGCTCTATCAAAGGCAAAATTAAAGTAAAAAAAACTGCAACAACCAGTAAGTCTGTTATAAGAATCGTAGAAGCCTACTAATATTGCTAATAAATTTAGTTCTTAGATATACGATATAAGATGGCATCTAGAAATTACAAATGGTTTTCATGAAAATGTGATATCAACTAAATAAATAAATAATAAAATGTATAAAATTAAACCACGAGCAAGCATTTCGAATATTTGTACCTATTCAACCAAAAAATTGATTAGTTTATGCTTGAAAGAAACTTTCCTATCTGATTTACAGGTAAATGAAGGACCAATTAGGGCGTTAGAATTATAATTTTTTCCTAATTATATCTAACCAAAACTTAAAAATTAATTCCCGTTTTCGAACTTTAAATCTCAATTACTTTCAAATTTTTTTCTAAATTGAACGTTATTGGCATATCATAATTTTATTTTAAATCATAGAGTGCCATGATAAATTCATGCAATTGATCGACATATACTAATTAATTTAAATTTAACCAAAGATGTGAAATGTCCTTTAAAATGAGAAATGAATGAACATTAGTAATTATTCGAGAAAATATAGTCCCCATATACATATATGTGTTTAGCAAAATTTTCAAAAGAACGTCAAATACATCTTGCGCCATTTGTTATACGTTTATTTGATTTTTAATTTTGTTAGCAGTCATTATTGTTTTTCCATTTGGTCGATTGCAATTGATAACTTTGTTTTTCACATAAATGTATTTTTCCACATTTAATCATGTTTCCATGAAGATATTGAAAGAAACACAAACAAAAATGTGAATGAAGTTTTTAAAATATATATTTCTAATATTGTTTTAGGTTAGATTGCTGCTCCAGTATGGTTTACGATTGCGGATCTTGCGTGGCAAAATATTTCCTTTGCCTATTCAACTTCCTGTTTTTTGTAAGTATTGATTCATTTATTCTACGATATGAACATATATTATGTTTATTAGAATTAGTCTACGCTATTCCTTACTATTAATGTTAATTCAAGTGCATTGAACCGAAACATACGAGGTTTGTTCAAAAGAAAGGTGAATTTTGAATTTTTTTGAAAAGTATTTATTTATTCATCAATATCCATTTTGTTCCCTTCAAAGTAATCCCCCTCAGATATAATGCACTTATGCCCAGCGCTTCTTCCAATCCTCGAAGCACTTGCGCTTTTCGGTATGACCATCAGCTCGTTCTTCGATTCTGACTTTATCTCATCAATTGTTGCAAAACGCTTTCCTTTCATTGGTCTCTTCAGTTTTGGGAATAGGAAAAAATTGCAGGGAGCCAAATCTGGTGAATAAGGTGGTTGAGGCATGATTAGGGTGTTGTTTTTGGCCAAAAAATCACAAACAAGCATTGATGTGTGAGCTGGTGCATTATCGTGATGCAGAATCCATGATTTTTTTCCACAATTCCGATCGTTTGAGCCGTATTGCTTCACGCAAACGTTGCATAACTTCCTGGTAGTACCCCTTATTAACCGTACAACCTGTTGCCAAGAACTCATGATGCACCACGCCATTGTAATCGAAGAAAATAGTGAGCAAAACCTTCACAATTGATCGAACTTGGCGTGCATTTTTTCGGCCTTCTGTAAAGCGCTTGTACCAATTATAAATACTTTTTTGAGACAAAGTGGACTCGCCGAATGCCACAGTCAACAATTCAAATGCCTTGGAGCACTTTATTCCATTTTTAACGCAAAATTTAATACATATTCTTTGAACAATTTTTTTCAAAAGTCAAAAATCGAAGAACACACACAAACGTGACTAACCTTTTCAGTTGTCAACAACAAACTACTAATCTAAATTGGCTGATAATGCCAACATATGACTAACACATGTGTACCAACATAACAAAAAAAATTCGATAATCGAATGTTCACAGCGCGCGAAAATTCAAAATTCACCTTTCCTTTTGAACGAACCTCGTATCTTTTACAAACCGCTCATATTCGCGTTGACTTTCTTTATTTTTTATAGATTTTTGTGACGACGTTTTTGTTATCGAAACTAACTATTCACATACACACATAATATGCAAAACGAAACACTTAAAATTAAATTAAATTCTAGTGCGCTCATACCTTGTTATCGATACTTCTAATACTACTAGCTATTAATTTAAGATTTATTAATTTCTTTTTTTGAATATCAGAAAATAATTTTTATTTACAAAAAAAAAAGTGAAGTAAAAATAAATATAAGTTTCTGATCTGACTCCATTTAAGCATGCTTTATTTTACGTAGATCTTTAAAAAGATTTAAAAAAACTGCTAATTTAATATCAATTAGGTCTGCTATTTGCAAATAAATAATAAAAATAGCTAATACTCACTAGGTCATTTTGTCGTTTCTTTTTGAACATACCCACATCTACGATGTTCAAGTACTATTTGACAAAATCTAGGTCACGATGGCCTTTGATTGGTTGAAAGGTAATATCAGTATCCCGTTAGGTACTGGTTTAAATTACATATGTATGTATATATGCACAGCATTCGTGTAAGTAAAGTATCCAATATTTATTTACAGCATTTTATAACCTGTAAACTATATGTGTGTATGTTTGTATGAATAAGTGTAATTATCACTATAATTAGTAACCTGTATTAGATGAAATTGTTACAGTTACCACTGTAAGGTATTGATTTAAGAACTTTTAAAATTATAAAGGTGACCGGAAATAATATTGTTCCTGGAGATAACCTAATACTGTATAGTGTTTCTGAAGGAACTATGCTCATTAATATGAGATAAAATATACATTATATATATATATATATATATATATATATATATATATATATTAGGTGCGCAACTAAGTTCTAGCTGTTTTTCAAGAAATGGCTCCAGTAGTAAGTGCTGGTCGATTGTGACATAACCAAAACGTCATGAACCAACCTTAGACAATTGGTAAACAAACTGCTTTGACACATTAGTGATTTTGTTTTTGCGTCATATACTCTTGTTTGTGTGAAAATGTCTGATTTTATGCCAAATAATCGTCATTTGCGGGAAGTGTGGCTTTTCTTCTTTCATTCGAAGAAAACGGCGGCTGAAGCGCATCGAGAACTCCAAAAAGTTTACGGAGATGCTGCTCTAAGTGAAACAACGTGCCGTGATTAGTTCCGTCGCTTCAAAGACGGTGATTTCGATGTTGACGACCGTTCGCGTGAAGAAAGACCAAAAACCTTCAAAGACACTGAATTGGAGACATTGCTCGATGAGGATTCGTGCCAAACGCAAAAAGAGCTTGATTCAGCATTAGGAGTTACACGCCAAGGCATTTCCCAGCGATTGCATGCGTTGGGGATGATTCAAAATCAAGGAACTTGGGTTCCCTATGATTTGAAGCCAAGAGACGTTGAGCGTCGTTTTTTCCTCTGTGAACAACTGCTCCAGCTGCAAAAAAGGAAGGGTTTTCTTCATCGCATCGTTACGGGTGATGAAAAATGGATTCATTACAGCAACCCAAACAGAACAAAATCATGGGGACTGCCCGGTCATGCTTCTACATACGTCGTCGATTCGGCCAAATATTCACGTTGCGAAGGTTTTGCTGTGTATTTGGTGGAAACAGGACGGTGTTATTTATTATGAGCTGTTGAAACCGAACGAAACCATCACTGGGGAACGGTGTCGAACTCAATTGATGCGATTGAGCCCAGCACTGCGCGAAATGCGGCCACAATACGAGCAGAGGCACGAAAAAGTAATTCTACAGTATGACAACGCTCGACCTCACGTTGCCAACCCCGTTGAAACCTACCTAGAAACGCTCAAACGGGAGGTCTTACCCCACCCGCCATACTCCTCAGATATTGCGCTGTCCGATTATTACTTGTTCCGTTCGATGGCACATGGACTGGCTAATCAGCAGTTCCGCTCATATGAAGACATCTCAAAATGGCTTGATTCGTAGATAGCCTCAAAAGACGAACACTTCTACCGTGACGGTATTCGAGCTCTGCCAGAAAGATGGGGAATAGTTGTCGCTAGCGATGGGCAATATTTTGAATGATTCATTTGTAAACATTTTCTCACAACAAAGTTGCATTTTCATCAAAAAAAACAGCGAGAACTTAGTTGCGCACCTAATATACATATATATATATATATATATATATATATATATATATATATATACTGTGTCCGAGGTAATAAGTTTTCAATTCTATCCGGTGTTACCTTAAAAATGAAGAAATTTTATATTGTCCGTAGTATATCTTACAACCGGTGTAGTATAAATGAAGGGAAAAAAATTAATTCATTAAATACATCTTTAGTGTCTATATTCTAAATATAATCCTAGCATGAGTCTCTGTATACATAATGTCCCATTTCGGCGTTTCAATTTTGTTCTTTCTTATCGACATTATATTGAATTTTTATAAATCTAGATTATTCCTTAAAGTATTTTTCATTAATATGTAACTTACAAAATAATTACAACAGTTCCAATTATTTTAGAAAAATTAGGAAAAAGAATGCTTCACTAATAAAGATATTTGTAAATCTCACTAAAACTTTGACAGTATAAGACATGAGACTTCATTAAATTATAATTCATTTCGGAGTTCCCCGAAAATAATTTAATACAAATAATATGAGAGAAATCTACATACCAGGTTACGTAAGAGATATCCGACTAGAAAAATATATATAGAAGATTGCAAAACATATCTTATTTCTATTTAACATACCTGGAGTATGTACTATACTAAAACAACTAAAAAGTATTAAACTACAAAAAAAAATAAATTTAACTAGACATATGGAATAAGTTACGTATTTCGACAACTAAGTTGTCATTATCAGCAGATAATTAAACAGTGTCGCACCTGGGAAACTACGGCAAAATACCCGTACGAAACAAATTCCGCAGAAGATCTGTACCCTTGAAAGCTAAAACCTACACTGACTGTGTTTTACTTAACTTAGTTGTCGAAATACGTATACAGAATACGAAAATTAATGTGGAAAGGCGTTATATATCAACCTCCAGTTATTAAGTTAATCAACCACCGGCTCCATCAAAATTACCTCCATATGGAATTAGATGACAACAGTGATGAAAAAATGATAATGAAGTTAGAAAGAACGACAAAAATTCAGAGTTAATGTCGATAAACATCAGACATGAGAAGAGAATACGGTGAAGACAAACGCGTGCAGTCCATTTTTTCAGTATGGTTAAGTTATTTGATTTTTAACTTTCAAAATATAATGTGAGTACTCATCACTAAGTAGGATTTATCTCGACGCATTTCACACATAGTTGTGTAGCAGAGTAAAAAGAAACGAAACTTAAAACTACATCATTTATAATCTGAATTCACGAAGTCACGAAATAAACTGTTTATAACCTCAGTGTTGGTTTATATTCAATAAGAGTTAGTAATTTAGACCATGTGATTCTTTGCTTCACTAGAAGAACAGTTTACCGCAGCATTTTAAATAATTTTTATAATTTTCTGTTATGATAGAACAAACGGAAACCATTTTTCACCGTGAGAAATAGGCAATGTAATTGTGTTATGTGCAAAATATTAGAAGAAGATTTTGCGGGCTTTCGAAAAACGTAATACTGTTTCTTAATGTAAATATACTTAATTCATAAAATTAGATACTGAAGTTGAACATTCTCCTAAGAAAACTATCAGACAAACATTTATATAAATATAAATAACTAACCACATGCACCACACTTGCAAAATTATTTTGTAAGTTTCGTTTATTTTTCAACTTGACTGAAAAAAAGTTGGAACTCAAGTAGTTTTATAAAAATTTGAAATTTGAACTGCAAAAACCCCGCGGAAAGCCGAATCTTCATTAGTGAGTTTCTCCTTAAAATTATGGGAATATTCTAGCCCAACACTATTAAGAACAGATAATTACGGACAAGAATCAATCAATAACAAATTAACAATGTAACTTGGAAAAGAAAATATAATGGATTAGTCACCACAGATCAAGGAAGAAAGACTACCAAAAATGAAATATGGAATACCAAGCAACACATGAAGAAGAGTGATTGAGCGTGAAAATATACAAACCGTTTACTAAATATGCGACAAAAATTCAAGGAGTCATTCCTTGGGCTATTTTAAGACTTTTTGTCTTAGGATGGTTTTCGAAAAGACACTTCATTTTGACGATGCAGAGCGATAAAGGCTTGGATATTTTTAAAATTATTAATGCACTGTAAGTAAAAACTATGATATACTGCAGAATACAGGAAATGTGAAAAAATTTGTTTATATGTTTTTGACAATATTCTGATTGGGAGAAACAGATATTATCTGCAGTCATAAGATGTTAGTGCAGATATCGAAAACGTATCAAATTTTTTTGGAAAAATCGATATCTAGGTTTTCAGAGGATTTACCACTGGCAATGAGAAATGCAGTGTTGTGGTTGCTTCTGATTTCTCAAACGCAGCATATGAAGATCATAGATTGGTCGAGGTGGACCTAGCTTATGACCTGCTCGATCCTCCGGCTTAAATCCCTTGGATGAATGAAGAAAATTTAAAAAATTAGATAATTGATGGGCGTAATTCAATAAGAAACAACCCTGGTGCTTTTAAAAGGCTTTACCAATCAATAAGAAAAGAAGATTGGATACAAGCATCTTAGTTGGTAATAATCATTTTCAAAGTTTTAAAATTGAGATTATTTACATGTAGCATTTTTCCGAAAACCATCCGAGGAAAAAATCTTAAAAAGGAATAACTCTCTGAAATTTTTGCTATATGTTTAGTAAAAACCTTGTATAGAGACGGATGTAAAGCAATAAACGGAGAACATACTGGAAAAAGCAACTGAAAAAGAAAACTTTATCATCTAAAATCGTTTGCAAAACAAGAAGTTGTCAGAAATGATATATATGTTTATGATGATAAGGTGCTGTTATAAGGTAGATAAACTTGGACTGCAAAAAATATCCAGAAAATCCAAATCTTCACGACGAACATATCCATTACAAACAGGGAATTATAGACAAGAACTAATCAAAACAAATTAAAAATAGAAAATGCTACTTGATTAGTCAAATGTAAAGGAAATGTAATGACATAATAAAATAGTTACTAATATGGGGCACAGGTTAAATGAAAAATACAGAAAAATACATATAACTACATAGAGAAATTAACGGAGGGTGAACGTTGAGATGCAGAAAAAGGGTAGTAAAAGTTGTCAGCCATGGTTAGAGACAAAAAAATGTACCTCATTCTTCAAATTAAAGCAAGGACATTTACAATTAATTTAAACACATAAGACAAGCGCCGTTAGGATTTCCACAAATCTAATAAAAAATGAAGACATTTATATAATTGAATAAATAATTTAGTTGTGTGATAGATAAAGGCGTTTATTATAAAATGATATTACTTTCCAATTGCCCCACATATTTCATAGGCATATCGCAGACAATTTTTTAAACTTTTAAAGTCACTTGCTCTCTTCTAATACCAAGACGGAAGTAACGAAAAGACTCAAATTATTGTGTAAGACATACAATACTTCACGTCCATATTCGCGAGACGCGACCGTTCCCTTACGCGCGTTCCTTTAAAGCCACTTTCACGCGAAATTACTGGTTTGGCTGGTGTGTAAATGTTCTTTTGAATTTTTAATGAGTTTCAGGTTACGGTGTACGCGTTCCACTTTGATTAGTTATATGCACATATCTGAAAACGCGTTCTAAACATTAATGATGAGGTAATATCTATTCAATTATTACGTATGATGTGTAAAATTTCATTCTGCTTGTGTGTGTTTTGACTTTCATACTTAGCGAAATTAACTTATCGATCGAAGAAATTATTTTTACTTTCCGACGTTTATTTAGGCAGATGAGACGTTTACTAAGGTAAATATTTTTTGTATGAATATTCTAGCACGTTACTTAACGTAGATTACAATTTTCAAATTAAGAATACGTCCGAATATTAAAAACCTAAATTTGGAATAATATTTTATATTTCAAATTACCATTTTTTATTCCACCGTTCTTACAATAAAATTTATTTTTCAAAATTTAATTTTGGAATATGAATGAACTCAAAAGCCCAAATTCACGTAAGAGATAAATTTCGTTTTAATAAAAGCTAAAATGAGCCTTTGCTCATTTTAGCTAAAATGAGCAAAGATCAAGTGAAATGTTTTCGACCTAATGGGGGTCAAATAAATATTTATTTCATTACAACGCAGCTCTACGCATTTAGTCAAGCAAGTGCTCAAACTTCTTTATAGTAAGATAGTTCGTGATATTTAAAATAAGCCTCAGTTTCAGACGTTAACTCGTTAAAACCTAATCTCTTTCAAACATACCATTTTCATTCAAATTTGTTTAACGAAAAGCCACAAGGGACTTACAGAAAATTTTGGAAAACATAATTATCCTTTTCGCCAAAATTGTATGGGTGGTGAGGGCTTGTACCACTCAGGATGCTCTAAATACACTTCAGGTTAACTTAGTGAAGTAAAATAACATTGAATATATCTAAAACAAATATAGTAAAGATTGGTGTTACTATCGTAGCAAATACCAAATTCCACTCGTGAATATTGTACTTTCAAATACGGAGCAAGTTGCCTTCTTGAGATGGAGACTGGATGGTGAGCTGTCCTGGAAGTAAAAGAGTAAACTAGACAGCGCATATTCCTAGTGCAATAGCCGTTATTAGATCTATCTTTAACATGAAGCCAACCGATTCCTGCAAAGAGATGTTCAGACGGACTAATATACTTGCCTCTTCGCCGGTGTTTATCCTCGAGTGTGTCAATTGGCAATACATGATGTTTGTCAGACAATCAAAAATTTAATGTAAATTAATGAGAACTGTTCATCTACTCCGCCTGAAGTTAGAGGAATTGTTGCAAATATCATAAACAATTTACTTCCCAGTAAATCTCCTATGATTTCTAAAAAACAGTTTATGAAATATGAAGAATGGTGTAAAAGAAATAAACATGTGGGTCCTGTATATTTTCAATGACAATATTCTAAATATAAACCATTCACTTCATTAAATTTATTCAATTTTGGACCAGTTTTGATTATTTGATATTTAGTTGGCTGCATTGCATAGTTGAAATTTTGACTACTTTTGAAAGACTAAATTGCACTAAAGTTATCGTAGTCCGTTCATAGATTATAAACACATTGTTTTCGATATTTTTATAGCGTTGTTATAGCATCAAATTAGAAGAAAAAATATACATATTTTAAAAAAAGACAAAATTTTTCTATTCTAAATTGATAAAAAATAAATTATTTAATAATAATCTTTTAACTTCGGTGACAGCTTTGAACCAAAATTGCGATACTTTGATTTTCCAAGAACTTTATTTCATTGATATTCCGACCGCACTCTATGGGTTAGGTCAGAAACGTTTCGTTCAACCTTCGAAATTTTACAAAATTCATGATTTAAACTATAAAATTCTATATTCGGCATATTCGTAGAATATGTAGTTTTTACAAATTTTATTCTTCGAACCTAGTGAAATTCAAATAACTGAAAAAAGATATTGCTGAAGAAGTAAAAGAAAAAGCGCATAAATATATGTATATACACTTTGTGACGTTATTATTATTAGATAGATTATCAGATATTTCGATATTATTTATTTAAAAAGCGTACAACACATCGGTGGTATAAGGATCAAAATCAATTAGAACACATTGTGAGTACTTGGTTTGGCATCAACAATTTCTTTTACATATCATTTACATATTGAACAGCATTACGTTATTTCTAATTATATTCAACAATTAACTACGTAGGTATACTTCCTTTTATTATCTTCGTACGAACTACAGGCTATACATTTATGCAATGTTCTTATTGGAAATGTGCATCAAACATTAAGTATATTACGTAATTTCTCTTTGACTGTAGGTTCATTATAAATACACTGTGCAATGGCACATATACGTATGCATACTGGCACTTATTGCATAGCATATGCAAAATTGTAATGCTATATTAAATGCGGTTACATACAGTGAAAATTATAATTTGCTGAATTTATTATAATTTTTTTTAATATATGTATTCATGTATGTTTAATAATATCAACATACAGAAACGAATAAAAGTGCGAACGAGTGATTAAAGTTACTTGTAAAGATAACAAATATTAATATTGTTATAGTACTTTCGGTTTTACCGGAAGTAAACTAAGAGAGTGGTGCTCATCTTCGACATCTGATTTTACTTTCTTAATTCCGCAACTCGTTTTTTAATAATGGCGTATGCAGACAATGAGCGCTAATGTCAGTTAGTTCACAGAAGCGTACAGCCTCACTGGGAAGGCCGGATAGGTGCGATTATAAATAAAATAAATAACGTACATGTGTGTATTTGTAAATAATTTATTTACACCCGTCACATTTAACAATCGACTTTGTGAGGCATCACTGATATTATGCTATTGACAATACCGGCACGCGTTCACTGCCCATCTAGTTTCCCGCAGAATTGTTCAACCTAACTGATCACGTCAGGTTTCTATTATTTCAGGAAAAAAACCTTTGCCTGATAACTCAAAATGAATAATAACTGATCGAAATGAAATCTACCTCTTTCTCAGACATGCAGATTTTAGAAACTCACTGTTTTGTTACCGTTCAAATTATGTCTGACAACTTATTTAGTAAAATATCGTAATTGTAACCATATCGACCATATTCGACTTTGTCTTTTAGAAATTTTCGAGGATAACTATATATCAATACCAATATTATTACGACTCATTATGAAAATCTGATCTATAATGACTTGAAAATATATTTCTGTATTAGATAGTCGACTTGGTGGTGTGACGATATAAAGGCTCTTATGAGAATTTGAATTCTAAATCTTGCACGTGCAACACAATTCACGTTAAAATATGCTGCATTCTTTCAACAGTGTCTGTGTTGCAGAGCAAATGCAACACTATGCGCATTAAAACATACATTCCATTCTACCTGAATGTGATTTCGGCTGTACTTGTTTAAACGCTTCAATTTTAATTTCTGTTATGTATTTGCTATCACTGCTGCATTTTCTATTTTTACTCGGTTTTCTTGAGGGTTGCGCAAATTGCAATATACACTGATCTTTAAATCATTTTCATTTTTTTTAACTTTTTGTAAGTAAATATAGGCTATATGGTCCAATTCTAGTGCAAAGAAATAATATTCTTCTGGGATTCTCAATAAAGAAACTAATAACTTTGATAACAAAAAATCGTAGGTTTAAAAATAACAGTATTTGATAAAGAAAGTATACTTAAAAAGACGAAGTTGTATAAGATATCAAAAGAACGTGATAGTTATATTAATTGTACAAGATATCAAAAGGATGTGATGGTTAAATTGAAGAGAACGAAGGAAGATAACGTGAGTGAGAAGATCAACAACTGAAGGTTTATTCATTATTACTCCAATGAAATTTTAATAATGAAGAAAAGTTGCTAAAATATAGCAAAAATAAACAAACCCTGCCTAGAGAAAATGAAATAATTAGGTCTTCAAAGTAAATCCTTTTATTGCTAAATATTTTCTACAAATTCTTCTCATTTCTTTTATTATTACTTCCTCAAAACAATTTACATTTTTAGGTTAGAAATATACAACCCCGTAATTTCTTCTCTTCTCTACATCTTTTAGTAAACGGTGAACTTAAGTCTTTTATCATATCGTGGTACCTCGCCTTGTTAAAACCATTAGCTATTATCTAAAGATGATCCACCTTATCCTATAAGATGTACAGCTCGAGTAGTGAACTTCAAAGGTTGTAAAACAGAACTGACTTTATATTTAACGAACTTTTACAAGCAAAAAAAAAAATTTTTATAACAATGAGTATTGACACAGTATCCTAAGAAAGGGTTAATTTTAGCCAATAAGAAAGACGTCGTTTTTCTGCATAATAATCCTAAGTCGCATAATTTTTTGGGGACTTTGCTAGAACTAGATCGGGAAAACTTACCACCCCCATCATTTTCCACACATATAGCGCCTTAAGGCTTTCGCTTTTAAAACACTAAAAATTCGAAAACCAAGGGAATTTTTAAGTGAAAAGTAGTAAAGTTAACTAGATTTGTTAATGTGTTCCAAGTTTTAATTTATTTAATTTAATAATAATATATAGTTTTTAAAAAAATTCACATTGAAAATTTATTATATATCTTTATTTTATAATTTTCACTATCGACACATTACTTCTAATTTATTTCTTTTGTTTATAGCTTGCGGGATCGGCTATACTATCCGTTGGTATATGGTTGGCCGTGGACAAGAACTCCTTTATTGGACTTTTGAAGCCCGTTTCGCAAGAACATTTACCAGTAAGCCATTTATAATAATTATTATTGTTATTTATATTATTGAAAGTTTTTCTAGTGCATTCCAGAGTGCAATTAAAACCCGGTTAGTTTTGATTAATCACCATTCGCATTTAATAATAAAATGTTTTTGTGCGCGCAAGAATACCTGCATACTACCAATCAAATGTAGGTAATCGTAAAAATATTCCTCTTTAAACAGTAACAAGTAATACAGCCAGATCAAAATAACAATAAACTTATTTGTTTTATTCAATCGTTAATACATATATAAGTATGTACATATCATTACGGGCTGACCATCATTTGTCAATGCAAATACACGTCAAACCAATGTCGAAACTTTGCGAAAGGAGAAAATGCGAACGTATGTAATAAAACTTGTATTGCTTGTTTACATTTACTCATATGTAATAGTATAACGTTTTATGAATTTAGTGTTAAAAATATCGTGCATGTAAATGAAAGGTTATTAAATAAAATATGTATGTAATTTTACTTAATTAACATACGGGACAGTTATTGTCGATTGCGTGATTTGCACTTTGATCGCAAGTTACTTAATAAAATTCTGAGAAATAGTGAAAGATATTTAAATACTTTAAATCATATTTACACCAACTGCGTTTCTTTTGTCAGCATTAATATTAGAAATTCTAGAGTACTAAGAGTCGAACCTTCTTGCTGTTTTTCGTAATTTGTTTTCATTTCTTTTTCTTTCTTTTTTGTAATTTATACCAGGTGTACCGGAAAGTCATTACCGGCTTTTTCGTAAAAAACGGCTTGTCCTTTCAGCGAAGCCATTCATTCGTTAAGCCATTTTCTAACTTCTTCGAAATTGGCGAAGTGCTGCTCTGCAAGCGCGTGTCCCATTAATGCGAAAATGTGATAATCGGACGGGATAAGGTCTGGAGAGTACGGCGGGTGCGATATTATATCCCATCTAAGTTCTTTCAACGCTTCCTTGACCGATTTTGCTGTATGAGACGGCGCGTTATCGTGCTGTAAAATCACTTTACGATGTCTTCGGGTTCATTATGAACGTTTTTTATCAATGCATGATTCAAATTGATTTGTTGTCGGTAGCGATCGGTATTAACTGTTTCACCAGGTTCCAACAGTTCGTAATACACCACGTTATCCTACCAAACACAGAGCATTGTTTTGCGATCAAATCGATTCGGCCATGATTTTTTGCGCTTAGGACTTTCGAAATAAATCCATTTTTCATCACCCGTCACTATTCGATGCAGAAATGATTTCCGATCATACCTTTGAAGCAGCATTTTGCAAACGATTTTTCGATTTTCTATTTGCCTGTCATTCAATTGATGTGGTACCCATTTTCCCATCTTTTGGATTTTCCCCATTGCTCGTAATTGGTCGCTAATCGTTTCTTGGGCCAGATTTAACGCTTCTGCCAATTGTTTCTGAGTTTGGGTTGGGTCTTCATCCAATAACTCCTACAGTTTCGCATTTTCAAACTTTTTCGGTCTACCAGAACGTTCTTTGCCTTGCACATCGAAATCACCTCTTTTGAATTGTTGAAACTAAGTCTCACATGTTTTTGTGGTTGAACCATGTTCACCGTAAGTTTCTACTGACAAACGATGACTTTCCGCGGCTTTTTCCTTTGATTAAATAAGAAAAGTAGTGTGTGCCGCAATTGCACTTTTTCAGGTACGAAACACGACTTTTTCAATGAGGTATAAATCCATGACAGTGTTACTTTCGCAAAATATAACATGTAGGGTTTTGAAGCTTGGTGTCAGTAGAATACAATGACATATAAGTCAAATCAAAGCATTGTATACTTAAGCCTAACGACATCTGTTAGAAAACCCGGTAAGGACTTTCCTGTTCACCTGGTACTTACATTTATCATACTTATTTAGTATTTGATCTCATTTTTTTCATTATTCAAACTGCGATTCTTCAAAACGCATAACAATACAGTTTCCTTGTGGATTCGAATATTTCAAATTTTTACTCATCTGTCCAAAGAACGCGTCGCCACTCGTGCAATATCCAGTGGGAATGATTTCTGATCGTTTCTGTTTAATACCCGTCCACAGAAATGGCTTCTTCTTGCAATAGTATAATTAGACTGCGTCCCTATATAAGAATGTACAAAAGCTTCTGTCTTTGTACGAAGACCTTCTACTATTTTTTTCAGATAATTTCGTCCTATTTCGCAAGAGTATTAATCGCAAATATTGAACATAATTTTCTTTTACTTTTCTTGACTTTTCTATCCTTTTTTTATTAGCCGCCAAATCGGTAGCTTCATACTTTTTGATAATTGAAGATTTAGAACATTGCGTTCTTTCTGCCATTTGTCGTTGACTTAGGTCTGTTGAGGAAAATCTACTATCCGGTGGCGATTTTCGTCAGATATACTACGCATTTCAAAACCCGATTCGAGAAATTAACTTAATGAGAATATTGATGGTAGAATAAAACGAATTCTTACTTGCAGTATCGTTTTGCAGTATCAGAAAAATGTTTACAGGTACTTCTACTAAAATAAACAAGTTCTTCATAATTGAAAACACAATAATTCAACTAAACGCTTGAAAATCCAGTGATATTGTAACACATTGCCCTCAAACTGTTCTTAAGCAGGTAACGAAATAACCATCAAAAAGGGGCAGATTACCTGAGCAGATTAACTAAAAATATTTTCGCGGAAACTGCTTTCTCTTTTATTTAACAATACATACAATTCATAGAACTTTATTATGAGAGTAAAAATAGAATAATATTAAATATGGAAACAATATTGTTAAAGAATAGAGTTTTTTTGCAAATGCTCACCTACTTATGTACACTACTGTATTTTCTTTATCATAATACAACGTTTTTAACTAATCTCTATAGGATTCCATTTTCATTTTGCTAATAGTTTCGTATTACACCCTAGCCTTATTAGTTATAAACCAGTTGGTAGGTAATTTTATTATAATTATAGACCTGATGCCGTTGTCTCCATTTTTGCAAAAGTGTGAGCAATGCTGAATTACAGGTGTGTCTTATATGGTACTAGGCTATATCTTTTTCACAGTATGGATTTATGTCACAAAGTCCTACTACAACCAATTTGGCATTGATATCATAGGAAATAGCTCAATCTCTTAGTGCTGGTGCCTAATTTGACTTTCCCGTACTTTTGATTTGATCGATCATTGAATTCTGTTGAAGTTTGTTTGGCATCGGTAGATCCTTGCTGAGACTGTTTCAGTTCTTTTTATCTAATAGAGTAAATTATGTAGACTATAATGGATTTAGGTCTCGGCTTATCTGTTCTACTTCGAAAATACCGCAGGGATCAAACTTTGAACCACTTTTATTTAATATTCTCATAAATGACCTTATTAAGTCTATCGATTGTCCTGTTTTTACCTATGCCGGCGATATTAAAATTTATCATAGAATCGACTCGTCTGATGTTAACTTATTGCAAACAAATGTTAACAAAACACGTGCTTGTGCAATAATCTAAAATTAAACACACACATAAATGTATCTTGGTGTCCTATTCTAGAAAGATTTCCAGAATTGAGTCTAGTGACACTATTAATAAAGTTAAGACTTGTTGAAGGTTCTCGACTAAAGACTTGGGTGTGACATTTGACGAAAAATTTACTTTCTCGGATAATATCCTTGATGTGATAGCTGCGGCTTCCATATATCTTGGATTTTCTATTCTTATATGCAGATATTTTGATAATATTAATACCAATACAACTCTTTCCTTTCTTCACGTTATTTCCAAGCTCGAATATGTATCCACAGTCTGGTATCCCTTCTATGGTCTTCTGATGAACCTTCTAGAGCGAATCCAGCGTAATTTTTTAAATATTTTTCCTTTAAATGGGATGGACGATATCTTCTGCGTGGAACTGATTACAACAAGCTGCTTGAGCAACATTACATCCTCTCACTTTCTGGACGGAGAAAAACCATTAGCACTCTATTTATACTGAATGTTATTACTGGTAGAGTTTCTTCACCCGATTTGCTCTCAAATGTAGCTTTTCTCGTACCATGCCTGAGACCAAGATCAAATCGGTTGATTCATATCAATACAGCAAGGACTAATATATTGCTAAAGGCACCTATGATATATTCTGCACGAAACTTCAACCGTCTTGGAATGGATTTATCTAGATATGGACATATGCTTTTTTTAAAGTATAGATTCATTTACGTATTAACTATTGTAATTCTTTTGTAATTTTGTTTTTTGTCCACTTTTGGCTTTTACTTTTGATCATTTAATAAATTATTATTATTATTATTATTATTATTATTATTATTATTATATAGTTACAATGCTAATAATGAAAGTATATATTTACCAAAATAAACTAAAACATAAACTGACATTTAAAACTACCTTTACAATGTATATAAAATTGCAAAAAGAAACTGCGAAAATAAAATACCTTTTTGGCGAATACATTTCAATAATAAATAACACAAATTCAGTAAAAAAACTCAAATAAAATATTAAAACAATACCAAAATAATTTTATTGAAATAAATAGTGAACGGTTAAAAATTATTTTTCTTTTCACCACCTCTCACTAAAATTTGGTTGGTCGAATTGATCTCTATAATAAATACACGCTAGGTAATTTAGACGCATACGAATTTATTTTACTTTTCCAGATAATTGAAAAAACAAGAAACTTTCTCTTATATACACCCATAGAATTAAATTCGAACAGGTGATTTAACCTGTCTTCATCGAAAAATAACTGCATTATCCAACTGTAGCCGATAATTATCTGTCAACATTAACAATAATGTCGAAACGAAAATTTGCTACCGTACAATTTCAAACGATAATTGTTAATAATTCGAACGTTTACCCTGTATTCACTTTCACTGTCCCACGTATTTGAAATTTTACCTTAATAACACTCCCCGTACCGTTCTTATGCAGACGACAATCGGTTGTTACACAATGGGAACGTCTCGCCTCCTCGAAACCGTGACTGAGTAACAAGTTGCTACGAGAAGTAAAATATTTAATAGTTTCCTTAAATATACGACAAATAAAATTCAATAGAAGACTTTCGCGTACAGTTGATTAGGTAGTTAACCAAAATTTTTGCACAATCAAAGTAATTTTAAGAGTATTATGTACACGATATAGAAACTTAATTCAGTTTCATGCAATTAAAAACTTACTATTTAATACAAAAAAAAATCAATATGTCAAAGTTTACTATATAATATAAAAAAAATTAATATATCAGAGTCTAAATAATTTAATTAATAGGTTAAGTTCGGAGTGATAAATCACTATTTTGATTTTCTTTTTAAATTCATACTGATCACACAGAACACAGCGTGGTTTCTTTATTTCCAAATCTTTACTGTCACCTTACCTAATACTTTCTTTCTCAGATACCCTATTTGCATTATCTCAATTCTTCTTGTTTCGTATGTGGGTTTTCTTTTAAGTTTTGCAAAAAAACTGGAATGAAACAGTAAATAGCTTTCAAGACATTGTTTTTCGAAGTATTCTCCACGAATATTAATACACTTTTGCATGCGCTCAAACCAACTATGGAAGTAGATGTTCCACTCGCTTATTGGTACAATTAAAATTGCGTTTTTGAAGGCATCGACTACTCCTGCTGACGACTGGAACCTTTGACCACGCAGTCCGTTCTTGCTTTTCGGAAAGGTAAAAAAATCGTTGGGACTTAGGTCGGGAATGTACGGAGGATGGTCTAACAAATCGACGTTTTGTTGCGTTAAAAAATACAAATGTTTTGGGTGCTGTATGTGAACTTGCATTGTCTTGGTGGAGGATGATTCGTCGTTCGGAATTGGTTTTTCGAAGCTCAAAGATGACTTGCGGCAAACAAATGGTTGTATATCAATCGGCAGTAACAGTTCTTTGAACTTGGAGAAATTGTTGTTCCATGACTTGCTTTCGAGACAAATATCGCCATCTTTTTGGAAACACTTTGAGAACGGATGACTTTGGTCGGCTTTTCTTCACCTTGGAAAACCAAAATAGACGACTGGCGTTTATTTTTTGGCTCGTATAAATAAATTCAAGATTCATCACCACTGACAACGTTGTACACGTGTTTAAAGTTTAAAACGTTGAAGCGATCTAGAGTTTTGGACACCAATTCACCCTATCTGCTTTCTGTTCTTCGGTCAACAGATGCGGTATCCAAAGGAAAACTAATTTTTTTACACACAATTCTTTATATAAATTTTTTGAATTGAGTTCTACCATTTTTCTTAAACCTGCTCTTGGATCGTCGCTAAGTCTAATTCGTCCACGTTTGAATTCTCCATACCAACGAGAAATTGTTGACTGATGTGGTACTTTATTGCCAAAGACAGAAACCAACTGGACGAGGCATTTTTGTTGAGATAATTGTCTTCAAAAATTATAAAAAATTATTGCGCGAAAATATTCTCGGTTTAATTCAATTTTTCGACTAACTCGTTAACTTTGACAGTTTGTTGTAGCTACAACACTGATGTGTCACACTGAAACTTTGGATTTAGGTTAGGTAAATATGGAGGTTAATTTTTACTGATATTTCATTAGTAAATGTCCCACTATGCAAAACTTAAAAGGCTCCGTGTACTATGACTTCGAAAGCATATATTAAATTAGATAAATATCAGTGCGACCACTTTGTTGAATATTTCCATTCTAATTTCTTTTAGAATTTGCTTTTATTTTTATGCTATATAGAAGAGCACTATTGTATATCAAAAGAAAGTCGAAGAAAACATACATATGTGGCTATAAGACAAAACTCCATAAGAGCACCGAACATGGAGATTCAGGATGTTTGGCCACCAAAAACTAGGGAAGAGTCAGTATAATAGACAAGAATATTTCACCCAGAAAGAAAAACAATCTGTGAAGAAAATCTCAAAGAAGGTTACACCTAGAATACGCATATATGGAGAAGTCTTAATATAGTAACTTCTGCTTCTCTCAGTAAGCTAGTGGACAAGTATGTTGGAGTATCAATATTTGGAATTTCTTAATCGAATTTACAAATGTCACATATTCTTACCGTTTTCATCTTTAGATGTTTTCTTTCTTTTTTCTTTTATTTTTATTATTCTTCACAAAAGAGAACAATAGAGTTGGGTTATAGTAAATACTTGTCTGACGCATGGTGATTATTTCGAACATTTCCTACATTTCGTGTCTTATTCGTACAAAACTTTCCGTCTTTACATACAAGCTTTGTATAGCTCTTACTTTACTTTCACTAATTCCTCTATCTCGTATTACTCTCCCTATATCATTTTTATTAATTTTGTCAAAAGCTTCCCAAAATGGGTATAGATTTATATCATCCCTTACTTCTTTTACTACGAGTTGTCTATGAAAATTACTGAATTCTGTACTCCTCTTCCCAGCCTAAATTTTAATCATATTGCTTCTAGTGTATGTCCTAGTTGCACTCATACTCTTTTAGGTCTTCCCGTCGTCATTCACGATTACTAATTAAATTGTTTTTTTTTCGTACGCTATATTAAAAATAACTAGTATGGATTTATTTTAATAAAATTAGTAGTGTCATATGTTGGTGAGATACTAATTTATGAAATATCAACCTTACAAAATGATCTGTAAACGGTTACAAAACATTTCGTTAACTGGAATTAGAGTCGGCTATCATTCTCGACAAAGCCAATCGATGCACTTCTTAACTATTTCTTTGTAAGATAGGACGATTATTTTTTGGGATAGGTGGTATAACATGAACCCTGTTAGAAATTCTTTCCTTACATCTTTGTTTTATGTTCTATTTTCGTCGTATTATTTTAGTTGCTCCTAAGTGCTTCAATTCGACTGCTTGCATTCTATGTAATTCCTAAGAATCCATCTTTCCATACAACTTTGGCTGGTAAATTATCATCCTTTTCTCATAAGTAATTGTTCTTTTTCTTGATGAGTAATCGTTTCATTAATTTATTCAACAAATGATTATTATTAGATTATCTAACCTTTCCAACAATAGAAAATGATGAAGGAATATGAATATTCCTTCATTTTCAATTATTGAAATCAGTACTTATTTTTTGTGGAATCTCATCCTATATTCCTTTATTGTAGTAGGGGAGATTTTATCTAATTTGGAAAAAAAAAACAAAGCAAAAAAAATAAAATTGATAGATGCCATATCCGGACTATAGGATGGGCATCTGAATTTCTAGCCACCACATTCTTCAATAAGTTATCGTACTTTTTTATGAGCAGGAAAGATTTCTATGTAATTTGAAAAAAAGCAGTAATCGCTGGATGCCAGACTCGGACTATAAAGTGGATATCTTAACGTCTAGCCATCACATTCTTCAATAAGTTACCATACTTTTTGAACCTTATGCACCCTGCAAATGTCCTATAATAGTATATTTTTTGAGGCCTTTTTTTCTTGAATGATAATATTAAGGTTTTTAATTGACCCTTTATAAATGTCACTAGTGAGTGTAGTGCCCTTCATCTTGTACCTAATTCAACAGAATCCATTCACAATCATTTTCTTTTCAGTATTTTTGCCTTTTCATGAAGGAAAACCCATTATGCAATCACTACATTGACTCTTGTTTCGCTGAAGAATTCTAATGATATTTCATCATTGGTGATAATTTTCAAAAAAATCTTCCTTTAGCCCATCTAGATTTTCCTGTCGAATTTCTCACTCATCAAGTTTCTGTTTTGTTAGCTAGGAATCTATCTGTTGACATTTTGTTAATCGTTAAATCTTCATGTAGTTTTCGAAATTGTTGTATCTAAAATAATCGATACGCCAATTCTGTAATTCGTAAATACCAAACTTTTAAATTCTTTTATTGTTTCTTATATTATTGTTTCGAGAAATCTACTAGATTTTGGATGGTCATCAATAGGTTCTCGAACCCTAGGACATTATTTCGACCTGAATTTTCCTTGAGCATTTTTAACATATGCAAAAATCATCATCATTCATGGATAATTTTTGGATCATTTCTCCCTTTAAACACAAATTTCTGGGTGTTGAATTTAAGTCGCTCGTTTTTCATTATTCAGACTGCCACCAAAACTACAAAAGCCTGCCAACTTTCACACCACTTGGTCAAAATACCTTAAAAAATTGACACTAGTTGACGCTCAAAAATCATTGCTATTCGTCATTGTTTTCTTGGCTAAGTTGATTATATAGAAACCTCTTTTCATATTATTGTACATGTTTGTGTTCTGTAATCTTCATTCACTGTCAGTTATAATCACTAGATCATGTGCGAGAAAAGAATTATTTATAATTAAAACAAGTTATAATTGCATTGCCCGTCCTTATAATTTACTAGGATGTGTTCATTAATGACTCGCACATAGTAATACATACATATATACGTACGTACATGACATGAACACTTATAACATTATAAAATTATTTAACTCAGATTTATACATCCCTCCGCAATGTACACATAAGTGCGAATGTAACAGCATTTTAATTATAACCGCGCACGCTAATTAAAGCTAGTCAAGTGGGAGTCCTCAAGTTACACCAGAATTTAATTATATCGTACTCCACATGACGCTCCCCAGAAAGTAAAGCGAATATGTAGTGATTCACCGTGAGATCGAAGGTACATCGAAATTGTATACGATTGAATTGGAACTTTGCGCATGGAAAGACGAATGATGAAATGTTAAATTATACGTACGCGTAAAAGTTTAAGAGATCATATGTAAAACGTCACAAGGAATTGAAAGGAAATTAATTTTTGCTATGCTAAACTGCACTAAAGATAAAAAATATGCCAAATCCACCACGTTAGATCACGAACAACATGCATATGTAATTCGGGAAATTTTAAAACTTAATACGCGTTAAAAAGAAAAATTAAAACTATTAAAAGCAATATTCAAAAATAAATCACTTTTATAAATAGAATAATTCGTCCCAAATAACATTTTCATGGGGCTTGCGCTTATGGAAGGTATGCCTTGGTTAAATTAAATGAATTATTTCTAAGAAATCGTGAAATTATAAAATATTTTTTAATTTCCGAATTCCTATGTATTTCGGGCATTACAGCAAGGAAAAGAAAAATGTCAAATTTTTTCTGTTTGTAATAACTTTTTGTCTGTAGTAGACATATAATTTTTATTTGCATTTTTTCAAGGTACACTTTTATACAGAATATAAATATCGACTTAGATCTATACACTTTCCATTTTTTAAGTTCATCATCGAAATTAAATTTTTCTTATGCAACTTAAAAACCTACTTGATATTGGATAGGAAAAATTTAATTTATAATTTTTTAATTAAAATAAATTGGTCATATACCAAAAAAATGTATCGAATTTAACATTGCATAGATTTCATTTGAAACCAACTCAAGTTTCTTTGAAATAAACAGTACTAGTGACGAAACTTGTCTATCTTGAGTACGAAACCAAAACAAAACGACAAAATACTGAATAGAAATTACTAAAAGAAAAGGAGGTGTCTGAAAAGAAAGTCTCTTGGAAAAGTCAAAGGTTAAGATTTATTTCTCGGATTTAGTGTCGTCTGACAATGTGATAGTAGATCTTAATCAGCCTTATAGATTTCCACGATCGTTGTCCATCGTTACTTCATCTTGGTTTCCGTGTTGGAACCGTGTCCTCGGTACTTCTGACGCCGATGTTTCGTCTTCACTTGCATGAGCTACCTTCGGCCTTCACGCAAGTGAAGACGAAATATCAACAGCAGAGGATCACCTTCAAGACTTAATTGCTGCTGCTAATATCATTTTTGCACTGAAATTGTTCCAATACAACAACGACAGCAGTATCAGCAGTTAAGCCCCGAAGATGTCTCATGCAAGTAAGTGAAGACAAAACGTCGACAGCAAAAGTACCAAGAACACAATTCCAACCCGGAAACCGAGATGAAATAACGATAATGGGTCTTACTTTGAAGTTTTCAAGCAGAATAAGATCTAATTTTTGCAATAATAAATAGATATTAAATAATTTTTACATATTGTAATATGTATGGAGTTGTGGTGATCTAGTGAATAGGTGATTGGACTACAAATTCAAAGGTGTACAATGTCCAACTTATAGATTTTTTGACCCCAAGTGTACTCGGACTGTTATAGAATGAGAAGTAGTCATAGGATAGGCATAAGATGCATAGCGTTACCTTATAAAGGCAGTAGGTACATAGTGTTACTATTCTAGCATATCGAAGGACACAAGTTACAGCGAACCTGCTATATTATAAGCCTGCATATCTAACTTTAAATCAAAATGAAAACGTATTTTACTTATTTTCTGCATATATTACTACACTAACAATATAACAAAGAAATTGTGACTACTTTTACATTACATTTATCGGAATGTATAATAAGCTACTTTTAAAATTAAAATTTAGTGTGCACGTCATTTATTTATGTTACACACATTACCTAATCATAATATTATTGCTTTCATTTAAATTTTAATTAAATTTTCTTTCACACGTAGTAGCAAGTCATTATATCGATATAATTCCATAGTTATGTAGTTTAGAAATAACGTATTTTCGTGTTAATTCTGATAAGTTTGCGTGCTTATTTTTTATGTGTTTACGCAGTTTGAACAAGGAGTACTGATTTGATTCGAACGTGTAAAAGTCATACGATTATTTGCAAGGTACATTGAAAAATTAAACATGTAACTTCCCTTGATTTTTAGAAAGTAATTAATTTTTTAAACATATTTTTTTCAAGTTATAGCATCATTTGAATTCTATACACATGCCTAGGTATTGTAAAAACCTTGCATGTCGTTAGTGACTAAATTGTCTATATGATTTTTCTTTCTCACCTTTTGCATTATTATACATTGTTTTGAGCGTTTTATTTGACTTTAGCCTGATCTTTACATCACAAATCGCCAGTATTTATTCTCAAACCTTCAGATCCCTTGGCATTATCATGCCGACTTCCTAATGCTTTAAAAATATTACCGCTTACTTTACTTAGTTTATTGGCATATTGAGCCACATTAATTGTAGGTTCCTAGAATTTCTTTCTTTTGCCATTGACGGAAATTATCTAGCGAGGACAATGTCTTAAGAAGAGTTATTACCACGCCATGACATATTATTTGTTGGTGCTCTACATGAAAAATTTTTGAAGAAACTTAAAAAACATCATTGGACTGTCCTCCGTACTTAAACGAATGTGCTTCTTTTGTCCCTCTGGTAAACTCTAGGTATGCCAGTGCTTTTGTGGCTCTATTTACCAAAACTAGCGTAATGGAGAGGACTCCAGCATACAGACTACTTCTGATAGACAACAAATGATTGATTAATAAGGTTGATATATAACCCCTTTCCACATTCACTTTTGTAAATTCTGTATACGCATTTCGACAACCAAGTTGTCATCATCAGCAGATAATTTCAAAGTGTCGCACCTGGTAAAACACGGCGAAAAGATTGTACGAAAAAACAAACTCCGTACGCGATCCACACCGTTCAAAAGTGAATGTGGAAAGGGGTTATATATCAACCTTATTGATCAAGTCAATCAACCACAGGCTCCATCAAATTCAACAACAAATGATTGGAGAATATATTTCCTCCCGCGAAATTTGAAACACCCTTTATCTGTTGACATTTTGTTAGAAGACGTTGATTTCATTTTGATACTACGCTAATTTTTCTTTGTATTTTTATATTATATTGTTTTAGTTATAACGCAATTTTATTTCTAGAATTGTAATTATTATATATTGCACTTTATCCTGTACTAACTCCGCCTATTGAATACTAAAGAGTATTATTATTATTATATTGTTAGGCTTGTAACTAGGTTAAAATGTCAAACAAAATTTATAGTAAAATATTTTCTGCTAGAAAGGATTAATGGAAAGATAGCAACCCTCGTGTACTATACAACATCTGATAACATTTTGTTAAATTGTCACGTCCTATGATTTATCCTATCTTTTACCACATAAATATGGAAGTCTTTATAGTATGTATTATACAATATAACTTAAATTGTTCCATAATAACCTATTATTATTAAATAAGAACATAAATAAATAACCGTTTAATAGAATTGTTATTACCATTATCGTCTATTAAGTAACGATAAATATGTCCAGTTATGCTAATAGATGTAAAAGATATTTCCATAGTCGGCTATTAAAAAAGAAAAGCGCATAACGGCGACTGATTACGTTGATTATAAGGTAAGAGTTGCAAATTTGAAAGACCTTGACGTATCAAACAGGTTAGGTTACAAAGTTATGTACATATAGGAAATGCACATAAAATACATACCGTTCAACTTTATTACTGTATGCATATATCGTATGATTAAATACGTTTACCCTCTAGAGGGCTGTGAAGTTATTTCTTCAAAAATACCAACTGATCAAAATTTTTATGCTTTAGAAAACCACGAATTTTTTTTCACCGTTGACGGGTCAGATTACGTTATTTTAACAACTGAAACGTCTGTATAAAACAAACGTTTCAGTTGAAAAAGTAAAAAACAAGAAATAGAGAAAGTTTTTTAGTGGAAGATGCTGAAAGAAAATTAAATAGATTGTTACAATATTTTGAGGAATTTTTAAATAAAGTCGATGAAATAGAGCACAAGCAAAAATCGGAGAATGAACAACGTGAAAAAAATTTTTATTGTTAAAATAACAGCAAAAGAAGACGTGCGTAAATGTATCAAATAACTGAAAAATAAGAAAACTGCTGGAGAAAACTACATACTAGTGGAGAAAAAAATAAAATACAGTGGTGTAGTAAAGATCTGGAAAATGATAAATAATCTGAGAAATTGAAAAAATTATAGAGGAGTGGTACCAGCCTTTAATTTTGCCACTACATAAAAAAGGAACTAATGAAGATTGCAATAGTTATCTGAAGGATTATTAGAAGTTGTCTTAGTGACTATCACAACGATCATTTAGCAGGATTTAAAGCAGGGAGATCAACGATAAATCAAATTTTTACAACTCAAAAAATACGTGTGAACGGAACCTAGGTCTGCATTTGATATTTGTAGACTGCAAACAAGCATAAAATTCGATCAGGAGGTATAAGTTTTACAATGCAATGAAAAAGTTGGAAATACCAGGCAAATTAATGAAACTAGAGGAGGTGACCCTTCGAAGAACGTCTAACGTCCTGCGCCTAGTAGGACATTAAAGAAAAGCCCATATCCTCACCTTAAATGATTTCGTCGCTTGACTTCCAGGGTGCTAAAACTAGCTTAAGAAATAAACTCGGAGAGTGGGGGTCCCTGTTAATCATATCTAATAGAACGCCACAATATTGTTACCCTGAAAGTCCTAAGTCAATACTGAAGCAAAAGATGAATCAATACAATACGTTCAGTATTTAGTTATCAAAAAAAATGAAAAGAAGGCCCTTTATAGCCAATAAAAGAAAAGTTAAACATTGTTTACAAATTTATTGTATTTGTTCAAATATTTTGTAATACACAGTATTTTTAGAAAAATAGAAACATATATATACTAGGTAGGTATTTCAAAAAAAGAAACGTCTACGTTACAGTTCAAAGCTCTAATTACTTATCCTCATCTATACGTACTTAACACTAATGTTACAAAAATATTCTAAGATATATGTGCCACTTAATGAGCATTTCCCAACAACAAAAAAAACAGGCAAATAATAACAATAAATCACATAGGAAAATAATGTTCAACTTGCTACTGAATTAATAATTACATTAAATAATTGACGTTATAGCGTAAAATTGAGTGTTTGATTGTAGTCTATGGAAAGCAAAAGACAATATATGAAGGAAAAAAAAGTTGTAATTGGTTGACGGTCTACTAATTAATCGTCAGCTGGCAAAAATTAATTGAGTTAGAATTAACAAAAATATGAAGATAATATTTGACTAATAAATCATAAATTATTTACTAAAGAGACCTTTAATTAATTACATTAAAATGAACAAATATATGAAGGTAATATTTAAATCTTGAGCAATTATTAGCAAGTAAATTATAGTTATTGACTAAATTAGAGTTTATCAAATTTTACAAGTAATGCTTAAATAGGAGTCGGTATATCAACTAGCCCTTTAATTGAATTACAGCTATAAGTGTGCCAATTTTAATAACAAATGCTGTATAATAACTAGTTAAAGCAATGAGTTCTACCTAATGCTGGAATAAATATTTGTATAATTACTTTCAATTTAACTAGCTAGCCATTAAATTTAAACTATTGCTTAAATTGCACAAACGAGGATCTGAACGGTAGGATATAAACTAAACAGTTAATTTCACAGCCTTATGAAAATCAAATATGAATAACAATAAACTATTTCGGTGGCGAACGTCTTGGATCCCTGGCTTTGTATCAATTCCTTGGTGTCTCAGGTCGTAAAACAAGGTGCAAGATAGCCTCGTTAAAGCTTAAGACTGCAGATTAAATTCTGTCTTCTTAATCAGATGAACGCGAGATCTTCATGAAAACACTAACTCAGTCCATCAAATAGTTACCTAGTTATCAAAGGTAGGAAAGGGAAGAACCCTAAAGTCAACGTAGAAAAATAACAACAGAAGAATTAGGCCACTATGTAATACAAACTTTACACATTACGGACAGATCACAGTTGGTTTCGAGGGTTAATTAATGAGAATAAATTCGTCCTTTTAATAAGATGCCAATGTTCAATCAAAGTTGAACTTTTAACCATATACCGAGGTTTATCAACTTAACTGACACAATCCTATTATAAGTCGATAAGTTAATAGATCGGCATAATATATTCCAACGCGATGGTTACTATGTAGTAACTTAACACAATCAATATTCAAAGTTGAACTTTCAATGGTGTGAACGATGGAAGACTTCTTATCACTGAACGTTAATAATCGATAGAGGCAACAATATGAAAAGCCATTTACTTTTATACTGATAATCTCATGACGTCGCATAGAAAAAAAATGCGGAAAAGAGCAAAATACCAACTCCTTATTATGGAAATTAATTACAAAATACAGGGAATAACTTCAAATAAATATTATGACAATAACAAAACAAATCCGACAATTAAAATGAAAATTAACATCGGAGATATCTATAACCTTTCAATAGTATTGATTATGAGCTGACAGATACGAAAGAGCGATAAGAGTAACAAAAAATAATAAAAAGAAAATTGATCGAATAATTATTCCCAAAATTTTACAATTCCACAATGTACAGCTGTATCCACAAAATATGAACTCAACATAAATTGTTCATGTTTCACTGTATGATTTTCAGTAAAGATTATTACTTAGCTCATATTTTGTTGTACCCCACTGCATATTCCCGTGTTAAGATTTTTACGAATATTATAGTTAGATAATTTGCACATCCTTAACAGTTTTGCAGCTTACTTTCTCGTTTTCTAATTTTATTGATATAATTCATTGCGACTCTACATTGTTTACATTTCCTTAATTTGGGGATTATCTTTACATAATTCGCAAGTTTAAAATTTAGTTATTATTTTGGAATTTATTTAACGTTTTATTTACTTACTTGTCCTTTTCTGTTGGATTTTTTTCCTATCTTTTAAAGTATTACTTTCATTTGTTTACCTGTGAGAATTGATCAGTTGATCGATCATAAATGTATTAGTTTAATAATTTATTTACTTCAGGGTTGCATACAACTAATTAATATTTTTGTTTCATAATTATTTTAATTTTCCTTTGAGATACAAATTGTATCGGATTCATTTCAAAAATCATTTGTAATATTTTTAATTATTCTCTCAGGATTATTCTGACGCCATCTAGGGTTTCATAGTTTCATCTTGGTTATTAATGTTATTAAAATTTTGTCTCTTCATTGTTACAGCAATTAATTAATCTGAGTCATCTAAATATCGTCGTATCTGTTTTCCAAGCAATTGTAAGTCATTTCATAAGTAGTTGCATTTTAATAAATGACCTCGTAAATTGTTGTTATTTCTTCGCCCTTCCTTCTTCGATTAGTACGATATAAAATAAGTATATGATACTAGTAAACACTATGTTTGCACTAGTAAAAGTTCTACTTGTCAAAAAGATTGTTACAAAGTTAACATCGGGCCTTAATTAAAACGTTTTTGGTGGAGCGAATTAGTATTTTCATTGGAGAAAATAATTTTCCTTCAACTTTGTTGTATTAAATAGATGCTATTTGCTAAAATTATTTCAAATTGCAACAAAGGTGTGTAAAAAGGCAAACCGACATAATTTTATATCCCCGTGATTTTTATCAATTACCATCATTTTAAATCATTAAATAACCATCTCAGCAAATTGTCGAAATGTCGTTTGAGTCTCTATATTACAGAGGTATGATTTTGAAAATTAATATATAGTTGGAATATTTTTGCATTTTTCACTTTGATTATTTTAGAGTTTTTGATTCAGAATTTATCGCCTTAATTTTGATCAATATAAAGAATATGTAAACTAATTATTTTTCCCCCCAAATCATTCCGAAAATCACATTTTATTTTTTCCTGGACTACATCAATTACCACCCTTGAATGTAGTAGGTATACATATTCAGAGTGTCCAAATGGCTTATGTTTAACATTTAAGTACTGATTGTCTCACTGTTTCTTTCCACCAAACCTGTGTTATGTGACCTGAACATATTTTTTTAATCCTTAACATCGGTATTAGTAAATGATTTCAACGAATTGTACTGTGGCGCCTTTTAAGACTATTTCATACAGTCATCCTAACTCTACGAAATACTACAAAGGGTACTAGGAAAGTCTTGCGATATGATGCAACGATGTATCGTAGGAAGCTGCTTGTTGCTGCATTTTAAGACATGTTCATACGTGCATAATAGCCGCCGCGCCATGTCGATGGGCTCAGTTATTCATAAGCAGTGAGAGTGTAAAGTGCTCGCGATGGCATCGTGGTCACGAAATGAGATAAGGGCAGTTTTGCGTTATTATTTCGTGCGTGGTTTAAACATAGACCAGTGCTGCGAAGAAATGACTCTTGCACTAGGTAATGCTTGTCCACATTGCACAACGATATTCAGGTGGTATAGAGAATACCAAAGGGGAAATTTAACTGTGGAGGATGTTGAGAGGCCGAGAAGGCCACGAACGTCAGTTACGAAAGAAAACATTACTACTGTGAGGAAAATGCTTGGCGAGGACAGGCGAGTGACCTACCAACAGATAGAGGGCACTTCAGGCCTAAATGCAGCACGTTCGATTCTGCATGATCATTTGCACATGAAGAAACTTTGTTCTCTCTGGGTGCCGCATCGACTGACTGAAGAGCAGATGACACGACGTGTGACTTAGTGCCGGGAGATGCTAAAAAAGTTTAATAAGGGACAATCTCGGCATGTGAACAACATCGTGACAGGTAACGAAACTTGGCTGTATTATTACGATGTGCCAACCAAAGTTTGGGTCTTTGATGATAAGGACACACCCGTAGTTGTCAGAAAATCCCGATCTGTAAAGAAGAAAATGATAGCATCTTTCAAATCGAGTGGAATTGTGGAACGCGTCGTTTTGGATACACAGAAGACAGTCACAGCTAAATGGTATACTGAACAGTGCCTATCATTGGATCTATGAACAACCTGCAGCCAAAATCAACAATGGACACCTGGTTCCTCCATCACGATAATTCTCCAGCTCACCGCGCCAAAGCCTGCACCGAATATTTGACCACGACAGGATTGAAACTTCTCGACCACCCTCCCTACAGTCCAGATCTTGCTCCCTGCGACTTTGCACTGTTCCCGCATGTGAAAATGAAGCTAAAAAGGATTCGGTTTTCCAGTAATGAGGACCTTCTGCTGGCTTGAGACAACGAGTGTGCTTTACTCCCTAGTGAAACTTGGCAGAACTGGTTTAGAGGTTAGTTTCGGAGGATAGAGAGGTGTATTGAGCGTAGAGGAAATTACTTTGAAAAAATTAATTAAAATTAATTAATTCAAAGCTCTATTGCAAAACTTTCGTAGTACCCTTTGTAGCTAGTTAGCGCACGAGAAGCAGGTCATAGAATTCTTCACAGATGGAGAATACGGGCTTGTGATATAGCTATCAATCCATAGTTGATAGAGACGTGGCATGGTCGATGACATCGAAAAAACAACTAATAAACATATTTAAAATGTTGGAGAATAAAGTAAGATGAAAGAATCTCCGAAGACTTTAACACAACAGCTCAGTCACCTCTGAATTGCGGTACCCATTATTACTATTACATACATATTATTAAATAAATAAATATACCCAAATAACTTAATTGTGCTAAATTTTTAGTAGTGCTTGTTTAATTTACTACACAAATAGAAAACAATCTCCTTAATTATCTTTAATTATTTAAAAGAGATTTGCTTTCGAAAATAGCTTCTTATTACTTATCGCTGTTTATTATATTCCTAATTAAAGTAATTGTACTAAAATCTTCAAACAAATAGTTAAAATAAATTATTTATCCAATTACAATTAAGACGTTTACTTAACCAAATCACGAGAAATTTGTTCAGTAAATATTTTCAGAATAGCCTCGTTCATTAATCTATATTTATTTAAATTGAACGGATAATATTTGAAAACTAACATTATAACGTTTAAAGTGAACTTGAAGAACACTTTTCGTATAAATTTTTTCCATCAATAACAACGCCTTTGCTAACTTTACAGCGAGAGAGAGGTATTAATATAAAACTTTTCCGCGAAGAACATGTCTGAAAATTAAAGTTTTTATCGCACTACACACAATTGGAGGATGGGTCAATTGTCTTTTGCGAACTGTTGACCTGACGAATTAGCGACGACCTCGTAAACTCATGCAGTCATGACAGACGATGATGAACTCTGAGATAACAAACAAATTAGTAACAAATATTACAGTGTTATTTGGTACATTTGTTTTCCAATAAAAGTAATTTATAAAGTCAATATCGAATTACGATAATATGTATATAATTGTCGTGATGAATTTACACAAATATTTAAGATTATTTATATTTATACACTTCCGTCGAAAAGTTAATTACGTTTTACGTATTACTACGACTATATATTTATCGAAAACTATAATAAAGATAATAATTTTATTGTGTAACGCATTTTTAAATTCAAGCAGAATAACAAAATCCTAACAGAAATTTGAACTGACCACAAGTTAACAACGTTAAATATTTTTGCAACGTTTTAAAATCAATAGATGTTAAGGGATTGAAAAAGTTTGGTCTAACAACAAATTGCAAAAAATAATTTTATCTGTACAAGACATTGAATTTATGAAATTTGGAGGAACTATATATATGGTATAAGCCATTATGTCTGAGTTGTATAATTACTAATCATATCTATGCTTCCATCAAGTGTAAAGAGGATGTAATAATTGGCATAATAAGACAAATATTCAAGCGTATTAATTCAACGCATTTGGTGATGAAACATCTTGCTTCTAATGCTTCATCGTATTTGCCAAACTTAATATTTTATTCGATCCTGTTGGAGATGTCCGACAAGTATCGCAATAGATACTTGCTTCTGTCAATTGTAGAATATGCATGTAAACGTACATATATGTTATAGATTAGCACGGACCATAAAGAATCTATTTTATTGAGTACATCATTTATTTCACAAATTTGAGTTATTTGAGACATTATTTAATAATAATAATACATACCTTCTCGCAATAGTTTAACGCCAGTTACAGAGGACATTAGTAGCAAAAGTAGAAAGTCCAGTTAAGTTAAAAAAATTGAATTAATAAATAATAAAGCGAATGAATGCATCTTTGTGAAAGTTAGCAGACAAGGTAAATAATCAAACAATAATAATTTACTAAATAATGCAATAATTTACTAAAAAGGAATACCGAACAAACAACGCGAGTCTTTACTAAAATGTACTAATAAGCAGCTCTAAAAAATTTCTTCTAGGTTTCAGAAACTAAGATTAGTTTTTAATCAATTATATATTTTCCATTTTGCTCAATGACCTTTTGCCATCTTTCTTTCAGCTGCATGATTCCGCGCTCATAAAATATCTGGTCCTTATCAGCAAAAAAGTGAACCAGGTGCGAGTGAAGGTCATCGTCATTTGTGAAAGTTTTACCATTCAAAGAGTTCTGCAAACTGCGAAATAAATGGTAATCAGATGGTGCTAGATCAGGGCTGTATGGGGGATGTGGCATCACTTCCCAGCCAAGCTCCAATAGTTTCCCACGAGTTACCAAAAATGTGTGAGGCCTTGCATTATCTTGGTGGAAAACTACACCTTTCCGATTTGACAATTCTGGCTGTTTTTCTTTGATCCAATTTTATTAATTGTTGACAGTAAACATCAGAATTGATCGTTTGGTTCCTTGGAAGCAGCTCAAAAAACACAACACCTTTGTAATCCCACCAAACTGACAGCATGACCTTTTTTGGATGCAATTCAGCTTTCGATGTGGTTTGAGCTGGTTTATCGTGTTTGCTCCATGATCGTTTTCGAACTATGTTACTGTACAGGACCCGTTTTTCATCACCAGTGATGATTCTTTTTAAGAAAGGGTCGGTTTCATTTCGTCTAAGGTGCATATCGCAAAAGTTGATTCTTTGTGTTAAATGAATTTCTTTCAATTCGTGAGGTACCCAAATATCAAGTTTCTTAACCAGCTCAAGACATTTTAAATGTTTTTCAATTGTTGTGTGCGATACATGTAGCCTCTCTGCAACCTCTCGAACAGTGATATGACGATCCTCTACAATTATGACTTTGATTTGGTCATCATCAACTTCAGTAGGAAGAACCAGAACGTTACTCATCTTTGAGGGAAAAATCTCCAGAACGGAATTTTTTATACCAATTTATACTCTGTTAAGCAATTAGCACCATAAACTTCACATATCTTTTTGTGAGACGTAGCAGCTTTCTTTCCTTTACGGAAATAAAATAGTAAAATATGTCGAAAATGTTCGTTTCTGCACTCCATTTAAAATTAACCCACAACTAATAGCTTTAATAAAAATCACGCACTACTTGCTTCTGAAGTTACGTCAATGTGACTAGTATCACGCGACAAACGGTAAAGTACAGCACTAACATACGTTATACAAAAAATAAAGCAACGCTCTCTATCAGTAAAAACCGAAAGTACTTAGTTGCCAACCCAATACATATAATAAAACTATATTGGCTTATAAAGCGAAAGAATTTATCCAAAGTAGTGCCAATTCGGTTGACTACTTCAAACTAAATTTCCGATGTTAAAAAGGAATCATTCTATTATTAATAACACCCTATCAACTACATATGTTTCACCGATATCACGGATCGTCAGGTTGATTTGTGTTATTAATGAACGATTCCTTCTGAGTGTATTATCATATCTTTCGATACAGAAAATAATGAATAATATCATATCTCCCTCTCTCGACCAATACATAAATGTATTGACCGACAAAGCAAGAACGCTTCTATCTTACAGATCGGAGACTATGTTTCCAGTGTATAATAGACAGAAACTTACATCTAGGCTTTATGCCAATTAAAGAATGTTAAAAAGGAATCATTCTATTATTAATAACACCCTATCAACTACATATGTTTCACCGATATCACGGATCGTCAGGTTGATTTGTGTTATTAATAAACGATTCCTTCTGAGTGTATTATCATATCTTTCGATACAGAAAATAATGAATAATATCATATCTCCCTCTCTCGACCAATACATAAATGTATTGACCGACAAAGCAAGAACGCTTCTATCTTACAGATCGGAGACTATGTTTCCAGTGTATAATAGACAGAAACTTACATCTAGGCTTTATGCCAATTAAAGAATGTTAAAAAGGAATCATTCTATTATTAATAACACCCTATCAACTACATATGTGTCACCGATATCACGGATCGTCAGGTTGATTTGTGTTATTAATGAACGATTCCTTCTGAGTGTATTATCATATCTTTCGATACAGAAAATAATGAATAATATCATATCTCCCTCTCTCGACCAATACATAAATGTATTGACCGACAAAGCAAGAACGCTTCTATCTTACAGATCGGAGACTATGTTTCCAGTGTATAATAGACAGAAACTTACATCTAGGCTTTATGCCAATTAAAGAATGTTAAAAAGGAATCATTCTATTATTAATAACACCCTATCAACTACATATGTTTCACCGATATCACGGATCGTCAGGTTGATTTGTGTTATTAATGAACGATTCCTTCTGAGTGTATTATCATATCTTTCGATACAGAAAATAATGAATAATATCATATCTCCCTCTCTCGACCAATACATAAATGTATTGACCGACAAAGCAAGAACGCTTCTATCTTACAGATCGGAGACTATGTTTCCAGTGTATAATAGACAGAAACTTACATCTAGGCTTTATGCCAATTAAAGAATGTTAAAAAGGAATCATTCTGTTATTAATAACACCCTATCAACTACATATGTTTCACCGATATCACGGATCGTCAGGTTGATTTGTGTTATTAATGAACGATTCCTTCTGAGTGTATTATCATATCTTTCGATACAGAAAATAATGAATAATATCATATCTCCCTCTCTCGACCAATACATAAATGTATTGACCGACAAAGCAAGAACGCTTCTATCTTACAGATCGGAGACTATGTTTCCAGTGTATAATAGACAGAAACTTACATCTAGGCTTTATGCCATTTAACATTCTTTAATTGGCATAAAGCCTAGATGTAAGTTTCTGTCTATTATACACTGGAAACATAGTCTCCGATCTGTAAGATAGAAGCGTTCTTGCTTTGTCGGTCAATACATTTATGTATTGGTCGAGAGAGGGAGATATGATATTATTCATTATTTTCTGTATCGAAAGATATGATAATACACTCAGAAGGAATCGTTCATTAATAACACAAATCAACCTGACGATCCGTGATATCGGTGAAACATATGTAGTTGATAGGGTGTTATTAATAATAGAATGATTCCTTTTTAACATTCTTTAATTGGCATAAAGCCTAGATGTAAGTTTCTGTCTATTATACACTGGAAACATAGTCTCCGATCTGTAAGATAGAAGCGTTCTTGCTTTGTCGGTCAATACATTTATGTATTGGTCGAGAGAGGGAGATATGATATTATTCATTATTTTCTGTATCGAAAGATATGATAATACACTCAGAAGGAATCGTTCATTAATAACACAAATCAACCTGACGATCCGTGATATCGGTGAAACATATGTAGTTGATAGGGTGTTATTAATAATAGAATGATTCCTTTTTAACATTCTTTAATTGGCATAAAGCCTAGATGTAAGTTTCTGTCTATTATACACTGGAAACATAGTCTCCGATCTGTAAGATAGAAGCGTTCTTGCTTTGTCGGTCAATACATTTATGTATTGGTCGAGAGAGGGAGATATGATATTATTCATTATTTTCTGTATCGAAAGATATGATAATACACTCAGAAGGAATCGTTCATTAATAACACAAATCAACCTGACGATCCGTGATATCGGTGAAACATATGTAGTTGATAGGGTGTTATTAATAATAGAATGATTCCTTTTTAACATTCTTTAATTGGCATAAAGCCTAGATGTAAGTTTCTGTCTATTATACACTGGAAACATAATCTCCGATCTGTAAGATAGAAGCGTTCTTGCTTTGTCGGTTAATACATTTAGGTATTGGTCGAGAGAGGGAGATATGATATTATTCATTATTTTCTGTATCGAAAGATATGATAATACACTCAGAAGGAATCGTTCATTAATAACACAAATCAACCTGACGATCCGTGATATCGGTGAAACATATGTAGTTGATAGGGTGTTATTAATAATAGAATGATTCCTTTTTAACATTCTTTAATTGGCATAAAGCCTAGATGTAAGTTTCTGTCTATTATACACTGGAAACATAGTCTCCGATCTGTAAGATAGAAGCGTTCTTGCTTTGTCGGTCAATACATTTATGTATTGGTCGAGAGAGGGAGATATGATATTATTCATTATTTTCTGTATCGAAAGATATGATAATACACTCAGAAGGAATCGTTCATTAATAACACAAATCAACCTGACGATCCGTGATATCGGTGAAACATATGTAGTTGATAGGGTGTTATTAATAATAGAATGATTCCTTTTTAACATTCTTTAATTGGCATAAAGCCTAGATGTAAGTTTCTGTCTATTATACACTGGAAACATAGTCTCCGATCTGTAAGATAGAAGCGTTCTTGCTTTGTCGGTCAATACATTTATGTATTGGTCGAGAGAGGGAGATATGATATTATTCATAAATTTCCGATGCTATTATTTTAGATTCTCGAACAATATCAGATGCCTAAATTGTTGAAATTTTTACAAAAATATAATTAGTCGTTCTCGTTATGCAAAGCCACACTTCAAACCAATAACATAAGTTGCCTAACCTAGAAAATAACATTTCCAACTTCCAATCAATTGAAGACTTTTGGTCAATAGTATCGTAGACAGTATAACAATGGCTAAGAGGCTAAAAATCAAGAACAATCGTCACGTGGAATTAAAAAAAAATTAAATTAGATAATAATGGCAACGGTCTGACGACGAATGTCGCAAACTATAAAAGTAGGCAATATTACAATTTTATACTACGACAATCCAAATATTACCACTTTCGTTCGAATTTAGTTACAAGAAGAAGTATGTTCTGAAGCATCAAATCTGACGAGAGCTCGAAGGAAAAACCACTTACGGACATCACAACGCGAGACACATCCAGAAATTATTGCAGCGAAAATCTATGAATAATCATATTATTATGTATTTGTTGAAATGATTACTTGATAAAAAATCAAACATCGAAACAAAAAAAATTAGTTTCCAATAATTTATTTTATTATTAACTACGTAAATAGACTTACTAATGATCTCCAAACATATATTACAAATATTTGTAATTAACACTGATTACTGTCATTACAATCAATTCCAGTATCACTAATAATATCTCACGCATGATCCCAGCCACTTATATTGTACATACACATATATTCACGGCAAGTTTCCAATATTCATGTTCTAGAACTTTCACAAGTTATTCTCGTAGTTTCTTTAACTTCCGTTACAATATATATATATAACAATCCTCAAAAGTAATAATGCACTAAGGATTTGACAATTCGACTTCACATTTTTAAATATAAAATGAAATTTCAATTAACTTACTACAAGTCTCCATATTATGTTATCTATGAGCAAAGAAAGTGCCTAATTACTAGTCATGCCAATTTTGAGGTGCGCTCCAGTGGCGTACCAGGTCAACGCGCAGCTTTCTCCCTCCCGATTTGCAGTTTTCACAATTTCGTCTGCGATATTACGAGCGACGCGTATTTGTTTTACAACAGATTATAATATATAATAATAATGTCACAGTTAAATGTATCTGAAAAATGACCATTGTCCAGCTAAGCAAATAAGTTAATAAGTGGATATTCAGATTTAATTTTCAATGGCGCAAAAGTAAATGTACAGTTTGCGATATGTTCTTAATGTGGTTGACCAAAAGCCACTGCGAATGATACGTCAAGAGTACAAAGCACATATCAAAAAAAAACTGTAAAATCGTAAAATCGAACGAGGAATTTATATTTCATGTATGTGTGACAATAATTTTGTGTAATCTACCATTTACTTCATTATCCAATGAATAATGTTATTCATTCTGGAATACATACACGAAATATCCGTTACCATGTCGGACAGCATTACATAATATTCTACGGTTTGTTCGTGATCGCATTGCATATAGGATTAAATCCAAAACAACAGATCGTAAACCACTTTGGTGTTAATGCTATGGTACGTATAGTGAAACCACTTCAATCATCATCTTCAATTTTATTAACTTCCAGAACAGTACAACACTGTATTGCCGAAGTAATTTCAGAGTTAGTTACATGGGAAAATTTTGAACTTTCAAACTATTAATATTTATGAGTGATGGTGCCGCAAACATACTTTCTGTAATCGGTCTCTTAAAAAAATATTGTGTTAACTTATTACATGCTACGTGTAAAATTCATTCTTTCAGTCTTGTGCCAAAAACTATTCAACTGTTTTGTCCTGACGCAGGCTTCTATAGCGCATACAAAAGCACTGTTTGTCAAATCCCCAAAACGTGTTCGCGACTGTGGCCCTGAACTAACAGAGTCGATTCTTACATGTTGCGGAACATGGTTACAGGCAACGTTTTACTGTTATAAATATTTTGAGGTTATGAAGAACGTGGATTTCAAATTCGATTCAAAAGAAGCTGCAACTATCAAGCAAAGCCAGTCAAAATTTCAAATAGGCGGGTTAAAACAGATTTAAATATTATTCGAAACAATTACTTCGGATTAGTGGAAGCAATAAAAAAATTAGAAAGTCCTTCGCTGTCGTTAGTGGAATCTTTCAAAATAGTGAAATACCGCCACGCACAGCTACGCACGATAGAAAACGCAAAAAATTCTTGTCTTATATGGAAGTTCGAAGGATTCAGATGTTGCCACATTAAGACAAATTTGTGAAGATGCGTCTACAGGTCCGTTAAATTGTTTTAAAGATTATTTTAATTATGGAAATATTACGTCAGTAGATGTAAAACTCTCATTTTCTGCATATAAACATATTTTTCCCACACAACACTCGGTTTGTTGAAACAACTGTGAAAACAAACCCAATGTTGCAAATATTTTACCGAAGTTATCCACTTTGTGACTTCACGTAAGAAGTTTAAAACGGTATGTATTCCACTATGTTTTATAAATTTGCAAGTTATTATTTCTTTTGTGTACACCTCAATTTGGTTTCTCTGCTAATTACTTTTTTAGAGGACTAGTCTACATACGCATATATATATATATATATATATATATATATATATATATATTGCTGAATACGAGTATGTATATATGTATATTACATTTATTATTGTTTTATCATATTAGCAGGTTACTGTTGGATACTTATAAATGGGATTGAATAATAATTGAATCTACGACTTCCGCCATAATGCAAAAATTCTTTGTTAAAATTAGTATACACCATTTTATAGCAATGACAAAAATTGATATCCATTTTTTGGCGTAATAAATGACACATACAATAAATCATACGTAAATAAAATTACAGTTTGTTTCAGGCGCAAAAATTTTGTCCATTAAAACCAAACAATATACAAAATTACACATTCGGCATGATATTTCTTAAAAATTTCTATACTTTCAAGTACGACGTCGAAAACAAAGAAGTCTGGCAGGTACAGAAATCGATAACCGTCGCGAGCATTTAAAATATTAAGAAATTTCTCTACCATCTATACCGCGATAAAGACCAAACTAACATCAGCACGACAGATTCCGCATTTCGTACGCCATTGTTGCCCTAGTACGTACGACATATTGTACGTTTGCTTTCCTATCAGGGAGGTTTGTTGAACTCTCTATAACCACCCGCACATACACCGCATTATATGCATTATCATACCGAATACAGTTGGTTTTGAACCTTAATATCTACCGCTTTGATAAAGCACTTATGTATTATGTATAATGTATCTAATAGCTTCAATCCAGTAATACCTTCGTGTGTACATTGATGGTTGCGCTTTTATTTAGACGGAAGAATAGAAGCAGTGTGTGTTGTGACGTCTAATTATGTTAAATTCAAGTCAATATATACTACTTTCCATTATCTTGGATATTAATCATGCAATAAATTCCTTCGGGTTATACATATTTAATATTTAACTCTAAGGAGGTGTTATTAACCCAGTTTCCTTAATTTAGACATATCGATGGCTTTGTTCAAATAACATACCTACCTATATACGACTTGAAAATTATTTTAACCTTTCTTGTATATAGGTTTATTTATAGCAGTCATTTTTCTTTGGATCCCATAAGTGCAGGTATTAAGCTTTAATAATAATAGTAGTCTTTATTGTTCAGAAGTCATAGATCAATTACAGAACAACATGTACAAAAACTAGAATTAATATACATATAAATACGCATATATAAGAATCAAAGTTTCAAAAGTAATTGAGCCCAACAAAATAAAATAAATGGCCGATATGAAAGACAAAAAAAAGATGCAATGAATGTTAAAAAAATAAATGCAGGAGTAGGTATTATAAGAATGTTAACTGGTTAGTAATAAAAAATAAAAAGATCAGTTTCAGGATAGGTTTTCTTTACATAAGGTGTCGCTTTAAAATATTCATTTCCTATTTGTAAATACCACGTTCTTGCCAAGTCTTCACATTGACACTATACGTATTTCGCAGTTTTCTTTTCTACTTATCAGAATCTACATGTGGTTTCTTTTGTTAAAGCCTTACTATCCATATGCGTACTGACCTTAGAGTATCCTGTTAGAAAAGCCACTATAATTCTAACATTCTGATTCTGATCCTACTGAGTAAGGCAGTTGTAAATTTAAGCATCTGTCCTCTAAGGGAACTGTTTAACCTATATTCGACGTGGAAAGCTCTTCCGCCTTTTCCGAAATCTATTTTTAGATCACTTTGTTATAGCTTTTCAATATTCCTTTTTACAATGCCATATGGAAATCTCAAATAAAACGTGTCATTTTTTCGTTAGCTCTGTAGTTCTCTCCTTTAGTTCTCTGGCTATTGTCACCTTTTTGTGACTACTGATCTACTACTTTTCTGAACCCTGGCATCGCACAACTTCCTCATAAGGAAATCCACTTTATCTTCAATAAACTAACGGCGGTTAGTACCGTGGTGTTGGCTGTTAAGAGATTTACCTTGCCTTAGCTTGTAAACTACTGACCTTGACATTGACAATCTTGTACGCAATTTACGCCATATTTATAATGTTACTTCTGGCCCTTTATACAAAAATGTATGAGATAAACGGATAGATGATAAGGTCGATGAAGCAACTTTAAACGATGAACAAGATCCTTCACCCTTCCTTATAGTGTAGTGTAAGTAATACAGCTACTTTCAAATAGTTTTTAATTCATAACCAAAGTTAGTTTCAACTAAAACTGATTGATTTTGCAATGTTTTAAAATCAGCCATTCGGCAATTGTAAAGCGAATGTACAAATAAAAGTCTTAGTCTTACAAAAAATGTTGAATTTGGATCCCCCATAAATTAGCCTGATAATATAGGGTGACCTTTATTTTAAAGCTACATTCATGCCATTGTGAATGAAGTAGCACATCATCCAACTTGGTTTCATCCAACATGTGCGGCATTGTTCCAGCAATAGCGACTTGAATGTGGCCCTCGAGCTCGTCCAAAGTGGTTGGCTTGTTAGCGAAGACTAAGGACTTGACGTAGCCCCAGAGAAAAAAATTGAGGCGTGTCAAGTCGCATGATCGCAGCGACTAATTAATGAATGCTCGCCGTGAAATGACCTACTCTCCAAATTTCTCTGCCACAACTTCGAGCATTGCATCGCTTGTATGGCATGTAGATGTCTTGTTAGAAGCTCTGGCCACAGAAAGTCGGTGACGGTGTCTCCTTCCTCAGAAATAAGGTCCGAAGAAGCCGCCGTGACATAAACCGCACCTAACAGACAATCTTTGTGGATGCATTTATGTTTGGTGGAACACTTGTGGATTGCGGTCGCTATAATAACGGCAATTTTGCTTGTTGACATAGCCGCTGAGCCAAAAATGGGCCTCGTCCGAGAAGATGACTTATTCGCCAAAACCCGGATCTCTGACCAACATTTCCAGCGTCCAATTAACAAACTCACGGCGTTGTCTATGGTCGTCCAGCTTCACTTCTTGCATTAGCACAATTTTATACCGCAAAACCGCAAAATAAGCCGGATTGACTCTCTGGCGATGCCCAATTCAACTGACCGGCGCCGAATCGACATTTCCGCGCCTCCTTCGCTACTGCTTCCGCTACAGCGGCTATGTTTCCTTCACTTCGCACTTCGATCTTAAGATTCAAAAGAGTGTACTCACGCTCAAACTTTTCCACGGTGCGACAAATTGCCTGCTCACTGAAGCCATGATGATGACCGATCTCACGACGAAATTCATGTTGCGCATTTACAACTGAGCCGGAACTTCGATAATATTTTCTAATAATTTCCACACTTTCGAGAAACGTGAAACGATGCATAATGAAATGGCAAATCTTACTGAATATTTTGACAGCCGGGTCATTGGTAACTTCGACAGCTGCTGAAATATAACAATTGGAAAAACTATCATTAACATCTAATCACCTTTTACTTACTGAAATAAATTTCACCGAATATTCATTCCTGAAGCAAGTAATCATTTTGTTTGTTATACCAATGGATGGCATGAAAAAATACTTGATGGAATTCTTTTTGTTGATTTTTTTATTAGGTGAACACATTATCACAGGCCACTATTATAGTGATATACCAAAAGTGACAGGTTATCGTTTTCTTTTATCCCATTGTAAAATTTTGTTGTATCTTTTAAATGTTTCAATATTGGTTTCACAGTGTATTTGCACGTTTCTAACGTACTGAGATGCGCTAAGGGCTAGTCTTAATATATGGTTTTGAAATTGTCCGAATTTTCTGATATATGTTTTCTTTGCGTGTAGTCATTAAGGCGATCCTAGTATATGATACGTTTCAGTGTGGAGTTGGTGAGAATTGTCGCCTGTTGCCCAAAGACTAGCGCATGCATGCTACCGAATCGACCATTCTATTGTCGAGCAGACACGTTTATTCAGCTCTATTTATGAGCCATCCTTATTTTCCAGATATGCTCCAACAATTATCTTTTAAAAGAACATGAGACTGATAATTTTCGACACACTAAATATACTAATATACTTTCAAGAGATTATGTAGGAAATTTTACCTGCTCCAAACATCTTAATTATTTTCTTCTGCTTTAGCAGCAATAATTCATAAACATTTTCACTAAAAGAAAGAAAAGTATAATGCATAGCAACATGAGCATAAATATATAAAATGCAAATAGTTGCTGTTATATAATTACATAATAACTGCTTACGTTTAAAAATAACAAATGACTCAAACACGGACTAAACAAGCCATAATAAAATTCACGCAATAAATATTTAATAACAATTCGGTTGTCATGCACCAGAAGGTGTTTCGTTTCGTTTAAATGGTATTTATACTTTAATAAACCTCGAATTTACTATATAAGCAAAACCAATTAATAAATCTGCTGTAAATTAAAGGAGTTATTTGATGAATTTAACAAAAACTCCTTTTTTTATAATATCCTAACATTTCACATACCTTCTACATTATATATATAAGAAATATAAATATTGCAACATCTATTTTTAATTATATAAATTGTATATACTTAAATATTAAAACTCAGTATGTATATATTTATCAATTTACGTAAAAATAGGAAAGAATGCTTAAAAATACTATTCATCGCTTTTAATGTCCCAATTTGAATGCTGTAAATAATAAATACTTTGACCTGAATAAAGTTTTAATGTTATAATGAAGAAACTATTTTCGTTATACTTCTGTATTTCACGAATTTTTATCGAATTAATTAAATAAATTCACAGAAAATTATTGTTTTTAAATTAGTACATGAACGACGATTAGCCTTATGTAATTGTTTTACTCAAAATCGTCTTAGTGTTTGAACTTTCCCCTCAAGAATGACATGGAAAATTGCACTGCAGTACATGGAAAAAATTATTATGTTGACGATTATAAATTTAATATCTGTTTCTTGCTCGCACGTATAAAACCGCAAATCGAGATTTCCATAAACGTTTTAAAACATTATTAAGGATTACATATCAGTAATAATAATAATAATAGGTAAACGTTTTTTTTACTTTTTTAAAAAGATTGCAAAATATTATACAAGTATTGCATCACCTCCGATATATAGATGCAAGCTACGCACAAGCGGTTTTGAAATTAATTACAGTACTTTCTTTTGAGTGAGTATATAACTGGGTCGTACATTTTTTTCTACTTGTCATAATCACGGAAACGAAATTTTGTGGGTGTAAAATGTTCCATGGCTTTGTTACTAACCCCTTCTCGCCGTAAAATGAGAACCAGTATTAATTATTTCTCCACAACACTGAAAGATATCGAGAGAAGAAATATCTTCCACCTTCGAAACGAGAAATAATTTAAAAATCGCGTCGTTCTGAAATTGGTTCGAAACGTCAATACCCTGAGATAACTAGCTCGTAGTCAAGCGCTCTTACCACTATGCTATTCCGGCCTTTTAACTGTTGTTAAGTTATGTAAATTAATAAATCAATTAGCAATGTCTATTCCTATTTGATTTCTTCGTTTCATATTACCTGGAAAGAGTTCGTAAAAATAATTGGAAATCTATGGCATACTGTTAAAAAAGTTGCCTTATTTCTAATGTTTACGACAGTTAAAATTTGTAGACAAATATTATCAAGCTTCTCTTCATTTCACTGCATATAAACTAATCGTCCAGTTTTTTTCGTAGTTTGCTGTTATGGCCGAAATGTTGTAATATCTCACCTTAGTGTTCGTATTCCTTTGATAAAAAATGGTATGTTTTAATTCTTTAATATGACCGCAATATCGTAATTTTTATAATATTATTTTGAAAATTGGTATGTAATTAGTTAGGAGGAGGAGAACTTAAATTAAATTATAACCATAATCTAATTACTTAAAAAGTACAAAAATAAAAATACTCTAGTCTAGATGTTTTTGTGCTCCCAACTACGCGGATTAAAGCGCTCATCTATTAAAAATCCGCTATCCAGTTATATCAATTCTAATGAACTCAAAAGGCCCAGGTGATTTTAAAAAGATACTACGAAGATTAAATCAATAACATTAACTAAGCACAGAGTTTGTAAGTCGGAATAAAATTAATTGGATTGTAAGCAAATTTAAGCAACTGCTTAAGTTTCCCGGGGTGAATGGAATTTATTCTGCATTACTGCAAATGAAATCGGAAGTATTGATACAACATTTGCGTAAAATCTTCAAAACTTGTGTTGCTTACTAATACGTACATATTGCATGGTAAAAGGTAAAGGTAAAAGGATCATTTACATACAGTAGGTAGAGTAACGAATCAAACTCCAAAATTGTACAAACCAATTAAGGTATCATCTTGTTAAAAATTTTAGAAATGTAGACAGGTACATACAGAAGGAGTTCCTAGTAAAATCTCGAAGAGATAGGCAAAATGCATACCAATCGAAAAAATCAGAGTTTAAACGAGGTATTTTGAAAGTCGATTGGAAACAAAGAAGCGATAACTACATTCGCAGATATAGAGATATTTAATAGTGCTACGACAAAATCTTTAGTAGAGGCCTGGGAAAAGAATGAATGGATCTACTACCACCAGATTTTTCCACAAAAAATGCTTTGAACGATGGCCCTATGTGTATTCAAAAGAAATAGGCTAAAAATGACTTCATTACATTCTCATATGTACAATTACAGAATTATATTACTGCTTCGACTTCTTTCTACGGAATATAAAACGATGAAATCAAACATTACGAGGGGAATATAGATTTTTACCTGCAAATTCATATATAACAATAAAAATAACAAAAAACAGATAGCAAAACAATCTATATGTCCCTGCTTTATTATAGATTTATTCAGACGTTCAGGACACTTGCGAATACCACTAGAAAAAAGTCTTTCGCATACACAACAAAATTCGTACAACCTTTATCACTTCCTCGTCTGACTTAAATTTCTCCCAGACCTTGCTTAATCGCTTCAAAAAGAAGATAATCGCAGGGTTATAAGTCTGAACTATATCACGGACACATTCCACCGCAAATATACGAGTGTTCTTTATGTTAAACGGTAATTATTATGGAAAAAAGTAATGTCTGCGTCGTTTTGTTCTTATAAAGTCTCTGACTTTATAGCCAGAATTGAAGCGTTTATATTCGAGAATACTTCGGCTAACATTTTGCTTACTCACACAGGCTTGTTTACTTTCTGGAATGTAGTATATAGAGTAAAAAAATCATCTTCACTTTGAAAACGTTAAAGAAGATTTTGCAAAATTCGAACTCGTTTCTGCATTTGTTCGTCCGATAAATCTTTCGGCACATACCGCCCACTAACTTTGTTAAAATTCAGCTTCTCACAAACAATAACCGAAACATTGCAAACACTTTTTAACAAACTAATCAATTCGCCGATTTTTATCCACCTGTTCTCCAAAATAAGCTCGTCCACCTGTCGAATCGTCAAACAACTGATTGCAGTAACAAGTCTTGCAGCTTGGGATAATGTGACACACGTTTACGGCTTCCATAGACGAATTACACCAATTTAATGTGGAGCTTCTTGAGAAAGATTCTTCCCAAATTACGTTGGTGGCTGATAATAAATTTTGGCAGTTCTGTTACCTTCAGCACATAAAAATTTGTTAATAATCCGTTGTGGGACAGTAACAGGTACATCTTCCAGTGACATCTTGAGAAATTTAGGTCAAATCTATACTCTCTCATAATTTCCTCTTAGTTCATTTTTAATTAAAAACTTGAGCAATGTAGAACTTTTGATCAATGTTGAAATAAATGAAATAAATCCGTTGCCTGATATGTTGACACATTTGTAATTCCTCCATAAATTTGTTACAAGAAAATATGTTAGACCTAGTGGAGAGTGACAAATTGTATAGTGTAATTTACGTTCAAATTGCGTATTTTTCCGAAAAGTAGACCGCGAAAGTCGAGGAAACCAACCCGACCAGTTATACTCTTTCTCTTCGTCAACGTGCGACAATAAAACGGTCGTTCTGAATAAGGTAATTGCTGCAATTATTGGTCGATACAAAATCGAATAACATGCAGCACCGTATCTATTTACAGTACGTTTGTTAGGTAAATAAAAAGGTATGCACCGTCCATACACACACTGAACGAGTAACCTATGAATATTTAAAACTTCAACGTGGTCGTTGACACTGATTTGAATATTTTACAATTGTTCCAATTTAGAGAAATATATGTAACTTACTGAAATGAAAGTTCTTTTGTCAAGCTATTATTACGGGTAGGTGTGTGTTGTTCAATACCTGTAATTACAGATAATACAAAGTTTTGCATCTACACTCACTGTCTGAATTCATCAATAATAATAATCCTTTTCTAAATCCATTTCTCTTTGCGGATACAATTAGGTACTGATAATGTGCTTAATCTAAAACTTTTGAATTTTCACTTTCGTAATTTGTAGAATTTTGCATGCATTTTTCTTCGCATATTTAAATATAATGTGTATATACTTATATATACGTATATGATTTTCAATACTTTCACTTGTAAAGATTTTGCCATCTGGTTTTAAGTCTCGCATTGACTTGATTTGTTCAGAATTGCCGTTTAAGTTAATGCATACGCATAAACTTGCACATATGGTTTCGATGGCTTTCGATGTTCGCTTTTGTTTAAATGTTCTATGTGTATAGGATTTTTGACGTTAAACCTGTTGATAATTTGCGCCGTATTTCCAAAGTGTAGAAATGTAAACTTTCCAACTTCTTTATTTTTAAACAATATATAATCAATGTTAAATACGTTGTTTACAATTGTACACAATTCTTGTTTAGTTGATATAATGAAAGAAATTTTTAAAAATAAATAAAATTTCTTCGGTTTTCTTTTTGTTACCGCGTGGTGAGTAATGGAAAATTATTGAATGACCGAAATGCATTTTTAAGAGAAACGCGGTGATTAAAAGATATTACTGTAGAATAGTTATTAATGAAAAAAATAGTAAACAGTACATAATTTTTTTTATCAGAGTTTTTACAGTCAAAAAAGGTTATAACCTAACTCCTGAATATTCACTTGTTTTTTACTTACGTAAATGTAATTTTCATAAAAGCTACTGAAATACGAAGTAATTTTTACGTTATTGAACATAAAATAAAAGGACAATTTAGTTCTTTTAGTTCTCATAGTAACTACCTTCTGCAAAAGGCTTTATTATTTGTAAACCATAAACGTTTCTCAACTATAATGTGTATAAATGCTTATGTAACAAAAAAGAAACAATTCTCACAGAAAAAGTATATATTTTTAACTTTGTACAAATGCTTATTTGGTTGAAAATAATAAATAATTTAACATTGACTTGCCGCCCCACGTAAACGAATTCATTCTGCAATTCGCTTCTAGTAGGCCTCCTGTGGAAGCTCATTTTAAGCAACTCGTAGGGCATCGTGTAGTTGTAAGTTCATTGGAAAATTAAGAAACATACCAACCCTTCAACCTATCATATTTCAGATATGTTCTATGTGTTAATTAATGTTGGCTTCTTACAGGTACCATAATGTAATAGGTGGAACATGAGGACGGGTATTGTTCTGTGTAATGTGCCGCTATTTAGCCCTTGGATATATTGTAAAGCGAGTTGCTCCACTTCGCAAATGTACCTTTGAGCACAAAATTTGGTTTAAAAATATATACTTTTACTGGGTGACTTGTTTTTTCAACGTAATATACTAATAAGATTTCGGTGGCAAAATTTTTTATTCATATGCATAAAGAACTCTTTTAACCATATTTTAATTGTTAAGTAGCGGAATGACAAAACTAGTAAGTGGAATCCATCTACAACGTTGCCGATTTTTTCATGGCTAACTATGAAAAAAAATTTTGTGACTTAGATCTTCACAATTAACATATATTCTATATAATTAATGATAAGAAATAGTATCAGTTAATCTACAATTATTGTATTAGAAAACTATAGAGCATTTACAAAGTGGAAGAATGCAACGAAATGTTGCTGATGTGTTCTCAAGCTTCATTTCTAGACTTTGTAAACTGGAGGTAATACTAATAAAAATTTATTAAACGACCAAAAGATAAAGTCCAAAAGTGGACAAAAAACAAAATTACTATAGAATTACAATAGTTAATACATAACTGAAAACTATAATACATTACAAAGCTTACAAAAGCATACTTATATATCAATATCAAGGCAAATGCATATCAAGAAGATTGAAATTCCATGCCGATTGTACCACAGGTGCCTTTAACAAAATGTTGGTCTTAGCTGTAAAGATATGAATCACTGATTCGATCTTGATCCCAGGCGCGGTACGAGAAAAGCCACATTTGACAGCAAATCGGGTGAATAAACTGTGCCAGTAACACTCAGTATGAATAGAGCGCTAATGGTCTTTCTCCTTTCAGAGAGTGAGACGATGTCATGACGCTCGAGCAACTTGTTGTAATCAGTTCCACGGACAAGATATCGTCCATCCCATTTAAAGCAAAGATATTTCAAGAATTTGCGTTGGATTCACTCTAAAAGGTTAGTCTGAACACCATTGAAAGCGCAAAGAAAGAGTTTTAATTGTATCAATATTAGCAAAACTTTTGCATATACGAATAATAAATCACAGAGATCTAGAAGCCGCAGCTGTCACATCAAGGACAAGATCAGGGAAAGTCAATTCTTCATCAAATTTCACACCCAAGTCTTCTCTGATAAATTTGAATGTCATCGGCGTAAATTAATACAGGATCGACACACTTAATAAGCTTATCTGTGAAAATATTAAATAAAAGTGGTCCAAGGTTTGACCCCTGCGATACTCTTGCAGTGGAACAGAAAAGCCAAGGCCTAAACCCATTGTGATCTACATAATTGACCCTATTAAATAAATAAGACTGAAACAGTCTCAGCAAAGATCTACCGATGCCAGAGGCAAATCTAAGGTTGGCAAACCAGAAGCTAAGTTTGGGAGGACAGATTCAGTAGAATAGATGCTGGATCGCTGTACCCTTTAACAATCGCCTTGTGCGACAAACTACCAAAAGGACTGTGGATCAGCGATAAATTTTGATTCAGTCTTGCGAATGTATGAATTGAATGCTTTGACAGTCTTCACATCTCTGGAATTCAAGTTTGTAATCAATATATTGTGTGGATTTTCATTTTTTATGATAAAAAAATTTAAATTTCAAGTTTTTTGTAATAGTAGGAGAGAACTAAGAAACATACAAACAATAATGTTTATGGTTTAAACGATATTTGAGGACAGAACTATCCAAGATAGTATATATTTTGCTGTAAAACTCCTGAACGTCATCACAGTTATCAAGAAGGAATGAATCCGTCGCAGAAATTTCAGAGTAGAGCTTATGATTTTCGGCTTTGTGAAAATTGTATCCAATATTATTATTGGAAGAGATATAGTTAGTTTGGACCACTTTCCATTCGGTACAGTGATGTCAAAAGCAGGATGATGAACATCCTCAGCAATAAGCGAAATTTGATAAAATCAGATCGAATGTTCTATTGTTTTTATTAAGGGCGTTGTTAAATTAGTCCATTCTTAAATACTCCATAAAAGACAAAAATAAGTTTTGTATCGCAAGAACCAGATTCAGAAATAAAGTTAGGTAAATTGAAGTCACCGGTTATGACTACCCGTTTATCTGAAATGAATACCTGAAGCAAATTAATTAAAGGTAGCGCCATATTAAATGTAATATCAACAAGTTCATAAGTAATATCATTTGATAATGCCATAGTAGAATATCATAAGAGGAGGGGGAGTTAGCATCAAGCAATGTATGTGTCTTAGTACGAAGACCACGAACATTCTGATAGTAAATATTAAGTGGAAAACGTCTGTCGCGCTTATTTAGTTTAAAGTAGAAATTATTTGAGGGATACCATGAACCTACTTGATTCTGAGATTACTCTTACCGTTCTTGCATTCCATCTTTAACACTCCTATAAAGTTTCTGTTGGAATAGTATACGATCCCGTGAGATACTCAAGAAAGGCAAGAACAATGTCAACTAACATCAACAAGAAGAAATACTTAATAAGAGGACGAATTTCAACACTATTCGTGTCGGCAAAATCTAATAAACGCAACAATATGAAATTTGACAGATGACGTTACCGGCACATCATAATAACAATCTGGAACTACACCATCTATTCGTCATTTCACTAACTTTTCAGTCCACTCTCGTATCTATGGTATAAAAACAGTTGAAATCTATATTAGAAATATTAATTAAATCTCGTAGATTATTTTCGTATCCATGTTCGTTAACATTGTTGCCGTTAATAAGAATAATAAACTTATTTAAAAATAAACAAAGACTAAAGGCACCATAATAGAAAATGTTAATTCGTAAAATCACAAAGGCAAATTATCTTGTCTCAAAGCTAACATGCTATTTTAAAAAACAAGCTCTTACGCGCTGGCGCACAAGATAATTATTCTTTTTTTTGCGGATGTACTTAATTAAATTGTTTTAAGGGTCTAGTTGATCCCCTCTATGTTTGATGGTTACACTCGTTTTGAAACTTATACAATTAATAATGTTGCTGTCGCATACATATGTACATATATGTTGATATATTCATTGGTTCTACAGACTAACTGGCTATCTAAAGAAGAAAAAAATTAATAAAAACATATTTTTGTATTTTAAATTAAAACATTTACATTTACTCAATGATAATTGGTTTTTCTGACGAAAAGAATTTTGACAAAGTGGTTAAATATTAGATGTTTCTTAAACGTTTACTTCTTAATTAGGAAATATACACAAGAGAGACACACTAGAACTATTTTTATGATGAAATTAATAGAAAAAACAATGTGAAAAAAAGTTTTTTCTTATTAAATTCAGAAAAAATTTTTGATGGAATAAATAATAAATAGAGCGGTCACATTTGTTTGCACGCTAGATTTGTAATACACACATACTGAATATTTACGGTGACTGACTTAAGGCCCATCGCTATATTCAGTTATACCAAGTGTCCTATAACATGATTGCCAAGGATACATTACTGAAGCAATTTCAAGTTAAAAATGTATAATGAGTATGTATATATGTATATACCTAGAACTTTATTGCAACTGAGCTCAAGTATTTGAAGTTTTAAATAAGCCTATTTATGCAGGTATTACGTACCGCTGTTGATTTCATTGTTATTAAAAAGTTGAGGTGGCTGTGATTCATCAGTCATTATGCATTGTGATAGTAAACGTCAATTAAGTTAATTTAGAGTGTTTTTTTTTCATGTAATGAAAATGGACGAGCGACAATCGATGAATATCATGGGGGATTTCCCACTCGTAAAGTGCCCTGTAGAACTGTTTTTAACAATATCCATCGATGTTTAACAGAAATAACCTAATCTCTTGCAGCTACTTCTGAACGTTCCGCACAAAAACTTGCTCAAGAAAAAGTAATACTTAATATAGTTAACGCTCAACCTTCTACTAGTGTCTGAAAAATTGCCCTCAGAGTTAACGTAAGCCGAGTGAGTACAGAGAACTTCACGCAATTTCGGTTTGTTACCATATCTTACCCGTATAAGCTTTAAAATATTATTTACTGATGTCTCCTTCATCAGAAACGGCGTCAATAACACCAGTAATTCCCAATGTTAGATTCTTGAAAATCCACGGCAAACTAGGAAATTCCTTTCTCAAGATAGTTTTTGGGTGAATGTTTGGTGTGATATTATTGACGACCGTCTCATTGGTCCGTTTATAATCGAGGAACGCAGTGCGTTATTCACGTTTCCTCGAAAATGACCTTACAAGATTACTGAATGACGTTCCTCTTAACATAAAGCAACGAATACTATTATAGCATGATGACGCACCTCCTTACTTTGTTTAACAAGTAAAAGATTTCCTTAATTAAAATTATACGAACCGGTGGATTGGAAGAGGTAAAGCAGTTGCTTTACCGTCAAGGCCACACGATGTAAGTCTCTTAGATTATTTTTTACGGGAAAGACTGAAAAATTTGGTTTATACAGAACAACTTGTTGCTAGAGTTATGGATGTCGCAGAAACTACTTATGCTGATCGTGAGACTGTTAGTAGAACTACATCTTCAATTCTAAGAAGAACTAGACCATATATACGGTAACTGAGTGGACACGATTTCTTTTTAAATAATTTTCATTTAGATTTTTTTGCAGCGGTACATACATACAAACTGCATCAGTAGGGTTATCTAAAACAACAAGTGCTTGTATCTCAGTTACGATGAAGTTTTAGACGTATGTTAATTAGACATTTTTAGCCTGAAATTGTTTCAGTAACATTTCCTTAAGCTGTGCCAATTATCATGATATGTTTGTTGGAACATATATACGTACTTACGCATTTACTACATCGAATCCTATCCTGTCGCGCCGACACACATTCGCCGCTCTAATAATAAATTTAATATTAGAAAAATAATGCATAACAATAAAATATAATTCGGCGTGTTAAAAGTTTGCGCAAACATATTAAATATTAATATAAATGAGCTAAACTTTAGTTCACTAGTATTGGACGAAGTAGTAAAAATAAAAGGTTATGATGCAAGCCTCTGGAAAACGACCAGAATAGAAATTACTGAAATATACTACCTTGATGCTAGTTGTAGATACAAGAATTTTTAAACAAAAACTTATATGTACCATACTAGATGTGAAAAAAATCGGACAGATTGGTGCAAGGTTCGTAGACGGATGTATATTGAAAAGAATTACCATTATTAAAGAGAACTAATAAAAGATTTTATGGCACTAATTCGCATTTTTATAGCCTCATCTCGTATACAACAGGGCATTACACACGTAAAAATTGGATTTTTTGTAAAGTTCTTATACATCAGCAAATACTTGCATACTGACATCCTTGATAGTCTTAAAAAAGATTTTGATATTTTATCTTCCAAACTTCTTCTCACTTTATCCTGAGATAATAGAAGCTATGTCAAAATTTGAACTTCTAAAATTTTAATATGAATTACTTTTTTTTTACTTTTTCAAAAACGTATACGCGTAAATATAGGTATGTTTCGAAAAGTTATTGTACATAGCAAATGCTCGGGTACTGATATTTTTGACGACCTAGAAACAATTTCTAAGTTAAAATTTATTTAACCCTTTTGGCTTAATATTGAAATTGATTTTATTGATTCTACTGAGCTATTGTTTCAAATTGATTTCCTCGTACCTAGGTTTGATACTAGATCGTCGGCCACTTTCTCAATGCCTAGGGCAAGAACCAATGTTCTTTAGAAGGCTCCACTGGTACATATATGCAGAAATGCCAATAGATTATACATGGATCCCTTTCATTAATCAACATTTATTGTACATTCAGTTTCAGACTTGCATCACCTTATTATAAGTATTTATATTTTCGGTTAATTAGTTTCTTATTTTTTATTTGTATTACATTAACTGCCCCTATTTTTATTTTTATTTTTAAGTTCAGTAATATATCCTGTAATTTTTTTGTTAAACTGTTGGGTATTAAAGATTATTATTATTATTATTAAAAAGGAATAAAACTTGATAAATCAAGTTAGAATTTTGTTTTGAACAATAGAAAATGTATATTCTATTAGTTCAGAGCTATTATTTTAAATACCATGAAGGATAAATTCAAAACTTATACTTTGACGAAAATCTAAATTTTTTCAAAACTCGCAAAAATTGGTATTTTTGTGCATTAACTCAATACTTACGTGCTGACATTTTTGAAGATTCTAAAATGATTTTAATGTCAAAATTTATTTAACTCTTACGATTTTTTCTTGGGAGAATAAAAACTCAGCTATCGAGGCTATGAACATGGTTTACAGCACTGCTTCGACCAATAAAAAATTTGCACGGACTTGTTAAGGGATCATCGAGGGGTGTATATTAAAAGGCATAATATTCCTATTATTAAATAAAATTAATGAAAGATTTTATGGCACTAATCCACTTTTTCATAGCTTTTTCATCTCGTGTACAACAAAACATTACACACGCAAAGATGCGTACTTTTTGATAGTTCTTGTACATTAGCTTGCATATTGACATTCTTGAAGGTCTTAAAAGTGATTTTGAAACCAAAATTTACGTAACTCTTTTGACTTTTTCCGGAGAGCATAGAAACTTGATAAATCATATCAAAATATGAAATCTGGAATTTTCTAATAAATTATCTCAAAAGTTTAAATGATTTTACTATAAAAAGTAGTTCGTTTGAATTATAGTTCATAGCTACTGTTTTACATAATGCAAGGGCTAACACAAAAATTAATATTTTTGAAAAGTTATTGTACATTAGCAAATGCTCGCGTACTCTTTTGACATAGTTTCTATTCTCTCTAGATAAAGTGAAACGCGTTATGGAAGACAAATCAACATCATTTTTAAGACCTTCAAAAATCTCAGCATACAAGGATTTTCGGAGGTTCTAAAAGCTGTATTCATATTAAACTTTATCTAAATTTTTTTGATTTATCCTTAAAGAATAGAAAACTGGTAACCCATGCCAAAACTTCCAGAATGTGTTACTGGATTATCACTAAAGTTTGAATGATTTAACTATAAAAGGTAGTGAGTTAAAAAAAAGGTACTTCAGAGTTGACCATGAAATTTTTAAAAATATTCTAACTTAATTCACTTTTTTTAATTATCAAATGTAAATTTGTAAAAAATGTAAATTAAATTTCATTTGTGTCATTTAATAATTTAACCACACAATTGCAACATTAAATACAACTGACATTTCTCGGATTTATATAAATAAGAATTCGACATACCATCTTGGGTCACAAACAACCGTGGCTCACGGGAAGTGTTTTTTTAATTTACATTATGCTACTATTTCAAAGGCACTATTTTACGTCTTACGTAAGCTAAATTCAAAACTTTACACGGTTTAATAGAAATTGTTATCCTTAAAAAGTTATTGTACATTAGCAAATATTCGTGTACTGACATTTTCGAAAGTTATAAAAGCGATTTAAACGTCGAAAATTAGTTCGAATTTCACTTACCGTCAAATCATCCTTGTATATTTGCAAAAGTGTTGAACTGTAGTTTACATTTCTAGCGATATTGACTAACCAAAGTCTACTTAGAAACAATAAAAAGAAAATTAACTTAAAACATTTGTTTTCGAATAACATTCCACAAGTAATTAACATTATTTACTCAAATATTATCGCCAAATTTGTAAGCTAATATGACTGTACATTCATATACATCCCAAGTAATAAATGACGCACGGCATTACCTTACACATATTCTATTATAACTTCAAGTTGAGATCCTCTTTTGGCTAATAAAGTGAATTTTAAATTAAAGTCACGTGTTCGAGTATCACTTTTGCTTTTTAGAATTCGAGTCCACACGATTTGCATATTCCATATACGCATAATGTATATATAAATAAGTCCAAACAAGTCACATTCATAATGGGAATTAAAAGCAGCTAGAAATGATGTTCGGTTATTCCTATCGTCCAGCATCGAACGCCGTCCCTCATAAACCGTGACAAATTATGGACTTTCTAATTATGCGAATTTCAATCCATTTACATCGCTGTTGTTATGACCACAGAGCGCTTCATAATCGCCGTTGTTTTAGGCTCGGAATTTATTGTTTTGTTCGCGTTGGAAGGAATAGAAAGTGAACGTTGTGAAAAATGTTGGTACACGTTGCAACTGTGTAGTATTAAAAAAAAAGGAGCAGATTAAATTTGAATTATGAAAATTATAAAACGCGATTAATTATGTCGAGATCGGGCTTTTATATAATCGTTTTAATTAAATTTTTCGTGCACGATTTTGTGTTTATAAATCTCGTTTCTTTGCTTTACTTATCTCTTCAAAAAATGTTTATCTTTACCGTACACTATTTAAATAGTTTTCCTGCATCTATGTCTTTAATAGCATAAAGAACTTGCAAAATAAAGTTACTAAAACAGAATGAAATCTCTTTTCAAAATAAAGCAAACTGCTTCGATTTTATAGTCTAATCAGTACTTGTATTACAAAATTTAATCTTCAAATATATGACATTTAAAAACTCTCTAAACTAATTTAAACAGTAATGGGAATATTTTATAATTATATTCGATGCTAACCTACCTACCTAGTAGCTGCGATTAGATTCTCTCCAGGATCTAACCCGCAAAACCCATGAATCCGTAGAAGTTGTTGCAAATATAATTTTAATCTCTGTTTACGGTGTTCGGTTATGTACATTTTATTGTTCTTTGTTACTCTTAACGCCCTCTCGAATCTGTCCGGCCAAGTTGACAATCACTACGACCGATTATAGATCTCGTCGGTATTTTAGTTGTGTTTTAATTAATCAAGTCATATGATTATTGTCCTTATATTGATTGGAAGTTATTCCCGGTGGTTTTGTAATTATTGGCTATTATAATAAGCGTTCATTTTTTTCCTGAATACGAGGATAGTTTGACAAGTAGTGAGAATGACACATAGGTGGCGCTCTAATTGGTAAAACAAATGTACTGTAGTTTAGGTTGCCTATTTATATGTTTACATTCCGATATTTAGATAAATCGGTTGATTAGTTTATTTTTAACAGTTGATTGAAAAAGAAGCAACACGTCGTTTTGTTAAAATGGAAAAAGCAGAGTATCGTGCGGTAATTAAATACTTCGTAATTAAGGGTATGGAAGCTACCTAAATAAAAGATGAGTTACGGGAAACGTTAGGTGAAACTGCTCCATCATCCGCCACAATAAGTAGATGGGTAAATGAATTTAGACGTGGTGGAACAAGCTGTGTTGATGAAGCGCGCTCTGGAGCACCTAAAATCGTGACTTCTAAAGAAATGATTATAAAAATCCATAATATTATTACGCAAGATCGACGACTCAAAGTGAGAGATATAGCAGACATGGTAAACATTTCAACGGAACGCATACACCATATTTTAACGAAAGAACTGGGCCTTTCCGAGTTTTCGGCAAGATGGGTGCCGCGATTGCTTACGACTGATCAAAAATTCACTCGTTTGAGCATTTCCAATGAGTGTTTGGACCTTTATAAGCGGAATCCGGTTGATTTTTGTAGGCGATTTGTTACTTGCGATGAAACTTGGATACACTGCAGTATACCCGAAACTAAACAACAGTCGAAACAATGATTAGAACGTGGTTCTGCACCTCCAAAGAAAGCGAAAACCACTTTATCGTCAAACAAAGTGATGGTTTCAATTTTTTGGGATTCAAGGAGCGTTTTGCTCATTGATTACCTTCAGAAAGGTGCCACAATAAACGGACAATATTATGCAGAACTTCTACAAAAATTAAATGTTGAGATTCGTGCTAAACGGCCAGAAATGGCAAAGAAAAAGATTCTGTTTCACCAAGACAACGCTCCCTCGCATACCAGCGCAGTTGCGATGTCCAAAATCCACGAGTTGCATTTCCAATTAGTATCGTATGCGCCTTATTCGCCGAATCTAGCCCCTTCCGACTTCCACCTTTTTCCAAAATTGAAAACGGCAGTAGGTGGAAAGAAATTTTCGTCTAACGACGAGCTTATCATCTTCGTAAATGAGTATTTTGCAAACCTGCCGGAATCGCATTTTAGAGATGGCATAAGGACATTGGAGCACCGTTGGAATAAATGTATTGCTCTTTTAGGAGAATATATTGAAAAATAAAAATGATTTTGTATTTAAAAAATTCGTTTTTCTTTTCCATTCTCACTACTTGTCAAACTACCCCCGTACGTCACGTCTTGAATGTCATAAAAACAAGATGATTGCTGTTATCGGCCTCTGTTACCAATTACGTTCTGTCAGATAACAAGTTCTTCGCTTACGTCATTTAAAACTTCGATTATTGGTCGTGCGATTTTTATATTGGAAATAGTTATTACTATTCTTGCAACGAATACGTTGGGAAATACATGAAGATCGATTTATTTATCGACTTAATGGGATTAGTCAGCTAAGACGATATAACCCGACAAATGGTCGAAAAATTCAGATTGGATTAGTATTTGGATTAGTATTTTGCTGAAGGAAACTACAATTTTGTTAATTAAAGGCCTCGTTAATATATAGTTTAAAATTAATGAGTAAGATATTGCCTTTACTTATTTGTCAACTCTAACTTTAATATAAATTCACCATCGGCTAATAGTTATAGTTGTTTTTAATTCACTTAATCTTTTACTTTTTTATAGACCACAATCTCTTTTTTTTCGTCATAATGTCGATTACTTAAAGTAACTATAAATCAGTTGTAAGCATCATTCTTTGTAACTTATTGCTATTATTTTTTTTGTGTTCTTTTGTTGTTGTTAGGAAGTGTTCAATATGTGGCACATATATTATCGAACTTTTCTTTTGTACCACTAGGTGTGAACAAACTATACGTATAAAAGGGGATTATTATCTATATATTAATATTAGAGATTTGAACAGTAATGTAAGCGTTTTCTTTTTTGAAATACTTATTAATGTTAAAATCTTTTTTATACAGTGTATTACCAAAAGTAAATAAACATACAATAAACTTGTGTAGAGCTTAACTTTTTTTTCTTACAGCAAAAAGAACTCCTTTTCTTTTTGGTCTTAGTTAACTAAATATCGAACGTATTTTTTATCCATCTTTGCTTCAATATTAAAGGCTTTCAGGGTAACAATTGTGGCGTTCTTTGATAACTTATTAACAGAGACATCCCCACTCTCCGAACTTATTTTTCGAGTTAGTTTAGCACCCTTAAGATCAAGCGAAAGAATCGTTTGTTAGATAAGGACACGATCGTTTGTTTATTGTCCTATTAAGCACAGAACCTGGCGTTACCAAGTTTATAAGTACCCTAACAACCATAACCACGATGGGGACGGGTCGGGTATTTTTTGATAAACAATGTTCCTTACACAACATAAAACGGTAATACAATGAATATCAACTATCCTTAAATGACACGTTTCGGCTGTTACCGGAAAAATATTAGTCTTGTTCAGAACACGGTTGAAGAGGACCAGTATGTTACTGTAAGAAGTATTCAAGCAACCATAAAGTATGGAGTAAAGACAATTAACACAATCTTACACAAATATTGAAAATACATATTCTTTGTTCCCGTTGGATTTCTCACATTTTGTCTCCAATTTAGAAAGAAGATAATGTGAAATGTTTAAGATCTACACTAGATTGCTTTGCCAATCAATCGCCTGAGCCCAAACAAAAAGAGCAATTGACAGTTTGGATCTTTGAAATTGAGCCGGGTCGAACAAAAATTATATGAGAAAAACGTCGGGAGAAAAAGATGTTTCCACTGTAACACTGGAGAACCATCGTCCTGCAGATGCAGAATAGTATAGTACAGTTTGTTTACATTAAATTATCTAAAGAGTCCGCAAAAATCATCAAAGAGGGAAGAAGATCTTGTACCGAACTCACACTGCTACTCGAATGCCAAAAACATTAAAATAATGGATTATTCGTTGAACAACTGTATTATGAAATATGAAATATAGAATATACACACGTCTGTTCTCTCGGGTTGTACTGAAGGGGGAGAAAAATCGAATAGGGTTATGTATTTTCATTAAGGTGCGGTTACAGACATCGATACACCCTCGATATGAACGTCTGTATTCAAGATTTTTAGAAACATAATGTATTTGTAATAGTATATATTCTTAAGACGCTTTCTAGCCCTAAGTGTCAGAGTAGTGTCTTTATGGTTATTTCTTGAACTACTTCTTATTGCCTTCAATCGTTCCTGTGAGATCCCACATTACACACCTACCTTCTATGCAATTTCTGTAGACCTGTAGATATATATATGTTTAAACGAAGGTTCTCGCGGTTGTAAGTATGAGTAATATTAGATTTTCGGGCTCTCCGCGATGCTGGACTGAAATTTTCTAAAGAATCGGCGTCTCGACGTGTCGATGGTATCTCAATCATCTTCTTCAGGAGTTATTTCGTAATGAAGCGTCAACCCGAATTTTTACTACGGAACAACTCCTGAAAAAGATAGTTGGGATGTCATCGAAACGTCGAAACGCCAATTCTATCCGATACCTGATATTCAATTTTTTCTTCTATCTTCTCAGGTTTAAAATCTTATCTTATAATATATACAGAAGAAGGTCAATAAACTTAAGGGAAAAAAACGAGCAAGACAAAACATGAAAATATATGTGTTTAAAACGAAAATGATAATAGTAAAAAAACGCAAAAGACAGAATAAAAAGCTTAAATATACAGAATGAGATTGATTCTATAAATATTGAAAAACTTTAGGCAAAATTAAATATTAGATAGAAAGTAATAAAATAATCATAATTAGCTGTGAAGAACAATAAAACAAAATATGAAAAATCTAAGTACTTTACTTCAATCCTATATCAATTAGGTTCATTAATTTTGAAAAACATTGTATAACAATATTCATACAGATCCCGAACCAATAGCAATAGCGGTAATATCAATGAATTAAAAATACGATACACGATCTAGATGGCCGAAACCTACAATTTAATTGACGCAATCCTTTTATTTCGGTTTGATATATGAACAAAAAAAGAACATTACTTTAAAAGACTTCCCAAACCACTGAACAATGAATCACTCCTTGGACGAATTATATTTATATACAATGCGTATGATATGTTTACACAAATTCATTGATAAAAGGTCATCAATGTTACGCATTTCAGTTGCCATTTTCGTATCTAAATATGAAATATCTTATCCTGACAGGATATTCGCTGGCTATCGTTTTCGACAAATAAAATATCCAATTGAATGAATGAGCAACGCCGGGGAGCATTAATTCTAATTGAAATTCATATTTTATGTGCTATTTCGGGTTTATTAGGATCAGCAAATAATTGGCAGTCTACTTAACCCTAATTTGCGTAACCTAATTAATAATACTGCCGCACGCATGTAGCGCACATTACGTACACAATCTATATGTATGTAAATGTAACACAGGAATAGAATATTTAATGATTGTACGCACTCTATGCACTATGTATTGTATTTGATACGTAGCTATGTACTATATATAAGTACATATGTACCTACATGTATACATATTGGAATATGCACACGCATATCTTTTTCTATGTTTTGACCGCCCACATTTTCAAGTTTACCAGTTATTTAGTGAGTATTTGCATGAAAAATAAAGCGTATAGATGCAAAAGTAGACATGGATGCAAACTATGTAGGCCTGAGTAAAGAACTAAAAATGTGTCATGACCTGATGAGTCGACTTGGAATTTTGATAAAAGTTTTCTATTATTTTATTCAATAAAATTGGTGATTTACCCAGAAATGATTTACTATATTTTGTTTAAAGCTTGCAATATCTGCGTATGCATTTGAATGAATTAAAAATGTTTGCTTTTGCCCTAAAATAATAAATACAATAATGTAGGTTAGTGAAATTTGAGTGTTGTAATAAAAACAAAAGTTCACAAGGATGATATTGAAAAGTCTTGATTTTGAATCAGTACAGTTAGCAAACTTAAACTCTCGAGATTTTCTACTGGATTAGCTACATATTTCTCTTTCAAAACAAAATCTGAAACAGTAAACACAATTGTCAAGCTTTACAATTTGCCTCATAATGTTTGGCTAACAAAGTTGAAATACTTTTTATTTAAATAGAATTCGTAAAACAAACATTAGTTTCTTGTCTTGACTTTTATATATATATATATATATATATATATACAATTATATATATATTTCATGAGAATAGTTCAGCTCAATAGTTCAGTAGTTCTACTATATACATATGTTAATACTGTGTGTGTTCTTGTGCACTATATTAGAAAGGGTACTAGGAAAGTCTTACAATACAGCTTTGTTTACTTAATTTTTTCAAAGTAATTTCCTCTACACTCAATACACCTCTCCATCCCCCGAAACCAATCTTTAAACCAGTTCTGCCAAGTTTCACTAGGGAGTAAGCACACTCGTTGTCCTAAGCCAGCAGAAGGTCCTCATTACTGTAAAACCGACTCCCTTTTAGCTTCACTTTCACATGCGGGAACAGTGCAAAGTCGCAGGGAGCAAGATCTGGACTGTAGGGTGTGTGCTCGAGAAGTTTCAATCCTGTCGTGGTCAAATATTCAGTGCAGGCTTTGGCGCGGTGAGCTGGAGAATTATCGTGATGGAGAAACCAGGTGTCCATTCTTAACTTTGACTGCAGGTTCTTCATAGATCCAATGACAGGCACTGTTCAGTATACCACTTATCTGTGACTGTCTTCTGTGTAACCAAAACGACGCGTTCCACAATTCCACTCGATTTGAAAGATACAGCTATCATTTTCTTCTTTACAGATCGGGATTTTCTGACAACTGCGGGTGTGTCCTCATTATAAAAGACCAAAACTTTATTTTGAGCTTTGGTCGGCACATCGTAATAGTACAGCCAAGTCTCGTCACCTGTCACGATGTTGTTCACATATCGAGATTGTCTTTTATTAAACTTTTTTAGCATCTCCCGGTGCCAAGTCACACGTCGTGTCATCTGCTCTTCAGTCAGTCGATGCGGCACCCAGAAAGAACAAAGCTTCTTCACGTGCAAATGATCATGCGGAATCGAACGAATTGCTGGTGCATTTAGGCCTGAAGTACCCTCTATCTGTTGGTAGGTCACTCGCCTGTCCCCGCCAAGCATTTTCCTCAGAGTAGCAACGTTTTCCTCCATAACTGACGTCCGTGGCCTTCCCAGCCTCTCAGCATCCTCCACAGTTAAATGCCCCCTTCGCAATTCTCTATACCACCTGAATATCCTTGTGCGATGTGGACGAACATCATCTAGTGCAAGAGTCATTTCTTCGAAGCACTGGTCTATGTTTAAACCACGTACGAAATTATAACGCAAAACTGCCCTTATCCAATTTCGTGACCACGATGCCATCGCAAGCTCTTTACACTCTCACTGCTAATGAATAACTGAGCCCATCGACATGGCGCGGCGGCTACTATGCACCTATGAACATGTCTAAATATGCAGCAACAAACAGCTTCCTACGATTCATTGTTGCGTCATATTGCAAAACTTTCCTAGTACCCTTTGTATGTTAATACTGTGTGTGTTCTTGTGCACTATATTATTTTCTCACAAAACTACAAAGATTAACTTTCTTTTTATTAAAAAAAAAAAACAATTATTTTACATATTTTTACACTCCGTGCTGCTTATTATAAATACCGATTATCAACAATAACGCGATTGGACCAAAGACAAATGTCTGCTTTTGAATCAAATTTGTGTGCGCATGTTTATTTTTGCATCCAAAGCTGACTTTTAAACGGTGATATTGGCTTAAAATGATTGTTTATGCTGATAAGAGTCAGAAAAGTATACTCTTGATAAATTTTATAGAATACATGAGTAACTCATGTATTCTATAAAATGATAATGTCAAGTATGTATGCTTCAAATATAGAATACTAAATTATCCTTTTTAAACGAAATGGTAACATTGGCTTCCATGCCATCTAATGTTTGGAAGAACTATTTTCTTCAGCGCAACCGTATGAAACTTTTCGTTTTCGCAAATTATTAAATATTAATAATTTTAGTATTGATGCATATAATACTAAAAGTTTATCGAAGTAAAAATTGCGATTTATTTAGCTATGAGGAAAATCGAGTAAAGTTTCAAATATAGAATTATTATTGATTCTTCTGAGCATCCGGTATGGAATCGTATCTCTGGCACTTCTACTTTACCTGTCGATGTTTCATCTGCTCTTTCAAGAGACATGGTCTTTTCATTGCTATACTAAAAGTGAAGGTCTGTTAGTTCGAGAAAGGGTTGTGCGGGATTTGTTCTGGGTCACTGGAGTGCTGCATTTGGTGTAGAGTAGTTTTTAAATTAGAATTTGCCGGGTGTTGTGTAAAAGGTAGTCGCCTTCGCGGTTAAGATTGTTAGTAGTTTTGAAATTCTATCGATTCAAGGATTTTGTGACTTTAATAATAAAAATTGAGGGATAAAATTGGGACAGTAAAATTAAATTTGGTGCGTCCGGTTTCCAACCTGTTTTCAGCAAGCGCAGACCTAGTCACCTTCAGTAACACGAATACAAACCGAACACTTAATGCTCCTTAATGCCATACTGTTAATGCTAGGGATTTCTAGATAGTTATGACCTTTCACTAAATTCTACAAGGAATTAGAGTAACAAAGCTCTATTACTCAAAAAATATCAATTGTCTAAAACAAAAGTTCTAAAAAAATTCCTTTAAATCAAAAACTAAACTGTTTAAAAAGAAATATAATTAATCTACAAAATATAAGGATATTACAAGCAACCTAAATCCAAAAATCTATTGCCCAAAAAACTGGAAAATAACTGGCCTGCCCATAATAAATAAATTGTTAAAATAGCGCCACATTTAAATTTCAGAAATGTAATACACTACAATATTCAGAAAAAACTGCACCTTAGATACAAATCAATTAATGTTTCTGCCCCTCCTGCATTTAAATTGTCGTGCGTGACACGCTACATAATGTAAAATATTTATATTATGCTGGTTCTAGTTCCTTATTGCTCAGTCGACCTTTTAGATTTCCTTCATACAAAAAGATTTTATATACTTAAGTATTCTTTTACTAGGCCAGTAACCTATACTGACTCCTATTCAAAAGCAGCATAGAACGTCTCTAAATTTCTTGTCACGCTTTTATCAGGATACATTTGTTCAATATTATATAACCTAAAATCAACCTTAATTATTCTTAAAGGTAGCTCTTGTCCGAGAAAATCTCACATCTCCTCGTCTAGCGAATTCATTGACATTCTCAATGCCTTGACGTAATTAGTTACTTTTCATAATTCTTGCAGGCATTCCTATATCAACACAATGTAAAATGCATATTTTACGAAGTGAGTTCACGAATTATTCTTCTGTTTTGCTTCAATTCCGTAAGTGAGCATACACATATGTAAATTACACATCTACGTTCAACTACTTTTGATATACTTATTATTGTTCCATACATTCTCCAAGACATCCAATATGTTTTTATTTCCTGAATTGGATTTTGGCAATACAATGTATTTATTCTAAAAAAATTGAAATGGGTGACTGTTTCTATATTACTACCATTGATTTATAAACTTGTGTTTAAGAGAACCACTGAAGAAAGTTCCGATAATCGTTTTCACTATTTATATACTTTTCAGCTGTTCGGTATAAATAATACTATAGCCTCTGCAAATTATTCTCTCTTTATACCATAATTATTACAGGATCAACATTGTATTGCATATTGTACAGGTGTGTTTATTTTCTAGTTTATGACTCATATATATAAAGTTGTATATAAATTATAATTCTAGGAATTATGCATAATAACGAAATATTGATCGAGAAACCGCATGATCTTTTCCAATAATAGTTTAAATAGTGAAGGTTTAAGCCTTCCATCTCGTTTAATTCTGTCTGTATGCTATCGTTTAATTGTTTAATTTAATCTTTTTATAATTCGGTTCGTCTAACTGTCTTCGGTTCTAACATTACATAGGCTTATTACAATCAACCTGTTATAGTTTACAATACTTACTCCATTACCCTAGTACCTTGTTACAAATTATACAAGTTTGTAGTAAAGCGTGTTTTATACATTTCTTTTGTCCAAAGAAGAGATACCTTCTGTGGCTTAATATCACACAGGTCGGGAAGGCCACGAATGTCAGTTACGGAGGAAAACGTTACTGCTGGGAGGAAAATGCTTGGCGAGGACAGGCGAGTGACCTACCAACAGATAGAGGGTACTTCAGGCCTAAATGCACCAGCAATTCGTTCGATTCTGCATGATCATTTGCACGTGAAGAAACTTCGTTCTCTCTGGGTGCCGCATCGAATGACTGAAGAGCAGATGACACGACGTGTGACTTGGTGCCGGGAGATGCTAAAAAAAGTTTAATAAGGGTCAATCTCGGTATGTGAACAACATCGTGACAGGTGACGAGACTTGGCAGTACTATTACGATGTGCCGATCAAAGCTCGAAACAAAGTTTGGGTCTTTGATAATGAGGACACACCCGTAGTTGTCAGAAAATCCCGATCTGTAAAGAAGAAAATGATAGCTGTATTTTTCAAATCGAGTGGAATTGTGGAACGCGTCGTTTTGGACACACAGAAGACAGTCACAATAAAGTAGTATACTGAGCAGTGCCTGCCTAAAGTCATTGGATCTATGAAGAACCTGCGGCCAAAGTCAAGAATGGATACCTGGTTCCTCCATCACGATAATACTCCAGCACACCGCGCCAAAGACTGCACCGAATATTTGACCAAGACAGGATTGAAACTTCTCGAGCACCCTCCCTACGGTCTAGATCTTACTCCCTGCGACTTTGCACTGTTCCCGCATGTAAAAATGAAGCTAAAAGGGTGGCAGTTTTCCAGTGATGAGGATCTTCTAGGGGCTTGGAACCACGAGTGTGCTTTACTCCCTAGTGAAACTTGGCAGAACTGGTTTAAAGATTGGTTTCGCAGGATGGAGAAGTGTATTGAGTGTAGAGGAAATTACAAAAAATTAAATAAACAAAGCTGTATTGCAAAACTTTCCTGGTACCCTTTGTATATACTAAATTAATTCTTCTTATCTGACTTAATTATTGTTACTGATGTTAGTTGAATATTTTATATTGACTGTTTCTGATAATGTATCTTTTCAATATATTAATCACGTTTATTGTTGAACTTTGTCGAACGCTTTCGACAGCTTTCAGATTTTTCTCCCATTTGTTTAAGAAAGAAAATAGTACCAATCGTTGGTCTGTTTCCTATACAATTTTGTTGTCTGTCTGTTTCCACTTATTTCTTTTATGTGATAGTGAAAATTTATGTAAGTTGGTGTGCCTGCAACCTGAAAAGCATTATTGGCAGTATAGTCAAACTTCCAAGGACTTAGTTTCTATACGTTTCGTTCAGATGAAATTATTATTTCAAATATCTATCGTATTATCAGTCGAATCAGTTAAGGAGCCGTATTTCGTTCTCTTTATAGAAGGTCGCTTTTTATCCCTTAACCATCTTTATTTTTATCAAGAAAACGAAGGCAATCTTTAAATAACTGCAGTAGTTGAACGTCAATAACATTTTACTTTTATTATACGTATGTACTATATAGAACATAAGTATATGTATACATAGATAGATATATCGTCAAATGACTTTCGCGACTTCTACTATTCCAAGAACGACACAATCGTATGCACACATGTCACAGACCATATTCGTCTCACTTGTAATTTTAGACGAATTGCACTGGATATTTTTATGCTCTAGTTTTAGTGTGTAACTTCTTTACAAGCATTTTCTTTTCTTTTGCAGCAATTCACGCAACCGTTCGTCATTGAACAGGCGTCATATATACTGATCGCAGCTGGAGGCTTCATATTTATTGTTAGCTTTTTGGGATACTGCGGAGCTGTTCGAGAATCACAATGTCTCTTAGTATCTGTAAGTACAGTTTATTTTTAAAGGATTTCGGAATTATAATATTAAAGATTTGATAAAAATTGTGAATATTTTCGCATGGATTAATTTAAATAATCGACCTTTAAAATAATTAGTAACATTGAATTGGTAGCAATGTAAGTTGATACAGTAAGTTGCTACGTTGAAAAAGTTATTCTCGTTTAGCCGACCATTTAATATTAGGGGAACTAGAAATGTTTTCTAACTAATAATGAAACAAAAAACCGACGATATGTTCAATTTTATTTTTCAACGTAATTTCCCTTAACATCAACTAGAAAAAGAAAAAAAGCTACTTCTGTTAATCTTTTAAATACGCACTTCCTTTATCAATAGGTTCTGATGTGCTTTTTCAAATTACTAAATAAATCGGGCGATACCAAATCCTGACTATTTCGTGGGTGATCCAACTCGAAGTTGGGCTTGCAGAAAATAGGTTGTACTTTGGCTGCCTTGTGGCCTCGCGCATTGTTGTGAAGAAGGAAAACTTCTTTGTGATGCAAACCTGGATATACGCGTTTGATCGATAACCATACATAATTTTGTTAAAGTATTACCGTATGTAAATACGTCATTGTAGTTCCTTTTGGCATGTATTCAACAAGAATAATTCCTGCTTGGTCCCAAACGATGGTGGCCATGAGTTTTCCAATTGAAGATTGTTCGTCGACTTTTTTTGGAGGCGAAAAGCCTTTGCGAACCCATTGAATAAATTCTGATTTTATTTCTGTATCCAAGTCTATGTCCAAAACTGTTAAATTGTTTGGAGGAATTTGTCACCTAAGTATTTTTTATTTAAAAGTCATCAATTGTGAAACCCATCTTGCTGAAATTGCTCATACCTAGTTTATCGTGTACAATTTGGTTGAACAGTGATTTTCGAGAATCATTATTTCAATTTTCTTACAAACATTAGGATTGCTTGGGTCTAAAAGCCTTCCGCTTCTTGAGTTGCCTTCAATGGATTCACGACCACACCGAAACTGTTTTGACAAATATTAATTTAAAAATTGACCCAATCTCGACTTCGTACATTGCAATTATTCATTCGTTTTAGGTTTTAGGTGAATTATATTTCTTTATCAAAAATTTGATGACCTGCGATATTTTAATTTCACAAAACTCATTTTTGTTTGTTTGTCACTCTATCTATGAAGTACAAAATAATGAAAGAATTAAATTCAAATCTTACACATAATTGGAAAAATGTTGTCGCTATTAGAATTAGGTGTTTCTATTACAATTAGATAGATTTTTTTCTAGTTCCCCTCGTACATTATAAAGAACTTTAATGATTTAAAAACTCGTATTTAATATTAATTTCTAATAAAACACTTCTTTTTGTTCAAGGATATGTTTCTTAGTTCTAAGTATTTCTAATCAACAGAGCGGTAGAAATAAAAACATTTCATCAAACTCACTTGTTATCTACAAGAAGTTAGATAAGTTAATCTGTTATCGTTGTTGGTAATTAATTGCTTGATTTCTGTAATCTGTTGTGCAGTCGGTTCCTCTTTTGTAATTTACATACGCTCAATATCAAGATTCTTTTTGTGTTTGCATGTACATTAAGTGTAAATAATTATCAACTTCATAAACCGTTAATTAAAAAAAAAAAATTTTTTGCCGACTGTAATCTTCAATTAATTTTGGCACGATGATTTCAAATATCAAACCCACTTTTCAGTATCACGTCAGGTTTTTCCTCTATGGTATTTTTTTCCGTTTTGCTCATTCGTGTGTCATTAATAAGTGTAAATGCTTAAATTGGTCGAAGAGAAGAACATTCCAAATATATTCAAGTCATTAGCATAATGTGCATATAATTAATAACCCTGTCCCAATAATACCTATTTAAATTCACAACAATTATTTATAAATCAAAACCAAAGGTAATTTCCATTAGCCCATTAAGTCATGTATTAAGATTTTTATAGAAAATTACTTTAGGTGTATATAAATGCAAATAGCGACGATATTGCAATATTAATAGCATGTTAGTCGCTGTAAAGAAAGTACATCATGTCTACCACTCGAAACTGTGTTAATAATGCAGGTCTACATTTGTGGTAGCTTCATTGTTCTCGGTCAAAATGCAAACATTGGTGTTTTAGTTAAGCAGTTTTATTTGGCTTACTTTAACGTGAAACGTACATATCAAGACAAGTTATGGACTTCTTCTGGTTGGTTAAACCATGTGTGGAAAATTTAAGACAGCGGAGCAAGAGGAAATGCCAAAAAATAGCTTTTGGCGTTCTAGTGATCTGGCGTGAATCGAAAAAATCATGTCGATGATTGCTATTTTTATTTAGTTCAGACTTGGGGTTATAATAAGAATAAAATTGTGTATCCAAATCTCAACTCATTCGACCAGTACCTCAATCCGATGACACACCTGTGCCAGTTTTTTGAAGAGATTCCTTCGCTAGAGGATGAGGATAATCAGGATATGCCAAACATTCTTAAGGAACAAGATCTGGATGATCAAGATTTAATACCAAATTCTTGACCGCAACGTTTTACTCAGTAGAAATTGAATGACTTTGTAAGAAATTTTGGTTTATCAAAGGAATTATCGGAACTGCTAGCTTCAAAATTACATGAAAAAAAAAACTTACTCGAGCAAAGTACGAAGATAACTTTTTATCAAAACCGACAATACAACATAAATTACTCTAAGCGAAAATTTATTTTCTGAAATGACTATTTTGTATAAATACTCTTGTAATTTGTACTAAATATTGCGTAGTTATGTATGTATGTAATTACCGTATTTAAATAAACAAATTGTTTTAATTTTGTACTTTGTTCACTTTATATTAGTTTTCAACAACTTCGTGATTCTTCAAAAAGCAGAATATGATATAGAACCAAATTTTGTCGTGATGTGTAAAAACCAGTATTGTTTTCGGATTTACCACACCCAAATTACTAAATAACAAGTCTCATTTAGAAGTCAGTAAAAATCGTGTTGAACAGTATATTTCGTGTGATATGATAAACATTCCAACTGATTTATACTCGGTTGTACATCCTCGGCAATTGAACAACCTCGCTGGTAATGTTTTAAATCCGCATGTTTAGTAAGTTCGCAAAAAATCAATTTTATATTTTCGTACAGAGAAATCAGAATTAATTAAAATAATAATATTTGACAGGAAGAAAGACCAAACGACTAAGGATATTAGCTTTTTTTATTACACTTTAATATATTTCCCTTCAACTTGAACCAACAATATTGACCTGCCATTATACAATTTTTATAATGATCTTTCGCAAGATCCCCAGAATGCTGCTTTGTGATTACAATAAGTTCTTCATCCGATCGAAACTTAAATTTAGGAAGAAAAAATTTAAGTTTGGAGAATAAATGGGAGTTACTTGGAACTGATTAGGCAGAATTGGTCTGGTTTTTGCGAACATAATTGACTGCCGTAATGATAGATAACTTTTTTATGGACCATTATAAGTTGTTTTAAAAAAATTGCTTCCTTGAAATTGTCTAGTAGAACGGCATAGTACAGCCGATCAACGATTTCGACCTTTGAAAAATATTTTATTAAAATTTTCCCAATTATAGACATTATTTTACCCACCGATGAAAATGTCTTGCCCTTTTTTTTGGAAAGGGCTTCTATGATGGTCATGCTATTGAAATTACCGACTCGATTCAGAAACATAACGTTGAATCCAGATTTAATCAAATATAACAAATCTCCTCAAGAAAATCAGCTTGATTCTTGTTAAACAGTTCAAAAGTATCGCTTTATCTTTTCACAATTCAAATACGCAGCACTTGCCTTGCCGACACCTTGGATATGCTCGGCTCTACGCATAAAATGTGATGCACACGTTCAATCCATATGCTTATGATGCTAGTGCTCAGTATCAATTCTTGTTAATTTTTTCGTTCCCTCTCATGTGCACGTCATTTTCATTTAACCATATTTAAATTGGTCAACCCAAGAACAAATTATTTATTATGGCTATCACAAAACTATTGTCACCCAAAGTTTGTTACATATTATCCGAACTTTCAGATATGTTTAGTCCTTTGAAAAGAAATACTTGATTACAAGTTAATGCATTTTATGATTGTCCATTTAGAGACTTTATTCAGACTGCTATAAGTTTAAAATTGAATATTAATAATTAGTCAAATCTGTAAAATCTAAAAGAAATCCGCTAAAATAAAAAAGAAGTGGAGAGAAATCTGGAGAAGCACTCTAACTAGATAAACACTAAGATTACATAAGTAAGTCATTCCCGTCACCATCAAACAAGCAGGCAAAATTGGGATATAATGTAAAATTTTTCCGAAAAGGTAGTGTTAGTAGTCGAGTCTTAACTACCACCAAATTATACTCATAAAGGACCAACAATTGATTGATCTCGGTCCAGAAAATTATTAGAAACCGATATTTTTTAAGTAAAATCAATTTATTCTAAATTACTGGCGCCAAACTTATTCTACATAAATATTTATTTAATCACAACATTTGTGTCATAAAAAATCAGTCTCCAATTTTGGTTTCATCCATCAAGGCTATGTACAACATTAAACAATAATAGCAATAATAATCTCGCTGATAATTGATGTACAACGCACGAACCACCTACATACATACATGTATGTAATACATGTGTCGTAAATTCATAGTTTGGCTCAAAATAAAATACGTGACAAGGTCGGGGTTAATAATATGGTCCAATATGGAAGATCAATGCCGATACTTTGTTATGAACGTTTAATAAGTCGTAATATGTACGCTCAATCTCTTACATTATACATATATTAATAACATATACATACGTATATTAACACGTTGTATCGCATTTTGTTATATTTTATTTTATCATGACAAAATACGATAAAAATTCGATTGTAAGGGTTAGTTCTCGAATAAATGCAAGTTTATATTTAAGATTATGGCTGTTATAACACATTTTAAAAACATTTTTATAAATTTTGAATTGGTTAGATACATTAAATGTATTATTAAATATAGGTATATTTTTAAATAAAGAGGAAGTAGCCGTAATAGTTTAAAAAGGGCAAAAATGTAAAGAAACCTTAACAAAAATCATATTTGTTCGAAATATTCTGTTACAACAGAAATAGAACGATTTGCATCTTTGAGAGGTGCATTAAATAGCTATTTATGTCACTAATTGCAATAGTTTAACATTACCCATCCTTGATGGTCTTCAATAGAATACGGTTTCTTTTCGTTCCAACGTTCAGCTTAGGAAATAAAAAATAATCACGAAAGGGCAAAATGTTGGAAAAGCAAAGAGAGCCTCACGTTAGTGCATCAAATTATTGTTGACTCTTAACACCTGAAAAATAAATGATGACGTTTTAAGCAAGCTGTAGCGTCACAATAATGAAAGAAATTAGTAATAAACTGATTTATGATGATCATCAAAAGTTCAGGACATATGGAAAACTGAAAGAAAAATAGCAAGAAGCAAAACAGAATTGTCCTTAAAACTTTATCTAACTCACCTAAATAAAATAGAAAATAAAAATCTTAAAGTTAAATATATTAAAATTTAATAAGAATATACAATATGTAAACAAGAAAATTAATTAACTCAAGAAGCTATAAAAAAGTATGTAATTAAGTAGCAAGACTATAATATATTGGTGCAAAAGTAGGTATCGAACGATATACATATATACTTGCCTGTATGTACATATGTATCTCTGTACAGGGCTGAGCCACTACATGTACGGGATCACAATAGAATATCGATTGACGATCGTGTACTGTATGCTGTGTATGAAAGTTCTCGGTTATGAAGTTCTAACTGTTTTTTACTAAGGCTTTTGAGTGAATATATGAGGTGAAGGGCGATTCAGTGGTCAGAACGACATCGACCAATATCAGTACAGAAAAGGCCTCCCAAATTAAGAAATAATTAAAGAGCATAATATAATTAAAGCAGTTGTGACAATATTAAAGATAATATCATTAGAAGCTTAATTACGAAAAGTGCTTGTCACATGACTTACTTTATGTAATCGTTAAAACAATAAAAGGAATTAATAAATAAGGTGAAGCCCCGACAAGATACATAACAGGTCTATATTCAACAGGAAGGTATTATTTTCTATCAAAGGATGAAAATTCAAGATGGAATGGTAATTAGAAAGAATATTGTAGAGAAAAAACTACGTACAAAATTAAGTTTCGTTATACAAGCTAGATTTTCTCGGAAAAGAGGCCTTCATTTATGACTGACAAATATTAAACAAAGACATTTCTCAAAACAATTTAAAAACAAGATATATATATATATATATATATATATATATATATATATATAAAGCATAATAGATGAAATAAAATGTGATTTTGGTCCAAAAATCAGTTGTCGTATAGTTCTGATTTAACACTTTGTGACTTCTTTTTATTTTCGTTTGTCACAAATAAAATGCATGAAGCTCTATTTAACACCTGAAAAAGCTAGTGGTTCGTTTATATAGCATATTTCTAAGGTGCTCATTTTTGAGTGGAAAAATTATTTCCAGAATTGGTCCCACCGCATACAAAAATGTATATATCTCAAAGTCGAGGACTTTGAAAAACAATAAAAAAATGTATACTCAAAAATTTGTTTTCTCATACTTTTTCTACATATAACCAATAACCCTCGTATTTCGTGTTGCAGTGTATTGTTATTTGATTTTTAAAGAACTGCTATTTTTTATATAAAAAAAGTCATGACATGTTTTTTCTTTTTTTCGTAAATATAACAAAAAAGATCAATAAATTATATACTGCCCGTTTTCTTCTTCATCCTTTACCCATTTTTCAGTGAGCTTCATAATTCGTCATTCATAGATGGACCTATTTTTAACAAGATTTACAAGATACTGATTCACAGTTTCATCTAAGTCGAACATTACACCAATCAAGGAGTTTTGAAGAGAATGAAACAAGTGAAAATCTGAAAGTGCAATGTCCGAGAATTATAGTGAGCGTAGGAATATACTTCATCCAAGATCCAATCATTTTTGAGGAGCGATTAAACTTGTCTGTCTGGCATCGTAATGATGAATACTTCATTTACAATTAAGAAATTCTGGACGTTTCTGTATGATTGATTCGTTCAAATCGTCCACTGTCCGACAATACACATTTGAATGCTTGGTAGGAGCTGTAAAAACACTACACCTTTAAAATGTCACAACACTGAGAGCATAACTTTTTGATAAATGTCGGTTGTCAATGAAATTTTCGCACCTCGTTATTGTAAACACCAGTTATCAGTCGCTTCAAGAAAGGATCGTTTTCCTCACGTTTAACCGTAGAGCTCTGTCATCGTAGACTTTACACAACTTTTAACAAGTTTGACGCGCGTTCTTTCCTTTCCCAAGTACAACTAAAATATGGCCATTATACAAATTTTGGTCTTCCATTTTCAACTTTTAAAAAATTTCAAACGCTAATTTTTTCCAAAATGAATTAGAACTGTCAACTCTTATATAGTATAGCATAAAGGTACACCAAAAAATGCGTGATAACCTTCCCGGCAACCCAATAATATAAAATAAATTGTAGGAATAAATTTTATTTGTTTTATTATCAAATCTAAAACCACAGTTTTCCCGCCGTGAGAAGATCACAAGCAACATAATTTTTGATTTAGCAACTAATCCATTTCTTTAATTATCAATATCACTTCACATGTTATTAAATATTATATATTATTTGAATAGCAATTCATAAACAGAATGGTAATGAATACTACGAATATTTCATTGGCGTAATCTTGTAAAAATCACTTACTAATATTGCGGTTCCAATGACAGATTTATCTGCTCTTTCGAGTCATAAATTGCCGCAATTTCCAATAAAACCATTCACTTTTCTGCGGTCAATTGTGTTCATCACTCTTGTTACAGCGAATCCAATTTACACGCGTTACACATACGGTATGTTGTTCAGCTCTTGTGTTTTTTTTTTCGTAGCTGTTCTGTCGGAAAAACGGTAACGTTTAATATGGATCACGCCCGGTTGAATCTTCAACATTCAGCGGCTTTTATAATTTTCATTTTTTACTAAAGCCGCCAATTAGTGCAAGCTAGCAGTTACTCTGGCTTTAAACAATAAAAATAAAAGTAATAGTGAATTTTGTTAACCTGTGAGCTTCCATTATAGGAGAGTCCTTTAAATAGATATTAATTAATTAAATTGTATGTCTATTTTATTGTTAGTTATTGTACACTTGATGCGAATTCATCCGGGTATTTGTAAACAGTTGGTGAGTAAAATGAACGAAGTAAAATAAATATTTACAAGACCAAGATACACAAACACATACTAGTATAAGCCTTTAACATAATAATAGAAGACAACATAGAAAGAGTAAAGAATATACTTGAATGTGAACATATTAGAAAATAAGCGAGTAATGAAGCAAATAAAACCTACTTAACTCTTCTAAAGATATCCGCAAGACAAATAAAATCAGAATTTATAAAATCACAGTGAAACCAATAATCACTTATTTAAGCGTAATTCTGCTTGACACCTTTAAAAAAAAGACTGAAATAATTAGAAACAACAAAATTGTAACTGTACTAACTCTAACGTGTTTCTGTCCTGAAAAGGAATGGATTACTTATCTAAAACTTATAATCCTAAAGCATCGATAAATATTGCACGTAACTTGTTTTCTGACCATATCCTGTCCAAAAAAAAAGAGACACATGGCGATGTTACCGGAAGCTGTTACTTAATGTTTTTTAAACCTATTTTCAAAATTATCCGTTGATCTTTCACATCTCGTACTTTAAATTAGATGTGCTGCCGATTGCAATGGCATTAATCTTTATTACAACTACGAGGGAGCGTTTTTATATTAAATTATTTTTCTTTTTCAATATATTCACCTGCAAGACGGATACATTTTTCACATCTTTCAATTAATTTATTTATACCCTCATAAAAAAATGATTTTTCTTTATCTGCAAAATACGCCGAAACTGCCTCCTTGACTTCATCATCGGCAGTAAATTTTTTACCCCGCAGCTCTTTTTTCATTTTCGGAAACAGGTAATAATCACTCGGGGCCAGGTCTGGGCTGTAGGGTGGGTGATTCACAATTTCGAAGCCCACCTTATGCAGGGCAGCTAACGCAACGCGGCTCTTGTGGACGGGCGCGTTGTCATGCAAAAGCAGAACACCTTTTGTCAATTTTCCCCGTCTTTTCTCTTTAATGGCTTCTTTTAGTCGCTCTAATATTGAAGCGTAATATTCTCCGGTTATAGAAACACCTTTATCTTTATAATCAATCAACAATATTCCTTCCGAGTCCCAAAATACCGTTGCCATGAGTTTCCCAGCTGATTGTGACACTTTAAATTTCTTGGGAGGTGCTGTGCCCTTTTTATGCCACTGCATGGAGTCTTGTTTGGACTCAGGTTCATAATGATGAACCCAAGTTTCGTCTCTAGTAACAATTCCACTCAATACACCATCCTTGTCTTCATTACAGAGGTCCAAAAATGCACGCGAACACTCTACGCGCTGTTGTTTTTGCGGCAGCGTGAGCATTATCGGCACCCATCTTGCGCTGCCCTTAGACATGCCGAGATGATCGTGTAGGATTTTAAAAATTGTTGTATCGGTTACTCCAACCATTTCTGCGAGTTGTTTCTTCTTTAGTCGAGCATCTTCGAGTACAATTTGTTTAACTTTTTGGATAAGTGCTGGCGTGGTCACCTCAATGCTCCTGCCCGGCCTCGGGTCGTCTTCAAGGGATTCCCTTCCTTGTTTAAATAAACTATGCCACTTGTACACCATGGTTTTTCCTGGACAAGAGTCGCCGTAAACCAATGACATCTCATTCATTATGGTCGCGACTGATTTTCCTTGCCTGGTAAGGAACTTTATAACGGCACGATATTCGATTTTTTCCATATTTCACTTTTCACTCCTGATTATGTTACTTGGTTGACGATAGCTCAAAGACTAACTGTCTAATAACAATGAAACTTCGTATTTATACTAATCATGAGTCGCTGCACAGGCCACGCCCCCAATGCACCTACTCACCCCTCTACAACCCGCTCATTCCGCGAATATAAAAACGCTCCCTCGTATTATAATACACTTAAAATTTAAAAAACGACCATCTCTCAAGCTAGTTTTAAGTTTAAAACTGTACAACATTTTGTTTAAATAGAATTTTAATGAAAACTACATTCAATCCTATATAACTATAAAAGACATGTTTAGGGAAAGAACAAAATTTTATTTTCCAACCATTGCACACTTACATCAACATTTTACTAATAGAATTCATTGAAAAAATTCTCGGTAGAATACAATTCAAAAATTCACATCTTCATTCAATAAGAAGTGTCTCTCTCTCGTGTGTTTTTCCCCTTCCAAAAATAGTTAACAGTAACATAGAACCGTGTCCCAAACAACTATGACACTACTTTTCCTACAAAAAATTCATATTCATTCGTTCATTGCATTGCCTATTGTTTCATTTATAAGCCCTAATAATATACCTAGGTCTTATTGCCAGTTAGAATGTAATCAAACATCTTTATTTTGAATCTTTTTCTAAAAGTCTATTGTTTACCCAGTTTTTGTTCGCACTTGAACAAGTTTGGAATTCACCAGCTTACTAATTGGCAAAGTTGTTTCTGTAATTGCTCATTCTTCTTGCAATACGAGGGTAGTTTGACAAGCAGTGAGAATGGAAAAGAAAAACAAATTTTTTAAGTACAAAATAATTTTTATTTTTCAATATATTCTCCTAAAAGAGCAATACATTTATTCCAACGGTGTTCCAATGCCCTTATGCCATCTCTAAAATGCGATTCCGGAAGGCTTGCAAAATACTCATTTACGAAGATGATAAGTTCGTCGTTAGACGAAAATTTCTTTCCGCCGAGTGCCGTTTTCAATTTTGGAAAAAGGTGGAAGCCGGAAGATGCTAGATCCGACGAATAAGGCGCATGCGGTACTAATTGGAAATGAAACTCGTGAATTTTGGACATCGCAACTGTGTTGGTATGCGAGTGACCGTTGTCTTGGTGAAACAGAACCTTCTTCTTTGCCATTCCTGGCCGTTTAGCACGAATCTCAACATTTAATTTTTGTAGAAGTTCTGCATAATATTGTCCGTTTATTGTGGCACCTTTCTGAAGGTAATCAATGAACAAAATGCCCTTTGAATCCCAAAAAATTGATGCCATCAACTTGTTTGCCGATAAAGTAGTTTTCGCTTTCTTTGGAGGTGCAGAACCACGTTCTGACCATTGTTTCGACTGTTGTTTAGTTTCGGGTATATTGTAGTGTATCCAAGTTTCATCGCATGTAACAAATCGCCTACAAAAATCAACCGGATTCCGCTTATAAAGGTCCAAACACTCATTGGTAATGCGCAAACGAGTGAACTTTTGATCAGTCGTAAGCAATCGCGGCACCCATCTTGCCGAAAGCTTGGAAAGGCCCAATTCTTTCGTTAAAATGTGGTGTACGCATTCCATTGAAATGTTTACCATGCCTGCTATCTCTCCCACTTTGAGTCGTCGATCTTGCGTAATAATATTATGGATTTTTATAATCATTTCCTTAGAAGTCACGATTTTGGATGCTCCAGAGGCGCTTCATCAACACAGCTTGTTCTACCACATTTAAATTCATTTACCCATCTACTTATTGTGGCGGATGATGGAGCAGATTCACGTAACTCATCTTTTATTTCGGTAGCTTTCATACCCTTAATTACGAAGTATTTAATCACCGCACGATACTCTGTTTTTTCCATTTTAACAAAACGATGTGTTGCTTCTTTTTCAATCAACTGTCAAAAATAAACTAATCAACCGATTTATCTAAATATCGGAATGAAAACATATAAATAGGCAACCTAAATTACAGTGCATTTGTTTTACCAATTAGAGCGCCACCTATGTATCATTCTCACTAGTAATCAAACTATCCTCGTAATTGAAACTTTGGCGTGAGGCACAGTAGTAACATTTGCTGTGTCTAAAATAAGCTCCTGTTCTATTTGAATTGCTCGCAATAAAATAGAATGGACTCCTTTTTTTTCAGTGTTTTGGATTAGTGTCTTTTTTAAGAGCTCTACTGAATTTCACGATTAAATTATCTAGTTGTGTACTGAATAAATACTAAACCAATCGTTTTCATAACAAAATAGATTATATAAGAAGGCTCTTCTAAATAAATAACTTTCCATTATTACTATTTATATTTATCAAAAGAAGGTAAACTTCATTTTCCAAAAAAAAGGCATAACCTGCATATAATTTATTTTGTAATGGAAGGACGCTATGCCATTTATTTCATTTTTTGTTACAGTATGGCATCTGTTTGCTATTGATCTTAATATTGGAAATCACTGCTGGTGGATTGGCTGCATCCTACAAAGGAAAGGTATGTATATTTGAAATGTTTCTAATATTCTTTACTGTTAACTGTTATTTAGAAACAAATTCATTGGATACTTCGAAGTTAAAAGTGCAGAAATTAGCAAATGATAAGTTTGGATTTAAATATTGTAACAGTTTCGTAAATAAGATACTACGACTTTAATAGTAATAAGTATTTTTTGCAGTTGTGTATTATTTTGTATTTAATTGTATCAAACTTGATTGTAACAAGGAGGAAGAAGTCTTTTGAACATCTCGATTGCAGTAGAAAATCATTAATAAACAGTGAAAGTTTTAGCAAATCACACTATAATAATATGTATATGCTTAATGTGTATCTGGTTAAACCAGCTACTAAACCGATTTTATTAGCTTTGCAATATCAGCATTTAATATCTTTCTTAAGATACATGGAATGTCACATTTATGTGGTAACTTCCACCTAGAAATATTAAAAAATGTTGGACTTCTAGCCAAACACTATTATCATATACTGTTTACGAATAATATTATCAAAAACCTTACAGTATATATTGGTTGATTTATTACAAAAATAAACTGTAAAAGATGTAACACCATCCCACAACTCCTTATTTCCTACTGTACTTCTCCGTCTTTCCTTTACTTCCCTTAATTTTTGTCAATCTTGGATCTCTCCTTCCACTATCTAAATTTTTTCCTAATTTAATCCTCCCATCTATTTTTTGGTCTTCGCTTTGGTTGAATTACATCTGGCCTTCATTCCTGCCCTTTTATATAGCCATACCAGCGCGGCCTCTGTACTTTTATCAATCTCACTTTTAACATCCCATTTATTTCGTAGTTCTTAGAACTAACATTCTCCTTTCCTTATTTACTTTGATCCGCCAAATCTATTTTCATAGACAGAATTTTCCCATCTATGTTTTGATCTTCCATTTGGTTGAGTTGCATCTGAACTTAATTCTGTAATGTTCTTTTAATTTAATTATTTAATCTACTTTTTGGTCTTCCCTTTAATTAAATCGTATCTGGTCTTAATTCTGTAATGCTTCTCGCTTCGTTTTTCCTCATTCCCTTTTATACGGCTATATTAACGCGGCGCCTGTGCCTTTATGAATCTCATTATATTTACTGAGTTTAACATTTCATTTATTTCGTAGTTCATGGAACTTTGACATTCTTCTTTTCTTAGTTGCTTTGATCTTCCAACTCTATTTCATAGTCAGGTTTTTTTCAATTTAATCCTCATGTCTATTCACCTATTTTTTGGTATTTCATTTGGTTGAGTTATATCTAATCTTAGTTCTATAATGCTTCTCCCTTTCTTTTCCTTTCATCTCATATGGCCATGCTACCACAATCTGTGCTTTTACGAATCTACTTATTTTTATAATTTTAATATACCATTTATTTAGTAGTGCATAACACTTTAACATGCTTCTTCTCTTACTGATTTTGGTCCATGAATCTTCCTTATTATTGTCCTCCTGAATCTTAGTTATTCTTCATTTTCATTTGTGAGATCCGTGATTTCTTCTGCCTATTGTTACAGGTCTAATTCCGGTTTTCAAAATTCTTATCTTGGTTTCCTTAATATGCTCTTTGAAATATTTCTTATTTTTCTGTCATTATATTTGAAGTTGTTTCCCGCTGGGGCCTCTATTTGTACCATCTATTTTAGTCACAACTAATTTAACTCGATCTCTCTTTTCCTAACTTCAGCAGTGATGTTCTCTATCTAATATTTCTTTTAAACCCTTTCAGTTTCGCCAAGAGTATTATATATATCACAATCTTGCCTCACTCACTCACAATCACGTTTCAGACTTTCAAATTGCTTTTTCAAAAATCAATGAATATAATGTAAAATTGTAAATTTATGTGTTGTATTCAAAACAACAAAGCAACTATAATTTACAACAATTTTTTATCTTTGTTTAATAAATGTTTTATTATTCATAGGCCGAAGTGGAGACGAAGAATTTCCTAATAGCGAGCATCAAAAGATATTCAATCGATAAATATTCACCGGGCTCTAACGAATCCGACGCTATAACCGTAATGTGGAACCATCTACAAGCGCAACTGCACTGTTGCGGAGTCAACAATTATAGAGATTTTAACACAACAAACACGCATAAGGTAATGCCAGAATCTTGTTGCGTTTTGGAGGGCGATCCAGCACTGCTGAAGCCTCTGTATCCCAGCTGCACAAGATCACCAACGGAATCGAACTCCTACTACAACAATGGTTGTTACGAGGTGCTGTCGAATCTTATAAAGCAAAACATGAATATAATAATAGGTATCGGCATCGGTTTGGCTATTGTACAATTACTGTGCATATTTTTAGCATTTTGTCTTAGCAAGTCAATTAACAGTTACAAATAGATTTCCGAATCTTCATTCTCTTTTTTTTATTTTCTTTTAATTTATTCTCTTAATAACCTGTGCATATTGTAAAAAAAAGGAAACATGCGTTAGAAGGACATAAGTTTTTGTATAAATCTAGTCCGAAATAGTTGTAAATTTCTCTACTCTCATTGTTCGTTTTGTTTAACATAACTCTAAGTACGTATACAGGGATCGTTTAAAAGAATTCGGTACCGTCGCATTTATTTTGAACCACCATTGTATTTTCCGTCTGTGTATTTAGATTAGATTTAATATTAATTTGTTAGATTACTTTTTAATATGCATACACATATTGAAAAAAACAAGAACATCATACATGAAACGCGTGTGTATGTGTACATGTAAATGTGTAGCGTTCACTCAGTATTTTTATAGAATTATAAAAATGGTTCGTAAATGTCAGTGCCTTTTCATTCATTGTCGAATACGGATGCATAAAAAGATTTAATTCATCTATTATATAGTTTTTACACTTAAGAAATTATTTTTATGTATAAGTGATAAATCTATTATGCTTATATAGGCAACCCAATTATATCATTAGTCCATAAAATCATATTACCCAAGCTTTAATCTTTTTTTTATTTTTAATAATATATTTTCAGAAATTGAAGAAGAGACAATACATTGAATAATTTATTAACAATTATTGTAATAAAAATTAAATATTATTAGCAAATTGTTAATTTGATTGTTTGCATCAAACAACTATTTTTTGCATTATGTTGAAGTTGAGGTTAGATTTATATAATTAAGGAGAACTAAACAAAAGCAATATTAATAACTTATTAAGCAACTTTTAATAATAAAGAATCTGCTGAAATATCTCGGAATAATTATGTTCGATGGTCCTAAAACTAAAAAAGCTTTTTAATATAATATTAACTCTTGGTTATGAATTTGAACAAATGATTTAACTACCGTTTGTGAAATATTCACAAAATTTTTGTCTCAAACTATTAAGCTACTGATAACATTAAATTTATCTGTCATATCGAAATGCTGATGTTCGATAAACTAAGAAAATATACGTGTTTGCTGTACAGTTGTTAAATTGGTTAATCTTATCAATTATGTGTCATTCCTTTGAAGGAGTTATATAATTGATTTAACTACTTATTTTGAAATGTTCGAAAAATTCTTTATAATATCAAATTAATACTTCTTCAAAAAAACTACTAATAATGGTATAAAACCTATCACTGCTTGAATCGACAGTGGTTAATGACTCAGGAACTATGAAAATGTACATGTTTGTTGCTAATTTCCTCAGTGATACTGTCTATTGTGTAAAATATGCACTTTTTTTGTAAGAGATAAAATTATATGTTATTTTCTAATCTCAAATGTTTTTAAAAAATTCTTCATTGTACTGTGGGAGCTTTCGAAAATTATTTTCAGTTTTTTTTCGATTGGAGTTTGAAATGCTCTAATAATTTTTCATTAGTAGATTCAGATGTATAATTGGCTAGACTCAGTAGATGCCAAAATAAGATACATATCTAAAACATCCATACTCTTTAATTTGTGCAGGTAATAATATTCTATGTGGTACTTCTCCAACAGACAAAACACTTAATATCTGCAAAATTTATTTTGTTTTATATGGATATAATCATATAAAATTGGAAATAGATTCATAATCGATGTAAATGCGAAAACCGAAAATCACAAACATAATCTTAATAGTTTAAATCAAAGAAATTCACGAAGTTATTTGAAATAAAATTTGAGATATCACATTTCCAATTAAATCAGAAATTGCCTTCATGAATCTATTCATGAAGAAATCATCGGTGTAAAATTAGCTTAAGAAACAATACATAAAACGTACGAAAAGTAAAATTTCAGTAAAGCAATTGTTTTGATGTATTATACATCCCATACGTTAAATCCAATAACTTTTAAGTGTAGCAATCTGCGTTTCGTAATATTTCTTGTATATATTGTTATAGCTTCTGTTACATTTAAGTCTATGAAAATTATATTTAAAGGTCGTTATTTTATCATCACATCATATACATTATTGACATACTCTATTATTATATCTTCTCAATTATTTGTTTTTAATTATTATGTTTTTACTCGAATCACATATTGAAACAAATGACTGAGATCTTTTACCGTTGACAAACTATAGTTTAAAAGATTATATTTAGGGAAATAAAGAGCACACAAAGTGCGCGCATGCGCAAAAACCAGAGGACCAATGCGGAACGTCGGCGTATACGGTCAAAGTTTATTTCGAAATTTGATTTTGTGTTAAAAATGTTTGAAACTTTTTTACTTCAATACATATGAATTTTGAAATAAAATTTGTAATATACGTAATTAGGTAGCATCTTAAGTGTATACCGACTTCAAATGCGAGTTTGTCGATACTATTTAAAAAATAAGAATTTACAATAGTAATAATGTATACGTAATGGTAACATAGTAATAGTAATATATAGTGTTTTAGAAATGTATAATTAAAATAAAATCGCACATAATTTTGATTTGGATCAATACAAAAGCAAATGAACTGATTTGGTTAACTCGAAATTAAATTTATATTTTTTAAAATATAAGTTTATATTATTTTGTTTGTATATACTGTTCAACAAATATAATTGATTTAAAAAAGTTTTTTTTTAATTCCACGAAAACACCTTTCTCTTTTTACCATTTACACACTCAATACATAAATACATAAAAACAGGGAAATATTTCCCTACATTGATGAAAGTGAGTCTACAGTCTGCCACAAAAACGTATAGAAAAATTAGATAGCGTTTTTAATAGCAACTCACAATTATCTAATATTGCTTAACATAATTTTTCCATACTCCTAACAAGATTTTCTACAGTATCTTAGCTTTGGAGCTGTCAAAATAATTAATTTAATACAACGGCTTCAAATTCGAAAGGGTACTTCAGCCTCCGTAATCTCCATGTAGGTCTACGGGTCTTCAATTAAGCATGGGGTGATTGGGATGGCTAATCGAATACTTAATACTTACTATTGTACCATTTTCGATCTCTCAGAACGAGCCTCTGTTCTAATTTTAAACCATAATACAAATAAACTTCAATATAATTGAAATGATGGTCCCCAACAGGTTTAATTCACTTATTGAAGAATAATTAGAACATAATACGAGCGAGGTAACTTAATCAAACTTCTTAAAATAAACTGACTTAGTTAGAATTTCATATTTTAATAAAATTTAAAGCAAATTAATGAGAACATAGCATTCTTATTTGTCAATCTAATTTCCGACTTAAAATATAAAATAAGGAAATCTCTATATGTATTTGGAGAAATGGGTGGTGTCAAGGTTTTTCAGAACAGTATTAAAATCATAAAGTTAGGTCACTATAATCAGTACATTATTTCTATATGCCTTTATTATGATTTTTTGTAGCGATAACATCTCTGGAATTCTCAAAGTACCTTATATATTTTCTAATAGTTCGATATTAACTTATTTGAGAAATGTAGTGACGTACAGTAACAAAAATCATAGTATGCAAGTCTATGTAATGGAAAATGTGGTGAGGGTCGACTAAATAAATAACGTGTGAGCAACAATGAGTGACCTGATCCTACACTTCTTTACATACATACATATCACCTCAATATTTATTTCCTCTTAAAAGTGAAATTAGAAAGTGTCTCACGTAATTCTAATAATTACAATAAAAATATGCTAGTTACTATGTAAACAACAAATACTACTGTGCAAATTACTTTAAACTGTAATATTAATAAAAATACATTTGGTATGTATTAAAGTGTATACACATATATATATATATATATATATATATATATATATATATATATATATATATACATATTAAAGAAATACTTTGTTCTGTACACTGCACGTCAATGAAAGGTTAACGACATAAACATAGAGTAGGAAAACTCACTAGAAATTACTAAACTGCTAACTTCAGATAGAAAAAAGGAAGTAAGTACTGGAATGGGCGCGCGGAAAGTAGTGAAAGATCAGTTCAATCATTGTTGCTCACTCTGTATGTATTACATGCCACATTGAATGTATCTATTGTAGAGCATAGAGCTATGGAGAATTAATTGACTCATTAGAAATATACTTGAGAACTAGATTACTATGCCTAAAAATATTGCAATGTCTAGTAATATTTAATTATTTTGTCGTAGTGTTCCTTTTCAAATAACGAATATCGATTCCAAGAGACGTCTTCTGTGAATATGAATAAGTATAACGCTATAAGCATCATATATGAGCTCGTCTCACGTTCTCTTCAGAAACGCGTACAAATTTACTTAACACTTTTTCTTTTTATGTACACTGACGTACCACAATGATTTGTACTATATATACAAATAAACTAGAAACTACAGACTCATTATCTCTACAGCTGTGACTACTTTACTCTATCCATTCCCGTCTTTTGTTTCTTGCTTCTCTATCATATCCAGCCATTTTTCCGATAGCCCTTTTTCTTACTTCCCTTAGCCTCAACCTTTCATTGTTTCTTATTACATGTTTTAACCATCAAGTTCTTTAGGCTCTTGGACTATTACCCTCTTGAGGCGTTGGATGAGAGTGGACAGTTGGATGTTGTATATACAGATTTTTCTAAGGCTTTTGATACTGTGGATCATACCATTTTGTTACAGTTGGATTCTTTTGGTTTTGATGATGCTTTGCTAGGATTTTTCAGTTCGTATTTAACTAATCGGTATAATTATACTACAACGGTTTCAAATCCAAATATTATGTGTCAACTTCTGGTGTGCCGCAGGGTTCGAATCTTGGGCCACTTTTGTTTGTGATTTTCATTAATGACCTTATTGCTGCGATCGAATGCCCAGTACTAGCGTATGCCAACGATTTGAAAATTTACCGCAGAATTGCCTCAATTGATGATGTTCGACTTTTGCAGGAGGCTTTGACTTTTATCTCTGTCTGGTGTACCAACAATAATCTGTCCCTAAATATTGAAAAATGTTATTCAGTCTCTTATACACGAAAATTAAATAGGATTGAGTGCCTATATCATATTGATAACGTGTTAGTTTCGTATGTGAATTTTATAAGGGATTTGGGTGTTGTTTTCGATTGCAGGCTGTTCTTTTCTGACCATGTTTCGGCTATGCTCACGAATGCACACAAGGTTCTTGGCCTTATCATGCGGACTTGCAGGAGCTTTACAAACACGAGATGCATATCTTCTTTATTTCGTGCGTTAGTGCGTAGTAAGCTGGAGTATGCTGCAGTGGTGTGGTACCCTATTTACAATAATCAAATCGATGCCGTGGAACGAGTGCAGAGAAAGTTTTTGAAATACTTGTCATTCAGAGAAAATGGTTTTTATCTGGGACACGACACTGACTATGGGGAACTTCTACTTAGTCATGGCTTTGAGGCCCTGGCAGAACGGAGGCGGAGTGTCAGTGCTACGTCTATGTCTGGCTTGATTTCGGGGAGAATTGATGCGCCAGAGCTGTTAGCTGGCGTAGGTTTTTCGGTTCCACGCCTGGAGTCGAGGTTCGGTGATCCTTTGACAATGGGAACGCCAAGAACCAACATTCTGCTTAGGGCTCCACTTATGCACGCGGCTAGGAATTTCAATCAACTGCATCGTCGCGGTGTTTGATTGGATTTAATATGATTTATTTATTTATTTAACTTACATTCAGTGCTATTATTTTGTTATTCATTTTTTTTTGTTTTTGATATGTATTATCAATGTAATTGTAATTTTTGGTTTGTATACCCTATAGGAGTACTCTGTTGGGTGGTTAATAAATATTATTATTATTATTAATAGTTTATTTTCCATAGACGTCTCTTACTTATTTGATCGTTCTTTGACTAATACCTTTCTTTCATTGTTCCATACACACACACACACACACACACACACACACACACACACCTCATCTTTCTTCTCGAATTTTCAATTTGCCAATTACTTGTTTGTTCAATACACATAATTCTCATTACAATTTGACTGTAGGGCATATTACTGTTCTATAATTTGGCAGTGAACATCTCCTTCACATTAATTCACTCATAGCTCCAGCGGTTTTACTACCTCCGCCGATTCTCTTATCAATTTTTGGGTTTCATTATTAGAGTTAATAATCGTCCCATATTCAAAGGATACACCTCCTCAAAATAACACATATTTCCATTATCACATTTAAATTATAAGTTACATGTTCCCTGTTGTTCTCCATATATAACCATATATTAGGCCTTACGTTTCTGCCAGGATATAACACTTATTCATCATGTAAATCTTTCCCTCATTCTGCTCTTTAACACACAGTTGAAGAGCAATTTTAGAAGGAGGATCCCTTTGTATCAGATATATGTCTATTACAAACTCTTGATAGAATTTCTACTTTATCTACCCTGTGTTAATAGTTAGATAGATAATAAAAGTAGATGCTTTCCAATTTATGCTATGTGAACAAATAAAATAAAATCAATTTTAATAATTATATATTACATTTTATTTAATTCTTATGTTCAATATATGTACAAAAACTATATCATATAATTTACATTTTATAAAAAGTTAAATATATAGAAGACATGATATCGATTCCGCGAAAAAATCTAAAATAAAATATAAAGTAAAAATCGCATTTATTTCGTCATTTATCCAATTATGTACAAGATACCTACCAGTAACAATTATAATTACAAAAAAATACAATAAAGTAAATCATCAATATACTCGATTCTGCAAATATAATACAAAGAGAAAACAAAAAATATCCGTACTGCTAATCGTAGTAGTCAGAATTGTTAAACAGTAACCACTATTGTGGTCCCATCATGTTCATTGGCATTGAAACTTGATACCCTGGTTGTCCTTGTGCCATCTGCATAGCGGGCGATTGAATCTGCGGAACTGATCCCGGAGCCGGACTCTGCTGTTGAGGTTCAGACGGAAGCGTAAGATTCATTAATAGTTCACGTACCGCTGGGAATAGCGAGCACTCCAGATGGTTGGATTGGTATTGCGAGAAATGCTTCAATAACTGACTTGCGGCGGCAACAGCTGGTGCTGGTCCCGTGTCTCGTTTCTCAGCTAACTGAGTAATATTTGTACTAGTATCATAAACTAGTGGAAGTACTAACGTCGGTGGATCTATGTTAGATGGATACTGAGGTCCTAAAATCCTCGTTATTTGTAGCTGCAATTAATAAAGATTTTTAATGACTTATCAATTTAAAAATATTAGTTTTGTCAATGTAGCAAACCTAAAATGAATATTCTCTCTGATTGAGACAATTAAGCTACTCCATCTAAATTGATTTAAAAACATACTGGGCATAAGATTTAATAGACACATTAATTTTCATATCATCCACAAGAGTGGGCAAACAGTAAAAAAGGCAAATCACTTCTATACAAGATTATAATCAGAGGGCCCAAATTATAATCCGGCGGTACTCCATAAAGTGGATAGAAATAATATATAGCCATTATAATGTACATAATTATACCAATTATTTATATAAGTTTCAAAAAAGAAAATATAAACAAAACAAAAAACGTACGAGTAGTAGTGCTAACATTCCATAATAGCTCTACTGCTACAACTCGAAATAGGATTTTTTTTGTATTGCAACATTGACGGTACAAAATGAAAACAGATATAAAAACAGCCTTATTACTCACAAATATCAGTATTTTATTCTTATACACTAAAATTCCCGCCATTCCCGTTGGGACCAATTGTATCGCCGACGGTGGTATCCTAAGCATCCACTGAACAGACCATTTATAACCTTGCTGTTGTACGAGGCCGGGCATCATATCCAGTCGCATAATTTGTATAAAGTCTTTGAGCACATTAACAGGTACATTCAACATAGAGCAAAAACCGCATAAAGAATTCGGTTTGTATGGAGGTGCTCCTGCTCTGGTATCGAAAAATTTTTCTATTATCTACGGAGAAAAAAAAGAAATTTTACAACTGTATAAAAATGACGTGAGATTATTAACTATGAATAATTATTGAAATGTTTAGTTGGACTATTTTTATTGTTTATAAAATTATGGTATTCAAACGTTTCGGGAGTATTCAGAATAACCCTGATAAGACTCTGATGCGCGTTAAACTCAATATAATATATAAATTTTAATGGAGACTATGGCTGATTCGATTAATTAAAAAAAAGGTAATTGAAACCCCTTCCCACATTAATGTTCGTATTCTGTATACGTATTTCGACAACTAAGTTGGCATCATCAGATAATTAGTCGCAGTGTCGTACCAGTATTCGTTGTCAAACTGGGACAGAATCACAATACATGAAAACCAAATACACACCGCATGTATTTGATTTTTGTGCGGTATGATTATGTCCGAGTTTTCATCAGCAGAAAATTAATCACAGTGTCGCACCTGGATCCACGGTAACACTCGAATAGAATCACTCCGCACGCTGTGATTAATTATCTGCTGATAATGATAATTGATTGTCGAAATACATATACAGAATACGAACATGAATGTTAAAAGGAGTTTTTTTTACTTTTTTTGATTCATTATGATATAATTACATTGAATGTTTACGTAATAAAATTCAATATAATTATATTATAATGAGTTTGGCAAGCAGCAGTACCTATCAGAGCTACCCAGCAGACGTTAAAATACCATAATTCTATAAAGATGGAAATAGTCCGACTAAGTACATAAATGTATAAAAATATCGATTAAGCTTACCTGTAATTCTTCAGGACTCCAAACATCCTTGTGTTCAGCTAAAGGTGTAATTTTTAAATGCAAAGATTGTAAATGTTGTGGATTTAAACCTATACGACACTGTAACGTTTCTGCAACTTTAAAGTTTATTACGCCAGGTTCTGTCGTTGAAATAGCTGTCAACTAAAAATAAGAAAATGTTATTTAAATATTTTAAAATTTGTATGCATGCAAAATGAGGCGCTTACATAAGATTCCGTAAGTACAAATCTTTGTAAATGCCTTCTCATATACACGCAGCCCAAAAATCTTTCTAAAGGTGCTAATTCCGGACCTGGAAGACCTTGAGGATGTGGTGACGGACAACACAAAGTTTCTAAAGCTTCGTGAGTTAATAGTGTCGGTACCGCACCGGCCCATGATCTTTGTGGCAATACCCTTGATAGATGACTACCTAATATTAAAAAAATAAAGTGTAATATGTAGATATAATTGCTTAATTAATGAATGAAGGTATTTTACCAGTTCTTTAACGTTAGAAATATAATCTATCCCTTATTTCACAGTTAGATATAAAAATCACAAAAAAGTAAAATTGATTATGATATGGGATGCAAGAAAAATTGAAATTTGAAATTTCTTTTAATTATTGAACTAAAAATACAAATTGTATATCGTTATCAACATCAAGAGAATGAAAACAAAATATTCATTTTTATTTAAATAATTCTATGTACTACAGATATACTACACATGTATAAAATTACCTGTTTTATGATCTGCTTGTGGACTATGCATAATTGGGTGATTCCCGGGTGATTGACCCGGTCGTGCAGGTGATGGTCTAGGCATACTCGGAGAACCAGGCCAATTGGAAGCTGCTGGAGAAGCCATACTTTGCGAAGATGGAAAAGGACTGCCATCGATGTGTCCTAATAATATTATACAAAATATTATTTAACTTAAAATCTTGAATATACAAAAAAACAAATTACCTGTTGGCATAAAACTACTAACAGGGGAATGCCCCGGCAGATTGGTAACGGGACCAGGAGAAGGATTCGATAGCAATCCACCTGGACTAGGAACGTGCGGGTTTAACGGTGAATTCGCCACTAAATTACTCGGACTCGGATGAGGTAAGATCGGAATTGGACTCGGATTGATATTTGTTGATAAAGACGTGGGACTGAATGAAGTGGCAGGACTCGAACCAAAACTAGTATGAGCTTGGGGTTGGGACATTCCCGACGTGTGAGGACTAGCCGGTGTATGTGGATTGGACCCCGAAGGTGGTGTTGACGGATGATTAAACCTAAGTCCCGGTTCACGTTGTTGCGCCGGTGATTGAGGACCTCTATGGTGTCCCAGAAATCCTCCACCTTCGATCTCCATGGATATAGGAGATGGGGGATTGTCGTCTTCCGATTGAGATCTTCTTCGAAACACAGCGCTTTCGTCGACATATTTTGATAAAAATGCTTTCAAACCTTGAGTTGGCGAAAATACATCAACTACATTGCTTCGATCAAAACGACTGTACACTCCATCGCGCAAAGATACTAAACCGGCTCCCCTAATACGCAATTCCAAACAATACATTCCTTGATAAGCTAGTCTTATTAGAGTACATGATTGCGGCATTATAGTAAAGGTCTGAACAGGTACCTGGGGTCGCTAGAAATAAATGGAAATTATGAGATTCTCAGGTACAATAATGAGAAATTATTATCCGAAATACGAGGTGAAAAAATTACTTACTGCATTATAGACACCCAATTGCGGTATACTCGGTAATTTGCTAATGGATATTAAGGGTTCATAAGTTTCGTGCAGCATTTGTACGATTTGTGCGAGATTTCTGTGCCTATTCAAGTGACATTCTAACTGTTCGCGAATTATCGAGTGCGCATTTAATGAGTTATTATTTGCTCCGAATGCAAGTTTAAAAACTTTTTCCGTAGCATTCCACGCTATCGATATCATGGCGCCTTTATCGGGTCCGTAACAAAGCACCAATTTACTGTAATTGTACGACTTTACACTAAAAATATTGCTGAGACTATATTTCTCGCTGCTCAAATTTAAATATTCACTGAGATCGTGGACTATAGTGTACAAATGTACAATCTGAGACCAGTCATTCAAAAGAGCGTCTACGTTCCTCGATATTGTATCTGAGTTGCCCATGTCATATTGGAAATATACGGGTCTTCTAGAACCTGTTAAGTAAATAAACGCACAATGAGATCGTAATATGATTCAAAGTATTTTTGTGTGAGATGAACGTTTGACACTTTTAACAAGTTAATTTTAAGCTTAGTTCAACAAAATCTAACCTTGTTCTTTCGGATGAGTACTCGCTAGTGGTGTCGAATAAAATACAAACTCCACCATCCAAGTTTTCGAATTACCCTTACTGTGCACTCGAATTGAAACTGATAATAATCGTTTGAGTAACGCCCTCCAAGCTTGCGATTGTCCGATTTCTTGCGTGGGCGGTGGTAGTTGAATCAGTTTAAGTACCAAGCCCGTTGCGTTCGCTTCGACTTGTAAACCTTGATGAAAGATATTTTTTTTCGTTAACTGAAATGTAAAAAAATAAGACTTTTAATAAACCAAATAACAAATAATGTTAAATGTTACATACTTCTGTTGCTAAAGTCACAAATGGCAGTCTTTCGTCACACATAGCTACAACATGAGCTAGTTCAGCAATAAAATAAGCCGGTTGCTTAGATCGGCGTGTGCTCGATTCTGTTTTTACGCCTTTCCTCTTAAGACTTCCAGGTTCGAGAGTATCTAAATTGGATAAATTTATTTTTACAATAAAAAATGCATGATTCTCTAAATAAAGTAAACTTAAAAATCATGTTGTCCTTGTTTCACCGTAATTAATATATATTTTTGGGATAATAAACGAGATGCGTCATAAACATACGCCATAATTGCATCACAGTGTTGACAAATCGTGTTTGTAGTTTTTCAATGAATGCTGTTGAGGCTATAATTGAAAAATTTAAATGTTTAATAAATAATTTGACTGTATCCGCAATGACACATAATGAAAGATTGGTAACATAATATACATACGTAATTTTGATGGAGCCTGTGGTTGATTCACTTAACTACTGAAGGTTGATATATAACCCCTTGCCACATTAATTTTCGAATTCTGTATACGTATTTCGACAACGAAGTTGTCATCATCAGCAGATAATTAAACAGTGTCGCACCTGGAAAACTACGGCGAAAAATACCCGTACGAAAACAAACTCCGTACGCGATCCGTACCGTTGAGAACCAGAATGTACACATAATATTATTTATGATATTGAATTATAAAGCATTAAATAATGTGTCTTTTTATTGCGATATTATAGTACCGGCACGACTTTTATGTGTAAACCATACAGTGCCCACAAAGAGTAGTATCATAAAATATTACAAAATGGAATAAGAAAAAACGAAGTGATTTTCAATACAGCCTTCAAATCAGCTTGAATTCTCATTAAATATAACATTCTGTTTCGTGTGCCAGCCATGTTATCTACCACAATCGTACTAGTTTAGTGGACGATATATTACCAAAACTTTATTAATTAGCAATAAAAGAGTATGGTAGTTGTGGTTTTATTTAACCCCGAATAAAAGGTACAAAATACTCATTCATCTCGATATATTTCTTTGCTTGTGCGTAATCTAGTAACTTAATTTGAACAATAAAGGTTGTACCGTCAGAAAACAGAGTGCACTCGCCCACATTTTCACACCCAAGAAAATCATAAATCAAAAGCAAAAGATGCTTGAGTACTAAACCTTGTAGAACGCCTGTATAGATGCACCCAAACTATTTCTTATAGGTTCTGCATCTAGTTTATTAATGACTATAGTTCAGTAGAGCACTAAGAGCATAATTTCGATTTATGTTTAATGGGTTTTGTGTTTGCACTTTATGATTAGAAAAATGACCAATGCGACACATATGTATTAACAGATCTCCTTCTACTTTGTATACAGTATTAAACCCAAAACCAACTATATGACCAAATTTTATAAGCATGCTTTAACTAAATTAACAAAATTATGTAAAAAATAATTTAAATATTAGAAATTTACCATCAACATTAGTAAATGGTCCATGGGTAGCAACAAACGTGTCAAATTCTATTAAAGTCTGCACTTTCAAATAAACTTTAGGTATTTCAGTCTCAATTGTCTCATCATCTGGATTGTCTTCAATACTAGAATGTTTCACTACAGCCAAATAAAATGAACAATCAATTTCACAAGGACTATTTTCCTTTTCTTTAAACTCCACAATCTATAAAGAAAAACTAATTAGTAATTTTTTTTCCAATCAATAATAGACATCAAAGAAAAACTAGATATATAACATCTTTCTGAAACTTACCAATACAACATTTTGATGTCTATGTAATTGAACAAACATTCTGTGTCTACTTATTTTTGTAAGCGGATGATCAGGATGATGTAATAAAGGTAATCTTTCATGGGCGCTAGCTGGAAGATGCTGTAAAGTTTTCTCACATCGTCTCTGTGTAATCCAATATCGCAGTTCACTGATTAGCATGGGAAGTCTAGCATGATCTCCATTTAATGAATTACACAATTCAGGAATCAAAGGCGGATCATATTGAGGTACGTGGCATTGTAACATCCCAGTGTGCGTATCAACAGTAATTAGAAGTTGCTCTGCACGTAAACAGGGCTGCAATATTGCTACAGAAAGTATAGCTGGAGATCCTTGTAGGTTGCCTAATAAAGTAATTGAATTAAAAGCTATGAAATGTGTGGAAGTCATTTGCGTGATTTACATTCAATATCTTTCAACATTCCTTGAAGTTCTGTTTTTAAATCTGTTAAACGACTTCTTGTTCGGACATATATGGTATGCACTAATAGTCTTTCCATAGACAACAGATCGGAATGGATAGCTCTATCTGCAATCTCATTTTCCTAAAATAAAAATGAAAATTTTGTGTGTTTACTTATTATAATGAAATTAAACCTTAGTTCCTAATGAAGGTACATGCAAGACTGCCAAAGGTCTTGCTGGATCATGGGTATCCACCTGTACAGTTAAACGATAACCTAACTCTGACCGAGGATCTTTACTGGCTACATCTTTGCCTTTGCCTGTTAATTCTCTGTGCAAAAGTATTACACATTATTAACAGTTATCAGTCAACCTTCTTTAATCTACACATAACATTAAAATAATTACCTCCAATAAGACACGGTTAAGCATTTTCCTGGCACATACTCATCAACATGTATATGATCGTCCAATCTGTCCCTCATTAGTCTTAATGTTTGTGAATATAAAACTTCTAACTGTAATGATTGACAGAAAAAATGTAGACAATTATAAACTTCCATTAAAGGAGATGGATTATCAACTAATCTACTTTGAATTAATTGATGTATATATTGAACTTGCAATGAATGAACTAATGCTTTTCCATCTGAAATAATAATATATTTTAAAATGTCTTTTTGAAAAAAATACCTAATATACCTCCAGTTTCTTTATCTTCAACCAAAATATCTATTTCAAGTAATCTCCAAGGTATATTTGGTCCATCACCCATCACAGTCAATGATACTTCAAATTCATGTTCAACATGAAAAGTAACTCTTCCATTCTCAATCTAAAATATAAAATTAAATTTTTTTATTTGTAGTATTTCAAAAAATTACTTTCAAATTTTTCATCTGAGGTAATAAGTTTCCAGTAACTAATCTATGTTGAATAACTTGATTTAAACGTAATAAAGTAGCTCTTTTTTCAGCACTGGTTATAGGATCTGGTGGAACTATCTTTTCTCTAATACATGCAGGTAATCTCCCATATGTTCCTGTAGTTAAAACTTCCACAGCTGCAGGTATGTGAAAGTTGGGTAATCTAGCTTGAACCAATGTTTCTCTAGCCATTCTAGCTAACATGTCTGCAGTTTCAACAAATAATAAAGATTGCTTGTCTAAAAATGCCATTATACGCTAAAACAAAATATACTAATGTAAAATCTTAGATATTACAAACTTATTTAACACATACAGCTGATTTTTCAACTTTAGAAGCACTGTTTGCCCATTTTACTAGAGCCAGTAGTCTTACAAATAACTGTCTTGTTCTTGTAGCAAAATTATATATTTCTATCTTACGCTCCATGTCAGTTTTTCGAGGTAATCTTAAAAGAAGTCATTCTTGTAATGAATAATACGAATCACAAGAAGTATACTTACAACTCAGCTAATACAGTTAATTCATGATATGTCCTCTGTACAATAAAATCTATTAAAACTCCTAATGAAATCATACCGCCTCTATTCCCTTCTTGTGCATTTCCCAAACTTCCCTGTACTACACTGTTAGCAACAGGGGTTTGCAGACCCTCCAAAGGCAATGGAGGCATTTTGAATAATTTTTATGTAATATCACAACAAATTACGATACAAGTTTCAGTAAACACTTAATTAATTATATTTAAATACATATTAAAAACTGAAATTCTAGAAACATCACGAAATTATACTTTGCGTCAGTTAAGAAGGTTATGACACAACTTTCAACTAAACATACAGCTACAGAGAAATATAAATGTTCACAAGCTAACAAATCAAACGATTCTAAGCAATTGCAAGAATTTGATTTAGTTACTATAGTGGTTGGCAATAGACTTTTATGAGTAACTTTTTTTTAGATTGGCTATTCTGATCAAAGCTTCATACAGTATGTTCCAAAATATATTCCAATATTGATTAAAAGATGGATTCCACTTTTTCGAATTCATTACTTTAGTCGCATATATGAATTATTTGTTGTTCTCTAAATAATAAAATATATACAGAAATTAAAGCCTAAAAAAATCGATATCATATCATTATATGAGAAATGTATTTATAATAAAATTCTCACTAAAAATAATTTGACAAGATTATTTTAAATGTTTTGAAATTGTCAATACCAAATTAAACATAAAAACAAAATTTTTCTATTAACAAAACAGAAAGCTTAGAAAATTTATTGTCATTTGCCATAAAATGTAGTGATAAAATTGAAAATGTGAAAATATATTTTTGTGCTACACTTTTTCATTAAAATAAATATTAAAATCTTGATTTTTTTTTTAATTTTACAAATTTCTATTTTTTAAATATCATCAAAACACATATCAGTATCATAACGTTTATATTTTGATTATTTTCACAAAAAAGTAGAATTTGGTAAATCAGCTGAGCTATAGGTAATTTTGTTTTGAATTGGATGTCTTTATTTATATTGTAAAAGAATAATTTTACTTCAAATCGCAATACAAATATCTGTTTCTCCCAAAACATTCTTTTTATGCATGGAATTAAAGTAAATTATTTAATTAAAATTTAATTTGTAAAAGTTGTTTTTCTCTTAATAATTATTTTTATTATTATATATTATTTTTTTGTCTTAACAATTTTTATATATTTAGTGAATGTGCTTTTTTAATACTTTTATAGTCATATTGTCAAATACTATTTATTTTTTGCTTTATTAGTAATAATATATTTCATTGTCTGCAAAATCTTTTCATCATTTGCTTAAAATACTTCTTAGAAAAAATGTTTGAATTTAAGAAACATAGCGGGTTTACACCGAACTTCCTGTTTTGCGCAAAAGTTGTACATATCTTCGCCATATTGTCAATAGGCGGTTTAGCAGAGACAGAGTTGCAAGAAAAATAGTGTTCACATAAATAATAGTATACTTATGACTTGTAAGTTATAATGCATGGAATGTATCTAGTAATATTGTATATACATTGAAACATGCGGATGTTTGGATAATTTTCCAAAGATCTACTATAAAACGTACAAGTACAAATTTTCTGTTCCTTCTCTGTTCATATCTTGACGCAATGTATGAAAATTGAGATCCTATTTAATCTTATTTGTTTTTATGCATGGTTCGGGCTTCGGAAATCTAGTTAACGTAACAGGATTAAGTTAGTTGTTACTGTGACTATAAAAGAATGCCACTACTTGTAAGGCACCACACCCAATCGTTGGCGATGAGCTACATAGTGGCCACTAATTATCAGTAGCTTTGTTTTGGTGTGAAATCAGCGTGGATGCTAGCGACGTTGTGTCTAAATACCCAACACCTACAGCATGATCATGTCCTGTTGCCAATCGGATGAGGTTAGAGAACAGAAACGTATCAATCAAGAAATTGAGAAACAGTTACGAAGAGACAAACGTGATGCAAGAAGAGAACTTAAATTATTATTGCTCGGTAAGTAAAATTACATTTAATTTTAAAAACTAATTTAAATCAAGAAATTCATTGTACATTTTTATATTTTAGAATGGTGTTAATTGGTTTCGAATATCATGTTTATATATTCTAAATACTCTGTAACAATAGTTTTAACGATCCTGATAATATAATGTTTAAATTGTATTCATTCATATTTATAAAAATGTACATATAAAGATAGAAACTATAATTTGGATTGATGTTCTGCATTTAAATATTTTTCTAAATGACATTCTAAATAATAGAATATTAATATTACTGCTATTTTGCAGATGTACGGCTTGTTAAGGACATTTTTCATGCTGATAATGTAATAATCATCTACTTATCTGAAATTATTTTCTAAAGGTTAAAATGTTAATTCTGAGATATGTATCTGATAAAAATGTCTCCTTGCAAATTAATTTCTATTTTCTTATATCTTATTATTATATAAACAATACAACAATTATATAATACATTAATATGTTATTTACACATGATTAACAAATGATATTAGAAATTGGAAAAATGTATATTATTGAAAGCTTGAATACTTTTTTCTATATGATATTAGCTGACCTTTGGTAGAGATGTGATTTCACTTTTATCTGTGAATTACCTCTTATTGCATACTAATTTATGTTTATTTCTTTTGAATTTTAATTTTGTTTAAATTTATCATGTAAATTAATGTTCTTAAACAACCATGAATTTATACTAAATATGCAATATTGATTTCTCAACTGCTATCTATTAAGAATAATTAGGCGTTTGTATCTATTAATACTAAATTGAAGAATAAAATTATAATAGAGGTTTGCCATTATATCATAATACTTTGTATGTATGTATTAATATGTGATATTCTTTAGATCTATATAAATTACTCTATAATATCTTTACCCCATGTTGCTTATTACCCTAAGTAAACATTTCAGTAATTAGGTTATTATCATTAGTAGGTGATATATGTACATGTCATAATAGATTACAAGTAAATGCTGCTTAATACAAGACACATAGTGTAGCAGAATTTAGCAATGTATTACTTACTGATGATGGCAGCCAAAATGCCAAATTGTTCATTAAAGATGACAGGAAACAATATTGTAAGGGAATTTGGATTATTTATTTACTTGTTAGCGACATATTGCGAATTAATTTTATCTCCAGATATGGATGAAAATAGATTTTGATTTTGCTTTGTATGTAACCATTTTTTTAACACCATTTAGTTGCATCGTAAATTTGGTAGGATTCGGATATCTTATTGATAGAAATTTTTGGCGCGGTTCTCTTGTCTTTAATGTTAGTACGTTTTTCTTTTTAAAGATACTGCTGATCTCACTTTTAAATTTTGTTTTTATGTCAAAAGTATGAGAATTATACAACTTCCACCTGAATCTCATTTGCTAGATATGTGTGGTATTATTGTTTTCTCCCCCTGAATTTATTAGAATTCTTAGGACACTTTCTAGATATACTACGTTTTTTGCTTTGAATTTTATTGAATTATATTATCTTTTGAATGTAAACATTGAGATACATGGATGGCAAACAGGGGCAATAAACGTCTGAAAGTATAACCATTCAAAACACCATATAATTTATTCAAAGTTTCAAATAATGATATCATAGAATATAAATTTCAGTAGGAAATATTGCGAATTAAAGATGTACAGTTGTATTATTCTTCTAAAAACTATTAACATTTAAAATGTTTTTTTATCATTTATGATTTGTGATCCACACAATGGATCTATAATAATTAGGATTTAATGTAGTAAAATTGACAAAGTAGTATTATTGTCTTGAACAATACCTTAATATAAATAGTTTTATTGAAATTTGAGGTTCATGCATTGTGCTCGTCGTTTTAGTTGTATAATTTGAATGATAAAAGTTATATTTTCGGTAAATAATAACTGCATAAAATGCGTGTCATTTCCTTTAAATATAGGAAAATGAATTAGCTTTGTATATGTAATTTGTGGGGAAAATAATGTCATTCTCCGATTATAAGTTAATATCAGTTCTACTTTCCATAGGCAACATTATTTTTTATACATACTGTACATATGTAGTAGAGATCGTACAAAATAAATCGGTATAATTTTCTTAATTATATAGTCACGTACTGTATATAATGTAATATATTTATTTTAAACAAATTAATGGTAAATTTTCAGTTTCTTGGAAGATGTTATTTAATAACAAAATACAAATATCAGTTTTCCAGGTGCAAAATAATAGTGACATTAAATATATACATATTTTCTAATTAAAATAATTTAAATGATGAAGCTTCCTCTTTCTTTGATTAATATTTAGTGGTATAACCTTTACTTTTAAAAAAAAAGCGTAAATTTTAAAAATAAATTTCGATATACCTCACCTAGTACAGGAACTCCTTCATAATTGATGATTTAGCATTTTAAATGCTTTTCGAAACCAATTACAAATTCTTAACTAAATCAAAAGCTGAATTTTAAACGGCTCGTGTCATCACATCAATATTATTTTGGACCCAATATTTAACCCTATTTATCATGTATTTTTGGTCATTATCATACATGTAAACCTTATAAATTGACGTAACTTTTTCGGTATGCTGTAATATATTTTACCATGTGGTATTATTAGATAGGTACCTAGATTCATAACCTCTTCTATTTTTTTATCTTATCTTTTTTCCTTTTTAATCTATGTATATAATCACTGTGTACCAGATCTTTCAATCATCATTTATGTATAACTGAAACATCTGTGGTTTTATTATTTTGTACTTGTGTACTAATAGTCGATGACGCTACATAACTAATTTTAAAAGCTTAACCGCTCGAATTCTAAATTACTACAATATAAACTCATCCATCCACAATGACCATATATCGTACAAATAACTAAACGTACGTTCATATAAATTCAATGACGACGATGGATTGGATATTTGAAAAGAATGTAAGAAAATGAAACATCAATGAAAATAATTAAGCAAAGAATCGAGACGAACAAACATTAGATACGTAAAAAACTATAATAAAATATAAAAACTTTCTAAACGAACTAGAAAAAGAAAACCCATAACAGGTAAGAAAGTAAATAAGAAGTTCCCGGATGATGATTATCTGCCATGAATGACAGTCTTGTGGTTTGCATTATTTTCTAAAGGAAATATTGACTCATCTTTATTCTAAAATATAAAATACTATTGCACTGTTAATTTAAAATATTTTGTGGTATTGAACGTAGGGAAATTACAAGTAACGTCTGCAAAATTTTTGAAGCTCGGTATACTTAGCCTTCTTACAGCTTTTAAAATTAAAATGGAGCAGTTAGTAATATTTTTAATATGTATATCTTATCGTGTTATTATAAAGCAAAATCGCGTGTATATCTACGTCGGTAATGCCTAATTATATAAGAAAAATAAAATTAGTTTTCTTTTGCATATATTTCAATTAATTTGCGGAACTGTACTTCTGTATTTATTAACGTTGATAACATTTTCTTTTATAACGATATGAATCGTGATAAATTTTGTTTCTTGATATGATGTTACGTGTTGTTTTTTAATTTCACATACTGTTCTATATAAAATAATAGCAGCGCAATATCAGCCACCAAAAACTAAAATCGATGTTAGCAGAGACCCAATTTTTTTATTGCTTTTATTCTGAAAAATGAAAGAGAACTACCAGTCGAAATTAAAATACATAATAGTAACATTATAAATAAAACAAATGCACATTTAGATCATGGAAACAAAATAGAAGTATTCTGAAAAATAAAATAAAAGATCTAAATTTGGACAAAAATTATTTGCATTTATTTGTAGTCAACGTTGAAGCATAGAGTCGATTAAATTTTGACACATTACTAAGAATAGCTTAATAAAGTTTCCTTATTGACAGTGATTGTTAAATGTTTTTTCCATATTTTTTCAAAGCTTTTCTATAGAATCGAGGTCTGGAGATGGTACTAACCACTTCATAATCTTACCAGTGCTTAGTTCTAGTCATCGCTTAATCCCACAACTTATATGCTCGATATAATTGTGTATATAATATACACCCAATGCAGTGACTTTTTAGTATAAGGTGACATTGGGTTTCTTTCTCGAAAAATACTTAAGTAAACTATATGATTCATAATATCATTAAAGCAATGGACCCTGGAAAGCCTAAGAAAAACATGCCCATATTATAATCGATTCACTGCGGTGTTTAACCACATTTTGAATCAGGCTACACCTGTATGTTTTCTAAACGTATTCTCATAAACTTGTGGAGCCAAATAATAATATTTTGCTTTCCTTTGCCTATATATTTTACCGTTTTGAACTCATCGCACCAAATGTGTTGGTGAAAACGAAGCGATTTTTAATATAGCCTTTGGTTGGGTTGGGTTGGCAGCTTACGAGAACTTCTTCCATAACAAATATATATGCTATAAAACGATTTTTTTACCAGTCATATAATATTTTTGTCTTTTCTTGAGGTTGATTTTCGTTTCTTCCATATGTCTTATTTTTTATCTGTCATTTATAGGATGAAATACCAATTTTGTTAATAATCCAATTATATCTTGTATTTTTTTAGTAAATTTTATCATCTGCTATCAATTTAATGAGTTCACTCTTATCTTGAATGCAATATTTATTATGGCACATGTTAACATTTTTTGAAGAATATTTTAGTATAAACAATAACATATATTCTCTTGAAGATAGGAGAAATGACTAATCAAAAAATACTAATGTAGAAGAGGGAGGAAATGCAACTGAACTGGTACGGACATGTCATAAGAATAGATAATATTAACAGAAAATCATAGAAATAAGAAAATTCAAAGAAAAAGAAGGGAAAGTCTAAGATATCTTTCTTAGACTTAGATACAATAAAAGCTAGTTTAGAAATAAATAGAAGCAAACCAATAAACGAAATAAAGACAATGTTGAGGAATAGAAAACCATGGAAGTATTAAGTGCAAGATATCACATTCTGTTCAATTCATAACCCAATTACAACTCACGTAAGGAAAGGAACAAAAAAGAAAGAAAAACATCTCCGGAGGTCATTTCATATACGCCAAGGAGTAAAATTATGCTATTGTTGTCTTAAATAATGATTCAGAAAGCATTTAAATTTTGGCAAATCTACACTTTACGTAAAATAATTTTTAATGAAATCTTTGTGATCTTAAACTATTTTTCTTAGTAAGGTTATACTTTCTTGCCTGTTAGAACATACTCACTCTGTACATAACCTTTAAATGTCAATTGAATAATTCGAAAAGCTATCTGGGACACTTTTATGTATTTAGTAGAAACTAGTAAAATAAAATTTATTTGAACGCTAATTATTGCATTTCTCAGTATTATTTTTTATATGTATTTCGTTCGAAATACATCTGTCAAAAAAAAAGGAATTTATAAAAGGAAATATGATATTTGAAATAAAAAATACGAGAACCGAATTTTCTAATTCAATACAATTTCTACACATGACACATGTTTCTTATCTCAGTAACTTGGATTTACACGTTTGAAGTTAGAAATCACCACCAGACTTACCAATATGAAAATTAATGCCTTTTATGCATATTAATCTGATAAAAGAAACACACATCTAGATAAAGATCGGGATAGCTATCGCATACAAAAGTTATAAATAAATGTACGTGAATGAACAAGTTTTTGGCGTACGTATAAGCAATAACCTCAACCTTTGCGATAACGAAGGATTCTCGGAAACCCCAAACATATTACGCAACGACTTGTTTATATTTACATAACAAAAATTAAATTAAATTGCAGGTGATAATGTGTCACTTCCAGGAATGTCCCGGTACTGTCGTCTATTTCTGCTTATCTCGCATCAAAAATCGATTCCCCAAATCATCGAGCGCTATTGTTTAAATGAACTTTTTTAACTTAAAAAGCGGTAATTAAGATGTGTGCTCCTGAATTTTTTATACCGTTGATTTGAACTTTTTATATTTCTCAGAAGTTTTGTGTAGTTTCACATTCAATGTTTTATCTTCTTATAATCGATTCTGTTGCTTCATACAATACGTTTTGGAAATTTTTAACAAAGTCTGGTCAACGTAGTCTGTACAGAGTTTCAGAAGGATTTTGATCAAATTGACCTTTTTTGCTTCTTAACAAACTGACTGCAATTATACTGTCATAGATTTTGATCAAATTCTTTAGAAGTTACTTGCTTGGCAAAAGACAGTTTTTCAAATATTGCGATGTTCGGTTCCCATAAGCTTAACGTCACTATGAGTTATGTCAGCGCTCGGTATGCTGCTTAAGATATTTGGCTGCCAGCATTCATTTAAATTAGAAGGGAAACTACGAAAAAGTTTCTAAGACAGCGGATCGTCGGATTAATTTCCGAGACCCTGGCGTAATAAACCGTCAACGTGAAAGTAAATTTATCTGTCAACATTAACGCAAATAATCATAAATAGAGCTGATCCTACGATTCCTTAACATTTAACGTATTTTGATCATGGAATTGTGTATGAGAACATGGAAAATGATTAATTTTTATCTTTCCCCTTGATATTTTTAATTTTGACATGGTATTGACTTGACGCTCCCGTTTACTCTCTGTCAATTTGACATTACATATCAAATGTGATTGCGACAATGTCAATTCAGCTATTGTATACAGACGACATTAATGCCAAGATGGAAGCTGTTATTTTGTGGCAACACAAATCATCCGTGTCATTCATTTTTGACAATTACCGAAACCAAAGAAATGTCAAATTGATGCATAAGTATTAATTGTGAAATGGTAGAAACTGTTTGCTTTTACACCTGATTTACTTGTGATCGCGTTTATATTGGGTTCTCTTCCAATTGTGAAACGACCTTAGGTGTTGTCAAGAATACCCAGAGCTTAATTAAAATGCTCTCTCGTTTGACGATAAGTGCACTGCTGAATGTGCTGTATCGTCCATTAAACATGGAACCGGTTTTGTACTTGCTTGAGAGGAATTTTACTTAGATTTTTGTAATTTGCTCCCAATTAATTGAATCGTAAAGAAGATTATAAAATTCTATAATTGGAACATGCACTTCCACAGAGATCCAATTGGAAAATATTCCTATTTACGCCTTAAATGTATTTTCCAAGACTATTTCTAAAAAATAGGAGAAAGGAATACTTGTAACAAGATTTATGCAAAGACAATTTTCACTAACACGTCACCAATAGTGTAATTTTTGGATAAAAAAAAAGAATAACAAATTAATTCTTCAGCCTATTTTCAAAATTTTAATCCGATTAAATAAATCTGGTAATTACTTATTAATAGAGGAGAAAAATTACTGTTAACCAAAATGCAAAAACTAAGAGCTGCTTTAATTAAATAATAGCATGATTTGACTCAAGAAAGGATTGAGAAAGTTAAAGGCTACAATTATGAGAAAACGTGAAATGTTTAAAACCAGTTCAGTATATAATTGTTTTTACGAAAACGCTACTTTTTGCTTAATTTTGACAAAGTGCAAAAGAAATGGTGATTTGCAAAACTATGAATGATCTAAATTATAACTTCGTTTTAAGAAATGCCGTTATAATTTTATTTTAAACATTGTAAGTGTATGTTTAATTAAACTGGCTCAAGATAAAGTTTGAAATAATTTATACGCAAAATATAAATTCGTAACATATGAGAATTATATTAACATTTAACATTTTTAAATAGTTTTGATGAGAGAGTGAAAGAAAGCAAACAATATATAATTTTGAAAAATACCCAATTCCATTAAAATGATTCTAGAAGCGCCATTATTAATTTTAGCATCTAATACTAGAAAACACAAAATCGTATCATTTTTATCTGATTTTCAGCTATAAATAGAATAAACGTTTAGCCAGAAGTAATAGTACGTCTTCACAATTATCTATCTACCTGTTAAATGTTTAGAGGATGATGTAATATTGTAAATTATCATTTTATTCTTATTAAACACATAATTCTGTATATTATTAGGTTGACCACCTTGAAAAATTTAATATTTTAATATTTAAACTTCAGTATATTATTATTTTCTAGATTCATGCAATATAATTTCTATGTGTTTATAAAACTTATACAGGGTTCTCCAATAGTTTCGAACAGTTTTTAATGAAACGTTCTAGACTGTAACGTGTAATTTTTTTGCGAAGATTAACCTGTGTTTACCAAGAATAATAATCTATTGAAATATGAAAAATATGCTCTGCACACTTAGGTTATAAGTATGGTTTTTAATTCATTTAATAAATAAATAATTCAAAGTTGGTTGGAAATTAGTTCATTATTTTAAAATGATATTGTAAACAGCGAATTTTTGTCAATTGTATTATTTCATCTCACGAAATAATAGAAAAAAATTTGAAAATACAACTTCACAAAAATCACTTTTAATATTTTGTATGAGTACATTGATGTTCAACTAAAATCTTGCTAAAGATCGTATTAAAAATAAATCTGAACACACAATTTCTAGTTTTCCTAGCCATGTCTATTTCATTTGGTCAATGCTGTATTTTTAAAGGTCTTTAAAGTAAATTCATCACTTATCCATTTATGTGTGAAATACAAATAAATTAGAAGGATTTACGTAAAATTTTACTTTAAAAGTGATATATAATTAATATTTCTATTAATGTTTCATTTTAATGGATCCAACAATAATGACCCTGTGTTCATTTCAAGGTACTGGAGAATCGGGCAAGTCGACCTTCATCAAACAGATGCGAATTATCCACGGTGCCGGATATTCAGATGAAGATAAGCGAGGTTTTATAAAACTTGTCTACCAGAACATCTTCATGGCCATGCAGAGTATGATACGGGCGATGGACCTACTGAAGATCAGATATTGCGAGCCTTCCAGTATAGTAAGTGCCGGGGTACATTCACCAAGGAGGGACGTGTTATGTGATTTCTATTAAAAAAATAATTGCTTTTGCGGCGTTACATGAATTGCTTTTTTTTTAAAAAACATTACGTGACACGTCTCTCTTTGGTAGAAATATTTGGCTTTGGTAGTATTTGTTAAACACTTGTAAAATGCACTGAACAATTATGTCTTACGTTCATATGTGTTTGTGTTTGTACAGAAATTGAGAGGCTGATTCTGTTTTTGTGTTATTTTTAGAAACGTTTGTCAACTAAGGTAAATCTAGTTTCTAAAGAAAAATTATCGCGGACACATAATACCGAGGCATTGTTTCTCCTTTCTTAGCTGTATTGCAAACGATACGTTAACCCATAGAGAATAATATATTCTGAGCTTCCGGGCTGGACCCACTCGTAGGACATCTTCAGGGCTCAACTACTGCACTGAAACTGAAACGACAGCAGTTATACCAGTGACGCGGTTCCAGCCCGGAAGCCCAGAAGAATATAGTATGGACCACGACCGTGGAAGTCTACGTACCAGATTAACCATAGAGAATAAATTCGTTAATAAGACCACAGTTTGCCTGATGGGTGTTGATATAGTCGAAAGGCATCGAAAACTCTTATTAACAATTCAATTATTATAAGACGATTATCAAATGGCGTATGCCAATTTTAAAAGTGTTCTATCTATATACGCACCGAGGCAGCAGGACTGTACATTTGACAGGACGAATACGAACTTCGTTCTTTCGGACAATTACATGTTTGGACGATAAAGGGAAGCATTGTATCTTCTTCTGGGCTTCCGGACTGGAACCGCGTCACTGGTATAACTGCCGACGTTTCGTACCCACTCGTATGGGACATCTTCAGGGCTCTACTGCTGCTGTTTGTTGCACTGAAACTGGAGGCATTGTATTTCCATTCATATGGAATAAGTTCAACATCAACATTTGAAATATTCCTATTCATATTACTGACAATGAAATTCTAATGCCGATAATAGGACCTATATGTACATGTCTTTGAAATAAGCAGAGATAATTAAAAAATAAAATATAAATCCAAAATATGTGTTTAGAAAAGGTAAATAAGATTTTTAAAAAGAAAATTGGAAATTTCGTTCCAGTCTTGTTCGATATGCGGTTCGAAGAATATTTATAAATCAGACGAATGATTGCTCGGCGAAGCAGCCAAATTACAAAAATACTAAAAACAGGAGTATATTAAATAAGCAAATTCTAATTATAAATTAGAAATATACGGTAGATGGCTATACAAACGGTTAAAATTTTGTTCCTCTCTCGTTTAACCGTATACATTTACAGTATAATTTTAATCTTATTTCAAAAAAAAAAAACGAACAGTTAATACCTTGTCAATAATCTATTATTACTAGAGCTGTTCGGTGTATTAAAACAATAAGATGATTACGACTAATGTTAAGTATTGATGCCGAGAGTTATTTTCAGATACTCACTTTAGCTTAAGTGTAGTGAGAATCAAAAAAAATATCGATGATTCAAAGTAGTTACAGACTTAAAGGAAGTTAATATGCTGAAATTTAGAAATTATTTTTCTGTTATTTGTTGCAAATAAGTAGCTTATTAATTACTAAATATTGTAAAAAATTCTCTTCACTCGAGTTACTTATTTTCCTCTTACTGGATTGAACTAAAGTCCCTTCGTCATCTGCTGTGTTCAATAAAATCTTATTAATGTATCAAAATTTCACATATTTCCTTTAAAATTAAGTAGTGTTGTATGGTAGTACATTTTCCATTGGATGTGTAAAGCATATAATTACTGTATAGGACAGGATATGTAACATTGTAACACAATAAAACAGTTCCATGATTTATGATCAGTAAAAGTTGAAATAAACCATACCTAGTCAAGTCATAAATATTGGTACACAACTGAACGCTCTCTATACGAATGCAACACTGGGCGCATCCATTTCGTATTGATTTCGATTTGACAGTTGACATTTATGCTTCATTGTGACGTAAAAAGTTTTTGACATTAATTGTTTACAATCATAGAATGGGGCGACATCGAAAATCGCATTGTTGTAGTTGGCCTACTAAAATGCAACATGGAAAAAGGCGATATCTTCAGGACGTTGCGACAGCTTGGGATCACTCGCAATTTTGTGTATCGTGCTGTGAAGTTGTTTGAGGATACTGGTGGAGTACGAGACCGTCAAAGATCCGGCCGTTCGCGGACTGCGAGAACTCCGAAAGCGATCAAAGCCGTGAAGAGACGAATCGACTGAAAACCGCTGCGAAAACAGAAAATTTTGTCGTGGGAAACGCAAATTTCGCAAAAAATCCATGTCTCGCATTATCAAAGAAGATTTGGGACTCAGCGCGTACAAGCAACACACTGGACACCTGCTCACGGCCGCATTGAAGGAAAAACGTAAACGAAAATCGAAAGCGTTACTCAGCCGGTACGCGAAGAACACTCACAGACAAATTCTGTTTACTGACGAGAAAATCTTCACCGTAGAAGAATCGTTCAATAAACAGAACGATCGTGTGTATGCTCGGTCATCCAGAGAAGCATCCCAACTCATCCCGAGGGTTCAAAGAGGCCACCATCCCGCGTCTGTAATGGTATGGTGGGGAGTGAACTACGATGGCGTTACCAAGTTCCATTTTTGCGAGAAAGGAGTAAAAACATCGGCTAAAGTATATTAATCGACCGTCTTGGAACACATTGTGAAACCTCTCAACCAATCAATATTCACCAATAAGCCATGGACTTTCCAGCACGACTCCGTTCCAGCTCACAAAGCAAAAAACGACTCAACTGTGGCCCAAAAACAACGTTCCGGACATCATGTCAACGGATGATTGTCCAGCTGGTAGGCCAGACCTCAACCCGTCGGATTACAAGTTGTGGTCCGTATTAGAGGGCATGGCTTGCTCTACTCGACACCCAAATATTGAGTCGTTGACGGAAGCCCTTGTCCGTGCAGTGGACAATTTCCCCATGCAAGAAGTGCGTCTCGCGATCGATGAGTGGCCACATCGTCTCAAGTCGTGCTGGAAGGCAAATGGAAGTCATTTCGAATAAGTTGTTCTAAGATTTGTAGCCATTGAATAACCCAATAAAAACAAAAAAAAATTCTTTTAAAATATTAATTTGTTTTCATTTGGCGTCGATTTTTCTGTGTACCAGTATTTATAACTTGACTAGGTAGCATTATGTATCACAAATATATTAATTTTAGATGGTCACATGCTAGGTATTTCGACCTCTTTTTTAATATTAATCTAGATGTAGCTATTACATGCTATCTTTGAATTCTATTTATTAACTAATTAAATTACTTATCTATTGAAGGAGAAAGCCGATTTAATACGAAGCATCGATTATGAAACGGTGACAGCCTTCGAAAGCCCCTACGTTGAAGCAATCAAGGACCTATGGAACGACAGCGGCATTCAAGAATGCTACGACCGACGAAGGGAGTATCAACTGACCGATTCAGCAAAATAGTAAGTGTCAGAACTATACGTAATTAAACCTTAAGGTTAAGATTTCGAACCGATATATACATTTATATAAACACAATCTTTACACACATATATTTTTTCCTATTTTATATTTCTTTGTAATAATAATAATAATATACACACTGTTTACACGATTTAGTCACACGCAACAACAAGCAGAATTATTTATCTCTTCCTGCATGCAGTATGACAACGATATAGATTTTGTTATTATTCATTAAAATTTTGAGAGATTTGAAAAGCAAATGTAATATTTTCCCTTCTGCATTTTATTAATATTAATATAACAAATTAGATTGCTACTAAAAAAATACTGCATTGCAAGTACATACATAATTTTTAACACCATATCGAAAAAAAAGTAAATTTAAATTGTATTATAAGAATACTATTTTGCATTTGTTGGCTAAAGTTTAGAGTCTCTATATAGGATGTTCAAGATATAACACTATTGTATAGAAAGAGTTAAATTACTAATATCTTAACGAAGAAATAATTCTTGAACATTTAGTTATTCGTACTTCAAGTCATAATTTTTTACTGATGCGTCATCGTGTGGTAATAACAATAATCTATGCCATAACATTTCCTAACGCCGATTGCAGAGGTCATTGGCAGGCCATGTGTTATTTTTACGCCCGTTCTCGTAGCGCAACTTAAGAACTTTGACAGTCAGCATTCACTTAAACGAGAAGGGAAGCCACGAAAAATCTTTCGGGATAAGCAAATAACTTACCATTGAGCTATCAGCCCGTTATTAGAACCAAATCGAATAATAACATCAAATGTTAGTTCATCATATAAATAACAAAATAGAGTTGGTAGTTTCACAGTCTTTATAATTTTAACAAAATGTTAAATTTACATAATTTATCAATAAGAACAAAACATTAGACTAAAAGGACTATCCAGCAATAATATGGCACTTAGTTGTTAAAAAGTATGGCAAATATGGGGTTGCACGGACAATATTAGGAATCATAAGCCACATAGAGAAAAATAGCATATGTAACAAAAGTATATAATAACTTAGAAATATTGAAACGAAGAGTAGAATGACTCACAAATATTAAAATGAAATGTGGTGTGACTCACCACGAACATTAGCAAACTCACATATGTATATAATAACAGTCGTGAAGATATAAATGCGAAGAAAACGTATAGAACACAAATATTTACCAGGTGTACCGGAAAGTCATTACCAATTTTTTCGTAAAAAACTACATAATTTTCAAAAAATGGCCATTTGATTCTGCACATCTTTCCCAAGGCAATTTATGGATGCTATCCCAAAAAAACTGTTTGTCCTTTGAGCAAAACCATTCATCGAGTCATTTTCTAACTTCTTCGAAATTGGCAAAGTGCTGCTCTGCAAGCTCGTGTCCCATTCATTCGAAAAGGTGATAGTCGGACGGGGTAAGGTCTGGAGAGTACGGCGGGTGCGGTATTATGTCCCATCCAAGCGCTTTCAACGCTTCCTTGACCGATTTTGCTTGTATGATACGGCGTGTTATCATGCTGTAAAATCACTTTATCGTGTCTTCGGGCTCACTCTGGACGTTTTTCTATCAATTTCAAGTTCAAATTGATAATTTGTTGTCTGTAACGATTGGTATTAACTGTTTCATCAAGTCTCAACAGTTCATAATACACCATGCCACTCTGGTCCCACCACAGACAGAGCATTGTATTGCGACCAAAGCGATTTGGCCTTGAAGTGAATAAGCCGTCTTCGCCAGGCGGTAGCCATGATTTTTTGCGCTTAGGATTTTCGAAATAAATCCATTTTTCAAAACCAGTCACTATTCGATGCAGAAATGACTTCCGATCATACCTTTGAAGCAGCATTTCACAGACGATTTTTCGATTTTCCATTTGCCTGTCATTGAATTGATGTGGCACGCATTATCACGTCTTTCGGATTTTTCCCATGGCTTGTAATCGGTCGCTAATAGTTTTCTTGGGCCACATTTAACGCTTCTGTGAATTGGTTTTTGAGTTTGGGTTGCGTCTTCATCCAATAACTTTTGCAGTTCCGCATCTTCAAACGTTTTCGGTCTACCGGAACGTTCTTTGCCTTGCACATCGAAATCACCACTTTTGAATTGTCGAAACCACGCACGCCTCACGTGTTTTTATGGTTGCTGATAATAAGTTTCTACCAGCAAACGATGGCTTTTTTCTTTTGAATAAATAAGAAAAGCAATACGTGCCACAAATGTTCCTTTTTAGGCACGAAACTCGACATTTTCAATTAGGTATAAATTTGTGACATTGTTACTTTCGCAAAATATAACACATATGGCTTTGAAGCTTGATGTCAGATTAGTCAAGGTTTTCCTACGTATTGTGTATTTTCAAGACGCAATTCATAATATAGCACACGTAACAGTAAGAATTTCGCTGTCAGTTGAATTTTATTGAATGTTTTTTCCGGCATTTTTTGCGAAGAAGGTTTATTACATGAGATGTAGTTTTCAGTGTTTCTGTCACAGGAATATACTACCCTTGATTCATTGCAATATCTATTTTGCGAGTCACCAACCTTGTAACAAGGTTTGATTGTTAGGTCCCTTTTCTATTTTCAAAATCTCCACTATTTCATACAGAATTCCTACACAGTCCAATATTGGGGTTGTTAATTTCACGTTAAGGAAACTTTTTCATAAATAATTATTAATTTTTGTAAGAATTGGTTAAGAGTGTACTGAATTGGTAGTATATTCAAATTATAAAGTCGGTAATAAATGTTTTGTATTCAATAAATTTCTAATATGTCTGACTGTTTGAGTTTCAAATTTTTAGTTGTACAGGAATCTATTAATTTTTTTTCTCTCTCATTTAGACGTTTGGTGCTACTTAGACTCGTGTGTAAATTAAAACCGTTTTTCTTAAACAACAAATATATAAATAAAATATACAGTGTATGCCTTTTTGTATAGTTTGTTACATAATCGCAGATTGGAATAAAATAAATGAAAATGCTCCTTGTTTTACTTGTTCACCGCATTCGCTTTTTGAGTACAAAATCATCTCCATATGATCAATCTTTTAATGATGCTTCAAAAGTAATTTACATATTTAGCATTGTAAAACCTTTTAGATTACGCAAATATTTCGTAAATGCGGTCCCCAGGCAAGCACAATTTCCTTCGTATCACCCTTTAAATATCAATAACTTTGCTTTTTTCCAGTTGCACAAGTTTCCCAAAAATTGTAACTGGTCATTTTTAAGCCAATCTTTTTTTTTGGGTGAGTCCAACTGGGTCGTAAGTCTTTTCGTCTTGTCACGACCACAGGAGAAAGTGCGTAAAAGTGTTCCAGGTTTTTGTTACTAACACCTCCCCGCCCTAAATGGAGAAACAGTGTTGATTATTCTTCCTCAATACCGAAGGGTACCAGAAAAGATACCAACCATCTACTAGACTAGAAACGTGTTATTGTCATTTATATATTATTTAGAATTAGAGTGGTCATGCCAAATAACGTTGAAATTGATGCTCTCAGATGGATCAATTTCTTCTGATTCTACCTTATGTATCACAATACCAAACAAAAATTTAGCGACGGTCCAAACACTTAGACACATTTGTAGAGAATCCTTGGCCTATGTTCAATTCTTAAAATCGGTTTCTTTTCGATCCAACATAGTAAAAGTATTTAGTTACGTTAAACAGTAATATCGATGTGGCAAACATTCCAGTAGATGATATATTTTATATAATTCCGCTGTATTTTAGACTAACCCGTTTTTATTTGAACCCAATGATTAATTTCTACAGCAACGTTTCAAAAACTAGAACACTAGAATATTTAAAGGATGCGCAGCAATAAAAAAAATGTGTATATAATCAGAATACAAACGTTTACTTGCTGTTGCGCTTACTATAAAACTACTCTAACTGAGTACACATGTATTCTGTGGCTCAGAGCATAACATTAATCTGATTTTCGCAAAATACCGCATTATTCGTCTTAGAATCATTAATGTAGATTAAACGTAGTGATATTTTTTATTTTGACTCATAATCCCACAAATAAGTATTATAACCCAACTAATTTTATGTTAATGTATAAGAAACGCCTAATTTTTTTTTGTGTATATCAGACTCGAATATAAAAGGTGAGCTATTGATTTAACTATGACACCTGACACATCAGTAAATAATGTCATTTTATAACCTATCTAGGAATATGTATTATTTATGTAGAATATATTAACTAATTTACAAGTAAAATATATTTTCTATCACAGTTCTGAATTATCGATACATATTGTTATATCTTGAACGCCTGTAGGTATTAACTATTATTATTAGAGCTTTATTTCTTGATAATATTGAAATTAATATGCACTATTGTTGATTATTTATAAATTACTTTGTGAATTTGGTTTTCTTGTGTATTTATTCACCCTGCAAAAAAACATGAGCCAATTGTATGCAAGAGTTAGGCAAATAACACTGTAATTTTAAAATTAAGTGAATTCCCTCCAAAAAAAAAACGACGATTGCTTTCATTTTTTATACGCTTCATATGGTCAATTTACTAATTTGTATATCTGTGTATTTTACCTTATTTAGAAGCAACTGTAACAAATTTTTCATATATTTTCTTTCATCTTTAGTATATTACATTGTATTCGATGATTACATCTTCTTATTAAAATTAATTTATGGGTAAGTCTACTTAAAGGAGTGACAGGAACGTTAATTTAACCAGTAAACTTATACGCATTGCCGAAGAAAAGGTAGACCAGGCTAAAGTATTATTTTAGAAGGGTTGCGTTTATTCATTATTCACTCACGTCGGCTCTACACATTCGTCTAACACATGCCGATTACAATCCCGTTCTTCGTAAGCCATTTAGTTACAAATATTACATTTTACAAATCTGCCGTGATATAGTCATGATACAGATGTACATATTTAATAATTTGATGTCTACTTTGTTGTGTTTATGTTTACGAAACATCGCTCACTTGTGTATTACCATTGATAGAACCAGTCGTACGAACTTTAAAAGCGACTCGAGTGAACTAAAACATAATTGCGCGATATATCTATCTATATATATATATATATATATATATATATATATATATATATATATATATAAATCATCCCCCCAACGCCAGCCAAATTCATACCGGGCGTGTTACTGTACGCCGACAAAACCTCTATTCATGAGGTCTAACTCAACATGCAACCTGAGACCATTGTACTTCCACCACCATGTTTTATTATTAACGCAATAAAGTAAGGATTGTACACCTTTGCCCAAAAACTGTAGCCTAAAAAATTGATAATAAAAAAGTAGAGGTCGATAGAAAGTTCTTTCGATTATTTTCTCCCCTTAGATGAAAATATTTTCTACGAAAATTGAAATCCCTCTTAGTGTCTTCAGACACTTTTTAGTTCATTAATAAACGTCTATATTTCATGCTATTGTTGTTTGTAAAGTCTGTGTAAAAATAACCGCAAAAAATTGCGCAGTCTGTAAAAATTAGTTTCATTTTTAACAAATATATTTTTAAATTATATTTTAATCATGTATAAAATTGATCATACAGTAAGTGAAGATTAACAGCAACATTATTAGCCTTACTCTTGTAATACAAGCCTTGAAAAATATTATCGTATTTTATCTTATAAATATTAAAGATCTCATTAATATGTACTGAAAAATATGTATTCAAAACAGAAATTAATAAAAACAATATTTTTCAAGGAAATACTTATTTCATATATTTACTCACCCTATTTTATATACATCATGTTGTTAAATTTATTTCTTTATATTTCAGTATACATGTAAATTTAAAAGTACTCAGGATTTTTGTTTTACATACGTATAGTTTCGTTTTTTATTTATCTATAAATTTTATTTTTTCCAGTGTTGCCCAAAACACATAATATGTAACTCTTTACCTTCGCAAAAAATTGTGAACATGTGTACAAAAATAAATATAAACGCGGTAATAAAAGAAACATACTACTCCTGGAAACAAAATAACGAATTCTAATAAAAACTAAGACTAGGGATAGTCGTTTTATTTTATTTATTCGATTTTATTTACGATTCGTGCATGTAGTTTTAAATGTTTGTTTTTAGATGATGTAATTTTTTTCAGTGTAAGAGATTGTAAGACTGTCCATTGGAATATGCGTGCAAAGGGATAAATTTTTTTTAATTTTATTTAGTTCTTTGCGGTGTAAGTAACATGCACAAATTAAATTACCACCGGTTTTCAATTTTTATTAGTTATTTTATTGTGTAGTAGTGATGAATATTTAGAAAATATGCAAACGGCGATGATAATCAAAATCAAAGTAAAAATTGTATCCACATTTCAATATTATTCGTATCAAAAAAAGATTATCAGTTTGTAACAAAGAAACTCATAGGAACGAAACGAAGCAATTGACTTTATAGAAATTAATGTATTGTTCGGTATTTTATTCAACAGTGTTCCATTTTTTTAAGCATTCGGCTAATGCATTCTTCAAACAATTTGTAGTTCTGCCAACTAATCGATTTTATTTAGTTAGGTATGTCTAGATTACATTTATAATAAACAAGATCTCATTTAATAATAATTATTTCAAATTTGTAACACATACATGATACAGATATGAGATAGCATCAACTATTATAAACTATGCCTATATATAAATATATAAAATAAATAATGACATAAAGTTCTAATTCTATTAGCAATTTCTTAAGAGAGAGTTTTAAGACCTCTTAATTGATTCTGGTAATTGATTAGAGAACTTAATACTGCTATATTACGGATTCTTTTCAATTAGCACAAATCAACGCTTCGTCTAATTAAGATAAGGCTCCTTTGTATTGTAGCTGTATCGACCCTGCATTTCAAATTTATGTTTTCGTTTAAAAAGCAAATACTAAGCACTCTTAAATCCAAAAATTCCTTGGCATTTATCCCACCAAATGCACAGCATTTTCTTTTTTTTATACAATCGTTGGGACTTATTATCCGGGGATGCTTTCTTTCTTGCAGCATTGCAATAGTCACGTCTGCTGTAATTAAACAATCCCAAACTAGATCATTTTAATCGCATAGGAGTAAGATAAACGAACTGTGCTCTGCTAGTGCAAATGTTAAACTCTGAATATGTCACATAATTGTCATATGCGGTACATTTAATATTTCTCCTATATTAAGTACTCATCTTGTTCCAATGCTTGTCAGCCTTCAATAGAAGATGTAAATTCAGGTGCAATTGCCGAAATGTATCTGGTCATTAAGACATTTTAATCATGTTTTTTGGATGCCTGAGGCATCGTGGTACATATTCGAATATTAATCATATACTAATAATATTGTAAGCCCGAAATTTTGACCTTATTTAACACATTCTACAATGCGATAATCACATCTACACATACACGGCCACATTAGCACTCTGGTAGAACTTGGTTTATAATAATAATAATCCACGCTTTCACGTTTCCCAAGCTCCTAACGCCAATTACAAGACGCATTGGCAAGTTAGCGCCTATACTAGTGGTGTGATTTAAGATACTTAACTTTTCACCTTAAAAAGGAATACCACGAAAAGCCATCATGAACAGTGTAATAAGTCAGTGACATTATTTGAAAATTGAGTAACCATTAAAGTCCAGGCTCTCAATTCGTCTGCAAGAGGTTTTCTTCCATTCGAAACCTCTTCAGCCATTCTTTTACCGAAAAATACGTAAAATAAGTATGAATTTAATTTGATATTACCTTTCATCGCTAATAGCTTTGTCACTCCACAATATAGTAGTCAATACCACTGTAACACTTATTAAAATGTTGATATATCTATAATACAAGTCTGAAATGTTTACCTCATCAACACATTCCGTAATATAATACACTGATATAATCGTGCCATACACTTGTATATCTATGGCTATAAATCTTTGGTCAACTCCGTATTAAACGTGGCTTGTTATAGCCTAGGGTCTTAATAAAAAACACAAATTTTGGAAACCATTGCCGAAACGTAATTCATCTTCAAGAGATTACGTTTTGTATCAAAACTCTCTACCCACACTTTTACCGTCAAGTACGAAACTTGATCATTTCTGTAGATCCAATATAAATATGAAGATGATATGATTGTCAATAATTTTGTCCCCGCACTGTATTATGTTTTAGATACCCACATCATTTTGATAAACATTCAAGTGTTAATCACATTCTAATAATACTACGAGGGTGGATTGGTATATAAGGTCTCCAACTCTATAAAATAAGAATAAGGAAAGACAAAATAATGAAACTAATCTCAAAATAAAGTAAATTTATTTACTATCAATGCACATAATTATTTTTCCAGATAATTACCGCTTAATGCAACACATTTCTCCAGACGCTATCCACTTCTTCATTCCGTCCATGAAAAAATTTCTTGTTCACTGTTGATTCAATTGCAAACAGCAGTCCGAACTTCAGTGTATGATGAAAAGAGAAAGATTTAAAAGTGTCATGTCAGAACTGTCCAGAGTGTGAATGTCAGATTCGCCACTGTCTTCATCGCTTCGTTGCTGCAATGTCGCCTAGCGTTATTAACACAACAAAAAATTCGTTCTTTGCCACTTTACAGATACGATTCTTTAGTAGTCGTGAAGTTTGGCAATATCTTATTAAATTAATCGTCTATCGCTTCGGCAGATATTTGATAAGAATGACGCCCTTTGTATCCTAGAAGATAGTGAGCATAACTTTCTTCGCTGGCGAAAGAATGTTGCACGTCAAATCCGCTGGCGAACATTTTCACATCAATACAATCGTTGTTATAGACTTTCAAACGCCTGTAAATTTCGATGGGCGCACAACCTTCCAGCGTTAAAAATTCTATCACAGATAGTTGCTTGGTACGTATCCCAAATATTGAACTCATAATAAATGACAGTCATTCAACAACGGTACAAAGGAAATTGAAACTTTATATGCTAAGACGAGGTAGTCGAAATTACCGTTTGCATGTTAGAACTTGCTTCAATCTCCACTAATGATACGATGGCGTTGTTGGAGACCTTATATCTCAATTCGTCCTCGAACAAACCTGAATCTTTCAAATAAATCGACATTTTGGGAAATATGATACAATGATATATAATCCAGTCCAAGTTTCAAAAAAACTATAAATGTTTGTGAAATATTAATAATGTTTTGGTTCATATAATACTTGAGTATACGAAGAAATCATAAATTAAGATAATTCAATAAATAGGTATCTTCAGGGCTGAACTACTGCACTGAAACTGGTTTCTCAGTTTCAGTGCAGTAGTTCGGCCCTGAAGATGTCCCATACAAATGGGTACGAAACGTCGGCAGATATACAAGTGACGCGGTTCCAGCCTGGAAATCCAGAAGCAGATAGCATGGACCACGACCGCGGAAGTTTACGTACCAAATTAAACATAATTTACTTTATAACAGACGCAATGTCTATGAAATTTGACGAAATGGTAAATATTTCCAACTTAAGCATGACAAAGAAATACAGAAATATAAAATTTAAATTCCACATTCTACTACACATGAAAATAGCCAAATAAATATTGTAAAACCAAAAGTAATATCATTTAACAGTCAAAGCGTTCAATTGAATTCTTCGAATTAATTATTTGAATTTGTTTTCAGTTCGTATATTGACATAAATATTAAAATCGTCAAAAAGAAATCCTTTTATCAAAATTAACGTGTAATGACAGATAAATTCAGAAGCCGTTTTCGTAATTAATGAATTTATAATATTTGTACATATTTTTTTTTCGTTGATTTGTTTCAATTTAACTCCGTTTTTGACGCTGTAATAAACATATCTAACATATTTCACCGTGTTATAATAAATTAATATTTTCAGCGATATTTACAACCAAAATAGCATCAGGTGTGGTGTTGTAGAACTATGCTAACATGTAATAATTTTAAAACAAAGGAAATTGAATGCATAAAATGGCCCAGAAAAGTGTCTTTTCATGAAACGTTAATGCAAACATTTTTTTAGTATATAGTAAAGTTGTATATACATTTATTTTCGACTCGACTTGTTTTATTAATTTTGCTTATATTCCTTTTGGTTTTTTTTTTACAGAGTATTTGTCCAAATATATTCTGTCATTAAAATTAAATTAAAAATATTCTATGTAGTCTCTTGAATATTAGGACATGAAAAGACGATGCCACGATTGTCATGCTGCAAAAATGGTAACCATTTCATACATATATGTCTTCATATATTTCAATATTTAATGTGGGAGGAACTGCACAGAAATTCCTCCATACTTATTTGTATATCTTTCTTTTTTTCGGAGCCTATCTTCATCGTTCTTTTGACTTTGGCGATATTTCCAAAATTTTCTTTACTATTCTGTGTTCGTATTTAATTTTTTTTCTGTGTGCGTGAGTATGAATTTAACTTTTAGTCTTTGTTTTATGCCCTGATTTGTGAACCTTTCCTTTTAATTCTTAGAACAAACATTACACGTGCTTCTAATTTAGCTTTTAACCTCTTACCCAACACTTGAAACACACAGCCATATGTTAAATATGGAATAAATGCAGGTCTTAATTTTTGTTTGGTTTTACATTTTTTTTGCTCAGAAAAATTCTCCGCAGTACTTGATACAAAGTAGCCACAGTTCCTGTTCTGATATTTTCTTCTGGTTCTGTTTCACCTGCTCTAACTTATTAATTAAATCGAAGGTAACTATGTAAAAAGTGCCATTACCAAATTTTGTTAAGGAAAAGTATTACTAATACAAAAATGAATAAAACTGCTAGGAAAGCTTAGCGATGAAAAACGATCAAGAATTTGTTCGATATCGATTAGAAGAGACTAGGAGCAGTTCGGAATAAAAATTAATGTAATTTTGAAGTTTAAACTTAACTATCCTAAAAGGTGTTTTCTCACCACACAGTGGTTTAAAGAAATTTCGAGATAGATGTACTGATGGTTGTTTGAATCGCATGGATTTGAATGAAATGCAATGGAATGGAAAGCCTAGGATAAAATTTAGTTTTAAATGAAAAAAACGACCAGTATACTAAACAGGAAAATCATCCAAATAAAGAACGTCTAAAATGATACTAAGATATTCATTACAGTGTTCTAATTTCTTTCCTCAACGTTCAAGGCTTTAAGCCACCCTTCGTTCCTCTATATTAATGCAATTGTCTTAAATTCTAAATTTACTTTTGAAAGAAATACGTCTAGATCTTTAATATGTCGATGACTGATTTCTTCACGACAATGCACTAGGGCCTTCATTTTAACTTTTTGCTTGTTTCTAACCGAAAAAATCTGTGTTGGTGATTAACTAGCTATCCTATTTGCTGAATATAACACCAATATTCTAAAAATTGAAAATTTCGCTGAAACGAGAAAGATTTGATGACGTTGAATCCATACAAATAAACGAGTATTTTGAGAAACAATATTTTACAACAGGTGTTTCAGTGTCTCTACAAACCTTAAAAAATTCTTTTTTTAGGTAATAATTTGACACTCGTTTCGTATCTTTACCCATAAGAATAAATTGCGCACTTTAGTGAGTTTAGTGAATACATTGTGTACATGGACTTACTATTCATCTTACTTATTAGGCTTTTGTATGTTTTTATGCTGATAAAGATTCATTCTCTTTTTATTTGTTCTTAGTTTTCCTTGTTCATTCGTATCCTTAAATCCCCCCAATATATTCTTGAAAACATTTTTTTTTCTAAATTTTTATTTTCACAACTATATTTTCATCTCAATAATGATTTCTCGTTTGCTTTAATATTGTTGCATGAAAAGAAACTTCCCATTGGGCAGGATATAAGAAACCTATAGGTTTTTATTATAACGTCAGTAAATTCGCACCGAAAAAAATTATTTTAAAAAGTCAAACGTGCAACCAATACGCATCGACCAAAAAAAATGAATCATGCATGTCCATCGAAACTAATTGATTGTGAATAGTATTACGAATAGATTTGAACCATCCCTTGCAGTTACTTAATGGAAATAGACAGAGTCGCATCGCCAGACTACTTGCCCACAGAGCAGGATATATTACGTGTCCGTGTACCTACCACCGGTATCATTGAATATCCATTTGACTTGGATGAGATAAGGTTTAGGTACGGCACTGCTACAACAAATCCAACAACACACGGCATGTCACGAATATATTATAATAATACATATACATTACCTATTACTTTATTAATTTTATATACATACTTATTATTTTCTTAATCTGATTTATCACAAAGGAGAGGAAGTTTAGATGTTTATGCTTTTGTCTAATATCTTTTGTTTTATTATTTTTTATTTAGTGTATTTATTGTATTTATATAACACAATCACCGTTTTTTCTTTAAATCTGTACTACTTTATTAAAAAGCCATTTGTACACACCAAAAAAGAGACTTCCAAAGTACAGGAAATAACTTTTTTCTAAATATAGATATATACTACATCTATATTGAGACAATCTAAATATTTTTGTTGGCTGCATGTTATGTAACACAGCTATTATACTTTCATCACAGAGAAGTGAAATTAAATCTATATTGTATCGATTGAAATGAATTTATACGTTTCAATCTATCATTATGTTTATAGATTTTAATCAACTAATTACAATAATTACGATTTGAATAGTATTTCAATGTATTTTACCGAGAACTTCGGATACCTGTTTTTCAGATCATTATGGGACCTTCTTTTAGACATTGACATGTATTAAATTATACAATTAAATTGTCATATACAATTTACTCTGGGGATTTTTTCATATTTTTTATGTCTAACGCATATACGAGTAGAAATCACCGAAAGTTTAATTAATAAATTGCTGACGTGATAATTTGTAATCATCGTGACATCGACCTTTAGAACTTTGCGTATTCTTAACAACATACTATACATGTTGTAATAAATAAATAGTACATCAAATATTAAAAAATTACTAATTTCTAAATAGAAAAAATCGTTTCAACTACAAAAGATTATCACTCTACTAAATATATATGGCATTACTAATTTAAAATTTCAGAATTATACTTCATTCTCCATTGATCGTCTAAATGGAGCTTAAGACGCTTTCATTGCTTGCAGCGTTAAGTTTTTATTCGGTTTTAGTTGTAAATAAAAGAAATTCTTGAAACAAGCAACGTAAGTAGATTTCGAAAGAGAATAAATCTATTATTGACGAGATCCTGATTGAGACGCGTTTCAAATATTAAATTCTCATCAGTCAACCTATGATCTCATCAACGAATCTTTTTCCTGTAGGTTATCATCACATCCTTTATTCCTAAAAATCGGGGTTTGTCACATTTATATGGAAGCTTGCCAACCTGACGAAATTTTTTTAAATTGCAATCAAAAACAAAGAAAATCTTTTCGCTAAATCATGAACATTTCAATTGATACAATAAATCACTTATTGTTTCTTATTTTTGCAAGCACATTTGTTTATTAAATAACAAAACTATTTAGCATTGACTCATTATTTAATGTTCATTCAATTCGTATTTCTTTAAACGCTACACTACACTGTTTACATACTGCTTTTTTGTGTATAATTTTATGTGATTAATAAATTTCGTTGTTGATGCGAGAAGAATATGGTACAGTTCATTCTCGATTATCTATTTAGTTTGCGTTTCAAATACATCGGTGATGTAAAATCGTTAGTGGTCTGTGACATGTCTACTTCTTAAAATTATCAAATAGTTTAATTTAGAGATATAAGTTTTTCATAAATTAAGTACATCAGATCTGTTAGGAAATTAAGGAACCGTATGTATCATAAACGGTATTAAATTCAAATCTGCCCAATCAAATATTTTATAAGTAATTCAGTGAAGCACATTCTATTTAACTTAACAACGTAATCATGAGCATCATGTTGCTTACAAAGACAATGGTACGCGACAATAGGACAATGAAGGTAATGTTACGAAAACTTTGATTTTTCGTTACACAGACATGAAGGCCATGTCTGTTTAATCATAATTATAACATAATACAAGTGTTTGGTATAGTTTTTATAGAAATCTTAATATTAATAGTAAATTAATATAGACTCTAAAATTGCAGTATATACCAGGTCGGCTGAAAAGTCCCCGGTCTGACACATAGATGGCGTTACTGTTATTAAATCCATATGTTTTTTAGATAGTACTAACCTTCAAACGAAACGTGTCAAAATTTGACAGCAATCCGACCATCAGTTACTGAGATATTGCGTTAAGAGTGAAGCTACTATTGTTATTTAAAGAAATGAAAAAAAAAAGAATTTCGTGTGCTGATAAAGTACTGCTTTTTGAAGGGAAAAAATACCGTTGAAGCAAAAGCATGGCTTGATAGGAGTTTCCGGACTCTGCGCCAGGAAAATCAACCATAATTGATTGGTATGCTAAGTTTAAACGTGGTGAAATGAGCACCGAAGACGGCGAACGCAGTGGACAACCAAAAGAGGCTGTCACCGACGAAAACATCAAAAAAGCTCGCAAAATCATTTTAAATGATCGTAAAGTCGATCGAGATAGCTGACATCCTAAATATATCAAAGGAACGTGTTGGACACATCGTGCATGAATATTTGGGCATGCGGAAGCTCTGTGCAAAATGGGTGCCGCGCGAGCTCACATTCGATCAAAAACAACGAGTTGATGATTCTGAGTTGTGTTTGAAGCTGTTAAATCGTAATAAAACCGAGTTTTGCGTCGATATGTGACAATGGATGAAACATGGATTTATGACTACACTCTAGAGTCCAATCGACAGTCAGCCGAGTGGACTGCAGGCGATGAACTGGCTCCAAAGCGTGGAAAGACGCGACAGTCAGCTGGAAAAGTTATGGCGTCAGTTTTTTGGGATGCGCATGGAATAATTTTCATAGATTATCTTAAAAAGGGCCAGTCCATCAACAGCGACTATTATACAGCGTTATTGGACCGTTTGAAGAACGAAATCGCAAAAAACGGCCCCATATGAAGTAGAAGAAAGTGCTGTTTCACCAAGACAATGCACCGTGTCACAAATCAATGAAAACAATGGCCAAATTAAGTGAATTGGGTTTCGAATTACTTCCCCATCCACCGTACTCTCCAGATGTGGCCCCCAGCGACTATTTCCTGTTTGCAGACCTCAAGAGAATGCTCGCCGGGAAGAAATTTAGCAGAGATGAGGAGGTGATCGCCGAAACTGAGGCCTATTTCAAGGCTAAAGACAATTCGTACTACAAAAATGGTATCGAAAAGTTGCAAGAACGCTATAATCGGTGTATCGCCCTCGAAGGCAACTATGTTGAATAATAAAATCGAATTTTGCCAAAAAACTGTGTTTTACTATGGTAGACCGGGGACTTTTCAGTTCGACTGTTAGTTAGCATATATTAACACCCGAATAATACTAAATCTACGAAAATTAGAAGTGTCCGATACCTTGACTGATCGATTATTTAAAATACCTCTCCGAAATATGTGTTAATTTGTTTTTAGTCTATTTATTTATTAATCTTTTGTCGACCACGGCTCGACATTATTTAGGCACACTGGAAATCAACTTTCACACATAGTGATCCCAATATTTTCCTGACCTCCTTAGATGATAAGTCTTGGGTTTTCCACGAAGTTTGTACTTTATTAAGGGCGAAAGGACTGAAGCATCAGTATTGTGTATTTTCTAATAATATCAAAATTTCATCGTCTTCAGGCCACTACTTTACAGATAGTAGCAGGCAGTTTCTTTAATTTCCAACCAACCTCTGGATATTTAAATTGGCTATGAAGAATGCGCTAAAGTATATGCTTAATTTTTGAATTATACTTTCACCAAGCAATGATCTAATTTTTGTTGTTGAGCAAAAGCACAAAGAAATGTTTTAACTCTAAAGATTACATTCCATTTGCATTCTAAATTTAACTGCGCCTAGAGTAGGCGTTTATTAACGTGATGGAAACAAAAGAGGTTTCACCATTTCACTTTGCGATTGAATACACTTATTTGAACATGTCAATGTTTCTTTTTGAATAAATTAATCACTTAATCTTACCAACTTGTACAATAGTTTGTAAGTAACGAAGTAATAAATTAAGCACCCATTTTACATTCGATCTTATCACTGCGAATTCGGAAACGATACTAATTTGAAAATAGTTTTGCAAAGTAAGGAAAACATAACTAAACAAAACTTATTTGCTTTTCCAATCTTAAATCTTCAAGAGTTGGACTTTTGTGTTAAGTACAGTTAAGTTAATCTGCTTTATCGAAATTATAATAAAAGTTTTTTAATTATATTTAGTCTGTCGGAAAGCTCTGCATTTTACTGCAACGTTAAAGGAATATCCTTCGTAGAATTATATATAAATAGTAAAACAAAAGATAATATAGTCAAAAAAGTGTAAAAGTGTTTTCATAATCTATTACTTTTGGGCAACGATGTATATTTATGTTTAGTATTATTTATAGCTTTATAGAAATTTAAGATTTCTAATCCCCACCAAAAAAAATAGATAATCGATATTTTGCTGTAATTCTTTTCAATACAAAAATTAATCGCATAAAGAAGTTCTAAAATCTGTCGCGCTTAAATAATAGCAACAACCATGCAGTATGTGTTCTTTTAATTTTTATAAACCTATTATCAATATCAAAATTTATCTAATTTTAAAATGAAAATTAAACTAAAAGTTTTCCTATTACCTAAAGTGTGGCAAAATTAGAATAACCGAAATATGGATTGAATGGAACACGCCTTCTAGTTTTCCAATGCAAATATAATTTTTATGTAGAAAGGGAACATCCTCTGTGCACCAACAGCCACGTTGCAATTAATTTAAAATGAAAATATAACAATGGGCTTTGGATTATTTATTATATTAATTGATTTTGTTTATCGCTGATGTGTTTTATTTCTGTGCGGAATGCATGCTGCATGCTTGTGTTGGTTGCAGTTATCTTTCTGATCTTGAAAGAATAGAAGATCCCGAATATCTACCAACCGAACAAGATATTCTTCGCGCTCGAGCTCCCACAACGGGGATCATAGAATATCCTTTTGATCTTGACTCCATTATATTTAGGTATGGGATTAGGTTTTTTTATTATACCTTATTTTTATACTTTATTACTGTTATTATTGTTCAACATAAATCCTATATTTATATGATATTGTTGTCATTTTGCTATATATAGATATGCAAATGTTATACTAATATATACACTATCGGCCAAAAAAATTCGAACAATATAAATTGTAAAAGAAAAAATAACTGCAAAATTTGATATAGTTTTTACTCCAGCATTTATCTTCCAATTTATATACACGTTTAATGCAAGCGTTTATAATAGACGAAATATTAGTAAATACAATATATACATGTATATAAGTATATATAATATCTTACATCGAGGTCGAATTTAAAAGATCGAAAGAAATTGAAAGATTTGCAAATCTATTACATATTCTTCTTGGTAATAATTTATAAGTTGAAAACTTTTTCTTTCCTGTTTTATTTTGCTTGACGTTTTGTTCACCTTATTACCAATTTCTTGGTAACTTTTCCAAGGACTGAACCTTGTTCTCCTCTTTTTCTCGTTCCAAAACTAACGAAACAACTCTGGTGACATGATCAGTGAAACGTCCAAAAATTCGCTTCAAACGTGGCTACCCTTAAATCATACGTGGTTTTACTTCCTTTTTATTCTTGTTTCTACTTTCGTATCACGGTCTCTAACATATTAATTTTACCAATCCTTGAGTATTTATCGCTCGCCCCCATTCCAAATAGTATTTAGGTGCATTCTTCTAATGAGTTATGCCCATTTCATTGCTTCTTTAATGATGTTTCATTTCATTTTCACTTTGACGCTGCAATAAATTTAATAACTAAGTAATTGACAAGATTGGATCTCCATCTATGTTTGAAATGTTAAAACTCTTTTATAAGACATTTCAGTTAGGACAGGATACTGTATATAATAATTGCAACCTAAACTGTGCGTTAAATCGGCTTATTCGGGAAGCAAATACAAATAAGTAAGTATCTGTTGACTAAGAACATGACTTCCGCTTCATCTTTATTAAGACTCTTCAGGCAACCTCAACAGATACTTACTTGTCTGTATTTGACTGGCTTCCCGAATAAGCCGATTTAACGTACAAGTCAGGCAGCAATTATTATAGACTGTACCCTGTCTTAATTGCATTGTCTGACAAAAGTGCTTTAACATTTCGAACAGAAATGGAGATCCAATCTTCTCAACTATGTACTTGTTATATACGCCACCTTAAATGGTCGTGACGACAATATCTGTTGAACGAGAACTAAAACTGTCTGAAGAGTCTTAATAAAGACGAAATGGCCGTCATTGTCATGACCTCGATCAGCAGATACTTATTTCACTGTGTGTACATTATGATTTCCAGTAACATACTTCTGGTTTTTTATGGTGATCAGTCAAATTGTATGTTGATGGTCTTTTTACCTAGTGTTTAAACTTAAAACGAAACGAAAACTTTTTCACGATTTTGTTCTTTTCCGTCGTAAAATTGAAAATTTTGTAATTTCTTCCTCGACAGTTAAACGCGACTGAAATGAAAACCTCAAACATATTTCTCAACCAACGAGACTAGAATCTTCTTCGCGTTCTTCACATTATTCATCCCATTAATTGACAATTTTATCCTCATTAATTTCAGCAATTCTTGATTGAATTTTTGTGACGTTTTTTGGATTAGTATATAGACTATCCATATAAATACAAATTGTTCACAATTCAATTTTGAAAACGTTTACATTCTTTTGATTTAATGACTATAATTCAGTATTCAAAACTTGTATGATTTTTGATGAATTTTCGAATAACAATCTCCTTAAAGGGGATGTTGAAATAGACTAAGAAGTGTGCAACATGCAAATAATAATTATTAAAGTGTATAATTTAATTTTTTAAATTTCGACGAGTCTTGCCCGAATTTGTATGCCGATATTGTATGTTGTAATGCATATTTGAATAATAAAAATTTGTTTTTAAAATATTTAAATGTTTCATATGGGATCCGAATTTAACAGTAAAATCGTGTTATTTATAAAAGTAATTGCAATCGTTATATATCTGGAATATTAAAATATGTACCTTTGATTCATTTGCAAAAAATAAATTAACATTTAATAAATTTTATAATTGTATAATATGCATCCCAATTCCCTTTAGGCCACTTTTTAAATCACGATTGTTCTGCTAATTTTATTGATTAAATTTTGTTAGTTTCAATTTCTATATTGACCAAGTTTTTGATGCTCTATGTATGGAGAATAATAATAAAAAAAAATATTTGTTGAAAGTCTAATATAACTTAACAAAGTTGCAGTAGCTGTTCGTAAAATTATGTTTTAAGCTGCCTGCATTTTTGTAAGGATGTAAATGTTTATAAACTGCATAAAACCACTGAAAATTTCTGTAAATAATAACAAGAATTAATAGTTTCTATTCGTAGATAAAACTTGTTTATTTTTTATGAATTAATCGAACCCTAATGAGAGGGTTTTTAACTTAATTTGTGGCAAATGAAAAATTTAATTATCCCCCTATAAGTGCAAATTCCAATACTTTATTAGTATATTAGTACATAAATATCAAACAAGAAGCCTATGCACATAAATTTAAGTTTCAGTGTACTTTTAAAATATGATTTTATCTTGGAATCAATCCTTGAATAGATATCACAATATAATATTCACTGCTCAAAATAATTGACGAATATTTCATAAAAATTATTAATTTCAAAGATAGGTTTAAGTATCAGAACACATTATTGTATTTTAACTTGTTTGAACAAGTTCTAATGCGTTATTGTTAAGAGGATATAAATTGTTGCATTTTTAGTATTGAACAAACAGAAATATTCAATTTTTCAGAAGTTTGTTATAATAATTCTCACCAAAAAAATGAGAATAATATGTATATATCCACGATCACCTGAAAATGTTTGACATCTTCTTGGGAAGGACCAGACTGGCACGTCGAATATTTCTTGGGGAATCATATCCCATTCCCACTTGACAGCAATTTGTAATACCTGAAGTGTTCTTGGTGGCATATTTCGTGCAGTAACACCTCTTCTCATAACATTCCAAGTATGTTTCATTAGGTTACTATCAAATAAATTGGTCGGCTACTCCATTCTCTAGATCAAGTTAATTAATCTAGTGATTCACGTTGTTTACTCGATGGGGACGAGCACTATTATCCATAGAAATGAATTCTCTCATCGCTGCTATGAAAGAACAATGGGTCGCAGAATCTCATTCTAATATATCTGGGAAGTGAGAGCTGCATTTTTTTAAAATAAAAGTTGACGTGCCTTCTGGTACTTATCTCAGCCTATAACATTACACCACCACCCTCCTATCGAGATCTCTTCCGGACATGTAGGTATGCCGGGTTTATACCAAATCAGAATACACCTATTATCTGTCTACAACGTAAATTTGAATTCGTCACATACTCGTCCGCAATATGCTCATTTACCCACCTTCTGTGGGCTCTTTTATACTCTGCAATAAAAGGAATGCAAACCAAGAATCTTCGGGCATATGAACGAGACGTATGTAATTTTTTTTTGTGTTCACTAGCAGTTGTGACAAGTATCGATTGTCTCTTAATATTGATGTTGGCCGACCTTGCCCTAACCTCCGTCTCGCTTCTCCAGGTTTCAGAAACCGCTTTCAAAGTCTAGAGACTGCGCTCTGGGTAATTCCAAACACTTTGTTGTGTTCTTCCACTTACCAACTGATCTATAGCCCCCTCAAACCACTCTGTGACACATTGCGATGTGTTTTCACTTCGAACGAAACTCCAGATTACAAATTTTCAGCACTAATTACAGATGCGAACTTTTGGATATTCACCGAGGAGCATGCACAAGCGTGTTTTTATACACTCTAGTGACGATTGCTTTAACACATGCATAAACATATTAAGATACGTCTGTGTGTTAGCTTGCTTGTTTAAAAAGGTTGAAGCTATTTTATAAAAATATTTGTTGATGTTATTATAGACTAGCATTTTTCTTTGTTATCAATTATATAGAATATTCATTAATTGTTATGAGCAATGTAGGTACATATTTATTCTAATACAAGTTTATTACAGACTTACAATTAAAATTACTTGTTACGTGTGATCTCAAATGAACATTTTCATTTTTATAAACTTTCCAAAACATGAAATACATCAATTTTTAAAAAAGATCGATTGTTGGTCTAAACAATGTGTGAAAAATACTTTTCGAATCCCATTTTCTGTATTAAAAACTGTACATGCATATTTGACACGTTTACAATATATTGTATCTATGTTTTTTTATCTATAATGAAAAAATTCCTCGTTTGCAGACTATTGAAATCTGTTTTTTGCATCTTCAACTTTGTTTTTTACGTTTCATGAATAATCTGTTTATTGTTATTTTATTTTTTGTAGTTACGTCCTGATTTATGTCCATCATGTGTCAGTCGAATTTTCTCTTTCTACCTGTGATTTCGTCTGTGCAAACTGTCTTGTGTTTGTCCAAGTTTATGTTCTTAAAATATTTACATCTTCTATAGATTGTCCCAAATCATATTTCAAAAGGATTTTTAAATTAAGCATATTTCAATTTCCATGTTGAATAATTTTTATGAAATAAACATTTTTCGAATTATAATTATTTACCGAACAAGTTTATTACTTTGGTTTACATCATCAATAGTTGATAAAATATTTGTTTTAGCATTCACGCCCCGAGTGAATATTACTCGCTGTATGTCATTTATCAAAAATCTTTTAATATACTTTTGACACTATCAGCAGTGTATGAAATGTTAAACACTTGTGATATATTTCTTATTGATGAATAAAATAATTGAAATAACAAAAAATGCTGAAAAAGTTTAATAAAATGTAAATATTAACCCTTTCGCAAAAGTTGTTAATGTTTTTCTCTCAATTAATTTTTCGTTATAAAAATGCAAATATCCTGGTAATCCTTAAAATTCTTAAAAACGAAACATCAAATTTTGCTGAAGAAAAGTTATCATACACGTCTGTCTATTAAACAATGAGACTGTTTCTAGCACGTAAACAGAGCTGCGAAAATTGATTGTAAGCAGTTGCCATACAGATTTAAACCTGTCTAAACATACACGCCAAACAATACTCTCTGGCAATTAGTATACTGTCAGTCATCATTTAAGACATTTGTATTTTCCGTTATGTGACGGCATCACACCAAGTTTAAAAGTTAAAAACGTGTTGATTTAAAATTTTCCATAAAATGGAGCAAAACACCAACGAAACATACTTAATAATGCATTAAGTGGTGTTAGTACATATTGTAAATAACATATGGAAATAATGGAAAAACTTGTTAAAGCAAATTCAAGTTCGAAAGCTTTATTATATAATAATTTTTTTGAAATGGATATTAAAAAGCAGGATAATGAATTAACATTATTATAAATAGGTTACAAAAGATCACTACAACTGTGGACTAATTATTTCATTCTGCATTGGGGCAAAGCTATTTTCCACACAGCGCTTTCTGAAAAGCAACTTTAAATCCATAAAAACACATTGCTACACTAGAACGTCTTCTATATTGAATAGACTTGATGTCATATGGTTGACTTTATTTTCCTAAATTGAAACCGGTGCTAGGGATACGTTTTTGAATCTATGGATATAGTAACGAATAAAACGTAAGATATCTTGAAGTAATTGATAGAAATTGATCTGCTTTTCGATTTCACCTAGCGGAAAATAAGACTGCATTGGCATGTGATTGCGGGCATGGAATATATTGAACAGAACAAACAAAATTGTAAGATGAGTAAACACAGTTTATTATATCAGTCTCGCTATTTAATAGACAGACCTGGTATATAATGATGTGACTACTTCTTTTATCTATATGGACATGTTATATTAATCGATGTAATGAAAGAAGTTTATATTAGTTGTAAAACTATTGATGAAGTCGACCTTATTTTAATTGCCAAAAAGGAGAGACTTGGTGCGAAATAAAATAGAGAACTATTCCAATATAAGTAATGATCATCAAACCGCATAAAACTTTCATCTGCCGGTATTCTTCTTAATCGACTTTACCCACTTAAAAGTAAAACCTTCTATTTCAAACGCTTTCGTCTTAATGATGAACTGTTGGATATCTACATTAGTGTCCATTTGAGTTTATTAACATCTTATACATCATTCCCGTTTGAAACTGTCCAATAAAGTAGTTGAAAAATTAACAAACTAATTTTTCACGCAATATGTCGCTTCAGCTTTGTTTGATTATTAATGTTTCAACCAATACTAATAGTAGTTTGATTTTTTCACTTATATAGATCAGCATGCCTGTCTTCCCTTTTTTGTTATAGGATGTCTCAAACTGAATTAAGTAAAGATATGAAAAATGAAGATATATTCTATTAAACTATGTGAAATAACCTGCTACTTTCTGATTAGTATTAATTAGAGTTAGGCTGTTTTCGAAGTTTTTGAAATTGATTCCATTGAATCCATTTCTATCATTTAGACATACATACATACATCTTGGACCAGTAAAAACTATTTGTTTTTATTATAATTATTAAAGACGAAGTCGTAGATTATCAAGTCTACTTCTGTTGCAACATATTTCTAATCTGCTCAATATCTGCATTTCTATAAGCTTTATCTCTGTAGAAATAAGAATTCAATTCATTTTGAGACACCCGCGTATTTGTTACATGTCACTCTCGTTGTACCACATTTCTATGTTTTTATTACTATATAAATTAGTATATATATATAAGTATTCATATATATATATATATATATATATATATATATATATATATATATATATATATATATATATTAGCTAAAAGTGTTTTGGTATATATATATATATATATATATATATATATATATATATATATTGTGGGACTGCATGTTTTATAGTGGTTACAGTTATATTTTAGTAGCTTTTCTTGTTGTGTAAAAAAGATGAACAAACATTTTTGTCAATGAAGGTACATTATCTTATTTAATCATATTTTCTCTGACGATTTTAGAATGGTTGACGTCGGGGGACAAAGATCAGAAAGAAGAAAATGGATTCACTGTTTCGAAAACGTAACATCCATTATTTTTTTGGTAGCGTTAAGTGAATATGACCAAATCCTTTTCGAATCTGAAAACGAGGTAAGTTGTTAATAAAACATTGCATGAAAACATTTGGTGTATGGATGACGGACTTCGCTTCTTTTGAAAAAAAAATACTTTTCTTGTACTACCAGCCACTCGTACAGGAATTATCAAATCAGCTGAAGAAATAAATTCTCATGCGACGAATAGGCAAATTATTTGAAACCAACACCGTAAATGACAACTATCAAAACGCAGTGGCTCTGTTTTACTCGTCTTTTTGCTTTCATTTCTTCATAAATTATCGGTATTAAAATCTTCATAATATTAGTCTGTGATGGTATGCCATGTGGTAAATAATTAACAAAAAGAACTTGAAAATTCCAAAATATCGTTGTCGTGATCTTGTCTCTACATCAGAGTAGCCCTTTATATTTCCGGAACTGACAACACTGTTAGTCTTGCCTCCAATCTGATGATTGCATCGTGAAGTTGTCATTTTTGACAATGTATTTACCTTGACAGTTTTATTATCCGGTCGCTATTTCTATTGTTGACAGTAACTTGAAAATTTTATGTCAGCGAAAAAATGGATTTAACTCGCGAACATTTTCGTGCAATTATTTTTCATAACTTTCGGCGTGGATTATCTCAACAAGAATGCATCGACGAGCTGAATTCTTTATATGGTAATGAAGCACCATCGAAAACTATAGTATATCGTTGGTATAGTGAATTCAAACTTGGACGGCGTTCTTTTAACGATGAATTTCGTAAAGGTCGTCCCACAAATATTGTTGTGTCAGAAAACATTATTACAGTGTCTGAGTTGATAATGCAAGACCGTCATGTGACATACCGTGAGATCGAAGCATCTCTAGGTATTAGTACCACCAGTGTGCATAAGATCCTACATGAACATTTAGCCGTTAAGAAGTTATGTTCACGTTGGTTACCACATAATTTGACAACCTCTCAAAAAGAACTCGCGTCGATTGGTGTCAAGAAATGCACAAAAATACAATGGCGGCCCTTAAAAGAACATTTATAAAGTCGTCACAGGTGATCAATCTTGGATCTATACTTATGAGCCCGATAGTAACAGTCGACTGTGTGGGTATTCCAAAATGAGTCAAAACTAACAAAAATTGTTCGCGCTCGAAGCACATCAAAGCAATTGGTCCCCTGTTCTTTCGGAAAAACCGATCACGTTGCAATCGTGCCTTTGGAGAGTTGTATAACGGTCAATTCCGAATGGTTCACAACTATTTGTTTGCCGAAAGTTTTTGAAGAAATAAGGAAAACAAACCGAAAACTACAGATCATTCTCCACCATGACGATGCGAGCTCTGACAGGTCGGTTCAAACAATTGATTATTTAACCGGGCAAAACATTGATTTGATGAGACATTTGTCGTACAGTCCTGATCTAGCATCCTGTAATTTCTTTTTGTTTTCACACGTGAAGAATAAACTATTTTCTACGCCGGAAGAGGCGATTGAGGCATTCAAAACTCGTATTTTCGGATTGGTTTAAACGAATGCAAAAGTGCATTGATTTTTCAAGAAGAATATTTTGAAAAGCAATAAAACTATTTTCGATAATAAATTTTTTTTTTGTTTGTTATTCCCGAAATGTAAACGACTACCCTCGCATTACAAGTTCAGAAAATTCTCCTCTGAATTTAAAATGCCGAGATCAATTTGAAAGCAGCAGAATCTCCTAAAACGTCAGTCATATCGTGTTTGAATAAAGTCAAACCCTACTTCAAATTAAAATTGATAAATTTTTGAATTAAGCACGAAAATGTCAATGAATGACATGTCCACGAAAACATTTTTTTAATTAATTATAATTCACGTACATCATAAAAATGTTCTGTGATCCCTAATTCATAATCTCTGTCTAATTCCAGAATCGTATGGAAGAATCGAAAGCATTATTTAAGACTATCATAACGTATCCGTGGTTCACGCAGTCTTCTGTCATCCTGTTTTTAAACAAAAAGGATCTCCTGGAAGAAAAAATCATGTATTCGCATTTAGTAGATTATTTTCCAGAATACGACGGTAAGTTTAGATGTAACATAGAATATTCTATTAATGATCAATCCACTTACACAAATTATATATATTATTTCTACCTGTTTAATGTTACGTTTATTATTTCAATCAAGGTGCTAAACAAGACCACGTGGCTGCAAGAGAATATATATTAAAGTTATATTTAAGAGAAAACCCAGATCCAGACCGCAGTTGTTATTCACATTTTACGACTGCAACAGGTTACCGCTTCTGTGATAATAAAACACAATAAGTACATATACGACGTTTTCAAACTTAAAGCACATATTCAATAAATGCATTCAAATAAAAATATAAGTTAACCACATTAATGTTCGTATTCTGTATACGTTTTTCGATAACTAAGTTGCCATCATCAACAGATAATTAACCACAGTGTCGCTCTTGGATCATCGGTTAAACTCTCACAGAATCATACTGCATAAAAACCAAATACATAATTTAAATTTCACACAGTTTAATATACTCTTCTTAATCTTACAACTAACACTTAAACTAAGATACACCCGCTCTTCCACTTACGGGTCC